>OY970823.1:2250000-3450000 GCA_963853835.1 Calendula officinalis | reverse complement strand
TTCCAAATAAACAATTGGTTACGTTTAGACAAAATGATATAATGACCAACGTTGTTGATAGGGAGAGAGTTAAGAGATCGATGCTGACAGCTTTCTTTGAGATGAATAGAAACAATACTGATGCGAACCAACACTTGTACAAGGACTTTCCCGCGAAATTCACATGGAATAAGTCCACACGACGTTGGAAACCTAGGAAAAAAGGAACAATGAGGGGAAGAATGGTTTCTGCTAATCCCGCTGAAGGAGAACGATTCTACCTACGAATACTGTTGTCACATGTTCATGGGCCTACAGGATGGGAATATCTATACACATATAACAACGTGGTGTACCCAACGTTTCGAAGAGCGGCTCTCGAGAGAGGATTAATTGAGAATGACGATAATTTATCAACGTGTCTTAGGGAGGGTTCTATTTTTCAATTTCCACCAGCTCTTCGGAGGTTATTCGCAACTATTTTGATCTTTTGTGAACCGGGAGATGTTCGGAAGTTATGGGATGATCACTACGAATCACTCTCTGAGGATTATAGACGACTGTATGAAAATACAGAGGTAGCCCAAAATATGGTCCTAAAAGACATCAAAGTCTTTCTACAATCTATGGGTAAGGATCTTGATGATTTTGATCTTCCTAAACTAAACATCGATGTCAGTTTATAAAATGGGGTTGTTCGGGAATTACAAGAGGAGTATTCCATAGTTGTGGAAGAAGAACATTTGCGTGCTTCCGACTCTCTTAATTCCGACCAGAGAGACGCTTATGATGAGATATTGAGACATGTGGATAACGATATTTCAGGCATATTTTTTATAGATGGCCCTGGGGGAACAGGGAAAACGTTTTTGTATAAAGCTCTTCTTGCAAAGGTCCGGTCTCGTGGTCTAATTGCACTCGCGACTGCTTCATCGGGTGCGGCAGCAAATAATATGCCAGGTGGTAGAACAGCTCACTCTCGATTCAAGATTCCAATTAACCTTGATAACAACTCACTCTGTAACATTAAAAATCAAAGTGGGACTGCAAAACTGCTTAGAGCTGCAAAACTGATCATATGGGACGAGGCTTCGATGGCTAAGAGGCAGGCGGTAGAGGCATTAGATCGATCAATGCAAGAGATAACAGGTATGAGACTCCCTTTCGGTGGAAAAATTATGGTTTTAGGAGGTGATTTTAGACAGGTTTTGCCTGTCGTCAGACGTGGAACTAGAGCACAAATTGTAGATTCCAGCCTACGAATGTCACCGATATGGTCTACAATTAAAACGATTATGCTGACTCTTAATATGAGAGCGCGAACTGATCCATGGTTTTCTGATTTTCTTTTACGAGTAGGCAATGGTGATGAAGAAGTGATTGACGAAAATTATATTCGCATCCCAGATGATATGAGCATTCCATACAACGATGTGTCTCGATCTCAAGAAGATTTGATCAATGCAATCTTTCCTTCTTTGCTGGTTAATGGAAATTCGTCAGATTACATCATTTCTAGGGCGATCTTATCAACTAAAAACGACCATGTGGATGAGCTTAATGAAAAGTTGATCGCTAGATTTTGTGGAGATGAGAAAATCTATTATAGTTTCGATGAGGCAGAAGATGACAAAAACAACATCTATCCTATGGAATTCTTAAACTCCCTTAATGTTAGTGGTGTGCCCCCTCATGTTCTCCGGCTAAAAATTGGGTGCCCGATTATACTTTTACGGAACATCGATCCCTCGCATGGGTTATGTAATGGCACAAGACTTATACGCAGAAACTTTGAGCCAAACCTAATTGATGCAGAAATAGTTGTTGGAGAGCATGCTGACAAAAAGGTATTCTTGCCAAGAATTCCTCTATCTCCATCTGAATCTGACATGTTTCCTTTCAAATTGAAAAGGAAACAGTTTCTGGTTCGGCTGAGTTTCGCAATGACAATCAACAAGGCTCAAGGACAGACAATTCCTCATGTTGGCGTATATCTTCCGCAATCGGTTTTCTCACATGGACAACTATATGTTGCACTGCCAAGAGGAATCTCACGACACACGACGAAAGTATTAGTTAATCCAACGAAGAAGTTTAACCTCGACGGAGTTTACACATCAAACGTGGTGTATCGGGAGGTTCTACATGATGACTAAGACATGTTAATAGTCATTATTTTTTTGTAACCTCACTAATTTTATAAACTGTCTCTTTTTTATACCAAGTAAAATTGAAAATTCATGGTTTGTTGTATTATCTATACAACACATTTGCTTAATCTAGAAATATTTGTATTACACATGGTACTTGTCGTAAAGTATAGTTAAACATGGTACATAACCACATCTTTGTTATCAATATCTTGAGATACTGTTGTTTACCTTGGACATTTATACATGATCAAAGAAACTACAAAAACATATTTATTTGCTTTGAATGTCGAAGACAATTAATGCTATCAAAGGTGACATTTTATCTAACAGTATTTGTCCGCCGTAGAATATAGTTTCAGGGTACCCGCCGCCGCATTGCGCGAGTACCCGGCTAGTACTTTTCTAGTATTTAAACTTTCGTATTGTAAGGTTGAATGGCAAGTTAAGTTATTAGGTTCCACTAATACGAATCGGTATCAATTATTTATGCCTTATTGTTTAATCCACCAATTAAAAACACTAGTGTGGTGCAATACGTAAAAGAGATGATCGGCCTTGGGAAATCGGATATAAAACTAGAGAGAATCGAGACGAATTTCACAAAAGATTGTTCTTTACTGGTCATATCTTGCTGGATTCTGGATTCGATTTTGGTTAAAAATTTGGAACCATTATGACTCATTTATTTCGCAGATCGATTAGTTCAAACCATTTTACAATTTATGGAACAAGTGACGGGGTTTGTTGTTTTGTTTTGAAATAATAAATTGGAACAATTTATGGATCAATTTATAGCAAATTTGTTTCGTTTTATGGAACAGAATAATAAAATAATTATCATGTAAACGATGATGTGATTACACGTTTCTCTGGTTGGTTGGAAAAATCAGAACAAGTTGCTGATTGAAAATCCTAGTGGTGAAAACAATAGTCATTGTTTGACCACCACAAACTTTTGTTACAAATTATTAATCTCAAAATATCATCAGAAATGATAGAATCTAACTAACTTCAATTATTTCTTTGTTTCACCACCCACCACCAATTGGTTCTCACACAATGCTTGCAATGCTAGTCTTGTTTTAGTTGCAGTACCACCACCCTCCTCCTAATCATTTTACCAAACAACCAAAATTACCATCTAATAATAACTAACACCAAAACAAAATAATTAATTAATTAATTAAATAAATCACAGAGTTAGTTGAGTTGATTACCAACCTTAGTAGTAGCATCTTTGATACTCTTCAGTGTCATAATTTTGAACTTCTTTCTTAGTTGCCTTAAACTTATTTCAGTCAAATCCATCTCTTTATCCATGTTCTCTTTATTATCTGATACAATAACATTTTCAATTTCTTCATCAGCCTTGTCAAAAATGACATTTTTATCTTGAACTTCATTATCAACTACATGATTAACAAATTATTACATAATTATTTAAGCAACAGAAAATTAACCATATAGTAGTTAAAGTTAACCATACCTGTTTTCTCAGAAACTTCTTCCATGTCCTCTGTGGTTATGTCTTTTTGAGCAGTGTTAAAGTTGTTTTCATTTTCTGATTTCAAAGACTCAATTGAGCTGTCATCACTCTCCATGTTTAAACAGCCTGAAAAAACATAAATTATTGCCAATATATTCACAATATTGTATCTATAATTCCATATTGCATTCTAAATTTACCATTGAACTCTGAATCAGCACAAACCATGTCGTCTTGTCCCAATTCTGGTGTATTTTCAGTGACAAAAGTGGTTTCTTCAGCTCCTGTAAAACACATTTTTTCATTACTTTGATAAATTGGTGTTGAGTTGATAAATTCCATTAGTTTGATAAAAACTAGTTACCTGATTGAAGGTCAACACTATTCGAGTTGACTTCAAGTTCCTCATCTTCAAATGGGATTGAATTATCATCATTTTTCACCTCAGATTCGTCAGTTTTCACCTCAGATTCGTCATTTATCACCTCAGATTCGTCATTTATCACCTCAGATTCGTCAGTTTTCACCTCAGATTCGTCATTTATCACCTCAGATTCGTCATTTATCACCTCAGATTCGTCATTTTTCACCCCAGATACATCATTTTTCACCTCAGATTCGTCATTTTTCACCTCAGATTCGCCATTTTCTTCCATATCAACATTTTCTTCAATCATCGGTTTCTCTTCTAATTTCTCAATTTCACAAGTATTTAGGGTTTCATCTGATTCCTGTTTTAGGGTTTCAACTTCACCACCATCTTCTTTTTCTACATCAAGTTTCTCAAAGGCATTACAAATATCTTCCACTTCTGCAGTTGGTTTTCCTACATTTCAACAAAATATAAATAATCAAATATAAAGTTATAAACCATGTAATTTATAAAAGAGTAAATTACTGTTTTTGTCCCTGTACTTTACCCGATTCTGTGTTTTTGTCCCTGTGCTTTTTTTTTCGTTTTTTTGTCCCTATACTAGCCAAAATTCCGTTTTTTTGTCCTTCCGTCCATTTTCTGCTGTTAACTGACGGTATTTTTTACCATTTCCCCAAATTACCCCTGCCTGTTTTAACCTTTTTTATTTTCTTTTTACATTTTTCTTTTTCTATTCTCTTCCTTCTTCATCACACCATCATCTAACAATGACTGAAGCTTTAAACACATCTGTTATTAACATAATCACCTCATAAACATCATCTTCTCCACCCCATATCCTATTCCCCTCAATAAATCAAAAGAGTCTTAAATTTTTCAAAATGAAACCCAAAATTAGAAACCAAACAAACCCTAAGAACTAAAATCGATTTGCAGATCGAGAGCGAGAGAGATGTCTACAGATCGAAGCTTTGAATCTCTGTTCACGATTCTTCTTCTTCTACATCTGCTCACGTTTCTTCTTGACTTGAATCTTGACCTGAAATGATGCATCTTCAAAGAAAAACAAAGATCGGCGCATGAAATGATGCATCTTGACCTGAATGAACTTGAAATTGCGACGTACGGGTTTCCGCCGGAGAACGAGATCGGAGAAGGAGAGTACGGGTTTGTCAGGAATGAGATTTGGTTTAAGCCCATCTGCTCATTTGTCGGAGAAGGAGAGTGGAGAGTACAGGTTTTCGCCGGTGTCGGAATCAGGATATGGGTGTTGGGATTATTTTCGTTTTTTCGCCGATAAGCTGGAATCATGAAGTGAAATTTTCGATTGAATCTTTTGTTAGGGGGTAAATTTTGAAATTTGTTATCCATTGTTGTGTGATTTGTGAAGCAGAGAGAAATTGGTCGATGGATGAATTGTGATTCTTGGGCTCAGAAGTGGTCAGCAGATCATTTTATTTAAGGTTTGATTTTTGATTATTTTTGGTGTTAATAAATCTAGGGTTCTTAATTTGTTGAAGAAGATTCTTTGTTGATAAAACAAAGATGAAGAACATGAAGAAGGATGGAAAAATACGAAAATACCCTTCATTTTTTGGCATTTCACGGCAGTTAACGGCAGAAAATGGACGGAAGGACAAAAAACGGAATTTTGGCTAGTATAGGGACAAAAAAACGGAAAAAAAAAGCACAGGGACAAAAACGCAGAATCGGGTAAAGTACAGGGACAAAAACAGTAATTTACTCTTTATAAAATAATAATAATTCCTAGAAATACATACCTGATTCCAGTGTGTTATTCTCTGCAACTTCCTCTGACGTCACATTAACTTCATCCAAAAACGAATCAATCTTAACAATATTTTCACTTTCCTTCTTCACTTTATTTTCTGCAGATTTCTTCTCAGTCAGCCTACTCGATGCTCTCCTACCATATGTATTCGGGACAACACTCTCTTTTTTTGCCTCATTTTCACATTCATTCAGTTGCTTGTTGACATTCCGGCGAGTTGAGGTTGCCGGAGCTTTCCTCCTGGTGGTGGAGATGGCCGGAGTGTTCAGAATATCATTCTTTGGTTCTTCAGTTCCACCAATTGCCTGCTTGCTTGCTCTGCGAGTTGTTCTTGTGGCAGTTGGAGGAAGATTTTCGGTTTCTGTAATTTTGACTTTTTGTCGAGTTGATGTTCTGCATCTGGTTTGTGGGGCCTTTGGTGAAAGGATATCAACCTTTTCTGTTTCAACAGAATCAGTTGTTTCGGATTGTTTGGGATTCAAAAACTCCTCAATTCCTTCAACCTATTATTTAATCATCACGCAATGAAATTAATAGATATTTATGTGCATCAATCGGATTTCATATTATAGTTAAACATGACAAATTAGGGATAATCAAATGCACAGAACATGACGAAATTTGCTAGTCTGAAACATCATTTGAAGAAATTGCAGCAGAACTAGCTACTGCAGATCGTGAAACAAACATCAACAGCTCAATACCTTTTATTAAATAACACAAACAAATAGTCAAATATTTTCTATTTCTGAAATCGATAGAGATAGAAATCGGATACTGTCAATATGCACAAACAAATCTGATAAGACCGACAAATCAATTGCAACCAGGATTAACAGAAGATTAATTAAATCACTAATAATTCATGATTTAGAACTATTACAGCTAAATCATTTTGAAATCAATCACAGATTAGTTTTTCTGTACATTTATACAAGAAAGCATCACCAAATCAGCTCAAATAAAGAAGACAAAATCAATAAATCATATATTAATCAGAAGGAACTTACAATCTCAAGAGCTTGGAGAGCATCTGCCATGGCGACATTGGTGATGTTAGCAGGGATCTTGTTGAGCTTGCAGAGAGATTGAAGCTCTCTTCTAGAAAGGCTATGGAAATCCATGAGATCTGGATTGACGAAAGGGGAGAAGAAAACTAGGGTTTTGGTAATGTAAATCGGCGTATGAAAATGCGATGAGTAAGCTAAAATCGTACAGACATATTTATACGCAAACCCTTTCGCGGATGTGACCGTTGGAGAGCGTAATTTGAAATTTGAATTGATTCCTTCTGACTTCAAATTTCTAGTTTCAGATCAATAACGTTTACATCCAGAATAATACTGCTTTTACATATTGTCTGCCGTGCATTACGTTTTGTACTGTATAATGAATGTTCTTTACCCATTTCCAATTTACACACCATACCCGTTGTCTCTTGATTAACAAAAAATATTAAATTTAGTCCAGTTAATTAAATAAAAAAATTAAAAGAAGTAGCGATAAATATTTGGAGGTGTCTAAAAGTTGGGCCCTTGTGAAAGTAGTTGGGCCTAAATGTTGGGACAAACTTTTACTGATGTTTATTTTTTCTTTAGTTGTAGGCTTCTTAACTCATCATGCATGAACTTTTGGCACTTATTTCACTTGCACATTTTTCATGCATTTTTCAAGCCCATTGCCCATCACAGATAACATGAAAACAAAGCATTCAATAATCTTAAATTTATTTTTATATAAATTATAGTTAAACATCGTTGACTTGAATTTTAAAGTATTATATATGTGAACCTAGACATATAATTTAAAAATTTTATATATACCTACACCGATTAGTCCCTCGACGAGGATCGACCGACTAGCTTTGACTTTGGGAACCTTGTGCGTGGTTGTACATGTGAGTGTAAGAATGTACATATGTATGAGGCGATTAGTTATTTCAAATTTCATAGCATTCACGAGGTGCAATTTTATGCTACATGGTACACCATATTCATAGAGTAATAATGACCAATCAATTTTAATCATAACTTCAGTCAAAACCCTATCATCTTTAGGTTGGTCGGCATGAGTAATACCGACCACACCAAAATCTCAGAAATAATGGACCAAAAACAAATCAAGCTCACACTCATACAAATGAAAAATGATGTTCAAAAACTCACTTCTTCAACATAGGTAAGTAACTAACTAACTAACTAATGATGATCATAATAATCATAATATCATGATGCTCTAATGCTACACTCACAATTTTGATGTAATATTTTTCAAGAGCTTAACCAAAATCCAGATTCATAACAGCTTATAACAGCTCGTCTTTCTCATATTATGAGGGTTTCTCAATAAGATAACCTAATTTTAGAATGTTTATGTTTTGGGGGACGATTCTTCAAGATTTCTGATTGAAATCATTTCACTTTAATGTCAATGCAACAACGTGTCTACTTAATAAACTCGTGTAATTTTTATAAAGTTTGTGTACAACAATGTTGACTATTTTTATGTGCACAACTCATTGACTCTTCAAATTTGAATCAGACCCATTTAGAAACGAACCAAATAATTCAAATCAATTGTATTTGGAACGAAATGCAAACGAATAACAATGTTGCTCAATTTATACAAACTTTTTTTTAGGTAAAATTCAAAATTAGATCATTCTGAATGAACTAATAATATATCATTCTTGGGTAAATTGTGAATTAAATTCTTTGGAATAAACACACCAAACAACTATTACAATGAACAAATTACATATTCAAGAGTTCTTGAACAGAAATCAAGATTTTTAATCTTGATCATCACCTCATATTTGATGCTGCACTTGAAGTAGCTGCAGCAACAACCATCTTCCTTCTTTCAGCAATCTTCAATCTTGGTGATCTTGCTTTCGTTACTCCTTTTGATGACCTAATCACACAATCCAAACAACTTTATAAAAATTCCACATTTTTTTTTATTATTTAAAGATTTTCCTTACTTTCTAGGTAAAAAAGGTTTGTTGAAATTAGGAACTGGTCTTGCATGTGGTACCAATGTTCTTCTCAACTGTTTCAAAGCTTTCTCTTCTTCCATCTATAATTCATAACAATATTTTAGACAAAAAAAAAAAAAAAAACTTACATTTTAATAAATAAATAAATACCATTTTTGCAGATTCTGCTTCATCTCTGTATCGTTTATACATCATTTCTTTCTCTTTGACTTTTTTGTCAAACTCAGCTCTATCAACAGCTCGGTGGTCAGCATGTAAATCGAATTCTTGTACTTCAGTTAATGGTCTGCGAATTTTCTCAGGAACCGGAATTGGATCTCTGCAATTTTGACCAAAAAAAATCAATTGACAATCTGCAACAACTTTGACCAAAAAAAAGTCAGCAATTTCTTACTCTTTTAGTATTGGCTGAGCTTTAAATAATCTCATTCTTGCTTCTTCTTCTTCCATTCTTTTTCTTTCTTCCATTTCTCTTTGTATTTCTTCTTCGTGTCTGGTCAAACTTTCTAATTGAAATGGTTCTGGTTTTGTACACTGTTTTGGCTCTGGTTTTGGAGGAACCTAAAACATTATAAATAAATTTAATTATTAATAAATTTATAATCACAAAAGTATATTTATTATTAAATATAAATTTGCATACCACAGGGTAATCGGTAGTATAAGGATAAGGGGCAGCTTTAGGAATTCTAGCTTTTTCATCTTCCATTTGTTTGTGAATAATTTCCATAACAAATTTCTTTTCCTTTTCTGCCCCTCGTTCTTCCGTTTGCAAATGGAATGGATTTGGTGCAGTGTTTCTAGGAATCGGCTTTTGGTTGTGTGAATCCGAGCATAACGAAAGCTGCAAAATTAAAGGGTACGATGGTAATTACAGTAATCAGAAAAAGGGTATTATGGTAATTTGCTGTTAGTGTTAACAAACCTTGTCAAATAAGTCAGCAACATTTGGGACTGGTGGTGGAATTCTCTCATCAACTGCAAAATGAAATTCTTGTGGTATGGTGACTTGTCTTTTCTTGTTACAAAATAGACCCAATTCACCTTTGCTTTCAAAAATCTACACAAATTCCATATAAAAAAGAAGAAAGTTAGGATACGGGTCGACCCGTTTCAGTGACCCGTTTGAGAAATATTGGGTTAAAAGATACCTTTTTGTTGAAAGGTCTAGCTTTGAATTTGGGTGCTTTTTCAAGCTCTTCTTTTTCTAATTCTTCAGTGGTTTTAATAGTGGCAGGTCTTGCTCTCAATAATGTTTGCAAAGGTGGTGTTTTAGGTGTAGTAAGATGAGGTTTCCATTGATGAACCTGTTTATTATATAAAAAAATTAACCAAAATAATAATTAAAAAAAAAAAGATCAAAAAATACCCTAGGGACTGTTTCAGTTGATGCAACAGTTGAAGTTTCTGCATTCTGATTTGCTCTTTCCATTGTCTCCAAATGAAATTCTTGAAATTCAGGAATTTGTGGAGTGCTTCTTTTCATTGCTGGTAATGTTGGTGCTTCAAGAATCTGTTCAAAATTGAAAAGATTTGATTTTTAATAAAAATCCAGCTTTTGATTTTAATTTTAATGATAATGTGATTTTTTTGACCTTTCGGTTGACTGGTCTTGCTTTAAATTTGGGAATTTTTGCCATCATTTCTTCTTCAATCTCTGCTGAACTTTTTAGTTTAACAGAACGAACACGTTGAGATGTTTCAAATGCAGGTTCTTTTGGTCTTGTTAGTGTCAATTTTGACTTTTTTGGCATCAGTTGACTAGTCTCACCACCCTAAACATACACATAATTAATTTAATAAACAATTAAGTGGTTGAAACAATTTATTAAAAATTAAGATGAAACTTACATGTGAAATCGAAGAAGGGCGAGGTGGTAAATTTGCAGCTCTTGTGCCAGATTGAAACTTTTTCATCATTTCAGCCATTGAAACAAATGGAATTGATGATTGTGGTTCGCGAACATACATCTTTTTATTTCAATTCAAAAGCAGTAAAAGACGTTAGAATTAAAATCATATAAATAAAAAAATATGAAAAATAAAATAAAACCTTTCGGGATCTAGCAGTTGATGGGGTGGCTAAGTTAGAGTTACCGCCATTGACAACACCAGGTCTTGCTTTGTGGGGTAATAAAACTTGTGTTTTTATATTCAAAATCTGAAATTTTTATTGTGACAAAATGTTATTTAATACATGGGATTAGAAATGAATGATAAAAAATTAAAAACCAACCTGTCTTGATTTCCCATTTTCAAGTTTCTGCCTTTTTATGGCTTGGTTTTCTAGAGCAAGATTCAGATTTGTATCTTTTTTCACAGTAGCTGGTGTTGTTTTAATGCATCTTGTTTGCTGTTTTGATTGACTTTTTGACTTTAGTAATGATGGATTCTTCACTGCACTAGCAATTCTTCTTGCTGTTTGTTGTTTCTTGGACTCTGTTTGTGAAACGCTCTTCTTCTTATGAGAATCCACTGGTGTACATGCTTCTGGTACTATATAATTATAATCTAAGTTAAATCATTTCATTTAATTAATATTTAATAAATGATCATATGAGATTAAGAATTTGTCATTTTAAGAGTACTAACCTTGAGAAGGACATGTTTTCTTTTCGGTCTTAGTTTGTTGTTCGATTGCCACATTGATCAGATTGGCAAGACTTTTGTTTTGTTCATCTTTTGAGGTTTCATTTTCCTTATTATCATCAGCATGATCATGTTCAGGTTTTGCACTGATGATAGAAAATAATACAGTTAATGAATAACAATTAACGAATCAATTTCTATAAACATTCAGAAGAATTCTAGATCTGCTGACCTCTGTTTCTCTGGTTCAAAATTGATGTTCTTCATGGAAGAACTTGTTGATTCAGATGGTACTGATTCCTTCTCAGAAGTTTCGGCTTTTGTAAAATCACAAACGGTTTCCAACTCCAAAGTTCTTGTAGTCTTCACCTTATGCATAAAAGCTGAACCAAACATGAGCCATAACTTAAAACAATCTCCACAGAGAAACAGAAACTTATTCGTTATGGATATAATTCAAGTTTTTGGGTGATGCTTTTGAGTACATTAAGTAAAGGAATCAATTTCTATAAAATTTCCTTTGATATCATACTCAACAACAAATGTTTGGTCAAGAAATTATTGGCATGAATTGCATATTTTCTGATTTAGGTAGGTTATAAAACGATTATTATAACTCCAAAGAACCAAGGAATCCAGGTAGAGGTTCAAGAATACCAGATCAGATTTCAATTTAACTAAATTCATGAAAAACAATCGTAACTAGCAAACCCTAGAAGCCCTAATTCTTAAATCAACCGGATCACAGCAAAATTCAACATTAAAACATGAAATATAAGGAGATGAAACTTACGTGAAGGAGCATAAGTAAGAGCTGTATCAAACCAAAGCTGTGCTTCACGGATCTGAGATTCCGTCTCTCCTTGAATAAAATCGAAGAATTTGGGTGCAGAAAATTCGTAATCTACATCAATAGTCACATCCCCTGCGTCCTCCATCATTATCGCAACTTGATTAACAGCTTTCAACTTCAAATTAATTGAAACAGGGAGAAGCGAAAAAAATTCTTCTTAGGTTTAGGGTTTGAGAAGGAGAGAGATGAAGAGGGGAAAATACAGAGGGAATTTGGGGAAGGAGAAGATATAACGTTCGGATGCTTTAACGGTCAAATAATTTGAAAAGGAGAAGAGAGAGAAATTAAGTGCTGTAAGAACCGTTCCCACAACGGCTATAAGTTATAGCCAGACTAACTAAACGCAGTCGTTTGGTGACGTTGAGGTTTCCTAAAGAAATCTATTCTATCTATTCTATTATATAATAAAAGTATTCTATTATAAAGCAGAATGACATGTGGCAATTCCATAGAATTTCTAATTTTTTATTCGACAATTATTAAATAATTAATGCCCTTTAATTCGGCTACAAATAACAAACATTCAAAACTGCATATCGAATTGCCAAATAAATGATTGATTCCTTTAATTCGGATGGGATTAACCAAATTTCAAATCTGCAGATTGAAATATTTTCCGTGTTTCCAGTTATTTGATCGACCCAGATTTAAATAAAGCAAGGCATTAATTTTGGTTGCAAATAACTAAATTTCAACACTGCATATTAAAATACGAAATAAATATATATTCTGTAAATATGTTTAGAAAAAAATAAACCATAAATATTTTGTTTTTAAACAAAAATGAATTTTCGTATTAAACAAATACAGATTCATTGTAACTTAGTAAAGATTGAAAATTTAACTTTAAAAGTCACCAAAAATTTAAAGGAATCAATCTGAAATTAGCGAATTAAAAACCTAATAAAAATTCCAATATTCAGAATTTTTAGATTTTGGAAGCTTTTTAATGCCAGAATATTTCGTTTTTTAAATTTATGTTTCTTTTTTAATATTAAATTCTAATATTCCATAATTATCGCCCTTATATTAACTGCATCCAATCATCTGTACATAAATTTAGGGATTATGATTATTTTGTATTTAAAAAAAAAAAACAATTTCCGTATTTTTTAAAAGATTTTTTAAAAACCCCATCCAATATAAACACTCTATACTTTTGAGTTTTTTATTCGAAAAACAGTCATCTTTAGTATTTGGTGTACCTTCTTCACGAAATAATCAGGTATGTAGAGATCCTTAATCATTCAATTTTTTCAGTTTTCTGGTTCCATAATCCAGTGCCCACAATTAATGTAGCCTGCATATGTAAACAAAGTCGTATGCCCAAAATCTTTTGAAGATCTTCGTACTATAAACAAACGTTTATGTCCAACTTAGAGATGCATGTTTTGAAAGGGGTCTATTAGATGATGATAGAGAATACATAGATGCTATTAAAGAAGCAAGCTTCTCTGGTACTGGTTATTATTTACGTTCTTTATTTGCAATAATGTTAACAACAAATAGTTTGTCTAGACCAGAAGTAGTATGGGAAACTACATGGAAGTATTTAACAGATGGTATTTTGTATCGTCAACAACGAAGGTTCAGTAATCTAGGTAATACATGAAATTTTTTATTCACTTATAATATAACTTTATTTTACCATATTATTTTTTTATTTTTTATGATAACATATTTTTTTCCAATTTCAGATTTATCTCTTACAGATGATCAACTAAAAAAATTTACGTTGTACGAGATAGAATCTCTTTTAAACCTTAACAATTCTAGCCTGAAATTTTTTACCCATATGCCATATCCTGATGACAATTCTTTAGAATCTTCAAACAATCGTATGATTGCAGACGAGCTATCTTATGATAAGACAGCCTTGCAGAACGAATTTCATCAAAATTTGCATTTATTAACAGATGAACAACGAGGTGTTTTTGATGATATTATGACATCTGTTGATTCTGATAACGGGGGTGTGTTCTTTATTTATGGTTATGGCGGAACTGGTAAAACATTCTTATGGAGAACTCTTTCATCCGCCATAAGGTCTAAAGGAGAAATTGTATTAAATGTTGCTTCGAGTGGTATTGCTTCTTTATTACTATCTGGAGGTAGGACTGCTCACTCTCGGTTTCACATTCATTTTATCTTAATGAAGATTCAATGTGTTCTATAACGCCAAACAACGTTGTGGCGATGTTAATAAAAAACATCGCTTATAATATGGGATGAGGCGCCAATGGTTCATAAGCATGCTTTTGAAGCGTTGGATGGAACACTGCGAGATATTTTAAGAGATGGTAATCGTGAACAATGATCTACCATTTGGAGGAAAAGTTATTGTTTTTGGTGGAGATTTCAGACAGATTCTACCAGTTGTACCAAACGGGAGTAGACAATATATAGTAAATATTGCATCGTTGAGTTCTTCATATATATGGGAAAACTGCAAAGTTAAAACGTTAACAAAAAATATGAGGTTGACAGTAGGAAGTGATATAGCTGATATTGAAGAAACCACATCATTTGCAAAATGGCTTTTGGATATTGGCGAAGGCAAAATTGGTGGGCCGGACGATGGTAATGCAATTATTGATATTGACCCAGATCTTATAATATCTACATCTGCAGACCCCTTAAGTACGTTGATTGATTTTGTTTATCCTTCTTTGCTAGAAAACATAAATACTCCTGGCTATTTTCAAGAAAGAGCAATACTTACCCCTAAAAACGAAGTTGTTAGGGATATTAATGATCGGTTTTTAGCAATTTTCCCCGGAGAAGCCAAGGAATATTTAAGTTCAGATAGCATTTGTCCTGAAGAGTTTTTGAATGAAGAGTTTGATGAAAGTTTGTACTCACCAGATATCCTTAATGGTATTAAAATATGTGGATTTCCAAATCATCAGTTAGTTTTAAAAGTCGGTGTTCCCGTTATGTTATTAAGAAATATTGACCAGAAAAATGGTTCATGCACTGGTACTAGACTTCAGATTGTGGCTTTGGGTGTCCGTGTTATAGAAGCAGTTGTTATATCTGGGAACAGTGTTGGATATCGTACTTTTATATCAAGATTATCTTTGACACCATCTGACGCCAAAATCCCATTTAAATTTAAAAGAAGGCGATTTCCACTTTCTATTTGCTTTGCTATGACAATTAATAAGAGTCAAGGTCAATCATTGTCAAAGGTGGGTCTGTATTTGAGAGAGCCTATTTTTTCACACGGTCAATTGTATGTAGCCTTATCTAGAGTAAAAAGCAGATGAGGACTAAAGATATTAATAGAAGATAAAGATGGTGGTGTGTCGAATAAAACTTCAAACGTTGTATTATATATTATTAACGATCAGTATAAAGAGTGACAGCCCGTGATTCTTCACGGGTTATAACCTAGTGTAATCTATATTTTATGAAGGGAGTGATGTTCACCGTAACTTTTAGAATGTGCTTAATGGGTGACCAAATCCAATTTCGTTACATCTGTCACCTATTCGCCACATCAGCTTTCTCTCTCCTGATCACACACATGACCAAACAGCGAGCACAGTGGCGTAATGGGCGAACGAATTGGCGATCATTTTTTTTTTTAATTTCAGTTTTATTAATATTTATTATATATTTATTATGTATATAATATAAATTAAATTTTATATATATATATATATATATATATATATATATATATATAGTATAGAAGTGGAGAAAGAAGGGTAAAGAAAGAAAGTTGGAGAAAGAGTATGACGACCAAACTCCTCCCAAAGATCGCCCACTCGACCAATAGAAGAAGAAGACGCGTCTCCAGTGAAACCTCGTAACGGGCCGGACGCGTCGCCGGTGGCGTTTGGGTCGCCCGATACGGATAGTCTTATGCCACTACAACTATACAATTGTTATATAACTTATATTTTATGGTGTATGACTAAAACTTAGTGGTGTAAAAATAAATTCCAATATTTTATCTATTTTCAAGTAATTCATTATTTTTATATAATTTTAAAAGATACATCTTAATCATTAACTAATAATAATTAATTGTTAAGTTTAATCACATAATTTATACATGGATGGTTAAATTGGTCATTTGACAATCATAAAAAACCTTATTTTCTTTTTATATTTTAAAATTATTTATTTTATTTTATTTTATTTTTTGTTAAAGAGACATTATGTGATAATCACATGTAATTATATACCAAATCACATGTGATTGTGTAATAACATCATATGTGATCAACTATACAATCATAAGTGATTATCACACAATATTATTCTTTAACAAAAAATAATAATAATAAAAAATTAAAAAAAAAAATTGGATTAAAATTAATGTTGGTGTTAAATGACCAAAATACCCCTCCATGTATATACATATGATTAATCTTGACCACTAATTATTTTTTATCAATGATTGGGATTTGTCCTTCGGGACAATAAGAAAATTAGGACCACCTTGAACGAATATGTATTTTTAATATGTATAATTCATTTGAAATATTTCTAAATAAAAAAATCTTAATTTTCATCCAAAATACTTGCAGGATATATTTATATTTATGAAAAATATACTTGGTGAAACCCTAGCCTCTACCTAATTGTCCCCATTCGACCGTCGACCTACACGAAGGAAACAACCACCGCATACGGCAGTTCGTGGTGGTGGCATTAGGCGTAAGGACGGAACAACGACACACACGCGCGCGTGTTCTCGTGGTGATTATTGGAGCGATCTAGCAACTCGGTTAAGGGATGCAGTAGTTGTGTATCCCCTATAACAGTTCAGACTATTGTGAGATATAGCCCTACAAACCCGCTATGGTTATTTTGATCCCCTACACGTCTTAGATGTGATGCTAAGGGCGGGGCGCATGATCATTGTTTATTTTTGATGTGCACGTATCTCATGACTTCACACTCATCTATTTTTTTATGGTATTGACTCTTGACATCACTGGCACTTCTCATCCACAATACACTTCTACATGACTCTACCACCGCGTAGATGTATGATTGTCTACAGCTAAATTATACCGGGATTAGTTATCATTGTTGTCGTAAAACTTAATTTATATAGATTTGATATACAAATACAATACTTGGGATAAGTTGAAAGTTAGTCATCAGCTTATAATAATAGATGTACTTCGAAGTAGTGTGTTATAAATTGTCTAGGTGGTATAAAGAGTACAAGGTGTGGAATGTGTGTTAAGATCAGAGTTTAAAGTTGTCTTCCCTGATCTTAAAAGCCAAATATAATGTTAAAGCCAAAATGGGTCCTAAACTAATTTGGGCGGTTGGGTAGTATACCTTGCGAATTCATCCGTTGGCGAGCATTAATGGCTTGGCGGCGGGCGGCTCTTTGGTGATGTTGTGGGTTTGTCGCTTCCAGGCGAGCCCTATAACGCACTGCCCTAAGGAAACATATCTTAGTATTAGTTGCTTGAAAAAGTCTAATGCATGATTACTTTCCTTGTACAAATAACTCATTGTGAAGATAATACAAAAGATTTGAAGACATTTCGCTGAAGATCGCAGATAGATGAAAGACTTGTTGACACATTCTAAAGTAAATGTTCAATTATCACTTGTATCGGGAACTGGCACATTTATCGCGGGAATGAACCTAAAATAAAATAGTTGTTGGTTCTTATTTACTATATTCAGTACCTCCATTAAGTTTATTTTGATAGATATATTAGTTTTAGCTATATTCCATAATCACTAATCTTATTTTATTTTTCTTCAATAATAAATAATACTTGATGGACGAAAACCAAAAGTTGTATTCAACGCATTTTCTTCAAGTGTCACATAAGCTGCACAAAACAGCGGATATATTATTATCATCCGAGTTTGTACATTCTTCTTAGTTTTACGTGTTATGTTAAAAGCAATAATCAAGAAGGATAATAATAAAGCCGGATACAAACTCTTAGGTGCTGTTTGTTTTTTGACAAAAGGTATTTTTGAGGTCTTTTGTCTTCGCGGCGCAGACCTTGCGCAGAAAGAGCCTCTCGCAGATGTTTGGTTTTGGAAGCTCGCAAATCTTTCTATGTCTGCAGAAGGTCTTCTTTAAGAAGTTTTGGTCATTAGCTTCTTGAGTCTTCCTAATTAAAAAAAACACATCTACTCCAAAAACATATTATATTGTTGTATGGATTATTTTAATGTTGTTAGACGTGTGATATATTAAATTTCTATTAATTTAAGCAAGTCTACATATGTTAAAAAATAAACAACAGCTTTCTTGCAGACCTTTAGTCCACCCAGAAACTGCAGCAGTTGGCAGATGTGGTCCGCATCTAAAAAAACAAACAAGTGTTTGTTTTAGCTTATTAGGTAGACTTATCAACTTATCTAAAAACCGAAAGTTGATACTCTTTTTTTTTTCCAACTTATGATCTAACTAACTTAATAACTGCACCAATCGTGAGAATTCACATATTAAACATAACAAACATTCTTCGTGACTTAAAGCCAGGTAAGATTTATCAACAAGAGCAAAAGTTAACATAGTTTTTTCATGGTTATTAAAAAATTAAATACCAATGTTGGCACCTGACACAATATATTAACCAAAATCGTCCAGGCTCAGGTAACTCTTTACAAAAAATAAAAATAAAAGTCGTACCAATCTTTTCCATCTCCCGAATCTGCAATAACCAAAAATCCGTCTTTAGCTGATATTTGTAGAGGTAGCAATTTCAAATAAACCCACCTGATTCTTGAAGTTTTTCTCGGTTAAATTTGTTTCCTAAAGTGACTACAAAAACGATGTTCAAAATCTCAATTTCTTTTATTTCTTGCTTCAGCTTTCCAATTTCTGCCACTTGAGTGCTGTTTAGTTTCCACAATTCCATTCGATTGATTTCCATAAATTTGCACATCTAAATTCGAATCAGCAACAATTTGTTGTTGCTGTTCTAACAAATGTGCCATTCTGGCGTCTTTTTTCCAGTTTCTGTTACTGTAGACACGGGGGGTTATAAAGTCAACTATTGGTGTACTGTGGTCAATGTGGATTTCGTTGACTTGTGGTTGACTCGGTTGACTGATGATGTGTCTCTTCAAATCTTCTTGTTGACGCTTCCTGGCCCTGTATCTTCGTTGTCTTTCTCTGTTTTTTATACGGCGGGCAATCACTTCAGGGTCATTATCGTCAAATGGAATCATTTGTAAATTGTTCATGTTTGACATATTTATCATTGCATTGTCACCATTTTCCATTTCAAATGTCGGTTGGAACATCTGCAGGGAAAAATAATTCAAGATTATGTTAAATCAATCATAAAAGAGTCAAAAACAATTCAAGAAAATTATTTAATCTGTTGCTTTTATTTGTTACCAAATTCTTCATATATTACATAATTGAAAATCTATTAATTTTCTGCGGATAAATCTTTCCATTTACATAATTGAAATGTTTACTTTTTCTTTCTTCATATTTGGTATTAGAAGGTTATGAGTATTTGGTACTTCATACCAATTTCATTTCTTTAACAAGAAACTCACTCAAGCTTTTCTTAGATTTGATCAATCAGTTGTTATGGTCAATTACTTATATATTTTGTAACCATATATTACTTATATATAAGTTCCAAATATAAGACTACCCGTAAGGATGACAAAACCCATGTTTTGTCACAACACATCAGCTTTCTCTATCCAGACAAAACACATGATCAAACCCAATAGTGGTGACCAACCCACACTAATATATCATCAAAGCATAAGGTACAACACCATATGCATAATACAACAAAAAAAACCTCACAAAAAGGCGACCAAATGGACACCTAAAATGAAAGTCTAAAGAGATGTAGGAGGCAGTTATCCAACTTTCAATATAAACGTTAAAAAGGATAACAAGTGAATTTACATAAAGTCATAGAAAGATACCTAAAACAACAATTCCTCGTCCAAATACCAAATTAAGGTCGTCTAATCTAATAAAAACAAATTAATAGGTAATCAATTCTTAATACACGTAACCTACGAAGGATTTTAAAATTACCACTACGCTAGTAATTTAACCACTAAAATGCCTCAAAAGATATCATATGGTTTGCTTAAAATCCATCAGTCATACCTGCTACAATTATCAATGTTTACAACCTAAAAACGAAAACTCAAGGGCAAAATCATTAATAACAAGTCATAATTGGGGATACCTGAATGCCATAAAATCTGAAGAGCAACCCAAGACGATATTAAATTCTAATTTTACCTGAAGAGGATCGATCGACGATATAACAAAATCAGCGATCGATTGATGTTGGGGAACGAGCTGAGAGGTGCGGGGTGTGTCGATTGGAAAACTGGGCTGAGAATTACCTTTTAAATGCAAACTGGGCCTTAATTTGATGTTGGGCTAATAAACGATCCCGAGACTGGTTGTTTTAGGTGCACAACAAGATCAGTTTATAAACTGATTTGCAATTGGTTCAGGACCAGACTAGGATCCTATCGAGGTTTAGGTTTGGGGGATAACCCGGTTTGAAAACCGTTTTTTTTATGTAAATATAGCCGTTAAAACTGGTTTAACCCCGGATTTTGATGAAAAACTGGTTTTGAATACGGTTTGCACCGGTGTCAACCGGAAACATACATCACTCTCCAAAACCTGGTTAAAAACGAACCTGTTGTACCGAAATTGGTTTTGACTTTTGTTGACGGAGACTGAACCGGTTTTGAAATCAATCTGGTTTGACAAAAATAACCGGTTTGTCAACATAGAAGTGAGCGCGGGCGTACACACACGTGCACGCGCACACAAACAACCACCACCATCATCCACCAGGCCACCACCACACTCACTACCGTTGCCACCCACCATCATTATGTACCGCCACCTAGCATAATCACTACCACTGTAAACCACCATCACTATCTTTAGATAACTATGTACATATGGATGGATGAAATGATTTTAAATGGATGTGGACAACGTAAATCTGAATGGATGTTGAAAGAACTTCTGAAGATAATACGATAGTTTTATTGATAATTTACTATATTTGTTATATATGTACATCATTTCTTTCAAAAATATATATGCAAAGGAAAACACAGTTAAGAATCTATGTTCGATGCATAGAGCACAGTTTGTAGCTAATTCCAAAATATCAATAGATACAAACTTAGTATCTTCAGTGTTACGAACATATGTTCGATGCACAGAGCATACAACATAGAGCATAGTTTAGAGCATGATTTGTAATATTTACAAATTTAGTTATTTTCAATGTTATGTTAGTAAATTTATTTATTTTGAACTACAAGTTAGTTAGTTAGTGGTTCGAGCCAGACAGTCCCTCGAACCCTCCGTATATGAGGTATAAACCCCACCACCTATTTTTCTGAGGAAAAAACCTTAACTAAGACTCGAACTTGAGACCTTGTGAAAGAAAACCCCCAAGATTTCTCTTGGTGGCTTGTTGATATATACCAACTAGTTGTTAGTAAATTTTATTAAATCAAAAATTTGTAGACATATACTACTTCCTCCGTATCAAAATAAGTGACACAAATTGCCTTACACTTTTTTTGAGGTAAAAGATTAAAGTAGAGGTTAAAATAGATTAAAGTACATAATTAGTGGAGAAGGGGTCCCACTTTTCTTGAATAAAGTGATATTAATGAGTTTTAAAAGTAAAAGTAAGAGTATAAGGGTAATTTCATTATATTAAAGTGGATAGTTAGTGAGTATGGGTCCCACTATTTTTACCAAATAAGGAAAAAATTTAAAGTGTGTCACTTATTTTGATACACCCCAAAATGGAATGTGTGTCACTTATTTTGATACGGATGAAGTATTAAATATGTAAAATTTCAATTTTATAAAAAGTTAATTTCAGGTTAAGTAGATTTATCCATGGATTGAAAATCGTCATTAATATGTGTTCCATTAAACATTCATATTCGATATTCACCTATTTAACTTCATCTATATCCACCACCAACGGATCAGGTGGATAATCATTAGGTTTGATGATAGTTGTCATCCCTAAATTGAGTCTTCAAACCCTATTCAACACGCGAACAATTATTTTGGAAGAAAAACTCAATTTTCTTAAAATAAAGAACTAATTATTTCATAGTCTCAAACAAACATTATATAAGCCCAAGATTTTCGAACATGCCAAAAAACACAAATAGACAAATTGTGCTAAAACAAAGCCTTAAAATTAGGTATTAAAAAAATACAAATGCAAATAACTCCCCAATAACAACGTTTTATGGCCCGAAATGGAACTTTTAACTTATCGAATGCCTTGCTTTACGTCGTCTTTGGCTTTAAGGAACAAAAGAGCTTGTTTCTTTCACATTTGAGCTTGCATCACAATTACAAGATGATTGTATATGTGATATTAATTTGGGTAATTTAATAAGAAAAACAAGGTTGATTATATGGGATGAAGCTCGTGATATACAAACATTCTTTTGAAACTTTGTATAAACCTTAAGAAGCATCCTTCGGTCAATTAACCCAAAAAGCATACAAAATACGGTTGGAGGAAAATGTTATCGTATTTGGATTTCGAAATGCAAGATTAATCACCACCAACCCTAAAAGTCGCCCCACCGTGATTTTCGAGATGGAAGATTATCTATTTGAAGAACATGACTCATAACACCGTCATCATTCGAGATGTGTATTTGCTTGAAGGACCACTTAAATGCATCCGAGCGTATGCAACACATTCAAAGGCTAGAAGGAGAACTAGATATTGAAGAACAAATTCACGATATCGAGGTGGAAGCGTGTTTTGCAATCTCACTTTCCGACAAAGAAATTGTTTTGGACGAAACTTGGTGCGAAGCTAGCTCCGAAGAAGAAGGCGGTAATATCACAACTGAATGAACCAACATACATGTTTAATGGTGTCACACCCCGCCAAAAATAGTTTTATAGTAATAAATGATTTGCGGAAGAACGGGATGTAACATTCATGAGTAACACAACTATGATTATTGCAAACATTTAATAGTTTTGAAATGTATTAAATACTTGAAATAAGTATTATCCAAAATTTATATGTAACTAAAAAAGATTAAAATAAAAATTAATGTTTAGAAATGAAGAAGATGTTCGTGGCATCTCGACAATATGCATGCTCATGATCCAAAGTCTAAGGACTCAATGCTTCTCCTATTTACCTGAAAAACATATATAAAACGATCAACAAAATTTATTGAGTGAATCCACAGGTTTAATTTTAGTTTTGAAATACAAAGTTTTGTAAGCCAAACATGGCAAAATCGTATAGTAAAATGTTATTTGAAAATGATTTGTAATAGAAAGTTTTTGTTTGCCAACCGGCATATATTGTTTAATGAAATATAGATTTGAGTTACCCAAAATGTATATGTGCCAACAAGGCAAAAATATGTGTGATGATAAGATGTTCAAAAATGATTTGATATAAAGAAATGTTATAATAAAATTTGATATGTAAAGACATGTAGGAAATTAAAATAGTAAGATTATAAAAAGTAGTAAATATTGAAAAAAGCATGACTGGTGTCCCCAACAGTTAGCTACGCCATTGAGTTAATATGCCGACCCTAAGCCAAAAATCAAATTGCAACTCTAAGTGTGATGTTTCTGTTCTCTAAGATATGCACTCCCCTGACGGTTGGGTAGAACCGTTAAGTAACAAACAAAAATTTGGGAGGAAGAGTGTCAGCTAATGGTACCATCTGCATATCCAGGGTCTAGTCAAAACTAGCTAAGATTATGGCATGTAAGCATCTACCTATGCACTATACCTACTTAGTCCGAGCATAAAGACTGTTTGTCATGGTTTGAATGATGTATCATCACAATAAAATAATGTAAACATTTAAATAAACACAATTGATATGTTTTTCTCCCTAAATATTTGTAAAAACAGTAAATAAAATACGGTAAAAAGTGGGGCTGTGGACTCACCTGATGCAAGCTTCCAAAAATGTAACTAAGCAAATATGCAGTTTGTGATCAACGACGCCTAGTGTCCTAAATGCATAAAAGTAACCTTGAGCGATATGTTGGTGACTCAATTGAATAGTGTTGCATTTTAAGAACTTTTGATTTTGTATCTTATGAGTTTAGAAATTAGTTTGCTTTGATAAAATGTCGAATAATTGTATCCTGTACGATTATTTAAATACAATAAATTAAGAAATTATAAATAATTAAATAAATTTTTATTAAATAATTATTTAGAAAACTAAATAGTAACTGATATTTGGAAACCTTTATTAATATAATAACCAGATAATAATATAATAACCAGATAATAAATCATTATTATAATTAAATTAAATAACAAACAAAGAAATCTGTTAAAAATATATTGGATACCTTCTTTGTGGGGCTCGACGGATTGCCGTGAAAACGAAACCAACGACGCCGGGGTTATGGCCGGCGACGGGAACCCGCCGGCAGGGTCACGTGGCCGGAATACTAACGACCCAAAACCATACGCACAAAAACCAAAGTGGGTTACGGTAATACCTTCACTTCGAGTGTTGGAGAGAGAGCAACGATGATGTTGACGGAGGAGGATTACTGCGCCTGCCGGGGTGAACTGTTTTGCCGGAGATACGTTTCTGGTTCGATAGCGAGAGAGAAATCCGAGAGTGATCGAATAGCCACCGGAGTTGTACCGTGTTTGCCAGAGAACTTGCTGCGTCGGACTTCATGGTTGTGGTTGCCGGAAATTTCGAAACAGAAGATGATGGTGGCTTTCTTTTCTGTGAGAGAGAGAGAGAGCCGAAGGGAGATGAGGGTTTGCGAGAGGTTGTGTTTGTCGTCAGAAATCAGTACTGTGTTCACTGGATTTATGCTTTGCCGGAAAAGATAACTAAGAACAAGGTGAAGTCGTGTTTGTTGGTTGCCGGCAAAACGTACACAGGGAGGGGGAGGATGCGGCTGCCATAGGAGGTGTCTAGGGTATTAAGGTTGAAAGTAGGGTATAAGGGTTTTAATAGCTCTTTATGTGTTGAGTTTTGATTGGTTATAAGGTTATAAGGAATAAAATATTAAAAATATAAAAATTTCGGTGGTGCAACGAGATGGGGTGGAAAGTATGTATACTTTTATTTATTTTAATTAATTTGTTTTTGATGTATCTAATATACGCATTTACTGTAAGTGTTTCCTTATAAAATACTTGTAACGGGGTTTTACTCGGTTTTTCATTGTGGTTATTTCCTGACTGAAATTTATGAGTTCAGATATATATTTGGCCATTTTCATTATTATCGATCATACTTAGTATTTGTGTGTCGTTAATGTTTTAATTAAACACGTAAGATATTTCGTACCGGTTTGTTTGGTTGAGCTATTATATCATTATGAATTATAACATTTATACATTTGAATTGATTCATAATTATGTTGAGTCACCAACTCGCTATATATACAGCTCAAACTATATGAGACACAAACTACCATATGCATAAACAGTGATAATGTGTACTAATGAGACATGATGTAAGGGTTTTGCTATTCTTAATTGTGATCTACTTTATATCATAAATGATATTAGGGTTTTACGTTATACTTAAATGTAAATAAATGCTCTCATAAATCAAATTTGGGTTCTAGTACACTATTAGGGTTACAATAAATGTCAAATTAAATGTCTAACTTTTAGGGTTGTCACAAATGGTTATTGAAAAGTTTAAGCTTACGAATGTTTAATGTTTATTTATAAAAAAATGATCAAAATGTGTTTCATCTTAGGACTTGAAGTTGACAAAACAGCAGTTGACTTGTAATTCTGGAAAGATTTTGTAGTAATTTATATAATTATTTTATATGTTTTTTAGTTAACTTGGGTTGACCAGACCATTGTTACGGGTCGCTAAAAGCATGTTGAATGATAAAAGTTTTCAAACAAGTCTATGGTTGTTGGAAGAAGTGTGATTTGTATGTTTAAAATCCATCCAATTTATTTTGGATTGTTACAACTTTGTATTGAGTGAGTATTGGAGGACACAACTGGCTTTCATTTTTTTATTTTATCGAGTGAGTATTTTGGATTTTACTAAAAACAGTCTTTCTTAGACTAATGATTTTAAATTTCCCAGTGTAATTTGCTTCTCTGACTACTTAGATATGTTGTAGAACCCTTTTTATTTGTCAGTTGTGGATGTCATTTTATATATTTGATTGTAATTCACACTTTTAACCAATGTAGTGAAACAATAAATTAAATTAAATAACATTTAATTAAGAACTCAGGCGATACTTCTCATTTTTTCTTTCAAATTAAATGCAAAGATTGATGTATGACATTGTTAGCTAGGACTTGAATGATCTTGGCTGACTAAGGAAGTTATTCTAGTAAGATTTTTGGAGGATTAGTTAATTTCCTGAATTTGTTCGCAGTAAAAATATAGTTAAACAGGGTATCCGTCGCCGCATTGCGCGAGTACCCTGCTAGTTTAATGATAAAAGATAGACCGTATATTTACATTATTAACAAGGGTCAGAGTTTTAATTATAAATGTGATGTATATTGATTAATATCAAAATGAATAAATCATTATTCAACACATTTTCATCAAGGGCGTTTTTCGGATACAATTTATTTCTATCCTATTGAATTTCACGTTTACATGATGATCACGATAAATCATATTCATCATGAGGGGGAGATGAAATCATAGAAATTCTTTGTATGAATAAATCTGAGGAATATGATCAAGACAGTTCAATCTACTTGTATAACAACCAAAGGTTACTCTACAATCCAGTATGATGTATGCACCAGTTAAGTGAGAGTAACGAGAAATCAAAGATTTAACGAAGATATCAAACAACTGTCGTATAGTTGAATTCGGAAAATTGTTCATTGGGGAGTAGAATTGTAAATGTTGAATCCAACTCCTGTGAGGAATAATTGTTCGTTTGAGGGGGAGTAAACTTCAAAATGTTCATCCAACTCCCTTGAAGAATAATTATTGGTTTGAGGGGGAGTGTAAAGATTTTAAAATTTAAAGTTTCATCGATAGATCAAGCGCTTCAAAATATATTCCAATATCTTTTATATAGTTTATCAAGATACTTCGTTAAGAACAACTATCAACAATTAAAGATCGACATAAAATGATAAAACTACAAAGATCAAATTCCGATGTAACTCAAGATTTACCCACTAAAGATCTTACTATTAGTCGACCAAGAAGTACCTTCAAAGAAAAGTCTTCAAAATATTTCTTGTTGGTTGAAAATCTACAAGAAGTATTCTTTCAATGTTGTACCAAGTTAAAGTTGATCCTTCTTCAAACTTGCTTAATAAAAAATATGGTAGATCAAGCTTTTGTTAAAATGAAGACTTAGAAGATACATTTTCCGAACTATTATTACAAAGGGGGAGATTGTTATAATATATTTTGTTGTAATAATAATTTAGGGTGTTTAGTGTAATTAGTCAATTAGCCCTAAGTAAAAATACCTAGGTTAATTAGTTTGAAGCTTTGCGTTTGTAATATTTGGTTTAGATCTTAAGCAAAGTTAAACACTAAATATCTCTCTAATCTCAACATTGTTCTTGCTAAACCTAAAAATTAATAATGAATTAGTGATTTACAATATTATATTATTTCTTATAAACATCATGATCCTCGTTGGGCACATCCTTGAATAGCTTGGCCACGACTTTATAATATGATTTTGGATATAGTAATATGATAATATCAATATTAATAATGACATAACTTATAACTATTAAATAAAGAGTAAATTATATGGATGGTTCTTGTACTTTACCAAAAAATTCGGATTTGCTCCATAAATCTTAAATATTTCATGGATATTCCCTAAATACGATACGTCGTCACACTTTTGACCCCTAATTCTAACCACCATTAAATTTTTCTGTTAAACCCTGTCATGTGCGTTGAACATGAGGGTAAATGAGTCATATTACCTCTATTGGAGTTGTTTTTCTCTTTTACTAAAATGGTGTTTTGAAAAATAATAATTACTAAATATGTGTGATATGAACAATAAGTAGCAAATAGGTGTGTATACTCCTACTTTTCTGATGCTAGAGCTCTGTAAACTACTCCAACTCTGGATGCCGACGTTAAAAAATAGTAAAACTTGTAAGTTAAAAAAAAAAAATACATTGATGCGACCATATCTACACGACACTCAACCACGCTCTCAATCGGCGGGAATAGAAAACGGGGATGGAGTAACACACTCGCGTATGTTAGTAAGTAGATTATTTATACTTTTAATTATAAATGTGGCAAGTTTATGTTAATTGCATATTTAATTTAAATAAATTAGTGTTTTATTTATCTAATATGCATGAATCTTAGGAATTGACAAATGTTATTATTAAATTATAATTATATTAATAAGTTATGGTTTTGCTCGTGTGGTAACAAAGCTATGGGCTTTAGTTAGGTCATATGAATGCCCCATTTAATTATATGTGAATAATTAATGATATATTAGGAGTGCTAACAAACCAATCATGCATTTGCCCATTGACCATCTTGGGGTGTAGGATTGACACACTAGTATATGACATTTCCCATTGACCATCTTGGGGGGTTGGGTTGAAGTACCGCCACTACGAGGTTACATAGTTTTTACTTTTTATTGATCTAACGACCCGTATTGGCAATAGAGAAGCACTACCTTTTATGTTGAGTATGGGACCTTATACGATAGCCTGGTGGGTATATGAGTAACCTATATATGCATTTTCCTATTAACTTGATTACCTTTTAATAATTACATTATTTTTTCTTGAGTGAATTCTTATACATGATAATAACATATTAGGATTAGTTTAGTTTAATTTAGTTTAATTAAAACCTCCCCTATCATTAATACAATAATCATGGCTATTTAATAACATGAATGAAGTAGCATTGGTCTATCTCTTTCCCTTGTGTTTGAATTTAAATTCGGTACTACCATAACGTCTATACTATACGGTGGTTTCACCACCCTCGGGTGTGTAAAAGTTTGATTGTTAATACCATTAAAACTCGAAAGTGTGAGTGAATTGACGTCTCACTCATCCATTATAAAAAATATTATAAAAACGCACACCACATACAGAGCCGCAACATAAAAGCCAGAAGTTGATTGTAGTAAATATAAAAAAGAACACTTATTTTTTTAAAAAAATTTCTCAAATCACAATTATTTAGTAATTATTAATTTTCAAAACACCATTCTAGTAAAAAAAAACTCCTATTGTGTCAACCAGCATCTTCACTTACAAACTTTTCCCTTCATCTGTAATCGACGCAACCCTTCCATTTTATTCCGCTCACTTTGCCTCCATTGGCGTTTCTTCCTCTCGTCGTTTCTTCTTAACCACAACCCGTCGATTCTTGTTCACATACATATCTTTTCATCCGATTACTATATATATATATATATATATATATATATATATATATATAGGGATGGATTATTGACAGAACCTATTAAGGCTAAAGAACCGACAGAACTCGTCTAAGCCAATCAAAATTTAAGGAAATAGATTTTTATTTTCTTTTTATTTTTTATTATGTGAGGGTATAATGGGAAGTTTAAAAAATCGTTTAATATGGTAACCGTCAATTAAATGGGGATTCCTTAAAATATGGAGATTTTGTTTTAATTATTAATATCCAATTAAATGGTAATTGATATCATCCGAAATACCAGCCAATTTTATTCGAATCATCTTCTTCACAATTAAATGGTAAATGCAAACAATTAATATATTGATGTTCTCAAAGTAATGAGGATTATTACATCACTGTATGTGTTTTGAGTCATATATGTTTTGGGTTGTATAATACATATGTACGAGTTATACATGCATGTATACTCCTCATGCTAATTAAATTGTTCAATTGCACCAAATGAAATAATATAAATATAGAAACACATATGTTTAAAAGTGATACGGCATTAATTAAACATGTATGTGTACCCTCATATTAATTGTCAATTAAACATTTATAAAAACGTATTATTCTATGATTGTAATAGACATCAATCTTACAATCAAGGACTAACTCATATGCATAAAAACATCTATGTATCCGAGTTATACATACATGTATAACAAAACTGCACAAAAACATCTATGTATCTGAGCTCTAACACTTACGAATAACACCCATGGACAAAAAAACACATATGTATCTAAGCACTAAAAACATATGTTATCATAATAAAGCAAAATTATAAACAAAGCACAGGTGATCGTCTTCCGGTGACCGGTCGTTTGTTCTCCTTCTTCCCCGAATCGTAAACAGAACATACATGTAACCGATAACATAAATGCATCATAACATAGATGTATCCTTAAGTTACTTCAAACATAGATGTACCCTCAATAATCTGCAAAATTATGTAAATCAATTATAAATTGGAGCTAATATGCTAACAAAATGACAATTAAATAAAAATTAAATTCACAATTTAATGGCGATTTTTAATGCTTATTAGGAAATTAATATCACCGTTAATGGAATTTTGCTTGAAGCCGCCGAGAAATTCAGATATTAAATCTATCAAATATTAAAACTCACTATTAATTGAATTCTTTGAGAAAAACATTTCATTTAAATCCTATCAAATATTAATAAAAACATTTATTGCAGATTGGCCTCAGAAGCATTTTTGCAAATTTCAAACAAAAAGAAAATTATTTATAATTTTAAAAATATTTTGTATTTATAAAAAAATACAGTGATCACTTGTTCATTCAACGGGATCTGGGTTTTCAACATCTAACCTTTTTGTCGATGCTGGAGATCTGGACTTGAGCTTTGGTAGATAGCAGTTTTCTCGATGGTGAAGGTCGGAATGTAGTTCTGGTAGAAGTTAGACCTTTTTCTCCGTGGTATTGTTTTCTCGATGGTGGGTGTCACCGGATTTTGATGAGAGAAGGAGAACCCAAATGTGGAGGCTAGGGTTTGGAGAAACGGCGATGATTGATATGAATGGAGAAAGAGAAACGGTTTCTAAAGTGAGAGATTTGGGTAAGAGAGAAAATAGGGGTGGTTTCTAAAATTTTATATGGACGAAATTCTGAAAAGACAACTATACCCTCACGGATTTAGGGGGGGGGGGATTCAAAATTTCTAACTTCTGATTGGTTGAAATTAAATCTTACAGTTCTAAAGCGAAAATTGGTTCTGATTTTAATTTTTCACTATATATATATATATATATATATATATATATATATATATATATATATATATATATATATATTTGTATTTTATAATACCAATGTTGGGTTATATCAGAGTTAGTACTGATTGTTGATTTACTACTGTTACTACTGACGTTGCAGATAATACTGATCATCTACTGATTGCTGCTAAGGAGTTGATAATGAAGATGAAATTACTACTGATAATGCAACTTATTACTGATCTCTATCATTACTACTTATCGTTCAAATTGATGTTGATGAAGCTATTTACAGAGATTATCACGTCGGAGATCTTAGGAAGTTTGTTTAGAATATCGTATATTATTCAAATAGTATTGTAATCGTTTAATAGAATAGCTAGGTTAAAGTTTTAAGCTTCAAGAACTATTATAAATAGTTTCTTATGAATTGTAAACATACGTGTGTATTGTACGATCAAATCAATATACATTGAACCTTTTTGTGATAAACTGTGTTCTTGTTATTCATATCATTATTTACAGTTTATAATGCTTGTTAATCACAATAGTGTTAATCCGTTGTAACTTCTCATTGTAAGTAGATCTGTGATTCTAATGACCATTCTGAGTTATTCGATCCTGACACCCAATCGCAACTACATTTAACCAAACCATACATGGTTATAAGTTTAAAGAAACGTTCAAGGAGGCCCATCATCTTTAGGAAGTCCCAAGGAACAAATCTCAACCATTGATCAATAGGATCTAATGGTCAAGATTAATCACATATTTTATATATTGAGGGGTATTTTGGTAATTTTTTAAAAAATAAATTTTTTTTTTATTTTTTTTATTATTTATTTTAAAATTTTTATTTATTTTATTTTTTTAATTTTTATTATGAAAGGGTATTTTGGTCATTTGGCACTTAAAAAAATTTTTGAATTTTTTTTTAATTTTTAATTTTGATTTTTAATTTTTTTTTTGATTTTTTAATTTTTTTATTAATTTTTTTAATTAAAAAATACTCCCTCCGTCCCACAAAAAACTTCTCATTTGAGTTGGGCACAAGTTTTAAGGTGATAGTTATTGGTGGGGTCATTGGTAATAATTTTGATTAAAATATATGATTGGTTTGGAGAGAGAAAGATAGTTAGTGGATAGTTAATGGTGGGGTCCTTAGTAATAATATTATTTTATTATGTGGAGCCCATCAAATGTATGAAATGAGAAGTTTTTTGTGGGACAAAAATATAAGATCAAATGAGAAGTTTTTTGTGGGACGGAGGGAGTAATATTTATTTGATAATTACGCGTATAACTTAATCACATGTGATTTTAGTGTAAAATCACATGTGATTTTAGTGTAAATCACATATGATTTTAGTGTAAAATCAGGTTTTAGTTAAATCACATGTGATTCAGAATGCAATCACACGTGATTCATTATGCAATCACATGTGATTCATTATGCAATAACATTATGTGTTATTAGTGAAAAATTAATAATTTTTTAAAAAATAATAATAAATAAATATTTTTTTTAAAAAATATTTTTTTTAAAAATAAATTAAAAAATTTTAAAATAAAAAATAAAAATAAAAAAAATATTTTTTTCAAAATGACCAAAATACCCCTCAATTAAAAATTAAAAAATAAAAAAAAATAAAAAAAATTTAAAAATAAAAAATAAAAAATAAAATAAAATAATTTTTTTAGTGCCAAATGACCAAAATACCCCTCCATGTATAAAGTATGTGATTAATCTTGATCATTAGATCATATTGATCAATGGTTGAGATTTATTTCTCGAGACTTTGTAAAAATCATAGAACTCGTTGAACGCAACTCTATAAGTTTAATTGCCAATTGATATTCTACTATTTCGATGTTAAAATCCACTATTTCTGTAGACGGTTTCAGAGATTCCCAACCTAATTTGTAAGTTTTCCTTATTTTATGTAGTAAAATTTGCTATTAGAATTGAAGGAATGGGTAATTACTTCTTATATCTAAATTTTATAAATTGTTTAATCAAATACAGCCTAATTTATTATTTGATTTCTAATTCAAAGTGGTCAAATTTCCGCAATTCCTTCAATCATTTAACGCTAATTAGCATATGGAACGACCTCCGATCAATCGCCGGAGCAACTCCGTTTCCACTTCAATTTCTCGTAGACCCGTCGTTGAATCCATACCTGATCCCAATTGCAGGGAGACCACAACTCGCGTTTCTACTATATGCGACAAGTTCGCCATCGATTCCGCTTGTAATGATTCTCTCCGAGGTTCGTTTTACATGATTTGTTCATGAAATAATGCTACTATTTTGTGCAAGTCTAATGCTTTGACTAAGTGTTTCCAGTACGATTATCGATGTGTAGGTATAGATAATCAAAGTGGTGTTTGTGTTCGTTTATAATTATGTTTAGCAACGGAAAATGGCTACTGAATATGATGATGGAAATGGCTTCAAAATTTTTGACAAACTACGGTGACCATTATTTACTCTTAAATAAATATAATGTGGCACAATTTTAATGACGTGGTTTATGTGGTTGGCCTAACACCAAAACTTATTTAAAATAAAAGAATAACTTGTTATCTGTTAAATAGGTCACTTGTTACATATAACTAATTGTTTGTAAATTTATTAAATTAAATGGTAATTATAAAGCAGAACTTAAAACTCTAGGGAAACTTTGTTATACTTTTATGCTATAAACTAATACTTCCTCCGTATCAAAATAAGTGACACAAATTGGCTTACACGTTTTTTGAGATAAAAAATTAAAGTAGATGTTAAAATAGATTAGAGTACATAGTTAGTGGAGAATTGGTCCCACTTTTCTTGAATAAAGTGAGATTAATGAGTTTTAAAAGTAAAAGTAAAGGTTTAAGGGTAATTTCACTTTATTAAAGTGGATAGTTAGTGGGTATGGGTCCCATTGATTTTACCAAATAAAGAAAGTTTTCAAAGTGTGTCATTTATTTTGATACACCCCAAAATCGAAAGTGTGTCACTTATTTTGATACGGAGGAAGTATAAAAATTAGTTTTAAATAATATAACACCAATCTAAATAATTTGAATAACACACATTAAAGCCTAAAACGTCCTTTTCGAAAGAAAAAAAAAAAAATCAAACTTGTAAAGTTGTAAGATTAACAACCACTTCTTATATTCCACGGAGACGCGCAAGAAGCCCCCATTCCCCAAACCTCCGCGGGCCCACTGCTGCCGCCTCCCGTTTCCCCAATTCCTCACCTATTCGAAATTGAGAACATCATACTCCTATGTTACAGGCACAAGTCTTTTCTCCCGATCATATACCCAACAAATCCTAAGCAAACTCACGTAGCAGTGTCAAATCCATAATTAAATTTTAAAATTAATTTTATCAATACATGTACTACTTACCACGTATCTCCGAAATTCTTAAGGACTTGTGTGAATAGAAATAATGATCCTCCTAAATACAAAATTGATATACAAAATTGAACTTTATGATTTTTTTATATTAAATAATTAAGTTGGTTTAAAACTTTAATTTTATATACTTCCTCCGTTTCAAAATAAGTGATACAAATGACTTACACGTTTTTTGAAGCAAAATATGATAATCGAGATTAATTGATTAAATTGGATAGTTAATGGAAGATGAGTCCCACATATTTGAATTAAAGTGAATGTAATGATTTTTAAAAGTAAAAGTAATGGTAAATGAGTCATTTCACTTTATTAAAGGTAATACTTAGTGGGTATGGGTCCCACTATATTTTACCTAATAAGGAAAGTTTCAAAGTGTATCACTTATTTTGAAACACCCAAAAAAGGAAAGTGTATCACTTATTTTGAAATGGAGGAAGTATATATATAAGATATATACAAAAAGTTGGGCTCCTATAAAACGTGTGCCGTATGCGACCTCACCTCCTACACCTCTTCAAAGACACCCGTGACTTACCAAACACGAAGTACAATAACCAAGCACTATGCCTCATGACCTTCACCAATCGTCTAGGTGACCAAACATGCGTTCAGGACACGTCGACCAAGGGCCGCGTAAGAGGAGAGGTGTGTCCTTGTGTTGGGGGAAAAGGTCACGACTAAGCATTTGGTCATACTTTACGGACAATCTTACATAAATATACCACTAATTTAGCATAAAAACATTTTGTTGAGTATATTTGAATTTTTTGATAATGTTTTAAAAATAGGTTTTATATACATTGTCTTATGTCCAACATTTTGTTGAACCAGTCGGAGTAAATTAATCGGTCACTTAAATTGGATGAAAATCTTATCCCGTATTGAGGTTGCAATAATAATATAATTACCTATAATACATTTTAGAACTAGTGACCAATAACATTTGCCTTGTCGTATTTTAGAAGCTTCTTAAACTTGCCTAATGAGGTAGACCTAAATGCTTTATATAGTAGTAAGATATGTTTCAATGTTGGACATCAGCACTTTCCCTTTTTCTTTTTCTTTTTCAAATCAACTTTGATGAATTTTCATTTTATGACAACTTACTAATTTAACAATTTAGTACCCTAAAATTTGATGTTTAATATCTAAATGCATTCAAAGACTAACAGTTTACTCTCAAAACTTTTATATTTCTATACGACTAATGAATTATGAAGTATATAACTAAAAATGATTTTTTTTGCTTACAACTCTTTTTTATTCTAATAATTTTATTCTAATAATTTTATTTATTTTGATTCATGTTTTTATTTTTTTTGTTAGTATTAGTATTTATTTTAAAATATATCTTTGGTTTTGATCAACCGTACTCTAGCTCAACCGTTTTATATTTAACCTGTAGGTTTTGATTGAAGTATAACTCGACCTAATCAGCTCATTTTCAATTGACTAGCTTTCATTCTCAGTTCAATGCGTTCATACTTTAAAACATTGCCTTTCGGTATCTACTTGGAGAATTTATTAACAAAATAATCCCTCGTCCATATACGTAGTATTTAAAAAAGAAAACAAAAAAGGTGATGCCGCTTGTGAGAAAAAATAAATTATAATATTCTTATTAATTAATGACTTGTATTTGAATTGTAATTTCACTTCTTGAAAAACAAGTTAAAGAACATTTTTTTTCTTTCGTTGAGGGATCATTGTTGCCACCCTTTTGTCTCCCTCGTTCCCTAAGAATTGTGAATTGTTTCCGGGTGTTAGTAAATTTTAGTCACAAAGAGAGTTCGGTGTGGTAACGAGCAAGGGTGGGCGCCGGATGCCACCTCGGCGCGCCGGACACGCCACGACACCGCCCGCTACTGGAGCGAGGCGGGGCGCCGGATGGTCGACGAAGCCAGCGGACGAATGGGGGAAGTGCCACGTGGACTAGCCATTGGCAACAACTAGTTTTGACAGAAATTTAAATTTTTTTTTAAATAAAACCTATTATAAATAACCCCTTTAACTATAATTTTTTTTCACACCATCTTCTACACACTCTCTATAATTTCTTACACTTTCACTCTCCAAAACTCACAAAAATGTCTCAACCACATCCCGATTGGATGAACGATATTCTTGGATGGGGAGGTTCCGGCTCACCGGCGTCCAATCCGTCAACACCTTCGTCCCAACAATCGGTAGCGTCCACCCAAAATACCGAAATGCCGGCGTCCAATCCGTATGCTACCCAATATGTGATGCTGACATTTTCCCAAGAGCAATATAATCAATTTATGCTTCAACAACAATTTCAAAACCTTCAACATCACCCCCCTCAAGTTTGGTCACAACCACAATGGTCACAACCACAATCATCACAACCTCAAGACCCCACGGCCGTTGAAAAGGCGAGAAGAAAGGGGAAAAAAGTTGAAACCAACTTAAGTCGGACGGTCATTTATAATTCGGTGGGACGCCTCACAAGAAGTGTTATAATGGTGATTTTCGGTTAAAACAAGAACCAAAACGCAGCGGAAAATAGTTTAATCACCAATGAACGGATCTTGATATCAATCATACAATTAAACTAATAAATACAAAGAGTTAAGATGAATAAATCATACCCTTGAAGCCTTTGTATAATACGAATCGGACGGAGATGTGGTACGACGGAAACCAAGAACACCAATGGGGAGTTCCTCCAAAGTTAGTCCACACAACACTTGTGCAAGAACACCAAGGGATGCTAGTCCAATCTTCAAGCAAAGAGAACAAAAGTCTAGAGAATGTGTTATGGGGGTGACGGCCGAATAGGGTTCCAAGGGGTAAGAATTGTCTTGCCTTGATTCCCTTTTAATGACTTCCCATAATCATAAATGATTATTTACACTCTAGTCCCTATCTTTTGTTCCTTCTAGTTTGCTCACAATAAAGTTTTAATATTAACAATTAATATTAAACTTTAATATATACAAGCATGTGGCTTATATTAATATATAATGTAATTACCCTAATTACACTATATATCTTATGGTGTTAAGTGTTTAAGTGTGTGACCCTTTAGGCTCACAAACAACTAGCCATATAACTATATGTTATACGCGTGAAGCATATTCCAACAGCTCCCACTTGCGCACGTGATAACATCAAGTAGTTATACAAGCAAAGGTTAGAGTCTAGCAACCCGCCAATGCCCCTAGAAGTACATGAGGAGTTTCATAAAATCTTTGTTCAAAGTTTTTCAATCAGTTATCCTTTTGTTGCTGATACTATGTTGAAATTTAGACAAGGATTAATGTCAATCTACAATTTCAACGATTCTGTTTCTCGATCTATACATTGAAGTAGATTACCAAAACCAATCAGGATTCATCGTGATTACCTTTTGGGTGTGGCCACACATACATCTATTCAAATCATCGAGGGGCCCAGTAGTATCTAATCCACTTTCGTGGAGGAACAAATTCTTTATTGACTGCACGTGTCTGTCATATGCTTAATGACAAACCCGATAATGGTTGTTATAGCAGCCTTATTCAGGTCAGCGTTTAACCATATCAAAGCTTGCCCCTCTACATACACAAACCAACTTGCATCTCAAGTCAGAGGATAAGCGACAAAGCCTTTGTGAGATTCACTTGTGACATAAATCCAAGAAGTGATTTCTCATAGGTTGGGTCAGTCCAATTGTGCATCAATATGAACAACATGTGAGTTTGATTCCATCATCCTTAGTCATACTAAGATAATGTCATCAATGCCCTCATATTTGTCTTAATAATATTCCCATATTATTAATATGACAATGGACAGTTTAGAATATAAAACGCAGTAAATATTCACGGATATAAACATGCAAATATAGAACACAGTAGATATTCATATAAAAACGATCATATCAAATATATCAATTTATTCCAATAAAAACTGCTCAATGTTCCATTATCCAAATACTAAAACAGATTACATGAAACTACTAGCTGGTCGAAGCCCAATGTTTCTAGCATGCTCAATATGTTTGGTACATGGCATTGGCTTCGTGAAGGGGTCAGCTAAGTTGTCATCTGTATGAACTTTGAGTAAGCGTACATCTCCCATTAGGATCGCATCTCTAATGTAGTGAAGCTTCCTCCGATAATGTCTGGCGCCTTTCTGAACACCGGGTTCGTTGGCAATGATGATAGCACCTGTGTTATCACAGTACATATCCATAGGTTTTTCATTACTGGGGACAACTCCAAGCCCAGAAATGAATTTCCTCATCCAAACAGCTTCCATTGCAGCTTCAGTAGTTGCAATGTATTCAGCTTCTGTAGAAGACATGGCGATAGTGCTCTGCTTCGCACTTTTCCAATCAACAGCGCCTCCGTTCAAAACGAAAACATACCCCGTTTGAGATTTGGAATCATCTCTGTTAGTCTCAAAACTAGCATCAGAATAACAAGTGACGCTTAGTTCATCTTGACTTTCACCACCATAAACAAGAAACATATCTTTAGTATTCCTAAGATACTTTAGTATGTTCTTAACAGCAGTCCAGTGACTCTCACCTGGATTCTGTTGGTATCGACTTGTAAGGTTCTGAGGAACGCTACATCAGGTCTTGTGCACCGTACAGCATACATGATTGACCCTACTGCCGAGGCATAGGGGACATCACGCATACGTTTCATCTCATCAGGTGAGGACGGTCCTTGAGTCTTACTCAAGTGTACATTGTGTTGCATAGGGAGATTTCCACGTTTGGAAGCATCCATTCTAAACCGTTTTAGAATCTTATCAATGTACGCACTTTGACTTAGTCCGATTAACCGCTTTGTTCGATCTCGATAGATCTTTATACCAAGTATATATGCCGCTTCCCCAAGATCCTTCATAGCGAAGCACTTCCCAAGCCAGGATTTTACATCTTGTGGCATTGGAATGTTATTTCCTATGAGTAATATGTCATCGACATATAGGATTAGAAAGACAACAATGCTCCCACTAGCTCTTACATATACACATGGCTCGTCGGGATTCTGAATAAAGCCAAACGTTTTGACTTCCTCGTCGAATCTTTTGTTCCAACTTCTGGATGCTTGCTTTAGTCCATAAATGGACCTTTGAAGCTTACATACTTTCTTTGGGTGTTTTGGATTAACAAAACCCTCAGGTTGAACCATATAAACATCTTCATCAAGATGTCCATTTAAGAAAGCAGTTTTAACATCCATTTGCCAAATCTCATAGTCATAGTACGCTGCTATGGCTATGACAATCCTAATAGCTCTAACGTCGGCAACAGGCGAGAAGGTTTCATCATAGTCAATCCCGTAGGTTTGAGTGTAACCTTTTGCTACCAATCGAGCTTTATAGGTGTGTACGTTGCCATCCATGTCGGTCTTCTTCTTGAAGAGCCACTTGCTACCAACAGTCTTACTGTTAGGAGGAAGATCAACCAAAGTCCATACTTGGTTATCTTTCATGGATTGCATTTCCGCGTTCATAGCATCAAGCCATTTGTCAGATTCAGAATCTGATAATGCAGCTCGATAGTTAGGGGGTTCATTATGATCCCCTAAACTTAGCTCCTCAGCATCGACATGGAAACCATATCGTTCAGGTGCATGAGGTGTCCTTGCGGACCTTCGAACGGGGACTCCATCATTTTGAGGTGCAACAGGAACAGTTTCATGTTCAGCCTCATCTTGATGTTCGCTAGTCTCTACGATAGGTTGTGCATCTTCATCGCTTGGAATCTCGTCAAAGTCGATGGTACTCCCACTTGCTTCTTGTGAAATGAGATTGCTCTCAAGAAACTCAGCATAACGAGCAATAATTACTTTTTGCTCAGGTGGGTAGTAGAAATAGTAACCCATCGTTTCCTCAGGGTATCCTATGAAGATGCACTTGACAGCTCTGGGTTCAAGTTTGTTTGGCGTGTCGCGTTTCACGAGAGCCTCACAACCCCAGACCTTCAAGTAAGACAAGTTAGGGACTTTCCCATGCCATATCTCATATGGTGTCTTTTCAACCTTCTTGGTGGGAACCATATTCAGTATGCGAGCAGCCGATTTGAGTGCATAACCCCAAAAGGATAGAGGCAGAGTTGTAGGACTCATCATCGATCGGACCATGTCAAGCAAGGTGCGATTTCTCCTCTCCGATACACCATTATGCTGTGGTGTATAAGGGGGAGTGAATTGTGAGACAATCCCACAATTCTTAAGATGGTCTTGAAACTCATGGCTCATGTACTCTCCTCCTCGATCAGAACGAAGAGCCTTTATCTTCTTGCCGAGTTGATTTTCTACTTCATTTTGGAAAGCTTTGAACGTTTCAAAGGTTTCATGTTTATGTTTAATCTAGTAAACATAACCATAACGACTAAAGTCGTCCGTGAAAGTAATGAAGTAGGTAGCACCTTCCCTAGTTCGAGTTCTAAAAGGGCCACATACATCAGTATGTATGAGTCCAAGTAGATCATTGGCTCTTTCGCCTACATGGGAGAAAGGCTTGCGCGCCATTTTACCAGATATACAAGAAACACATTTATCAAATGATTCAGAATCATCTGATTTTATAAGTCCATCCTTTTGTAATTTCAAAACGCGTTTCTTGTTAACGTGGCAAAGGCGACAATGCCATAGGAAAGTAGAATCCAAGTTCTTCTTGGATTTCTTGTTGCTACATGTATAAATAGAACTACTGTTTGTGATACGATTATGCATGTTAATCTCAAAGATACCATCACGAGGAATAGCATTAAAGTAAAAAACATTATCCTTTGAAACTGAAATACCAAAATCCGTAAAAGTATGAATAAAACCATTATTCCACAAACAAGAAAGCGATACTATACCCCTAGTAATACTAGGCGCATAGTGACAATTGTCTAATACAATAATTAAACCACTAGGAAGGATTAAATCATAGCTTCCTATAGCTTCGACCGGTGCACGATTGCCATTGCCCACGTACAAGTCCAAAGCTCCATGGTTTAGCTTTCTACTTCCCCTTAGACCCTGCATGGTATTACAAATGTGAGTTCCACAACCAGTGTCATATACCCATGATTTCTTAGGGAAAGCATATAGTTCTATTGTGAAGATACCTGATGTGCCAATCTTATTGGCTTTGTTCTTCATCAACTCTGCCAGGTAGGCAGGACAATTCCTCCTCCAGTGGCCTGTTTCACCGCAGTGATGGCAAGAAAGATCCTTAGCAGGATGCTCCTTATGAGTAGGTGGGGGAACCTTTGGCTTGGGCTTGTAAACTTGCTTTCCCTTGCCTTGGCCCTTAGCAACTACTTGCGGTTTAGGTTTTTGGATCTTTCCTTGCCTTATGGCAAGGACAGTAGGGGTTGGAGTTTTCTTGGGTAGCCCAGCTTCCGTTTGTTTCAGCATAGCATGTAATTCGGCGAAAGTCTTCCCCATACTATGCATATGATAAGTCATGACAAACGGCGCATAGTCCTTGTGTAGTGAAGTGAGAATTAACCCAATTCCAAGGATATGAGGCATAGGGTAGCCAAGTTTCTCCATCTGGTCTAGGTAACTCTTCATCTTCAAGAGATAAGAGCTAACAGACTGTCCCTCCTCCTGCTTGCAAGCATGGAAGGCTTTGACCGTGTCGAAGAGTTCCTGATCAGCTTGCTTTTGATATGATGTCTTAAGTTCAGCCATCATATCGAATGCTGTGAGGTCCTCGAGATTCTTCTGAATCTCAGGGATCATGCTCACCAGCATGAGCGCGGCGACCTCTTGTTGTTCGTTAAACCTCTTGGTATAGGCCGCACGAACAGCAGGGGTGGCGGTAGCAGCAGGGGCAGGGGGCAACGCCTCCTCCAAATGGTGGTACTTGTGCTCGGCCCTAAGGACAATCCTTAGGTTACGAGCCCAATCCACAAAGTTCGTTCCATCAAGTTTCTCTTTTTCGAGAACGGAACGAATGGTGGTGTGAGTTAGGGTTTGATTAGTAGAAGTCATCTACAAAATATCAAAATTCATTAATTAGTATTTTCGATAATAATTTCTTTTAATCAATTAACTACCCAATTAATTTTAATTAAAAGCTAAGATCCCATTGAGCTTCTATCATCGCATCAGTTGATCTGCTAGAGATGATAGATCCAATAGGTAGGTGACGTTCAACAATTGCATTACAAGTGCAACTCTTAGAGGTATGGGACTTCATTGCACCTAGTGAACAAGCATCTAGGGTCAAGTGGCATGTTTGTCGCATCTTCGCCTCAAGTCAAGGTCTCACCGTTAACTTGATTAAGTCATCCAATGTGAAATCGTGTCAAAATAGATCTAGGTCTCACCGTAGAGAATAATGACCTCGGATCTAAATTCAAACCACGTCTCACGTGAATTCAAAAATAGAAGCAAGTGATTATCAACCGATTGGACGGCGTGACTTAAATTTTAGGTATGTTTAAATTTTAATTGATAAAATTTTATTAAGATATGAATGAATCATGTACTTCATTCATACCACTTCATAAGTCGGTTTAATAAGCGGTAAAAACGTTTAGCGATTATTAAATCATAAGTTTCAAATCATATTTAAACTTTTGTCTTAATCTCAAAAACAAGTTTAGATTAATTTCGTGATCATAGATGATTGAACTGTAATCATCGATGATTAACTAGTAATCATTGATGATTAAACAGTGATCATAAGTGATTAATCAATAATCATCGATGATTAATAAGTAATCATTGATGATTAAAATTTTGGATGTTTTAATGTTTGTGTTTCAAAAAATCATATTTTTAGTTGTTTATTATTTGTATCATATAGAAATTATTTCACAACCACAAACATATAATAAAACATGCAACACATTTTGTGCAAACCTCGACCGATGAAATCCTAGGTTCGGTCACGTGAGTCATCACGACGGACCGAAAGGGTCAAACTAGGGGACGGGCCAACATGAACCCAATGAGCTCCCACTTGCTCCAAGACATTCTTGAGCAAGTAGAAACCAATACTTGTGAAAAATTGCAATCTGCCAGAAAATTCCAGCAGACTTTGAAGCTCAAAAAGTCACTGAAGGAGTCTTCGATAGTCTTCCCGGCCTTCTGAAAAGTTGTAGCTCACGACTTTGCAAGCATTTTAGGCTTTTGAATCGCCCAAAACGGAGTCCGTATGCCTCTGGAAAACCTGTTTTGGTGCAGCCCTCGCGTTGGTGACGGAAATTTGTTGTTTTCTTCATTTGTCTTCAATTTTGGTCAACAATTTACAATAAAAAGAAAATAAAGAAAGACAATCTATTCTATTACTTTTACATTACAAATTGCCCCAAAAAAAATGGCACCAAAATAAAAGAAAGAATTAAAAGATTACAACCAAATTTAGCCAAAAACACGGCTTTCCCAAAACAACCAAACATTCAACCACAATCAATCACAAGGTCTAGGCTTTCATCGGTTTGCACAAACAATCAACAATTGACAAGGCTTTGGCTTGGGATATGGCAAAAATACATGTTTTGCCATATCAAAAACAAAATTAAACAAGTAATTCCAAGCCAAATAATCAAAAAATTCAATAAACTAGATTAATTTTTTGATGTGTTTTTGTAATAAGTGGCGATAAGGGTTCCAAAAAATCGTATTTTTAACCCAATATTATTTAAAAATTTCGAAAAAATAAAGAACCCTAGGGTTCTTATATTTTTCCGTTCGGATTTTCGCCACTTTTCACAAAAAACTAGCTAATTATATGATTAATATAATGACTCGTGATACCACTAATGGTGATTTTCGGTTAAAACAAGAACCAAAATGCAGCGGAAAATAGTTTAATCACCAATGAACGGATCTTGATATCAATCATACAATTAAACTAATAAATACAAAGAGTTAAGATGAATAAATCATACCCTTGAAGCCTTTGTATAATACGAATCGGACGGAGATGTGGTACGACGGAAACCAAGAACACCAATGGGGAGTTCCTCCAAAGTTAGTCCACACAACACTTGTGCAAGAACACCAAGGGATGCTAGTCCAATCTTCAAGCAAAGAGAACAAAAGTCTAGAGAATGTGTTATGGGGGTGACGGCCGAATAGGGTTCCAAGGGGTAAGAATTGTCTTGCCTTGATTCCCTTTTAATGACTTCCCATAATCATAAATGATTATTTACACTCTAGTCCCTATCTTTTGTTCCTTCTAGTTTGCTCACAATAAAGTTTTAATATTAACAATTAATATTAAACTTTAATATATACAAGCATGTGGCTTATATTAATATATAATGTAATTACCCTAATTACACTATATATCTTATGGTGTTAAGTGTTTAAGTGTGTGACCCTTTAGGCTCACAAACAACTAGCCATATAACTATATGTTATACGCGTGAAGCATATTCCAACATGTTATTGGCCGAGTGTTGGGTTAGCGTTTCCGAGGATGCCGAAAAGGGCGCCGGCCAATCCGATGAATGTTTTTGGAACAAAATCCTTGTTGAGTTCAACAAGGATGTTGATACGCCGTGTACCAAAGACATGTTGACGGGGAAGTGTGTTGGATCCCAACAACAAAAACGTGTTGCGTTATGACCGAGTAACGAAGATAAGATAAGTGAACAACAAGATTTCAATGATTAAGAGTTTATTAAAACAACTTAATACAGTACAAAGTTTGTGGAAATAGATAGTACAAAACTAACTAAAACTCTATACTTGAAATGACACTTTAGATCGCTCAAAACTAGAAGAGTATGCACTGAGAGTTATATCAGTTGATACTAACAGCTGATATTAATGCCTTAACAATAACTATGGAGGAGTTAATACTTAGACAAATAACTAACTCTCAGAGAATGTTCTTGTGCTATGATTTCTAAAAGGTGTATGTAAATGCAAGCATTTACGTCTGTATTTATAGCCCAAGATCCATGTTCCTTTGTCCACAAGTTAGATGACGTGTAAACATATTATTCGTCGATGTGGACTTGTCTATGGATCATTAAATGCTCTTGCACAAGTTATTGTCCCAAGTGTACTTTGTGTCAACTACTTCCGGTACCCTTTCTGACGCACAGTGAAAGGTGTACTACATAAGTACAGAAATAGTTGACTTTCTCTTTACATGCTTGGAGGGACAAACGATGATAATGTACTGACATTATCTTCTATTCCAAAATAGAAGATCCTCATCGTTTTCTTCTTCTTTGAGCGGGAAAGGGAAATGTTCAAAGTGTCAAGAACCTTTCCTTTAAGTCTTCATCTGCAGCAGGTACTATCAGCTGATTCCACAATCAGCTGAATAGTCTTCTTCTTATCTTTGTCCTTTGGTCATAGACTTCGAATGAACTCTCGTTAATAGCTGCTGATTTGACTTGTTGTCCTAAAGCTAAGTACGTACTCAGCTGAAGGTTTATTGTATATACTTGCTTCAGCTGAGATACATACTTCAGCTGATATTTATTCTTCTTAGCTATCGATTATCAAATCTTATTTACTTAGTCTTGGGACTAACAATCTCCCCCTATTTGATGCAATCGAATAGCTGTATAAGTGTAACCCTGTAATGATTCAGCTGATGAAGTCAGCTGAATACTTATGTGCTTTGACCCTTAGGGTTCTTTTGTATATGTTTATCTTTTTACAATTTTTACAAGTATATTACAAAATTTTGATTTTCTATTGATAAGGCAATTAAATTTACAAGGAAAAAAAAAAACTATAATGCTTTGGATATAGCTGATCCAACGACATTGCGATACAGTGAATTGAAGGCTGAGGTTATTAATTTCTTCATTTCTCTTCCCTCTTCAGTGGAGGAACTCAGCAGCTTGTGATAGATCATAAGTTGATCCACATCACATAGATCCAACTCATCTGCTCGCTGGAAGCAAGGCACCTTCTTTTTCTCCAGATAGCAAAAGCCATAAATTGGTTCTTTTACGATCAGCCCAGGGACAAAGTTAACTCCCGTGGGGATGGCTTTTGTGATATTGGGTCTTGGTCGTTTTGCAAATATGATTGATGACCCAATATCTAGTGGTCTGGAGTCAGGAAGGGGCTCGAGGAGAACGGACTTACGTTTCTCCTCTCTTGCTGAGGAGCTTTCACCAGCAGATCCTCCGACAGCAGCTGCTTGAGATTCACACAATTCAAGAGGTATGCGATATACCAACTCAGGAGCTTGTCTCCTGATTGCGTCGCATAGAGTCTTGAAGGAGTAGATTGCGAATTTTATCTCATTTTCCAGATCTGTTATAATCCGCGATGGTTTTGCAGATCTGGTAGCTCCTTCAGCCTCTTTCCATTCATCGTAGTTGAGAACGATGCTGATCTTGTTCAGAGGAAACTTTTTATTGACCATAGTTCCTCCAGCTCTTGTTATTACAATTTCATCAGGAGAGCTGGGATCGAACTTGGGGGCCCTTACGCTGGTGATTTTTGCTTCTTGCCTACGCTGATAAAGAACTTTGTTGAACAACCTAATGTTCTCAGCTCTTTGGGCCTCAGCTTTTTGATACAGCTCTTCATGAGTTTTTCTTTGAAGGGCAATGGCTACATCAAGATCAGCAGCGGTTCCAGCTTCATTTAGTATGAAGGTTTTAACCGTAGCAGATGTAGGCTCCCCCTCAGCAGGATGAGGAATCTCCTGTATAATAGGCTGAGGGTTTTGGATTTGCGGGGCTTGGACTTGTGGGCCCTCAACTGATTCAAAGGAATCAACGATTTTAACAAAACAGTTGAGGGTTCAGCTTCTTCTTCTTGTGTTCCAGCAGAGGTGATAGGTGAAGTTCTTGGGGTATCGCCTGCTGGAACGTCTTCAGTATTGGCTTCAACAGCAGAGGTGACTATAGGTTGTGAACTATTTTGTTCACCTTGTTGTTCAACTTCTGAAGTGGCCTCTTTCTCCCCCTCAGAGAGTGCCCGAAGAAGAGGGGTACTCTCTGGTGATGAAGCAGGACGGACAACAGCTGCACCCTCATTTAGCTTTGCAAGAATGAGGTTAAGGGTGCCTTGGAGACCAGCGACTTAGGAAGTCAGCGAGCTAACTTCAGTCTCCATTTTGTCCAACCTGGTGGACACAGCAGAAGCTGACTTCTCAATAGCCTTAGAAAGGTGGCTATGAGAAAGTGTCAGCAGAGACTCTTGCTGTGATTGGGCAAGAGCCAGGCTGTCCCGAACTTCGGAGAGAAGTTTGTCTAGTTCGACTCTGTCAGAATCGCGAAGGGAGTTCAACTCTTGACGCACGTAGTCGTTGAGATAGATGAACCCGCTGGTGTTGAGGCGAATCTGATCAGAAAGAAGAGCCAGCTGAGGAGCCTGAGTGTGAACCTCAGTGTGCAGAGAAGTTATGCTGGAAGGGAGATTCTCAGCAGTTTGGGCAAACTTCTTTGGAACATCCCTACGAAGGGAGTCCATCTGCTTACTCAGCGTGGCCATCCCAGGTCGAATCGGGGATGTAACAACTCTAGACATCAGAGCAGCAACGGCTCTGATGGGAATGCTTCCTCGAGATTTGCTGGATTCAGCATGGGACACTAGGACGCTTTGGGGGAAGGGGTCCGGCATGTCTCCAGCTTGAGGGGTGACCTTAGCTGTGGAAGTGAGTGTTCCTGAGTTAGGAGGAATTGCTCCTATGGGTTGCTCAGGAACTATGGGGGGTGGTTTGGGTCCAGCTGAAACTTCTGGGGTTATAACAGAAGTGCCGTCATCAGCTGTCAAAACAGTTTGAAGCTCAGAATGTTCTTCGTCGGACGACGAATAGTAAGACTGAATAAAATCATCAGTCGACTCAAACATTAGATGAAATGCTGTTTGAGTCTCTGGAGCTTCGGTCTCACCAGCCGGCGATACTGGTATAGAGATTAGAGGAAGAGTTCCTCTGGGTGGTGTGTTAGCTGCCTCATAGCTCAGTTGGCGATTACTTTCGCGATCACTGGCAGCTGGGGGGATGCCTCAGTAACAACTTGGTCTAAAGTTGTCTCTTCATTGGCGGTGGTGGTTTCCTTGATCACCTGCTAGTTTAAGCCGGTGACGTCGTGGGAAACAGAAGAGTCAGCTTCAAGATTGACTTGGTTTCCAGTCAATCTATCATCAGCTGATGACGCAGTGAGTGAAGAAGAAGTTGGGGGTGGTGTGTGTGCAGCTGACTCTCTGGTGGCTTGGGTTGAGCCGAAAACTTCACCAGCAGTCTGTTGAGAGACTGAGGTTGCTTGTGGAGTTTGTTCCTGTGTTACTACAACAGACCATGAATCAGTCGAGGAGCTACGCAGAGGCTTGGAGCCGGCACTAACACCTGAAGAATGAAATTGCTGTTTTGAAGTCTGCTGTCTTGTTGAGAAATCAGTAAAGGAGGTTGAAGAGCAAAAGAGAGAAAAAGAGGATTAGCTGGAAGTGTCTGGACAGGAATTCCAATTGTTGGTGGAGTTCCTGGAAAAACACTATAAGAGTGAAAATGAGAAGGACTACTCTTAGATGCTGGCATAGCGTCTGATTGTAATCCTTCAAATTGGGATCTCGAGTGAGAGCCCAACGGATTCCGGCTGAATCCTGATGATGCTGCGATCGCCAGCTCAACATCATCAACATCATCATCATCTCCACGAGTAGCATACCCTCTTACCCTCAGCTGAGGAGAAACAGGGGCCCTGGTAGTGGAAGAAGATGATAAAGAGAATGAAGAGGAAGAAGGAGGGCGGTGAGCAGTTCGCTTGACCCGCTTCTTCCCACCACGTGGAATATCACCCGTTTCCACATTTTCCATGTTAATGGGCATTGAGATCCCAGTGGAAGTGGTGGTATTTCCATCAACAGTTTGTGCACGATCAGTTGATGGAAAACACTTCAGATGAGGAAAGGACTTACCTTCTTGTAGGGCAGATTTCTTCGATGTTGCGCCCTTCTTTCGATCCCTTTTGGATCTGACTCGATCATCTATGATCTTCAGCATGTACGAGGTGAGAGGAAATGCCTTCTCATCATCCTTCTTATGGAAGATGATGTTGGAGATGGAACGGACCATCACCGATTCCCCAGGGATGTCTTCTTAATCTATCTGCAGCTTTTCAAGCATCACATGTGCGATGCAGAGTGTGAAAAAGCGAAGATAGGGAATATGATTTCCCTTTCTTTTCAGCTTGGCCTTGACCTCCTCGTAAACCAGTTTCCCATAGTCGATCCGCTGACCGGTGACTAGGGCTTCAACAAAGACTTTCATGCTGGAGTTGCACTGGTTGAGAGACCCGGAGTTGCCGCCTATACCCTGAATAATGTGGGTAAAGAAATAGGCCCAGGGTCTCGTCAGCTGAGACTTCTTGAAGATCAGCACCTTGTCTTCTTCATTTTCTAATCTGTATCCAGTGATACGGATTAGACTCGCTTTAGCTTCATCAACAGATTTAGTCTGCTGATATTTCTCTCCAGGTTGTAGATAATCGAATCCGCAAGCGACTCGGAAATCATCAATAGTAATGGTGATTTGATGATTCCCCACTTGCGCAGTGATGTCGTCTCCAGAAGTGGAGGCGGACATCCAGAAATCACGCAAGAGTTCGATGATAATCTTGGTGAATCTCGTAAATGCACCACCTATAGGGCAGTGACGCACAAACGTCCCAACCGGTCGATAAATATCGACAAGATCATCCGGTGGGGAAGTGTTGGCTACAAGGTTTGAGTTCTGAGAGAACTCAATGGCAGCCCTAGGAAGGGGAACTTTTGGGGCTTTCTTCGACATTTGGGGAGTGAGGGAAGAAAGTTAAAAGTTAGAAATAGAAGGTTTTTAAGAGAGAATTGAGGGAGTGATGTGGATGAAGTGAGGAAGAGAGGTGGGTATTTATAGGGGATTTATGGGTCGGTTTGGGTAAAGATTTGAATTTAAACCGGGTCATAATTGGATAGTTACAAACCAACTATAGACACGTTGGTTATCGTGCAAAGGTGGTTGGATGTGACAGTGTGAGGTAGTGGAGCCGTTTCCGTGTCAGGGTAGTGGAGCCGTTTCTGTGTCAGGATGTCTTGTCCCACGTAAATGCCAAATATTTTCACACGAGTGGAAATATTTGCCACATAAAACGTATGGATAGGGTTAAAAGATGCCTTTTTATGGGAGAACCAAACGTTTTAACTTATAAAACACGATAAGTTATCATTTAAGAGATTTTATTAGGCTGACTGATAAATTCAAATGGTTTTAATTAGCTGAATGTACTAAGTGACAAGATGAATCTTATCAGCTGCTGATAGTACTTCAGCAGTTGATTCAAGCATTCAACATACCTAGCTCGCTGATCAAAAAATTGAATCGTTTTTCATCTAAAGGTTTAGTGAATAGATCAGCCAGCTGAAGGTCTGTTGAAATGAAGTGGAGTTCCACGTCACCTTGTTCAATGTGATCTCTAATGAAATGATACCTTATGTCGATATGTTTGGCTCTAGAATGAAGAACTGGATTGTTGCTGATTGCAATAACACTCGTGTTATCACAATAGATAGGAACTTTGCAGAAGTTCATATCGAAATCAACAAGCTGATTCTTCATCCAAAGGACTTGAGCACAGCAGCTTCCAGCAGCAACGTATTCTGCTTCAGCTGTGGAGGTAGAGACAATACTTTGTTTCTTGCTTGTCCATCTGACTAGCTTTCCACCAAGCAGCTGACATCCTCCAGTGGTGCTCTTTCTATCCATTTTGCAACCTGCAAAGTCTGAATCTGAATAGCCAATTAGATCAAACCTTGAGTCTTTGGCATACCAAAGACCTAGGCTTGGAGTACCCTTAAGGTACCTCAAAATTCTTTTTGCAGCTATTAGGTGAGATTCTCTAGGATCAGCTTGATACCTAGCACACATGCAAGTAGCAAACATAATATCTGGTCTGCTGGCGGTGAGATAGAGTAATGATCCAATGATTCCTCTATAGAATGTGACATCAACTGACTTACCAGTTATGTCAGCATCTAGATTGTTTGGAGGAGCCATTGGAGTTTTCATGGATGATGATGATTTCATATCAAATTTCTTTAAAAAATCTTTGATATATTTTTCTTGATTTATAAAAATACCATTTTTAGATTGCTTAACTTGTAAGCCAAGAAAATACGTTAATTCACCCATCATACTCATCTCATAGTTTGTAGACATAAGTTTAGAAAAGTGTCTACAAAGTTTTTCATCAGTAGCACCAAAAATTATGTCGTCCACATAAATTTGAACAAGAATGATATCACCTTTGATTTTGCGAATGAATAAGGTTTTATCAATCTTTCCCCTGGTGAAATCATTTGCTATGAGGAACGTGGAGAGTGTATCATACCATGCACGAGGAGCTTGTTTCAACCCATACAACGCCGTATCCAATTTAAACACATAGTCTAAATACTTTGGATTTTCGAACCCTGGTGGTTGCTTAACGTATACCTCCTCTTGCAGCTTCCCGTTCAGGAATGCACTCTTCACGTCCATTTGAAAAATTGTGAAGTTTTTGTAAGCGGCGTAGGCTAGAAATATTCTAATCGCCTCAAGCCTAGCCACTGGCGCAAATGTTTCATCAAAATCGATTCCTTCCTCCTGTCTGTATCCTTGTGCAACAAGTCTAGCTTTGTTGCGAATAACCACACCTTCTTCATCCATTTTATTCCTAAATACCCATTTAATACCAATTATAGTCTTTCCAGCTGGTGGGGGCACCAGCTGCCATACTTTGTTGACCTCAAATTGGTTGAGTTCTTCCTGCATCGCTTGAATGCATCTTGAGTCTTCTAAAGCAGCTTTAATATTTTTCGGTTCTTCAGTTGCTAAGAAACAAGACCATAAGCAAAGATTGCATGATGCTTTACTTTTTGTGACAACTCCTTGTTGTGGATCTCCAATGATTAACTCAATTGGATGTTCTGAGGTCCACTTAGATTGAGGAGCAGCTGTAGAAGAGGAAGATTCAGCAGAATTAGATCCTTGTTGAGCGGCTGACTGCTCAGCAGGATGAATTACTTCATTTCGAACGGATCTTCTTGAAGTATGAAGAGGTGGCTTAGAGATAGCCTTGGATGATGCTCTAGCGGTTGGAATCTCTTGTTGAACAGCTGCGATATCTACAAGATATGTAGGAGCATCATGGAACGTCTCATCTGATTCATTTATGGGAACATCAAAGAGGTTTAAAGCATCGGAAAATGCTTCAGTTGTATCGTCAGGAGATGATTCAGCTGATCTCTGAAATGCATCGGACGAGTCAGCAGTGGTGGGGTTCAAAAGTAACATTTATGGACTCTTCCAATGTTTGTCTTCTTTTGTTGAAAACTCTATATGCTTTGGATAGAGTGGAGTATCCCAAGAAAATGCCTTCATCAGCTTTAGAGTCAAATTTACTTAGCTGATCTCGTGTGTTTAACACAAAACACACACAACCAAACACATGAAAGAAACCTATGAATGGTTTCCTCTGACGAAAAATCTCATAAGAAGTCTTCTTGTGTCTCTTCACATAGAGAGACCTATTTTGAGTAAAACAAGCTGTGTTAACAGCTTCTGCCCAAAATTGCTTAGGCATGTTTGACTCAGCAAGCATTGTTCTTGCAGCTTCTATTGGGGTTCTGTTTCTTCTTTCAACAACACCATTTTGTTGAGGTGTTCTTGTAGCTGAGAAGTTTTGGGAGATCCCAACATCTGAACAAAAATCTTCTAAAGTCTTGTTCCTGAATTCAGTACCATTGTCTGATCTCAGCATCTTGACTCTAGACCCATTTAGAAGTTCCATCCTTTTGATGAACTTGATAATTTCTTCAGCTGCATCACTTTTGTGACGAAGAAATATTACCCAAGTATATCGTGAATATTCATCAACGATAACAAGTGTATATTTCTTTCCACCTAGACTTTCAGTACTCATAGGGCCAAAAAGGTCCATATGGAGCATGTGTAGGCAGCTATCGATGGAAAAACATTGCTTTGATTTGAAGGAGCTTTTATGTTGCTTGCCTTGTTCACAAGCTGAACAAAGCTTATCCTTTTTCATATTTGATTTGTGGGAGACCATTCACCAGCTGACCTCGAGCCAGCTTCGATATATTTTTGAAGTTCAGGTGATATAGCCTCTTATGCCACAACCAATTCAGCTGTTCAGTAGAATGAGAGAATAGACAAACTTCTTGATTTTGAGGATTCATGTCAAGTGTATAGACATTATTGGTTCTTGGAGCAACTAATACTACCTTTCCATTCTTATCCGTCACCGTTCCCCTGTATTCGTTAAAGTTCACTGAGAACTTTGCATCACAAAGTTGGCTAATGCTGATAAGATTATGTTTCAGCCCATTCACATAACCAACTCTTGTGATTTTTACGGATCCATTAGAAATGGTTCCATAACCTTCAGTTGAGCCTCTACCATTATCACCAAAAACTACTGAGGGACCATCACAAGATTCAAACTCTTCCAGCAGGGATTTGTAACCAGTCATGTGTCTCGAGCAACCACTGTCTAAGTACCAGACATGTTTGCTTTCATCACCCTGCACATAAATTAAAAGAGTTAGTTCTTTTTGGGAACCCACACTTCGGTGGGTCCTTGTGACTTCCCGCTGGGACTCACAGAAGTTGGCTTTTCAGTAGGCTCACATACTGAAGTTGGGGAAGGTCTCAGGCATGTGCTGTCACACTCACTTGCCATGTGCCCACGATCTCCACACTTATAGCATTTTCTGTTTCTTTGCAGTGGAGTAGAGGGCGAGGCAATAGGATTGGGAACTGGACCCAAAATACCTTTCATTTTCTGATTATCAGAGATAGTTAGAGTTTGAACAAGTGATGTCAGCTTGCTGACCTTTCCTTTCAGCCGTCTGACAGACACAGCTGAAGATGGACTTGGAGTATTCTTAGGAACACTCTTAGCTTTGTTCTTTGCAGCTCGAGTACGAACTCCAACTGGCTCACCCTTGGAGGGTGTAAGAACATTTTTCTTTCCTGCTGTTCTTCTAGTCTTCTGCTGAGATCTAGCAGAAGAGGCAGCAGGTGCTGAACCCAAGATAGATTTTCTAGGTTCAACAATGACTACAGTAGGTGTCCTGACTATTATGGCAGAGGATTCAGCTGATGACTCTTCACCAGTAGCTACAGAAGGATCTTCTGAGGACATCTCAGTAGCATAGGTTTTGGTAGACCTAACGAAGGAACCAAAAACCAACTCTTCAGCTGGCACAAAAGCATCAGCTGACGAGTAGTACAGATCATCTGTACTGCTGTCAGGTACAGCGGCTGCAGCAAGGAAGTCTCCTCCTAGTACAACTTGTACTTGACTAGGGATTTCTGAGTTAACACATTCACTCACACATTTGGATGAACGAGACCATGATTCACAAATATTTTTAATTGCTTCAAGTTCTTTAACTTTTTCACTTAGATCATGTTGAAGAACTGAGTTAATAAATTTTGTTTCAGAAAGTTCTTCTTTTAAAGTTTTGTGGTCAATTAAACGTTCTTTTAAAACTGCATTTTCACGTAGAATAGCACTATGTTTATCCAAATATTCACCTTTCAGCTGATCAATGAAGTGCAAGTCACAAATAATAGAATCAACAATATCTTTGGCTTTAGTAGCCTCATCAGAGATTAGAGAGGTTACCTTTTTATGAACAATGTTGACCCATTTATAAGAACTAGCATCATCAGCTGTAATACTTTCATCATCATCTGCACGAGCCATTAAACACATTGTGGCCATTTGTTCATCATCATCAGATGAGCTGTCACCAGAGTCAGCCCAATCATGAGTTTCAGCTACGAGACCCTTGTCAGCAGCTCTGCCTTCAAGTGCCTTCTTTTCTTCTAGAATCGTTTTGGTGAAGGCTTGTAGCTTTTTGTATTTTTCTTCAATGGACTCACCAGTTGAAGATGATGAACTTGCTTTCGTCTGCTTGCAGTCGTTAGCATAGTGTCCCTTCTTGTTGCAGTTGTAGCAAGTTATCTCAGAGATGTCAGGTGTACTTCCAGAGGGTCTAGAAGATACAGCTGATGAGATAGATCTGCTACTCGAGACTCTAGCTGAGGAGCCAGACTTATTTTTGAAGAATTTTCTACTTTTAACAAGTAAGGCAAGCTCAGATATAAGAGCATCGTTGTCTTCGTCTTCATCGACTTCTTCAATGCTGACTTCAGGCATGTTAAACAAACCAACAACTGAAGTGTTGTCAGTTTCATCATCTGATGGGGGATATTCGATTTTGCTAGGCTTGTTTAAAGAGACAAGAGCAGTCGAAGATCCATCGGAACTCACTTTAGAGTCCTTTGGAGGTTGAAATTTGTTGAGTACAGTTCTCTCATGGCTTAGAAACATACCATAGAGAGAGGAAAGAGTATAATCTTTCAGAGTAGGAGATGTACTCATGCAAGTTATGATGGTAGCCCATTTAGAAGGTAAGGCTGCCATAAACTTACACATTTTGGACATATCGTCCTTATCAACCCCATGAGACTTCAGCTCGTTTAACAAAATGTTATAACGATTGAAAGTTTGAGCTATAGTCTCACTTGGCTTGGCTTTAAACAGTTCATAATCATGTATGAGCATGTTTTTGTTATGTTCACGCACAACCGATGTGCCTTCATAAACTTCAGCCAGCCGTTCCCACATTTCTTTAACTGAGTCACAAAATTGAATATTGTGATACAGTTCATCACCAACTGCTTGAAAAAGCATATCTCGACCCTTGTTCTCAAGATGAACAAGACGTTTTTCAGCATCTGTCCACTGAGCCTCAGACTTTACCACATAGTGTTCTGGTATTTCAGAATTACCAGGAATGAGGGTTTTGGGAACATATTTTCCTATCGTGATGTTATCTTGGAGTTTTGGGTGATAGGTAACCATGTGGGACAACATACGGGTTTTCCACATGGAATAATTGGTTTGAGTGAGTTTAGGAGGTTTTCCAGATGATGGAAGATCTGATGATGTAGGTTCAGCCATAACAGATGCTCAAAATTGATGGAAAACAATTTTGACACTTGCTCCGATACCAGTTGTTGGATCCCAACAACACAAGCGTGTTGCGTTATGACCGAGTAACGAAGATTAGATAAGTGAACAACAAGATTCCAATGATTAAGAGTTTATTAAAACAACTTAATACAATACAAAGTTTGCGGAAATAGATAGTACAAAACTAACTAAAACTCTATACTTGAAATGACACTTTAGATCGATCAAAACTAGAAGAGTATGCACTGAGAGTTATATCAGCTGATAATAACAGTTGATATTAATGCCTTAGCAATAACTATGGAGGAGTTAATACTTAGACAAATAACTAACTCTCAGAGAATGTTCTTGTGCTATGATTTCTAAAAGGTGTATGTAAATGCAAGCATTCACGTCTGTATTTATAGCCCAAGATCCATGTTCCTTTGTCCACAAGTTAGACGACGTGTAAACATATTATTCGTCGATGTGGACTTGTCTATGGATCATTAAATGCTCTTGCACAAGTTATTGTCCCAAGTGTACTTTGTGTCAACTACTTCCGGTACCCTTTCTGACGCACAGTGAATGGTGTACTACATAAGTACAGAAATAGTTGACTTTCTCTTTACATGCTTGGAGGGACAAACGATGATAATGTACTGACATTATCTTCTATTCCAAAATAGAAGATCCTCATCGTTTTCTTCTTCTTTGAGCGGGAAAGGGAAATGTTCAAAGTGTCAAGAACATTTCCTTTAAGTCTTCATCTGCAGCAGGTACTATCAGCTGATTCCACAATCAGCTGAATAGTCTTCTTCTTGTATTTGTCCTTTGGTCATAGACTTCGAATGAACTCTCGTTAATAGCTGCTAATTTGACTTGTTGTCCTAAAGCTAAGTACGTACTCAGCTGAAGGTTTATTGTATATACTTGCTTCAGCTGAGATACATACTTCAGCTGATATTTATTCTTCTTAGCTATCGATCATCAAATCTTATTTACTTAGTCTTGGGACTAACAAAGTGGACGACTTTAAACGGTAATTGTCAACGTTTCAACGGTATCTACAAACGTTTACAACGTACAAGTAGAAGCGGTGAAAATGAGGTTAACTTTTTTAGCCCGTGTCCGACAAGCATACCGTGATGAGTCGGCGTCAAAAAAATAATTTAATAACGATGGTTCGCGGGAAGTTTTGAGAAAATGTTCGAAATAGGATGCCCCCGATAGGGATGCAAATTTAACCCGCGGATTTGGGTACCCGCGGGTACCCGAGTCTTACGGGGCGGGTATTACCCGACTATACGGGTAAAGGGTCGGGGATGAGTTTAAATTTTGATACCTGAGAGCTGGTACGGGTTGTGTACGGGTTTTATAATACCCGCACCGTTTATACCCGACCCGAATATATATATTAGTGTGTAATTTTTATTATTACAAATTTAGCCCACTAGTCACTACTCAAACTTAGCCCAACTCTTAATAACTCATCAACTCAATTTAATAATGGTTAAAATATGGCTCATCTCCCGTTAGTCAATTACGTATTGAACGAAATAAGCTTGAATGAACTAAGAGTATTAAATGTTTTAGATATTTTGTTTAATTTTTTTATAGAACGAGTACCCGTCGGGTTACCCGTACCCGGCGGGGATTTTTCTACCCAAACCCGACGGGTATTTGACCGAGTACGGGGCGGGTACGGGTATGGGAATAGCGGTCGGGTACGGGTACGAGTTTTGCAGTACCCGCTACTACCCGTACCCGTTTGCATCTCTAGCCCCCGAGCCCATTTCGCTCTCCGATAACGAAGAACTTTTCGGGGAAGATACGAGACCACGTCCGGCGGGAAACTCTCGTAAGGCAAAATAAAGTAGATCGGAAAGTTCATCCGGCACTAACACCGCCGGAAGTGCCGCACCGTCGGACCTTGGCGAGGCTATGATGGCCGAGTTTAGGCGGAAAAGTGAAGCTGCTCAATCGGCTTACGAAAGGTCAAAGGCGCGAGATGACGTTTTCGTGCGGTTGGAAGAATTGAGATTCCTAAGCACTAACACCCACGGGTTGGGTGTAACAACCGTAATTTTATGTTTGTATTATCGTATAATTTATTCGGGATTTATTTGAATTTCGTTATTTATATTAGTTAATTTATGTTTCGAGTTGTGTTTTATCGAGTGTTTGAATGTTTGGGACTTGGTGTAACCAAGTATGGGTCAAAACTTGGATGGAAACCGTTTAAAGGCCAAGAATCTGCCTAGAACAGCCCTCGCGGCAAGAGCCAGACGCGAGGTCAAACAGAGAGTTCAGAACCCAGACGCGAGGGACTCGCGCCGAGCTCAAGTCGAGATTCGCGGCGCGAGCCAGGCGCGAGCAGGGCGCGAGAGCTGGCTTCGAGCGGCGACCAGATGGAAAATCCGCGTCACCTCGCGGCGCAAGCGGGGCGCGCGGATGCCCTGAACTATAAAAAGTTGTGTGAAGGCTATGGCTCATAACACCTACGAACCCTAGATCTATAGCAGCCATTTTGAGAGCATTTTGGTCGGTTTTTGGAGCTAAGGAGCTCAAATCTTCACCATATTGAAGGATTCAAGCATCAAGGGTAAGAATTCTTGATCATCTTGCTTAGTTACCTTGATTTTGAGCTTAGTATGGGTAACAATGGTGGTTTTGGGAACCAACCATGTCATCTTTGGGGAAGATGAACTATCATGAGTGTAAAACACTCCTTGTAGACTTGTAATCAATGTGTACAAGTTAGATGTGGGATTGATGATATAAAATCTTGAACAAGGGTTTGAGATTTCCACCAAGTTGTATGAACTTGGTGGTTGGGAATGTTTGTATGGATTAATTAGTAGCTAGTTATGGATTATAACTATGTTTTGTGATGATATTGATGTTAGGTCAAGAAGACCTTGTGATTGGAAGTACTTCCCTGATTTTGAAGTAAGGATTGTGTTGTTGAACACAAGTGTTGGATAGCATTGCTAAGGTGAGTACATGTGATCTTTTCTGAGTACATAGGAAAACGATTTTACATGATTAAAATGATTGAAAGAGTCTTTATTGAATTAACATTTTTGATAAAGAAATTGATTGTAATGATTATATGCCATGAAATGATTTGTAACATTGACTTGTTGAAATGATGATTGAATTGGAGCTAAGGCTCATGTTTGATGACCAATTATGTGTTAGTCAAATTATTCGGAAACGATAACCCATTCGTGGGGGAGTTAAGATTACTACTTGGGGCGGTACCTCCCTGCGCAAGGGTAGTATATCTAAGTGAACGATAACCCGACATTCGGGGGACTATGATAACCCGATAAAAAAGGGGGATTACGATAACCCGTGAGACAGGGGAGTGATGATCTCGATAAGTTTGGGAGAACCCCAATTACCATGAGATCTTTTGACGATAACCCACATCGGGGGGTTGCTTCGGGATGACCCGTTGCGTATGTGTGAGCTTAGGGCAAGCTCGAGATTATGTTTGACTTATATGCAATTTAATATTCATTTAATATTATTTAATTACAAATGTTTATAATCGGGTCTAAAACCCATGTTACTCACGAGACAATTTTGTCTCACGTACTACGTTTCCTTTTATGTCTATGTACTCAGGTTCGGGAGCTAAGGACTAGGCGGCCCGTAGTTATAGCATTGGATGGTTAAGCTCGGTGTACTCATTTGATTTCCTTATACTATAGATTTGATTTTATTGTAACACCGGTTTTTGATACTTATTAATCATTCCAATGTTTTTGTTAGTCTATATTTTGAATGTGATGGATTTTAAATGTTAAACTTCATTTATTTAAAAGTTTAAATTGGTTTGAAAAATTTGAGGTGTTACAACTTGGTATCAGAGCTTTAGTATAAGAGAATTAGGTTGGTTTACCCATCCTAGACTTAGACTTAGCTAAGTGGGACGTTATGTGCCATAGAAAGTTAGGTTGACCTTTAAATATTAAGGTTGACCATTAAGGGAATTGTTTTGAATCGAACTTTTCTTATGTTTTATTTTGACTATTTTGTCAACTTATTGGATTCTAATTGGGTTAACATCTTATTAGAGTAAGATGGCTAGAACGAGAAGTGGTCGAGCCTTGTTGGATGGAGAACAAGGTTCGAATGTGAATCAAGATGGGAATGGATTGGCCAATTCGGGTATTGGGAATAACCATACGCCGGTAACAATGGAGGCAATTCAATCCATGCTCACTAATATGAGAAATGTGATGCAACAAGATGTTAACCGAATCATAAATGATCGGTTGAATCTTGGTGATGATGAAAGGGAGGAAGAACGTCGTGATGACGAGGAAAGGGAGGAAAGTGAAGATTCCTCATAACTCACTAAGAGTAAGTCGTCGGGAAACACCACCCCGACCGAGAAGTCCTCCAATGGGGAAAGTGGTGAAGAAAAGAAAATCGAGCGTGAAGGATGTTCCTACAAAACATTCCTTGCTTGTCGACCCGACTTCTATCTCGGGAGTACGGAACCGAAAGTAACCGTTCGTTGGATTCGGAAGACGGAACGTGTACTTGAAAGTAGCAAGTGCAAAGAAGAGGACATGGTGACTTATGCCTTACGTTTATTTAAGGATGATGCCCTCACATGGTGGGACACCGTGTATGAAACGGTGGGAAAGAAAGCCGTCTATAAGATGTCGTGGGAAGAGTTCACAAGGAGACTCAAAGAGAAGTTTTGCCCCGAAAGGGTATTGGAGGAGTTATTGGAAGAGTTTTTGCACTTCAAGAAAGGAAATTTGGCCTTTGATGAATATACCAAGAAGTTCATGGGATACCTCCCGTTTGTATCAAGTACCTACCCAACCGAATGTAGCCGTGTGGTTCGGTTTGCTAATGGGTCGCCATGGGAATATGAACTTCAGGTAAATAGGGCGACTACTCTTGATGAGGCAATCAATGTCGCCCGAAGCGTTGAGAAGGTTAGTAAGAGAAGAGTTCAAGAGAGGTCGTTAGGAACATAATAACAATCTTTAAGTTCCAAAACTCTTCTTGAAGGCAACTTGAGAAGACATGTTCCTACGGCTTCAGCTCCAACCTTGGAACCTTCGCCTACTCGTAGTTCAACATCTCCTTGTCCCAGCCTCCTGTTCTTCTTAAATTCCTGCAAATTATTGCAAATATGATGACCACATCCGGTATCCAATACCCAGGATTCACTAGAAGTAACGAGACAATCAATCATGAAGATACCTGAATCGCAGACAAAGTCAGCGTCCAACAGTCCCACATCGGACGTGTGCTCGCAAATATCCTTGCTGCCACAAACTGGGCAACACAAATTGGCAAGGTCTCTCAGCCATACATCGAACTCATCCATTGGAACTTCGGGGAGAGATTTTTCCTCTAGCCTTTGAACATAGCGTATACACAAGAGGTTCTCGTGTAGACCTGCGACACTCAGATCAAAATTCCCGACTAAACGTACTACCTTGTCCTGATAAAGGTGACTGAGAGATCCAAACAAGAACAAGAGTTTTTCATGCTGGTTTGATGTGCCAGTAACTAGGGTGAGACAATCTAGTAACCTTCTTATGTTAATAAGATGGTCACTCGATGGTTGATCATCTTTCATCTTTGACGAAATGATTTCTTGCAAAACGAACTGCTTACTTTCTTCAGTACTATCTTTAAACGTCTCCTCAAGATACTGAACAAACCCAGAGCATGGTTTCTTACGTAGATTATCAGTAAGCTCTGATAATGAAGTAAGAATAAGAATCGACATAACTTGTGATTCATCAGCCAGATACTGATAATAAGCGTCAAGCTCATCATCCTGGGCATCTTGCCCTGGTTGTCCCCTGGGAACCTCGTCTATCACGTACAGTAGATTCTGTGCATTTAGGTAACTCCTAAAATGTACTTTCCAAACTTTGTAGTTCGGACCAGTAAGCTTCCATTTTCCAGTCATGAACCTTCGCGATTCGTTTGGTGAGTAAAACGGAATTTTTGACGTTACAGACATCTATAAAAAAAACAACAAACGGTTAGTATGATTAGATAAATAAATAACTTCTAACATTATTACCTTTTAAGAATAATAGTTAGACTAGGATCCATATTTCACGCCCTCTAATGCAAGGTTTGGGAATTTCCCATTAGAGCCACGCTATTTATGGTAGGTATAGCCATACCGATCGCCTCTAGAATAGAAACGGTTCCTAGATGTTCGGGATATCAAGTTGAACAACAAACTTGTACATGTTTTAATCCCTCTAGTGCGTTTTGGGCCGGGACTCCGATTATCACCAAAATAGATCGTACAACCTAAGACAGTGTGATGCCTTGCGCCGGGACTCCCGATTATCACAAGACCCTACGCACCCTAACACTCGCAATGATTTGAATCCACATCTAAGGTTCTTTCTCTTTACAATGTGAATATCGTTGAACAAGTGAGGTGTTCTATTAGGTGGGTTGCACTCTGATCTAAGATTTTCTAAAAAAGATTTTCCTTTGTTCGAAAAACGTTAGCCAGTTTTTAATCTTTTAAAATTAATTGGTTCTTATAAACTAACTGTTTATAAATTCCACTTTTAATTTTGTCTTTATAAAACTTGGTTTATAAACAAACTGTTTACTTTGCCATTATTAATTTAAAACTTGGTTTTCTAAACAGACTGTTTATAATCACCATTTTTAATTTAAAACTTGGTTTTCTAAACAAACTGTTTATAATCACCATCTTTTTATTTATAATAAAATAAATTAAACAAATAAAATAAATGCATGCAATTTCGAGAATTGCTATGTCATAACCCCAAAGACTTGGTTTTCTGTTTTGTTCATTTAAAAAAATAAAAATTTATTAATTTCCGAAAAATAATAAATATATTCGAAATTTTTTAAATAAACACAATGTCACTTCTTTTGGGTTATGTCATACTAATTAAATAAATATAAACTGAGAATAATTAAATTACCCATAAATTGATTTCAATTTCCCCCTTAATTTCATAATTATCTTGATTTTAATAAACTATTAAAATTATTAGGTTTAATTTAAATGTTTAAACGTATTATTATTATTTAGACAAAAAATTAAATAATCTAGTCAACTAAAATACTTATAGTTGACTTATAATAATAAAATCTTACATAATAACTTGTAGATTCTATTTCTTGATTTAGACCATATCTTGGACTAAAATCAAAAAAGGTATCTTGGTCTCCAAGAAACACCACCTAACCGAAACTCGGTAGGTTTGGTTTTTGGTCGACCACTCGGTCATCGAACCGAGTCCTAACCGAGTCTCGGTTGGTTCGGTTTCGACTACCGTTTTATATATATATATAAATATAAATTATTTCGTGTAATAATAATAACAATAAACAAATAAAACGTTAAACTTTTAAACGAAAAATTTAACATAACCTTTTCTTAATTTTGTCTTAAAACCTATTTATTCCAATTAATCAAGAACTTTGAATAATATACTTGGATTAAACATACTAGGTTTTGTTTTACTAAACAAAAAAAGAAAAAAGAAACCTAGTTATTTTTATCTTGAACCCTATTCAATCCAATGTTCATTCAAAACTTGAAGAACGCATGCTTGGTTCAAAAATTCTAGGGTTCTTTTCTAGATAAAAAAAACTTAATATATATGTATACATGTATGTACGAAATCGGAAAAAACAAGGGAGGAAAAAGAAACCTAATTTCTTTTTATCTAGAACCCTATTCTATCCAATGTTCATTCAAAACTTGAAGAACACATACTTGGATTTTGAAAATCTTAGGGTTCTTTTCTAGACAAAAAGAAAGTCAACTGAATCCCGTTGAGACTAGTAGAAAGCTCTGATGCCACTGTAGGAAAACCTTGTAGGATTCACATGGCGGAACTTGAATCTTACATACTGGATCTCTACTAAACAATGGGATCACAAGAACTAGAAGATTAAGAACATTACCTTTAGATTGCTAAAGAATGATCCACATCTACTGCACCACCTGGACACGCTGCAAGACCGCGTTGTACCAACAAAGTATCACACAAAGGCTTGTGTGTGTGTGTGTGTTCGGTCGAACTCGAACCCGAAACCCCTAAGGGTTGTTCGGCCGTCGACAAGGGAGAGGAGAGGGGAGGATTAGGGTTTTGAGTGTGTAATGTGATTAACCTAAAACCTTTAACACATGCCTCTTATTTATAAGGTTATATGTTACGTTTAGGTCCTTGGAGTTTAATTATGATTAATCTCATTATTAAACTTCCTATTGACACTTTAAACCCTTGGACTTTTACTAGTTAATTAATAGACAATTAATTAACTGTCCGTTAAATACTTAACCTAATATTTAACCATCCTCACAAATAATAATTAACTTATTATTATTTATTCTCTTCTTTATAATTAACTTAGCTAGTTAATTATTCCACACCACTTACTTTATTCGGTTGTCCATTATTGTGTGTGTAGTGGTGTGACCCTTTAGTGCCTTATAACATTGGACACGGTGACACGTGTTCTTATCAGTGCACATAAATCCTTCAGTTAGCTCCTACCGAAATGCGGGAGTTAATGACTCAATTGCACCGGTTTTATTCGTCCTAGTTCGTCACCGTGGGGTGCACCAGTTTTATTTGTGAAGAAGAAAGATGGATCGATGAGGATGTGTACTGATTACCGAGAGCTTAACAAGATGACATTTAAGAACCGATATCCTTTACCAAGGATAGATGATTTGTTTGATCAACTTCTGGGAGCCGATTATTTCTCCAAAATATATTTGAGATCGGGTTACCATCAAGTTCGTGTTAAGGAGGGTGATACCGAGAAGATGGCCTTTAGAACTCGTTATGGGCATTATGAATTTTTGGTGATGCCATTCGGTTTGACGAATGCCCCGGCAATTTTTATGGATCTCATGAATAGGGTTTGTAAACCTTTTCTCGATAAATTTCTCATAGTATTTATCGATGACATTCTTATCTTTTCCAAAACCGAAGAAGATCATGAAGAACATTTGAAGCAAACTCTAGAAGTTTTGAAACGGGAAAAGTTGTATGCAAAATTTTCAAAGTGTGAATTTTGGTTGCGAGAAGTTCAATTCCTCGGTCACGTAGTATCTCGAAGCGGGATAAAAGTTGACCCGTCAAAAATTGAGGCGGTAAAGAATTGGGAAGCACCGAAGACTCCAACCGAAGTTAGAAGTTTTCTTAGGTTAGCTGGTTATTACCGAAGATTTATTGAAGATTTTTCCCGAGTGGCGGTCCCACTCACAAGGTTAACGAGAAAAGATGTGAAGTTTGATTGGGGGAAAAAGCAAGAAGACTCCTTTGCCTTGTTGAAAGAGAAGTTGTGCAATGCACCGATCTTCACTCTACCCGATGGCATTGAAGATTTCGTGGTGTATAATGACGCCTCGAATAAAGGTCTCGGTTGTGTTTTGATGCAAAGAGGTAAAGTGATAGCTTATGCTTCAGGAAAATTGAAGAACGCGGAAGAAAGGTATACAACTCATGATTTAAAGTTGGCGGCGATTATTTTTGCCTTGAATATTTGGAGGCATTACTTGTATGGAACAAGGTGTATATTGTACACGGATCACAAAAGTCTCAAGTATGTGTTTACACAAAAAGACTTGAATATGAGACAAAGAAGTTGGATTGAGTTGATTAGTGATTACGATTGTGAAATCGTTTATCATGAGGGAAAGGCTAACGTAGTAGCCGACGCCTTGAGTAGAAAAGTTTATGAAAAGCCTGTTAAGGCTAATTTGATGCGGATTGATGTAGTATCTAGCTTTATTGAAAGTATAAAAACCGCACAAAGGGAAGTGATGGGAGAAGACTGTAGGGATTTACTACGCACCATGCGACTGATCAACCACTTGGGTCGACCACCTAGAACACGAGTTCGAACCATGACTGACCAAGAACATGAACTTGTTCTTGACCGGTTTAAACTTACTAGCTGATTTAATCCCTAAATGCGGAAGTGGGATTAAACCTAATCCTTAAATCCTAAAGGATTGGGATGTTGGAAAACTAGATTAGGTTAACAAGAAAGAAACCTTGTACGAAGAACTCGAACACACACACATACTTGTGTGTGTTCGTCGACTACTACCAAGAACCCTAGGGTTCTTGGTTCAACTTCGAACAAGAGGAGAAGAAGAAGATGTGTTCCATGAAACATACCTTAGGTTAATGCTTAAGATAAGTCCACTGATGATGAACACGACGAACGATCTTCTAGTTGATCACCTGCAACGATCCTTGGACTTCGAAACTCGAAGAATACGAAGAACGAACGAAGAACACGAAGAACACAAGCTTGTGTTCTTGTGTTTGTGGCTTCGGCCGATCGTGGGGAGGAAGGAGGCATGAGATTTCGTGTATAAGGTGTAAAGAATCAACATCTAGGGTTTAGCATAAGCCTTCTATTTATAATAGAAGATGTTACACTTAAAACCCTTATAGTTTAATTAAGATTAACTTCTTAATTAAACTTCCTTTTTACACTTCCATCCCTTATAATAGTTTATTATCATTGCACTTAACTATCAAATGTCTAGTATTAACACACTATAATTTTGGTACCCATATACACGAAATTATACACTTGTATTTATACTTTTAATAGTTAATTATATAATAACCTTTATATAATTTATACAATAATATTATCCAATTACTATATGATTTAATAGCTTTAAATCATATCATGGATAATCTATAACTAACACATTGTATATTTACTTAACTAGTAAATGTACAACTACTTGTATTAATTAGTTAGTTAAACTAATCTAGTAATAAGTTAAACTTAACTTAATACTTAACTGATTCATAATGACTATTATGAATCATTCCTCTTCGTAGTAACGTTGCATAACTTGTTCGTATTACATGCACTCATCGGTGTGACCCTTAAGTGCTTTGTAGGCATGGATGTATCATCATAGGTTGACCAACTGTGCACATAATTTCTTCAGACTCCCACTTGTGCAAGTTTGTAACCTTTGTCTTAATGATACGAGCTACAGTGGCCTTCTAGATGGGCATGTAGGTAACCAACCCCATAAAAACAGCTTATGTAACCCTTGGTGTAGTTTTATGAAAAGCGCTTAATAGCGTCTCCTAGTAAAGAACACTTTGTCTTTACTTCTTGGGTAACGTTGTTAGGCTTATCCCTTGCAACACGATATTTGTGATAACGAATACGAGCATGTTAGAAATTATCAACTCCTGTATTCGAAATCATTTCATGACTTCTTGATTCAAACTGTTGTGATAAACGACGAAGAACAAATCTGTTCGTTTGGGCATGGCCATGCACTTTCCAGTTATCTCATCACGTCAAAGGACCTATAAATATCTCTCCTAAAAAGGAGGTGCAATTACCATCTTGTATATTTCAATTTAAAATACAACTTCCTTTGTGCCCAGTATCGCCTCGAATGACAAACGTATTTCAGTATTGTCTAAGTTGAACCAAAGCACATTAGTCATTGTATCCTAAACCAAATACCTCAGGCTTAAGGACAATCCTAGTGAACAATACTTTTGAACTTTTCAACCACGAAGTATTGTCACGGTGGTCAATCCAATATTCGTTGAGCCTCCAACAGAATATCACCGACATTTGGTTTACACAAGACTTGTGTAGCTATCTTCGAATGACTTCGAATCTACCACCAAATACAGCGATGACGTTAACGTCCCATCGAGGTTCCCACCTAGACGAGTAGTCACGGATTTTATATCTTTTGAATAAATAGACTTTTATTCATGGATGATGTAAAACATACAAATTATGAATAAAAATAATAGTAACTCATGTACTATTCCTCACTGGACATAGATACTGAATTATTACTGGATCATTACTTATTCCTTTCGTTTGTGTTGATTACTTAATGATTCTTACAACCTTAATTGTAACTTTATCACTAAACCAATCATTTCTATTAAACTAAAGACATAAGACGAGTACTTAGGAATACTATTACTTTTGTCTTTGCTAGATATTGTTCTTGCAACAATCTAGAACATATTCTAGTCTTGCCTTTTATGTAATTCGGTAAACATAGGAGGATTGGAAATTAACTCCTTAGTTTCTTGAACTAATAAATTTATCCTTGTAACTAAAGGTACTCTTAGTTACTTGATTTGTAGATATCTTTACTAGTTAAAGAAATTTCCTTAAATGATTGTGTTATCCACTGATGTGTTTAACAACCTATTAGATATGCAATAATCAATCACAAGACTTGTGATCACGCTATTTGGTTTGCAATAATCTAATCGATCATTTATTATTTCTCTTAACTCTTTGGCTAACGACTTGGTAAAACCTTGTTGTTAATGTCTTACTAACTTACTGAATTCACTAACATCTTCAATGAATTACGTTAGTCTTAGCTCCCACTTACTTTTATGGAACTTAAGCATCTCTTAAACTACTACTTTGACCTAGTCAATAACTTGTAGTTCAATCTTTTAAGAATTCTATCAATAATCAAGATCATCCTTTGGATTTTTGCGAATATCCAACATTCCTGTTTAGGGAATTATGATCTTTATTGATTACTGTATCTAGCAAGTATAAAACACTTGAGATGATACTATCAATTCTTAAATACATTAGTACTCTTTTAAGAATCTTACTTAATGCCAAAGTCATTTCTTGGATTTCTCAAATATCCATTATATCTATAAGAGAATCATGACTTGATTAAATATTGTATTTATTACAAGTATAAAAGACTTGCAATAATACCATTTAATTCTTAAATACTTTAATATAGTTATGTCCCTTTTAAAGAGTCATTTAATGTCTAAGTCATTTTACTTGGATTATGCGAATATCCAATTATTCCTATTAGGGAATTATGACTTCATTAAATCCTTTACTACAAGTATGAAAGACTTGTAATAATACTCTTTAGAGTCTATCTTCATTATATCCAATATAATCATACTATATTAATACTAATACTTTAAAACTTTCTATCATAAGTAATGACTATTACTTAAGATGTTTTAACTAAGCTCAATAACTATTGAACCTTATGCTTCCATAAAACTTTTAAGTACTTTCATTAGAAAAACTTTCTAATTACTAGCATCTAAATACCTTGAGCTATCAAGACATTATTTATACAACAATCAAATATATATATATATATATATATATATATATATATATATATATATATATATATATATATATATATATATATATATATATATATATATATATATAACATGAAATATAAGTAAATCAAAACTTGACTTATAATCTAGTCATAAAACCTTGACTAGTGTAATTATCACACATGCACACAATATAATTCAACCATGGATTCGAAAATTAGTTAAACCAAAATGAAACTTGTTTTAACATAAAATAAAATTATCCAAAAACAATAAACTAAAATTGTTTAAAACGAATCCACAAAGTACTGAATTATAAAAACTTGGTGCTCGTGGGATCATCACCATCTCATGCCGGTCACTATCACTTTCTATCTCCTCCTGCAATAAACGATTGCAAAAGTTAGATTACTCGTAATGTACTTTACAAGTATCTTTAAGTGATTAAGAAGTGTGGTTGTGTTACCTGAGGAACTTGCGTTTCCTCCACTACCACTTGCACCCTTTGGACAATTTATTTTCCAATGCCCAGCCTCACCACACTTGAAGCACCGGATCTCGGTCCTCGCAGTGTTAGGCTTAACCTTCTTGACCTTTTGTTTGACACCTTTACCATTTGGCACTCCTTGGTTAGGACAGGTTTTACCCTTTCCTTTACCACCATGCCCTTTTCTTTTCTTCCCACCGCCACCGCCGTTACCAATCAAGAGAACGTCCTTATATTTGGTCCCCAAACTCAACTCAGCTGTCTTGAGCATGGAATGTAGCTCAGCAATGGATTTCTCCATATTATGCATGTTGTAGTTGACCACAAAAGACTTGTAGTCATCAGAAAACGAGTTGAGTATAGTATCTGTTGCCATTTGCAACGGTATGGGGTGACCAAGTCTAGCGAGGTGATCCGTGTGTCCCTTCATTTTCATGACGTGGGCACTCACCGGCGTTCCTTTGACCATCTTGCAAGAGTTGAAGGCTCGATTGATGTCAAACCTCTCGGTGCGAGCTTGCTCTTGAAATGAATCCCTAAGTTGCTGGATCATCTCAAATGCAGGCACATCCATAAGTCCATCTTATAACTCAGGACTCATGGTGGCTAGCATTAAACATCTCACATCAAGTGCATCACTGACATGCTTATCATAAGCTTGCCTCGTTTCAGCTCTGGCATTAACAGCAGGGGTGTTCGGTACTGCTCTCTCCAAGACATACCACTTTCTCTCATGCCTGGGCACAATACGAAGATTGCGCTCCCAGTTGAGAAAGTTTGACCCAGTCAACTTGTCTTTTTCGAGGATTGAGCGAAGTGAGAGATTGTTGGTACTTGTTGTCGCAATCACGTTTGTTGCTGCCATCTACAAATGAAACCCAGTTTAATTAGTAATCATCAATAAACATTCTCTAAAATATATTATAAACCCATAATTAATATTTTAGACCTAGGATCAATATATCACATTCTCGCCGCAAGGTTTGGGCACTTCCCGACGAGACATGCTATTTCTGGTAGGTAACTTCCTTACCGATCGTATCAAGACTTGACACGATTCCTAGGGGTCGTAGAATCTTTAGACTTATAACTTATTACAACTTTGTACAATCTAATTGTACATTTCTAAGTTAGTAATAAAGTCTAGTATGTTTATTCTACTCAAGTATTTTTTGGGCCGGGACTCCCGATTATCACCAAAGTAGATCAGACCATCTAAGACAGTGCGATGCTCTGCGCCGGGACTCCCGATTATCACAGAACCTTACGCACCCTAACACTCGCAATGATTTGAATCCATATCTAAGGTTCTTTATCCTTACAATATGAATATCGTTTAACAAGTGAGGTGTTCCATTAGGTGGATAGTACTTCGATCTAAGATTTTCTTGGGTTTGTTTAAGTCTTAAAACTAAACTTAAACTTTTATTCCAATCTTAATCCTTGTTTAAAAATGTGTGACTTGTGAATTGAATGGTTCTCCAAGACACCTTATTTAAACATAAGAACTATTCTTTAAAACTTATAGTTTCAAGAATTCACACGATTTTACATGTATACCTAAAACGAGGTGTACAAAACGTTTTACTAGGTTTTGTGAGAAACCTTATTTCTAATAAACCTTACTTGTTTTATATTACTCGAAAAACTTATAAACTTATGTTAAACTTTTAAAACTTTTATGATTCATGTACTTGAAACATAAACTTAGTTTAACACACCTAGTTTTTCATATGTCTAATAATGAAATTAAACATTTATTTCTTACTTATTAAATTCGACCATAACTTATGCCTTAACGACACACTTACAAACTTTGTGATTTTCTTGTATAGCTCCCACTAGTTTCAACAACCATGATGAAACTTAAGCTAACACAATCACCGGTTTATACTTGGTGAAACTAATAAATCTATTATATAAAACTATATATAATAATTCTTTAGTTTGTTTAAACCTTTCTTATATTTAACTTGAACTAGTTAAATATAGGTTCTTGTTATTTATACTTGATCATTAATCTAGTATATTACATAACTTGTAAAATACTTATGTTATACTTGTATAATTATCTAGTTATAATAATTTATAACTTTTATACATCTTATATATATATATATATATATATATATATATATATATATATATATATATATATATATATATATATAACTTTGTTTATTTCTAGTTAATCATATAATTTCAACTTGTACAATTTCTAGTTATAATGAAATCATAACTTTGTACTTTCTAGTTTTAATTATATTATAACTTATACAATAACTAATTATAATATTACCTTTCAAAGATCAAAATAACATTACCCTTTTTAATTGTTCCATTTTAACTTGTATTTAATGTATATGTTCGTGTATATATGTATATTTATAATAACAACCTTGTAACATTCTAATAAGAATATTACATCTAGCTTATACATGTACATTTTAACTTCAACTAATTAAAATGTGTATAAACTTATTACTTCTTTTAAAATTCAATTTTATTTAATTATTAAAAATTTCCGAAAATTTAAATACATATACATAAACAATTAAATACATCTTGTTAATTTTAGAACTTAAAAATTAACATCTTCTTTATCAATTCCCTAAATTAATTAGATGAACCCTAATCTTGCTTTTGATCAATCAAAACTAGGGTTTTGACTTTCTTGATCAAAGACATTATTTTAATTAAAAGATTAATTTTAATCAATCCTTTTAAACAATAAACTTTGTTTAAATTCTAAGATAGATTATAACTTTTAATAAATTTATTTAACTCTTTAATTTAAACCATATAGACAATAAACTTTGTCTAAATTACTAGGTTTAAAGAACTAGCTTTAATAAATCTATCAAAATAATAATTTAAACCTTTTAGACATAAACTTGTCTAATTAACTAGGTTTTAGATTATTATCCTAATTAATACTTTTAAACCATTAAACTTAAACTAGTTTAATGTTCTAGGGTTCTTTAGGGTTTTCGAAAATCTTAACACTAAGAAACTTTTCCACCAATTAAACTAGGCTAGTTTAACATACTTGGTGTCCAAGTTTCCTCCTAGATTTCGAAATCTCTAAGGGATTAGGAAAGAATCCTTTTGATCAATTAAACAAAACTTGTTTAACATACCTGATCCTAGGGTTTTCCTAAGTCACGAAAATTGAAGGGATTATGGAAAGAATCCTTTTGATCAATTAAACATATCTTGTTTAATATACTTGATCCTAGGGTTCTTTCTAGGGTTTTTCGAAAATTGCTAGGGTTTCTAGAAACCTTCTTGACTAATTAAACTTAGACTAGTTTAATGTTCTTGGTCCTAGGGTTTCTTCCCTTTTTCGAAATTTATGAAGAAGAAGAAGAAACTTGAAACAAAAAAAACTTGTAAATTAAAGTAAACAAACAACCTTTGTTAATCTAGTCTAGATTTCTAAACCAACGCTCTGATACCACTGTAGGGATTTACTACGCACCATGCGACTGATCAACCACTTGGGTCGACCACCTAGTACACGAGTTCGAACCATGACTGACCAAGAACATGAACTTGTTCTTGACCGGGTTAAACTTACTAGCTGATTTAATCCCTAAATGCGGAACTGGGATTAAACCTAATCCTTAAATCCTAAAGGATTGGGATGTTGGAAAACTAGATTAGGTTAACAAGAAAGAAACCTTGTACGAAGAACTCGAACACACACACATACTTCTGTGTGTTCGTCGACTACTACCAAGAACCCTAGGGTTCTTGGTTCGACTTCGAACAAGAGGAGAAGAAGAAGATGTGTTCCATGAAACATACCTTAGGTTAATGCTTAAGATAAGTCCACTGATGATGAACACGACGAACGATCTTCTAGTTGATCACTTGCAATGATCCTTGGACTTCGAAACTCGAAGAACACGAAGAACGAACGAAGAACACGAAGAACACAAGCTTGTGTTCTTGTGTTTGTGGCTTCGGCCGATCGTGGGGAGGAAGGAGGCAAGAGATTTCGTGTATAAGGTGTAAAGAATCAACATCTAGGGTTTAGCATAAGCCTTCTATTTATAATAGAAGATGTTACACTTAAAACCCTTATAGTTTAATTAAGATTAACTTCTTAATTAAACTTCCTTTTTACACTTCCATCCCTTATAGTTTTAACTTGTTTATTATCATTGCACTTAACTATCAAATGTCTAGTATTAACACACTATAATTTCGGTACCCATATACACGAAATTATACATTTGTATTTATACTTTTAATAGTTAATTATATAATAACCTTTATATAATTTATACAATAATATTATCCAATTACTATATGATTTAATAGCTTTAATAGTATAAATACATGAAATTATACATTTGTACCCATATACACGAAATTATACATTTGTATTTATACTTTTAATAGTTAATTATATAATAACCTTTATATAATTTATACAATAATATCATATCATGGATAATCTATAACTAACACATTGTATATTTACTTAACTAGTAAATGTACAACTACTTGTATTAATTAGTTAGTTAAACTAATCTAGTAATAAGTTAAACTTAACTTAATACTTAACTGATTCATAATGACTATTATGAATCATTCCTCTTCGTAGTATCGTTGCATAACTTGTTCGTATTACATGCACTCACCGGTGTGACCCTTAAGTGTTTCGTAGGCATGGATGTATCATCATAGGTTGACCAACTGTGCACATAATTCCTTCAAAGACGAGTATAGCCAAGAAAGATTGGGAAAGAACCAAGTAATTGAAAAAAATGTTCAGGGGTTAAAAACCTTGAATGGTCGGATTTGGGTTCCAAAATTCGGTTGAAACCGAAAAGTATTGTTGAATGATGTTCACAAGTCCAAGTACTCATTCATCCAGGAAGTACAAAGTGTTGTTGAATGATGTTCACAAAATTTTCAAAGTGTGAATTTTGGTTGCGAGAAGTTCAATTCCTCGGTCACGTAGTATCTCAAAGCGGGATAAAATTTGACCCGTCAAAAATTGAGGCGGTAAAGAATTGGGAAGCACCGAAGACTCCAACCGGAGTTAGAAGTTTTCTTAGGTTAGCTGATTATTACCGAAGATTTATTGAAGATTTTTCCCGAGTGGCGGTCCCACTCACTAGGTTAATGAGAAAAGATGTGAAGTTTGATTGGGGGAAAAAGCAAGAAGACGCCTTTGCCTTGTTGAAAGAGAAGTTGTGCAATGGACCGATCCTCACTCTACCCGATGGCATGGAAGATTTCGTGGTGTATAGTGACGCCTCGAATAAAGGTCTCGGTTGTGTTTTGATGCAAAGAGGTAAAGTGATAGCTTATGCTTCAAGACAATTGAAGAACGCGGAAGAAAGGTATACAACTCATGATTTAGAGTTGGCGACGATTATTTTTGCCTTGAAGATTTGGAGGCATTACTTGTATGGAACAAGGTGTATATTGTACACGGATCACAAAAGTCTCAAGTATGTGTTTACACAAAAAGACTTGAATATGAGACAAAGAAGGTGGATTGAGTTGATTAGTGATTACGATTGTGAAATCGTTTATCATGAGGGAAAGGCTAACGTGGTAGCTGACGCCTTGAGTAGAAAAGTTTATGAAAAGCCGGTTAAGGCTAAGTTGATGCGGATTGATGTAGTATCTAGCTTTATTGAAAGTATAAAAACTGCACAAAGGGAAGTGATGGGAAAAGACGAGTATAGACAAGAGAGATTGGGAAAGAACCAAATATTTGAAGAAAATGTTCAAGGGTTAAAAACCGTGAATTTTCGGATTTAGGTTCCGAAATTCGGTGGAAACCGAAAAGTATTGTTGAATGATGTTCACAAGTCCAAGTACTCGATTCATCCCGGAAGTACAAAGACTTATTAAGACTTGAAGAAAATGTATTGGTGGTCGGGGATGAAGTCGAGAGTAGCAAAGTACATCTCAAAGTGTGCCACGTGTGCACAAGTGAAAGCCTAGTACCAAGTGCCTTATGGAATTGCACAATCGTTGCAAGTGCCGGCCGGGAAATGGGAAGACATCGCAATGGATTTTATTGTTGGTCTTCCAAAGACGAGTAGGAATCATGACACCATTTGGGTGATTGTTGATAGGTTAACAAAAAGTGCGTTATTCCTAGCTATTCGGGAAACCATGCCACTCGAGAAGTTGGCAAAATTGTATGTTGATGAAGTTGTTCGTTTGCATGGGGTACCATTGTCGATTGTGTCCGATCGGGATGCAAGGTTTACCTCAAGATTTTGGAGATCACTCCAAGAAGAATTGGGAACTAAGTTGAGATTGAGCACGACTTACCATCCACAAACAGATGGTCAAAGTGGAAGGACGATCCAAACGGTCGAAGATATGTTGAGATCGTGTGTGATGGATTTTGGTGGTAAATGGGATGAACATTTACCGTTAGTTGAGTTTTCATATAACAACAGTTATCACTCGACAATTAAAATGCCACCGTTTGAGGCATTGTATGGGAGAAAATGCAGGACGCCTTCTTGTTGGTTAGAGGCGGGTGAGACGAAACTCACGGGTCCCGAGATTGTGAAAATAACAAACGAGAAAATCGAAATAATTCAAAAGAATATGAAAGTCGCACAAGATCGCCAAAAGAGCTATTCGGGTTTGGAAAAGCGACCCTATGATTTGAATGTTGGTGATATGGTGATGTTAAAGGTATCGCCTTGGAAGGGTGTGATGAGATTTGGTAAGAAGGGAAAGTTAAGTCCACGGTATGTTGGACCGTTTAAAATTTTGAAGAGAATTGGGCTTCAAACTTTCAAGTTTGAACTTCCACCCGAGTTTCTAGGTGTCCATGACACGTTCCATGTTTCTAATTTGAAGAAGTTCTTAGGTGAAGTGGAGAATATTATCCCACTTCAAGATTTGTGGGTCGATGCACCCAACCGGTTGATTGAAGAGCCCGAGGCCATATTGGAGGCCTAAACGAAGAAATTGAGGAACAAAGAGATTGAGCTAGTGTTGGTCAAGTGGAAGCATTCCCTTGGGAAGTCAAAGATGAGATGAAGAAACGCTACCCGGATTTTGTAGATTATGAGACGATTCCGAGGACGAAATCCTCTTAAGGGGTAGATAGTTGTAACAACCGTAATTTTACGTTTGTATTATCGTATAATTTATTCGGGATTTATTTGAATTTCGTAATTTATATTAGTTTATGTTTCGAGTTGTGTTTTATCGAGTGTTTGAATGTTTGGGACTTGGTGTAACCAAGTATGGGTCAAAACTTTGATGGAAACAAGTTTAAAGGCCAAGAATCTGCCTAGAACAGCCCTCACGACGCGAGCCTAGCGCGAGCCAGACGCGAGGTCAAACAGAGAGTTCAGAACCCAAACGCGAGGGACTCGCTCCGAGCTCGAGTCGAGATTCGCGTCGAGCTCGCGGCGCGAGCCAGGCGCGAGCAGGGCGCGGGAGCTGGCTTCGAGCGGCGACCAGATGGAAAACCCGCGTCACCTCGCGGCGCGAGCGGGGCGCGCGGATGTCCGGAACTATAAGGAGTTGTGTGAAGGCTAGGGCTCATAACACCTACGAACCCTAGATCTATAGCAGCCGTTTTGAGAGCATTTTGGTCGGTGTTTGGAGCTAAGGAGCTCAAATCTTCACCATATTGAAGGATTCAAGCATCAAGGGTAAGAATTCTTGATCATCTTGCTTAGTTACCTTGATTTTGAGCTTAGTATGGGTAACAATGGTGGTTTTGGGAACCAACCATGTCATCTTTGGGGAAGATGAACTATCATGAGTGTAAAACACTCCTTGTAGACTTGTAATCAATGTGTACAAGTTAGATTTGGGATTGATGATGGAAAATATTGAACTAGGGTTTGAGATTTCCACCAAGTTGTATGAACTTGGTGGTTGGGAATGTTTGTATGGATTAATTAGTAGCTAGTTATGGATTATAACTAGGTTTTGTGATGATATTGATGTTAGGTCACGAAGACCTTGTGATAAAAAGTACTTCCCTGATTTTGAAGTAAGGATTGTGTTGTTGAACACAAGTGTTGGATAGCATTGCTAAGGTGAGTACATGTGATCTTTTCTGAGTACATATGAAAACGATTTTACATGATTAAAATGATTGAAAGAGTCTTTATTGAATAAACATTTTTGATAAAGAAATTGATTGTAATGATTATATGCCATGAAATGATTTGTAACATTGACTTGTTGAAATGATGATTGAATTGGAGCTAAGGCTCATGTTTGATGACCAATTATGTGTTAGTCAAATTATCCGGAAACGATAACCCATTCGTGGGGGAGTTAAGATTACTACTTGGGGCGGTACCTCCCTGCGCAAGGGTAGTATATCTAAGTGAACGATAACCCGACATTCGAGGGACTATGATAACCCGATAAAAAGGGAGATTACGATAACCCGCGAGACGGGGGAGTGATGATCTCGATAAGTTTGGGAGAACCCCAATTACCATGAGATCTTTTGACGATTACCCACATCGGGGGGTTGCTTCGGGATGACCCGTTGCGTATGTGTGAGCTTAGGGCAAGCTCGAGATTATGTTTGACTTATGTGCAATTTAATATTCATTTAATATTATTTAATTACAAATGTTTATAATCGGGTCTAAAACCCATGTTACTCACGAGACAATTTTGTCTCACGTACTACGTTTCCTTTTATGTCTATGTACTCAGGTTCGGGAGCTAAGGACTAGGCGGCCCGTAGTTATAGCATTGGATGGTTAAGCTCGGTGTACTCATTTGATTTCCTTATGTTAAGGCAAAAAGCCATGCCCCTTTAGATCTTAAGATAACAAAACAACCTAGACTAGCTTTGATTTATATGTAGAATAATATAGCTAAGTTTAGGTCTGATACTGAGTGATCAGTATTGGAACTCAGTATCAGTACTCAGTATCAGATAGTGATACTGAGTACAAGGACTGAGTAGAAGGACTGAGTGATACTCAGTATAGTAACGGACTAAGATCAAATCCCTTGATCTTAGTCATTTTCCTTGCTTAGTCCTTCGATTACTCCTTTGCTCATTATGTAAGATCTCTATAACATTATAAATAGAGATCATCTTGCAAAGGAGTACTCACCAATTCACTCTACACATTCATATCTTGTAATTGATCAGTGGTATTGCTTTTCCGCAGCATACCACACTTAGTGGATTTGTACACCGACTCTAATACTGTGTTTTACACTTTAATTGTCTCTTGTATAATCATTCTAATCAATTAACTAACAAACCAGGGGTGTTGTGACCTAACAACTAGTATCAGAGCAGGCTAAATAATCTCTTATTTAGTCGATCTATAACCCTGGCAGCCATTTCCTACATCTATCCCTCCAACACTCAAAAATCCAAAATGTCTACAATTGTTGCACCAATTATGTCTGGAAAGGGAGTACCCATCTTTGATGGAAAAGACTTCCATCAATGGAAGCTCAAAGCTCAGTGGTATCTTGAATCTATTCACCATGAGATGCTCACTGTGCTAAATGATGGTCCCATCATTCCACAAACTGTGGAACCTGTTGCTGCTACTGATGATGCTCCTGAGGGCATAAGATCTGTACCTAAACTAAAGCACAACTGGACTGATACTGACCGTCAGTTGTATGCTTTAGACTCCAGAGCTGAAGGGGTGATTGGTAATGTTGTTACCAAAGAGATACTTAATGCAATTATGAAATTGCCAACAGCAAAGGCTATGTGGGATAGCCTATCAGTCACCTATGAAGGTACAGCAAAGGTGAAGTTGCAAAGAAAAAGCAACATGAGAAGGAAATATGAAAATTTCTTTTCAACTCCAAATGAAGACATCACCACTCTCTATAACAGATTCAATACTGTTATCCATGATTTAATCAGTGTAGGCATTGTGAAAGAGGAAGGAGAGCTTGTTCAAAAGTTCCTGGATAGTCTTCCTCAACAATTTCTTGACATGACAAACTCTGTCAATGCTGCTAACAACATTGAGTCATACACTCTTCAAACTTTGTATGGTCTAATGCTGAATCATGAGGAGAATAATGCTGCAAGACTGATCAACTGGAAGAAAACTGACAAGTCTTCCACTGGTATGGCTCTAGTTGTGCAACAGGCTTATACTGTGACTGAGCCAGATGAACCAAAAGTTGATCTTGCTGATGCTGAGGCAGAAGAGCTTGAAACTCAAATGGCTCTCATGTCTATGAAGCTGGATCAGTTGAAGAAGAAGAGGCTTGGTGTTAGCTCTTCTAATACTGACCCAAAATCAGGTCTGTGCTATAGGTGTGGAAAGCCTGGACATATTGCTGCAAATTGTCATACCAAGTCTTCTGAGACTGACCAAAATGACAAGATTGCATACCGAGCAAAAAGATATAGAGACAAATATGTCAAGCTGAAGAATTGGAGCAAGGGAAAGAGGGCATAAGGAAATGGAGCACCTCATCAAGCACTTTACTCAGAAGCCTGGATGGATGAAGAGTTAAGTGATGATGAAGAAGAGATTGAGAATAAAGCCTTTATGGCTTTCACTGAAGATGATTTGAAGAGTTCCTTTGAAAAGGATATCAAAGAGGCTGAGAGGATGAGTGTTCATACTGATTGGGATTCCACTCAGTTGTACAAGGTAAGTTCCTTTCAAACTTATTCAGTGAATGAAAAAACCAAGATTTTTGAGTATATGCTTGTTGATCTTAAAACTTCTGTACAAAAAGAAAAAGCTTTAAAATTAACAATTAAAGAACTTGAAAGGGTAAATAATAATGAAAACTTGGATAAATTAGCAAAATATAAAGATTTAGAACTAAACTTTTCAGATTTAAAAGACATTAACCAAAGATTAGCTGATAAAGCTCATTTACACAAACTTGAAAAAGAGAAATTTGAAAAACAGTGTAAATCTTGGGGAAATGCTTCAATAAAATTAAATAAATGTTTAAATGAACAATTTCCAGAAAATGTGAGGGCTGCACTTGGTGTTGATCCTCAATTTAAAAACAGGAACAATTTTGCTGATTTATTTGAAGAGTTTTCTACTATGAACCCTATTAATTTTGTAAAAGCTAAAACTTTATGTGAAGTTGGATGTCAAACTGAGTCAGATGATGAAGAAAATGAAATTTTAGAAAAACCTATTGGTCCTTCCATCTGCTCAAAGTGCTATACTGAGCTACAAGAACTCAGTATTGAATTTCAAATAACAGAAATTTCTGATACCGAGCTACCAATAGTTCAGTATGACACTTCTGCTGTTCCACCTTTTGAATTATTATTTAATACAACTTTTGAATTATATAATGATAATAAGACAACTTCTATCTCACATGTTTCATCAAATACAGAAGTTGCAGGAACAGAAACATTATATACTGAGACATCTAAAGAACCTGTTAAAGTTGTTCCTTCAGAACATGATAAACAAAAGACAACTTCAACTAGGTCTTTGGTTGGCAAAAACAAGAAGTCTACCACTAATAATATTAGAAAGACTTCTCTGCCAAATAAAAATAAGCAACCAGATCCTCCATCTCCTAAACCAGTTAAAAACAATGTTAATACATCTATTAGAAATAACAGAATTAACATTTTAAAAATACTTGGTGATCAGGTCAAATCTTTAAGTAAACAATTTGCAAAACTCGTTCATACTGACCAACCAAAAGTGAAACATTTTTCTAAAATACCATATGAAAATATGTTTAGAAATAGACCTAGAAAATGTTATAGATGTCATCATACTGGTCATAAGGGAGATGAATGCTGGACTGATCTCTCAAGTCCTAGGTACTCAGTACCAAAGAAAAGGAGAGAAACTAAGTCAGTATCACCAAAGAAAACTTCTAAAGTTATCCCTGAAGTGATACCGACCTCTCCACATAAAGAGATCAAGTCAAATTGTGTTTATCCCACCAAAGGTCCCATTCAAAAATGGGTTCCTAAAAAGAACTAACTCTTATTTTGTGTCTTGTGCAGGGTGACAGAAAGTGGTACTTAGATAGTGGCTGCTCAAGACACATGACAGGCAGTATGGAATACCTTCTCAATTATACTCCAGAGAAGGGTCCTTCTGTCAAGTTTGGAGATGACTCGGTGGGAAAGACAAGAGGTTATGGTGTGATCAAGGCAGGCAACATAACTTTTAAAAGAGTTGCCTATGTAGAGGGTCTAAAACACAATCTGCTCAGTATCAGCCAGATGTGTGATGATGACAATGAAGCTCGATTCAGAAAGGTTGCAAGAATCATCTACAATGATAAAGGGCAGCCTGTACTCATTGCTAGAAGAGAAAAAGACGTATATGTGGTCAACCTATCTGAAATAGACCCAACTATTCGAGTATGCCTGCTTTCTAAAGTCAAGCCAGAATTACATTGGCTATGGCACAAGAAACTCTCTCACATCAATTTTAGAAATATCAACGAGCTCAGTATGAAGAAACTGGTGAGAGGATTGCCCACAATTACTTATTCAAAAGATAAGTTATGCTCAGCATGTGAAATGGGCAAGCAGAAGAAGAGTTCATTCAAATCTAAAGTCAATCATTCCATCAATGAACCTCTTACTATGATACATATGGATCTTTTTGGCCCCATCAGCACACCATCTTTGGCCAAAAAGATCTATACTCTAGTCTTAGTTGATGAATTTTCAAGATATACTTGGGTCATCTTCCTCAAGACTAAGTCAGATGCAACAACCGAAATCATTGCTTTTATAAAAAGAGAGGAACTTCAAAAAGGCAACAAGGTCAAGCAACTTAGAAGTGACCATGGTACTAAGTTTAAGAACTCAGTATTAGCAGATTTCTGTGAAGAAAAAGGAATCATTCAAAACTTCTCTGCAGCCTACACACCACAACAAAATGGTGTTGTAGAAAGAAAGAACAGAACACTGATTGAAGCTGCATGAACTTTATTATGCCATGCTGGACTGGCACTGAGTTTCTGGGCTGAAGCTGTAAACTGTGCAAACTTCACTCAGAATAGAGCCACTATAGTCCAAAGACATCTGAAGACTCCATATGAGTTATACAATGGCAAGATTCCTAATGTGGAATATTTCCACATCTTTGGGAGTAAATGTTTTGTACTCAGTACAAAACAAAATCTTAATAAATTTGCTCCCAAAGCAAATGAAGGTGTGTTCATGGGCTACTCTCCACACTCTAAAGCTTTCAGAGTGTATATCATCTCAACCAAGATGATTGTAGAATCCATTCATGTCACATTCGATGAAGATCAGAATGAGCATTCTACCTCAGCAAGTGAAGACATAAGTGGCATAGATATTCTATGCAATCCAGAACACTCCATTGCTGAACAGCCTAAGTTTCATCCACACTTTATTCCTAATAAGTTTAATGAAACTGATCAAGTTCAAACTCAGTATCACTCAAATGAGACTAATACTGAGGTTCTCATATCAGAGGACCTCCATACTGAGTTTCCAACTAATGATCTGAACCACTCTATTTATGAAGAAGGTGAAACATCCAACACTTCACAAGAATCCACATCAACTCTGGAAAATGAAGATGAACAGCAACCTGCACTGTCTAATACTGATCAGAATTCCACTCAGTATCAGACAGACAACACACCAAATCAACAAGATATTGTTGATCCTATTTCAAATGCTCCCTTAGGAAACAATTTAAGGGAACACAGAGACCATCCACACTCAAACATTATTGGTCCTATTGAAGAAGGTGTCCAAACAAGAAGAAAATTAGAATTTCCAACCCAAGCAACTGCAAACTTTTGTTTCTTCTCAAGTTTTCTATCTACCATTGAACCAAAGAAAGCTGATGAAGCTTTATTAGATGAAGATTGGGTAGAGGCTATGCAAGAAGAGCTCACAGAGTTTGAAAGAAACAAAGTTTGGAACTTAGTACCACCTCCTTCTGGCAAAACTATTATTGGTACTAAGTGGGTGTTCAGAAACAAGATGGACAAGGATGGTGTTGTCATCAGAAACAAAGCAAGGTTAGTTGCTCAAGGTTACAGGCAAGAAGAAGGCATTGACTATGATGAAACTTTTGCACCAGTTGCAAGAATAGAAGCTATTAGGTTGTATCTTGCATATGCAGCCTTTAAGAATTTCAAAGTTTATCAGATGGATGTCAAAAGTGCTTTTCTAAATGGAAAACTACAAGAAGAAGTTTATGTTAAACAACCTCCAGGTTTTGTTGATCCCAAATTTCCTCATTATGTTTTCAAGCTTGATAAAGCTCTATATGGGCTCAAACAAGCTCCAAGAGCCTGGTATGACACCTTGTCTGAGTATCTTATTGAAAATAAGTTTACAAGAGGTAAAATTGATAAAACATTATTTTCAAAAAGGAAAGGTTCTGACATCTTACTCATTCAGATATATGTAGATGATATTATCTTTGGTTCCACTGACAAGTCAATGTGTGACTGGTTTGCTAAGATAATGTCAACTCAGTATCAGATGAGTATGATGGGAGAACTTACTTACTTTCTTGGTTTACAAGTTGAACAAAAGCCTGATGGCACTTTTATAAATCAAAGTAAGTATGTACATGACATGTTAAAGAAATACAAATTTGAAAATTTATCTTCCATGCACACTCCTATGGGTACTCAGGATAAGATAAGTAAGGATGAAACTAGTAAACCAGTATGTCAATCCACATACCGAGGTATGATTGGTTCCTTACTTTACTTAACTGCTAGTAGGCCTGATATCATGTTTGCCACATGTTTGTGTGCTCGGTATCAGGCTGATCCTAAAGAATCACACATGAAAGCAGTTAAGCGCATCTTTAGATATCTTACAGGTACTCCTAACCTGGGTCTTTGGTATCCCAAAGACTCAAACTTTGACCTTGAAGGGTACACAGATGCAGATTTTGCAGGTTGTAGATTGGACAGAAAGAGCACAAGTGGAGGATGTCAATTCCTAGGTGGAAGACTAGTTGGCTGGTCATCCAAGAAACAAAATTCGGTAGCAACGTCCACAGCAGAAGCAGAATATGTTGCTGCAGGAAGTTGTTGTGCTCAATTATTATGGATGCAGTATCAACTCTTAGACTATGGGTTCGACTTTCATAAGACTCCTATTCATTGTGATAACAAGAGTGCTATTGCTATCACAGAGAAACCAGTCTATCACTCCAAAACCAAGCACATTGATATCAGACACCACTTTATTCGAGATAATGTGGTAAAAGGTAAGGTTGAAGTAGATTATGTACCAACAAATGAACAATTGGCTGATGTGTTTACTAAACCTCTTCCTGAGGAAAGGTTTATGTATTTACTAGGGCAATTAGGTATGTTGAATCCTTAATCTTTATTAAATTTCTTTAAAACTGAGCGCTCAGTATCACTCCTGTTGATACTGACCACTCAGTATCACTAGTCTGTTATCATCAAAATTTAAAATTTTTTATTTTTTATTAATTTCAAGAGTAAATTAATTGTTTTTATATTTTTTAAAATTTCTTTTACAATTAAATTTTTTTTAACTCGGTATTGGGGTATGACGGCTCTTACACCGAGCTTAATCCTCATACTGCTCAAACGGTAACCTTTCTTAATAAGAAAGTTACCGTTGGCAGAGGATAAGGCAGTCAAATCAGCCGTTTTTACTTCCCAATACCTTAATTATCTTTCAAATCTCCTATAAATAACCGTTTATTTTTACTTCAAATTTTTTAACTGTTATTTCTTTCTTTCATTTTCAATTCTCTCTGCGATTAACGATTTCACTTTCTCTTAGCAAGCAAAACGTTTTCAAATCACAATCACAGATGGCGAATTACACTTTTGTTGCTCCAAACGTTGAATCGGAAATCCAATTCCGAAATAATGAAGTACCCAGGTTTGCGAGGAACAACATCACAGCAAATTTTAATATTCCTCAAGCCTGGGTATGCCAAGAATTCACGAACATCGTGACTTTTATGAAGCATTGCCCAATTGCTCGTGCACTGACATTATCTCCTCGAGCAATTTACCCAGAAATGTTATGCGAGTTTTGGTACTCTGCCACACTCGATTCTCCAGATATGATTGCTGGATGGGTAATTAGGGATCAAAGAAGAGCTTTTGTTTCTACTGCAATCATTCGTGAAGCACTGAGACTTCCCGCCCAAGCTCAGTATGACCCATTTGTTGATAGATCAGAGGCACGCTCTGTACTGCCATTCTGGGTCGAAGAGGAACAACGGGCACAATCAAAAGAAATGAATTTGGTCCTATGTGGGGTATTCTCATCACAACAATTATTCGATGTATGACCCACAAGACGGGAGCTTTGGACCAAATAAACGAATTTGGGATGCAAATAGTACATGCTCTGTACTATGGAAGAAATATTGATTTTGCTCGCCTAATTTTCAATGAATTAGCTACTCTGGTCCGAGCAAACACAAGGGAATGCAATGTCCCTTTCTGCAGATTTCTATCACTCATCTTTCAACACTCAATGCCCACACACATTTATGATGATTTTCATAGTCCAAGAGTTGATCTTCCTCCGCTTAGTGAGAAGATTTTCTTTTATAGGCCAAGTGAAGGAGAGCCTCTTCTAAGTCCTCCTATGTGGGCCATTGTTCAAGAACATATAAATGATGAAGAAGATATGTCTGATACTGAGTCAGACAATGATGGTGATGATGATAATGATGATAATAGTGGCAATGGAGCCCAGGCTGGTCAAGATATTGAGATGCAGGATGTCCCACAAGTTCAAGAACCAACTATCTCTCCACCTGCACAAGATCTTGCTGCTCCTCATATTGAAACCGTTCTTGAAACTGAGTCCTCAGAAGACACACCATTGGTTCTTCATAGACGAAGAAGGAATCTTTCTCCTATCATTATGGGAAACTTATCATCTGAGGAGATGCAGCCTGCAAATGTTCCATCATTAACTGCCTCTCTTCAAGCCCAAAGCCTAGTTGCAGCCACCGCTGACCTTCCAAGTTCAGAACTACCTCCATCTGCTCAACCAATTGAGGAACCTCATGTTCCTCTTGATGTGGAGATTCAATATGCACAAACTACAATGGAAGGTGCTCAGCATAACATAGAGGTCGGTATTGAAGATGTTGGTGCTGCACATCAACAAACACATGATCCTGCACCGACCTCTGCAGATGCTAGAAGAGAATCTGACAGAGTCTCAGGTATGAATTTCTAAAAAGCCCTTAAACTTATATATATATATTTCATTCCCAAATAGAGACTAAGTATTGGCCAGTACCAACTCAATACTGACCAAAGTCTCAAACGATCTTTCAAATATATATCCCTTTATGGCCAACATAGCTAGCCCACTGCTGCTATGCAAAATTCATATACTGAGCACACCAAATTGATCATTGTCAGTCTACAGTTGTCTCAACATTTAAAGAGACAATGGTGGTTGATGTCATACTGACACCCACTGGTGCTGCTTGAATAATGTCCAACTTATTTTTGAGTTGGGTAGCATCGTTCAAGAAATAATCCCAAACCCTTAAGCCACAAAATCCAAAAATATTCCATGGGGTTTAGCCACATTTCTGTTATCACTCTCATACCGAGTGATAAACATTGAAAATATCAAGAAGCACATCCCAGGCTTCGAATTCCCACACCCAAACCTTTTAGTAAATGTGTCTTATCCTATACTGAGCTACTTAAATTTTCACACTCACCTTTACTAAAATATTCTTACACATGCTATGCACAAGTCCACAATATTTCATCCTATACCAGATGAAATACAGACTTCACAAACTCTGTTTATATGATTGTAGAATTAAACAACACCACAATTCTATTTGATAAACCTTTCTTTCTAACCAGTTTTATATTTTTGTTTCTTTAGCACCATCTGTGCAGGGCATTCAGGCATCTCAGGCTGCAGCAGACCAAGTGACTCTGCAAGCAATCATGCAGCACATTCTGGCTATCCAACAAACTCAAAATGTAATACTAGCCAGAATGGACAAGATGAGTGGTGATATTGACTTAATAAAACAGTCAGTATCACTCCTTCAACAACCACAGCAGCCTCCACAAACTCCACCAGGTTCACATGGTGACCACAATGAAGAAGGAGAAGGAGAAGGAGGTGCTGGTGATACTGATGCTGCAACTGAGCCCATGCCCTCCCCTACTCTTGATCAACCTGAAGGGGACATGTGTGGTGATACTGATCCTCTTCCCTCCTCATCAAATGATAACAAAAGGGGGGATAAGAGACAAAGAGATACTGAGGTTGATCAAACTGAGCCTTCTGCTCAGGGGTAGAAAAGAAGAAGATTGAATGAAGATCAACCTCCACAACAACAACATCAGCAAAGCCCTCATACTGAGCCATTTCGCATTCAGTATGAGAGAAGAAGACAAAGAACAAGGTCAGAATTACAAGTTCAAGACCCACTTGAGCCATCTGCTCAGGGGGAGACTCATACTGACCAACCACAGCAAACTTTTGAAGAGAATAATTTACAAATTGTGGTATATAGGCCTTTCATCTGGCCTATTGCTGATGATGAAGATGAAGAACCAGATTTAGTAAACTATGCACTAAATCTGGTAGAACAAGAAAGTTCTTCATCATCATCCTCGGATGATGAAGAACCAGAAAATCTGGTGATTAGAAGAAGGAGTTCCTTATCAAGAAGACCTATCAATGCTGTTCTCACTTCTTCTGAATCAAGTGAGGAATCTGCTCCTCTGGTAACAAGACAAAGAAGACTTGTTCTTACAAGGGACAGTGATACCGAGCAGGCTCCAAGACTTACTCCTCAACAACTCTGGGCAGAACAAGAAAGATTTTTATATGAGCAAGAGTTGGGAGTCAAAACTGAACCAGAATCTGACCCAGATACTGATACTCTTGGTCCTTCACATAGAATCTCAAGAAAGGGTCCAGACCATATTCAACATTATTGGAATATGGTTGCTGCTAGGACTCAGTATAAGGAACAAAGAAAGGAGTTCTTGAGGACCAAAACATTTCAAAATGTAAGGGGGATACATTGGTTAAATCTGGATGTCAATAAAGTAAAAGTGAAGCTCAAAGAAGGAAGAATTACTATCACTTGTACTGGCTTAACCAGTCCCCCCATGAAGATATTTATTCATGATATTCAAAGAATTGGTCTTCAAGACTGGGTGAAGATCACAAGACTGATCAAAGAGCTTCCAAAGAAATCAACCTATGATCAAATAGTCTTGGATGAGATCTGTGCAGTTGCTGCAGTATGTTATGAGAAGGACTTACTTCATGAAATAGAGTACAGAACACTCAGTGTGATGACTGAGGCTTACTCAAACAACAGACCAGAGTGCCTTCATACATACAAGTATCTTAGAAAGTATCCTCTTCCTCCTAACCTTGTCTTTCAGGATCAAAAGAGTGTCATATATCCAACCTCTGGATATATGTATACTGACTCAGAGGATAGAGAATGCTTCATTTCTGATGAAGATCTTCCAAGAGCTCAAATCAGTCACCTTGTTGGACTGAAATGGATGATCACCAAGAAAGAAGACTCTTGGTTCAGAAAGAAGATTGTTGCAGTACTGAATAGCAGAAGGGATGAACTCAAAAGCAGAGAAGAGTTTGTCCACATCAAACAAGAAGTCTTCTATGAGTATGAAGCCATCAACCGCAAATGAAGAAGAAGATATTGTTACCTATGCTGTTGTAATTTTTGTTTATCTCTTTGTAATTGTTTTGTTATCATTAGATAGGGGGAGATTGTTAAGGCAAAAAGCCTTGCCCCTTTAGATCTTAAGATAACAAAACAACCTAGACTAGCTTTGATTTATATGTAGAATAATATAGCTAAGTTTAGGTCTGATACTGAGTGATCAGTATTGGAACTCAGTATCAGTACTCAGTATCAGATAGTGATAATGAGTACAAGGACTGAGTAGAAGGACTGAGTGATACTCAGTATAGTAACGGACTAAGATCAAATCCCTTGATCTTAGTCATTTTCCTTGCTTAGTCCTTCGGTTACTCCTTTGCTCATTATGTAAGATCTCTATAACATTATAAATAGAGATCATCTTGCAAAGGAGTACTCACCAATTCACTCTACACTTTCATATCTTGTAATTGATCAGTGGTATTGCTTTTCTGCAGCATACCACACTTAGTGGATTTGTACACCGACTCTAATACTGTGTTTTACACTTTAATTGTCTCTTGTATAATCATTCTAATCAATTAACTAACAAACCAGGGGTGTTGTGACCTAACACCTTAGACTATAGATTTGATTTTATTGTATCACCGGTTTTTGATACTTATTAATCATTCTAATGTTTTTGTTAGTCTATATTTTGAATGTGATGGATTTTAAATGTTAAACTTCATTTATTTAAAAGTTTAAATTGGTTTGAAAAATTTGAGGTGTTACAACTTGGTATCAGAGCTTTAGTCTAAGAGAATTAGGTTGGTTTACCCATCCTAGACTTAGAATTAGCTAAGTGGGACGTTATGTGCCATAGAAAGTTAGGTTGTGTTAAGGCAAAAAGCCTTACCCCTTAGGATCTTAAGATAACAAAACAACCTAGACTAGCTCAGAATAAAATGTAGATTAAAATAGCTATGTTTAGGTCTGATACTGAGTGATCAGTATTGGCACTCAGTATCAGAGCTCAGTATCAGATAGTGATACTGAGCACAAGGACTGAGTAGTTTACTCGACTAAGTCAAATCCCTTTGATTTAGCTCTCTTTCCTTTCTTAGTCCTTGTAGTATTCCATGCCATAAATGTAAGATCTCTATGAGCAATATAAATAGAGATCACTTGGCTTTGGAATACTTACCAATTCACACTTTCACGTTCATATCTTGTAATTGATCAGTGGTATCACTTTTCCGCAGCATACCACACTTAGTGGATTTATACACCGACTCTAATACTGTGTTTTACACTTTAATTGTCTTTCGTATAATCAATCTAATCAATTAACTAACAAACCAGGGGTGTTGTGACCTAACAACTGGTATCAGAGCAGGCTAAATTAATTCTTATTTAGTCGATCTATAACCCTGGCAGCCATTCCCTATTTTATCCTTCCAACACTCAAAAATTCAAAATGTCTACGATCATAGCACCAGTTATGTCTGGTAAGGGAGTACCCATATTTGATGGAAAAGACTTTCATCAATGGAAACTTAAAGCACAGTGGTATCTTGAATCCATTCATCATGAGATGCTCACTGTTCTAAATGATGGTCCTATCATTCCACAAACTGTGGAACCCGTTGCTGCTACTGATGATGCTCCTGAGAGCATAAGAACAGTTCCTAAACTGAAACATACCTGGACTGATACTGACCGTCAGTTATTCAGTCTAGACTCAAGAGCAAAGGGGGTGATTGGTAATGCTATTACCAAAGAAATACTTAATGCAATTATGAAATTGCCAACAGCAAAGGCTATGTGGGATAGTCTATCAATCACTTATGAAGGCACACCAAAGGTGAAGTTGCAGAGGAAAAACAACATGAGAAGAAAGTATGAAAACTTCTTCTCTAGTCCAAATGAAGACATCACTACTCTCTACAACAGGTTCAATACTGTTGTCCATGATTTAATCAGTGTAGGCATTGTGAAGGAGGAAGGAGAGCTTGTTCAAAAGTTCTTGGATAGTCTTCCTCAACAGTTTCTTGACATGACAAATTCTGTCAATGCTGCCAACAACATTGAGACATACACTCTTCAAACTCTGTATGGTTTAATGTTGAATCATGAGGAGAATAATGCTACAAGACTGATCAACTAGAAGAAAACTGACAAGTCTTCCACTGACATGGCTCTAGTTGTGCAACAGGCATACACTGTAACTGAGCCTGAAGAACCAGGAGTTGATCTTGCTGATGCTGAGGCAGAAGAGCTTGAAACACAAATGGCTCTTATGTCTATGAAGCTGGATCAGTTGAAAAAGAAGAGGCTTGGTGTTAGCTCTTCCAATACTGACCCAAGATCAGGTCTTTGCTATAGGTGTGGAAAGCCTGGGCACATTGCTGCTAACTGTCATTCTAAGTCAATTGAAACTGATCAGAATGACAAGATTGCATACCGAGCTAAAAGGTATAGAGACAAGTATGTCAAGCTAAAGAACTGGAGCAAGGGGAAGAATGCAGCAGGGAATGGAGCACCTCATCAAGCACTTTACTCAGAGGCTTGGATGGATGAGGAGATAAGTGATGATGAGGAAGAGATTGAGAACAAAGCCTTCATGGCTTTTACTGAAGAAGATTTGAAGAGCACCTTTGAAAGAGATATCAAAGAAGCTGAGAGGATGAGTGTTCATACTGATTGGGATTCCACTCAGTTGTATAAGGTAAGTTCCTTTCAAACTTATTCAGTGAATGAAAAGGAAAAGATTTTTGAGTATATGATTGTTGATCTTAAAACTTATGTACAAAAAGAAAAAGCTTTAAAATTAACAATATAAGAACTTGAAAGGGTAAATAATGAAAATTTAGATAAATTAGCAAAATATAAATATTTAGAATTAAACTTTTCAGACTTAAAAGACATTAACCAGAGATTAGCTGATAAAGCTCATTTACACAAGCTTGAAAAGGAAAAATTTGAAAAACAGTGTAAAGCTTGGGGAAATGCATCAATAAAATTAAATAAATGTTTAAATCAACAATTTCCAGAGAATGTGAGGGCTGCACTTGGTGTTGATCCTCAATTTAAAAATAAGAATAATTTTGCTGATTTATTTGAAGAATTTTCTATGAACCCTATTAAGTTTGTAAAAGCTAAAACCATTTGTGAAGTTGGATGTCAAACTGAGTCAGATGATGAGGAAAATGATATTTTAGAAAAACCTATTGGTCCCTCCATCTGCTCAAAATGCTATACTGAGCTACAAGAACTCAGTATTGAATTTCATGTAAAGGAAATTTATGATACTGACCTTAAACTAGTTCAGTATGACACTTCTGCTGTTCCTCCTTTTGAATTATTATTTAACACAACAACTTTTGAAATTTATAATGATAGTAAGACAACTTCTACCTCACATGTTTCATGTAATACAGAAGTTGCAGGAACAGAAAAGTCAAATACTCAAGAATCTAAAGAACCTGTTCAAGTTGTCATTCTAAAACATGATAACAAGAAAACAACTTCAACAAGATCTTCAAGTGGCAAAAACAAAAAGTCTAATGCTAAAAAGACTTTTTTGTCAAATAAAAATAAGACCCCAGAACCATCTCCTACTAAACCAGTCAAACATAACATTAAAACTTCATTAAAGAATGACAAAAATAACATTTTAAAATCTATTGGTGATCAGATCAAAGTCTTAAGTCAAAAGTTTGCAAAACTCACTCATACTGATCAACCAAGGGTCAAACAATTTTCTAAAATTCCATATGAAAATATGTTTAGAAACAGACCTAGAAAATGTTATAGATGTCATCATACTGGACATAAAGGAGATGATTGCTGGACGGACCTCTCAAGTCCTAGGTACTCAGTACCGAAGAAAAGGAGAGAAACTAAGTCAGTATCACCTAAGAAAACCTCAAAGGTTTCTCCTGAAGTGATACTGACCTCTCCAACAAAAGAGATCAAGTCAACCCCTGTTTCTCCTACCAAATGTCCCATTCAAAAATGGGTTCCTAAAAGGAACTAATCTATATTGTTTGTCTTGTGCAGGGTGACAGGAAATGGTACCTAGATAGTGGCTGCTCAAGACACATGACTAGCAGTATGGAGTACCTTCTCAACTATACTCCAGAGAAGGGTCCTTCTGTCAAGTTTGGAGATGATTCTATAGGGAAAACAAGAGGGTATGGAGTAATCAAGGCAGGCAATATAACTTATAAAAGAGTTGCCTATGTGGAGGGTCTTAAACACAATCTGCTCAGTATCAGCCAGATGTGTGATGATGATAATGAAGCTCGTTTCAGAAAGATTGCAGGAATCATCTACAATGATAAAGGGCAATCTGTACTCGTTTCTAGAAGAGAAAAGGATGTCTATGTGGTCAATCTGTCTGAAATAGACCCTACTATTCGAGTTTGCCTGCTGTCTAAAGTCAAACCAGAATTACATTGGTTATGGCACAAGAAGCTCTCTCACATAAATTTCAGAAATATAAATGAGCTCAGTATCAAGAAACTGGTGAGAGGGCTGCCCACTATTACTTATTCAAAAGATAAGTTATGCTCAGCATGTGAAATGGGCAAGCAGAAGAAGAGTTCATTCAAGTCAAAGGTTAATCATTCCATCAATGAACCACTTACTATGATACATATGGATCTTTTTGGCCCCATCAGCACACCATCTTTGGCCAAAAAGATCTATACCTTAGTCTTGGTTGATGAATACTCAAGATATACTTGGGTCATCTTCCTCAAGACTAAGTCAGATGCAACAACAGAAATCATGGCCTTTATAAAAAGAGAAGAACTTCAAAAAGGCAACAAGGTCAAACAAATAAGAAGTGATCATGGCACTGAGTTTAAGAACTCAATATTAGCTGATTTCTGTGAAGAAAAAGGAATCGTTCAAAACTTCTCTGCAGCCTACACACCACAACAAAATGGTGTTGTAGAAAGAAAGAATAGAACATTGATTGAAGCTGCAAGAACTTTGTTATGCCATGCTGGACTAGCACTGAGTTTCTGGGCTGAAGCTGTAAATTGTGCAAACTTCACTCAAAATAGAGCCACCATAGTCCAGAGACATCTAACAACTCCATATGAGTTATATAATGGCAAGATTCCTTATGTGGAATACTTCCACATCTTTGGGAGTAAATTTTTTATACTCGGTACTAAACAAAATCTCAACAAATTTGCTCCCAAAGCAAATGAAGGTGTGTTCATGGGCTACTCTCCACACTCTAAAGCCTTCAGAGTGTATGTCATCTTAACCAAGGTGATTGTAGAATCCATTCATGTTACATTTGATGAAGATCAGAATGAGCATTTTACCTCAGCAAGTGAAGACATAAGTGGCATAGATATTCTATGCAATCCAGAAAACTCCACTGCTGAACAGCCCAAGTTTCATCCACACTTTATTCCTCATAATATGCATGAAACTGATCAAGTTCGAACTCAGTATCACTCAACTGTGACTAATACTGAGGTTCCCACAACAGAGAACCTTCATACTGAGTTCCCAACTAATGATCTGAACCACTCTACCTATGAAGAAGGTGAAACATCAAACACTTCCCAAGAATCTTCATTAAATCTGCAAACTGAAGATGAACAGCAATCTGCGCTGTCTAATACTGATCAGCATTCAACTCAGTATCAGACAGACAACACTTCAATTCAACAAGATATTGTTGATCCTACTTCAAATGCTCCCTTAGGAAACAACTTAAGGGAACACAGAGACCATCCACACTCCAATATTATTGGTCCTATTGAAGAAGGTGTCCAAACAAGAAGAAAGTTAGAGTTTCAACCCCACACAACAGCAAACATTTGTTTCTTCTCAAGCTTTCTATCTACCATGGAACCAAAGAAAGCTGATGAAGCTTTATAAGATGAAGACTGGGTAGAAGCTATGCAAGAAGAGCTCACAGAGTTTGAGAGGAACAAAGTTTGGAACTTAGTACCACCCCCTGGTGGTAAAACTATTATTGGTTCTAAGTGGGTATTCAGAAACAAGATGGACAAGGATGGTGTTGTCATCAGAAACAAAGCAATATTGGTTGCTCAGGGTTACAGGCAAGAAGAAGGCATTGACTATGATGAAACGTTTGCACCAGTTGCAAGAATTGAAGCTATTGGACTGTATCTTGCATATGCAGCTTTCAAGAACTTCAAAGTGTATCAGATGGATGTCAAGAGTGCTTTTCTTAATGGAAAACTACAGGAGGAAGTTTATGTTAAACAACCACCAGGTTTTGTTGATCCTAAATTTCCTAATTATGTTTTGAAACTTGATAAAGCTCTATATGGGCTCAAACAAGCTCCAAGAGCCTGGTATGATACCCTGTCTGAGTACTTAATTGAAAATAAATTTATAAGAGGTAAAATTGACAAAACATTATTTTCAAAAAGGAAAGGTTCTGACATTTTACTCATTCAGATATATGTAGATGATATTATCTTTGGCTCCACTAACAAGTCAATGTGTGACTGGTTTGCTAAGATAATGTCATCTCAGTATCAGATGAGTATGATGGGAGAACTTACTTACTTTCTTGGTTTACAAGTTGAACAAAAGCCTGATGGCACTTTCATAAATCAAAGTAAGTATGTGCATGACATGCTTAAGAAATATAAATTTGAAAATTTATCTTCCATGCACACTCATATGGGTACTCAGGATAAAATCAGTAAAGATGAAACTGGAAAACCAGTATGTCAATCCACATACCGAGGTATGATTGGTTCTTTACTTTACTTAACAGCTAGCAGGCCTGATATCATGTTTGCAACTTGTTTGTGTGCTCGGTATCAGGCTGATCCTAAAGAATCACATATGAAAGCTGTTAAGCGCATTTTTAGATATCTTTCAGGTACTCCTAACATGGGTCTTTGGTATCCCAAAGACTCAAACTTTGACCTTGAAGGGTATACAGATGCAGATTTTGCAGGTTGTAGGTTGGACAGGAAGAGTACAAGTGGAGGATGTGAATTCCTCGATGGTAGACTAGTTGGTTGGTCATCCAAGAAACAAAACTCAGTAGCAACTTCTACTGCAGAAGCAGAATATGTTGCTGCAGGAAGTTGTTGTGCTCAACTTTTGTGGATGCAGTATCAACTAATGGACTATGGGTTCAATTTCCAGAAGACACCAATTCATTGTGATAACAAGAGTGCTATTGCTATCACTGAAAACCCCGTCCATCATTCAAGGACAAAGCACATTGATATCAGACACCACTTTATTCGAGATAATGTGGAAAAGGGTAAGGATGAGGTAGATTATGTTCCTACAGATGACCAATTGGCCGATGTGTTTATTAAACCCCTTTCTGAGGAAAGGTTTATGTATTTACTAGGACAATTAGGTATGCTGAATCCTTAATCTTTCTTAAATTTTCTAAAACTGCGCGCTCAGTATCACTCCTGTTGATACTGACCACTCAGTATCACTAGTCTGTTATCTTCAAAATTAAAATTTTTTTTTAATTTTTTTAAATTTAAAGAGTAAATTAAATGTTTTCTATATATTCTTTAATTTTTTTTAACTTTTTTTTACTCAGTATTAGGGTTCTGGCGGCGTTCAAACCGAGTTTAATCCTCATACTCCCCAACGGTAACCTTACATAATAGGAAAGTTACCGTTGGACCAGGATAAGACTATCAAATCAGCCAGTTTAACTTCCCAATACCTTAATTATCGTCAATCTACAATAAATAACCGTTTATTTTTTTATTCAAACTTTTTAACAGTTATTTCTTACTTTCGATCTTAATTTCTCTCTGCGATTAACTATTTCATACTCTCCTTTGCTAGAATTTTTAAATCTAAATCACAGATGGCGAATTACTCCTTTGTCGCACCAGAGGTTGAATCGGAAATTAAATTCCGCAATGATGAAGTGCCCAGGTTTGCGAGGAACAACATTACAGCCAATTTCAATATTCCTCAAGCCTGGGAATGCCAATAATTCACAAACATCGTCACTTATATGAAGCATTGCCCGATTGCTAGTGCGCTGACTCGTTCCCCTCGAGCAATTTACCCAGAAATGCTTTGTGAATTTTGGTATACCGCCCAACTTGATTCCCCAGATATGATCACTGGTTGGATAATTAGGAATCAACGAAGGGTATTTGTGTCTACGGCTATCATTCGAGAAACACTGAGGCACGCTCAGTATGACCCATTTGTTGACAGAACAGAGGCACGCTCAGTATTGCCATTCTTAGGTCGAACGGGAACAAAAGGCACAATCAAAAGAAACGAATTTGGTCCTATGTGGGGTCTTCTTATTACTATGATTATTCGTTGTATGACTCACAAGACGGGTGCTTTGGACCAAATAAATGAATTTGGGATGCAAATAGTACATGCTATGTATTATGGAAGACACATTGATTATGCACGGCTCATTTTCAATGAATTAGCTGCTTTAGTTACGGCTAACACAAGGGAATGTAATGTTCCTTTCTGCAGATTCTTATCACTCATCTTCAAGGATTCTATGCCCACTCACATCTATGATGAGTTTCATAGTCCAAGAGTTGATCTTCCTCCTCTTAGTGAGAAGATTTTCTTTTACAGGCCAAGGGAAGGGGAGCCTGTACTAAGTCATGCTATGTGGGCCATTGTTCAAGAGCATATCAATGATGATGATACTGAGTCAGAAAATGAAGATGATGATGATGATGATAATGATGATGACAGTGGTGATGGTGGAAATAATGATTAAGATATTGAGATGATGGATGCTCAACAAGAACCAGTACAAGAACCACCACATATTTCTCCTCATGCACATGATCCTAATGCTCCTCATATTGAAACAGCTTCGGATACTGAATCTTCAGAAGACACACCACTAGTCCTACGACGAAGAAGAAGAAACATATCCCCAGTAATTATAGGTGCATTATCATCAGAAGAGATGTAGCATACTCCGATTCCATCTTTAACTGCATCTATTCAACATCACAGTCAAGCTGCAGCCACCGCTGACCTTCCAGGAACTGAACCAGAACCAACTGCTCAACACATTGAGGAACCTCACGTTCCTCTTGATGTCGAAATTCAGTATGAGCAACAAACATTGGAAGGTGTAGATGATAGAAGAGGAGAGGTTCGTGAAGGTGCTGGTGCTTTAAATCAAAATACAGATGATCCAGCACTGACCTCTCATGATGCAAGAAGAGAATCCGATAAAGTCTCAGGTATGAATTTCTAGAAAACCTTCAAACTTATATACATATATTTCATTCCTACATAGAGACTAAGTATTGGCCAGTACCAACTCAATACTGACCAAAGTCTCAAACGAACTTTCAAATATATCCACTTATGGCCAACATAGTTAGCCCACTGCTGCTATGCAAAATTCATATACTGAGCACGTAAATGATCATTGCCAGTCTACAGTTGTCTCACCATTTAAAGAGACAATGGTGGTTGATGTCATACTGACACCCACTGGTGCTGCTTGAATAATGTCTAACTTATTTTTGAGTTGGGTCACATAATTCAAGAAATGATCACAAACCCTTAAGCCACAACAGCCAAAATTTTCCATGGGGTTCAGTCACATTTCTGTTATCACTCTGATACCGAGTGATAAACATTGAACATAACTAGAAGCACATCCCAGGCTTCAATCACCCAAACCAAAACCTTTTAGTAAAAGTGACCTTTCCTATACTGAGCTACTCAATTTTTCACATTCATCTTTACTAAATTTCTTTTCTTACACATACTATGCACAAGTTCACAATGTTTCATCATACACCAGATGAAACACAGACTTCTAAATTCTGTTTATATGATTATAGAGTTAAACAACAACACAACTCTATTTGTTAAACCTTTCAATCTAACCAGTCTCATTTTATGTTTATTTAGCACCATCTGTGCAGGGTATTCAAGCACCACAGGCTGCAGAAGAACAGGTGACTCTGCAAGCAATCATGCAGCACATTCTGGCCATACAACATACTCAGACTACCATTTTGACCAGAATGGACACTATGTGTAGTGACATTGACTCTCTCAAACAGTCAGTCTCACTACTTCAACAACCACATCAACCTCCATCACCTCCACCATCTCCACATGGTGGACACAATGCAGAAAGAGAATGAGATGATGCTTCTGAGCCAATGAAATCACCCTCAAATGCAAATCTTGAGGGTGCTACTGATGCTGCGACTGAACCCATTCCCTCACCTACCATTGAAGAACAACACGAGGACATGGGTGGTGATACTGAACTTCTTCCCTCCCCATCCAATGATAACAATAAGGGGAGAAGAGACAAAGAGATGATTTTGAGGTTGATCAACCTGAGCCATCTGCTCAGGGGAGAAAAGAAGAAAATTAAACGAAGATCAACCTCCACCACAAGAACAGCAACAACAGCAACATCAGCAAAGCCCTCTTACTGAGCCACTTCGGTTTCAGTATGAGAGGAGAAGACAAAGAAATAGGTCAGTATTACAATTTGAAGACACACTTGAGCCATCTGCTCAGGGGGAGACTCACACTGACCAACCACAGCAAGTTAATACTGAGCCACCTTCTCTTGAAGAAAATAACTTGCAAATTGTGGTTTATAGGTGTAACGACCCGAAATTTGTAAATAAATAAATTGAATAAAAATATGATAAATAAGGATAAATCGTTTAATGAACGTAGGAATTGGTTTCGTGTCGTTTGCACACCGTATGAGAAAGTTATGGGCGAAACCGGGTCGAGACAAAGAACGAAAAATGCAGCCTTGCTGCATAGGCAAGTTCGCGACGCGAACTATGGTTCCCGATCGGGAACATCAAACAGGGATTTTGGGCATTTTGGTTAATCGAGTTCGCGACTGGGTAGCGATCGGGAAAAGTTCACGATGGGGAAAGTTAGCGACGCGAACTCAGTTCGCGCCGTGAACTTTGGTCGAGCAGCTTTAAATCGGGTTTTCATCCATTTGTGCTATCTTAAAACCCTAGATACCTCTTTGGCGATTTTTGGAGCTCTAGTGCAGTTCTTGAGTGATTCCTCCACGAATCTTGATTGATTTCACTCCTAGTTGAAGATTAAAGGCTTTTGGTGAAGTCTTGAAAAGCTGATTGATTGTTGGAGCAAAGAAATTGGCGGAAAGAATACGGTTGGAGCATCTTATTGCTAAGGTGAGTACATGAGATTTTTAAAACTGAGTACATAGTAAATGGTTTTGAAATACATATAATATTTCGTGGGTCTTTATTAATAAATGTTTTGATAAAGATAGTGACTGAAAAGATGAGAAAATAGGTATATTGTGATACTAGAATATGTCTAGTATGATTGATGATATTGGAAGTAGTATGCTAAACTAAGTAATAACTGAATCTTTATTAATGTGCTATAATAATAAAGATAATGAGTAAAAGAGTGCATATTGAGTCTTTATTAATAAATATGTATTAGTAAAGCAATTGGAAATGATTTTGTAGTAATGAGCATCTATTGGTAAGATTTACTAATGGAAGTAAAGAACGAATATATATATGAAAATGCTTATGATGTGACTAGTAATAATTATGTATTATTGTCAATGGAAAGATAAAAGTATTATGATATCGATATATAAGAAATGTATCTTATGTGATAAGTAAGTATGGACCTCCTAGGGTCATAGAGGTAGAAGTAAATGTGGGTATGATCGGGTCCGTGGGACCATACAGGTACGTTCACACTATGTTGAACTAGTTATATATAGTTATTATTAGATAACTAACTTGTTTGATGATTACGTGATAGCCGAAGGCTTTGATTGGAATAACTGATGAGTTATGATAAGAATGAGATGATGTGATGACGCGGGGGATCCCCGGTCATGAGGTGTGGAGTGAGGGGCAGTTGGGTGGATTCCCATCGACTCATCCACGTTAGTAGTCTTGCTAACTGGACGTATTCCGGCGAGTAAGGCAGGTATCGGTAGATTGGGCGATTCCCTCTTGCCGTTATCTTGAGCAATGCGGGGGATCCCCGGTATGTTTCTAGTACGTATATGTTTATGTATTAGATATGGTTGAAGCTTATTAATGCGAGGGATCCCCGGTTAATAAGTTAATGTGGTTCTAGTTAGTTCGGGGGCAACCCGATAACTAGATATGATTGCTAGGAAAGCAAGGATGATAGAGTCACATTAGGGTGACTAGATGATAGTGAGATAGTTTTTATATATGTCTATATATATTTATGAAATGAGTATTATTATTGGGGTCTAAAACCCATGTATCTCACGAGACTATTTTGTCTCACGTACTATGTTTGTTTTGTGGCTATGTACTCAGGTACAGGTTTGAAGTGATAGAAGGTTGCACTAGAAGTGGCCTAGAGATGCTTAGCTCGGGAGCTATTAGGTAGATCCCGTTGCCTATGGTTTTGATATACTTGGTGACACCGTATTTTTGTAAACTCTGATATAAGTTTTAAAGTTTTTGTTAAACTGTATTTTGGACAATATGTCAGATATTGGGAAAATGTATTTTAAATGATTTAAATGATGTTTTAAAAATACGGGTGTTACAACTTGGTATCAGAGCTATAGTTTAAGTGAATTAGGTTGGATGTCCATCCTAGTCTTATACTGTAGCAATAGGAATGTAAGATTCCTTGAGATCGATAGGTTGACCTTGAGACTTTATGTTAAGTTTAGGGTTGAACCTAGGGGACCTATAGAAGTTGTTATGAAATGTGCAATGTGAAGTCTTTTGAGACCGTAAGGCATTAGTATGATAGGGCCGACCCCTATGAGAAATGCCATGATTTGATCTAACTGTGTTGTTTTCAACTGTTGAGTTGACCGTTTGTATCTTGTTGGTTGGTTATGTTGGTATGGCGAAAGAATGAATGTGAAAAGTGGACGAGCTCCACTAGATTGGAAAGAGTTATGAATGAGGGTGGGCGGAATGATTCCAATACCCGTAGGAAGGAAGAGTCATCGAATGGCAAAGTCCGTAGTGATAGGTAGCTACGTAAAGAGGTAGCAAGACCTAGTCGGAAGAAATGGAAGGATGTTGTATAAGGTTTTCATAGCATGTAAAAACTTTGAGTAATTCGGAAGTTCTGAACCGGAGGTCACGATTGGTGGATTCGGAGGATTGAGCAAGTGCTAAAGAGTACCAAGCGAAGAAAGAAAGATATGATGAGTTTGACATCCATATAATTAAAGGGGTGAGGCATTGACACGGTGGAACGTGTAGTATGAAACTTTGGGAAAGAGAGTGCGGTATAATATGTTGTGAAAGGAAGTCACAAGTGAGTTGAAAAGGGGAAGTCTTCCCGGGAGGGAATCTAGAGGGGGGTTCATGATGCAACCTCGGAGATCTTAGGTGAAGATTGATGTTATGTGAGTATGGCTTAATTGTTTGGTTGATGCACGAATTGGTGCTTTTAGAAATTGGAGACGAGTCGTACGACATGGGGGTTTATTTTTGGGAATAGTCTTCCCGGTTAGTGATGTGTGTGGAAGTATGTATTGGAAAGGATTATAGACAAGTGTGTCGCATGTAGTAAGGATATAAGGGTTGATACTAATATGTAGTATAAAAGGATGAGACACGAGATATGGTGAGTATTTCTAACAGAAGTGTAGTAGTACAATGAAGTACTAAGTCTTGATAAGAATTGTTAGTATGGATGAAAAATTTTGGAATAGGATCCTTGGAAATGGAATTTGGATATTCGGCGGGAATCCGGATAAGTAATGTAATATTATACATGAATGGTAAAGGAAAGAATGACTGAGGTGTAGTGATACCTTAGAATTTATAAATGGAAAATATGTGGAAAAGAATAAGCGTCGGGGACGACGAAATTTAATCGTTGAAAACAATTGAGTAAAAGTTGACGCGTAGCCATAGCAAGTTATGTGACAGGATTGATGGATTCGATAATCTAAGGTGAGAAGAAGATTGTCGGTAAAAGTGTCATAGCAATAGCGTGATAATGTATGACGTAGTGTAGTGTAAGACTACGATTGGGAAAGGAATAGTCCTAAGTCCCACGATGTATGAAAGTAGAAAATCGAGTGTTGGGCCATTGGGTGCTAAGTCATGGGTTACAAGTGTAGACCGGAGTCGATTGGTTGACTCAAAGATGACCGGGATGAGCGGCGAGTTATGATTAATGGAATGGAATGATAGCTACTCCCGTAGTGACAAAAGATTTGGAAATGTGGTAAAAATGAAATGAACTGATCAATGGTGGTTAATGTGTAAGTGAAACGAGATTTTACTAGTTATCCGCGAGATGCAATGCATGTGCATTATATGATGGCCTTCAAAGGCATATGACAATGAAAAGGTAGTGTCATGTGGATCGTGTAGAGTAATATGTCAAGTGAGAAATATGTTAGATATGAAAGAAAACGATAATGTGATATTATTTGAATGGTGCTAGAATGCATGACGAATAATTGGGTGATTGAACGAGTGAGAAAGTAGCAAAGCTACGTGATGTGAAAGGATGGATACCAGATGGTATTGGTGTGGCATATACATATGTTTGTATATGTGCACAATAGAGATGTATAGATGGTATTGGTGTGGCATATACATATGTTTGTATATGTGCACAATAGAGATGTATAGATGGTATTGGTGTGGCATATACATATGTTTGTATATGTGCACAATAGAGGTGTTTATATTGAATTGGCGTGATATATATATATATATATATATATATGTATATATATATGTATGTATATGTTTATGTGTTAATATGATGAATGTAGAACCATGTGGTTAATGAGTATTGCCATTATGTTATGGTAAATGAGAATTGGGCTTGAAATGCGGGTTGCATTTAGGTCATGAAAATGTAGGGGATGCCTACGATTTATAGAATCAAGGAAAGAGAAACTCCTAGTGAGCAAATTACCATGTGGTAACCAAGACATAGTACACCGTATAAGGGTGCGGGACGTATTACGGTAGGGGGCCTACTACCGATGATGTAAGTTGATCAATGTGATACAAAGATGGTTGAAAGAATACTAAGTGATAGTATGAGTGACCAAGTGAAGGTCAAGAAACGGTAAATGTTATTGTGACCTTATGTTAAGGTGTGACCCTTGGATTAACGGGGACGATTGTTGAGAAAGTAGTAATGGGTAGAACTGAGAGTGATGGGTTGGTAATGATACGCCGTGTGTACGGAAATTGCTAGTTTGGAAAAGGTATGGTTGACTTTATGTAAAAGTCAACGTTAGTCAACCCGTGATTGGTTGAATTGGTCTAAGATGGACTTTGACTCTCGTTTTGATTTACTAATGAATATTGATAGCATAATGTGTCGATTATGTGTTTGTGAAAAAGTTGATGAGATGGTTGATTGAATCGTAGTTGGTTTATACGACTTGACCCGTTTGGGTGATTTCAATGTTGAAATTGGGAATCGAGTGTAAGACTGTAATTGAATCATAAATTAAAGGTAAATTGTAAAGGAAAGCAGGATTTATGAAACCCTTAACGAGAAGGGAAAATGTTAAGGTATAGTTGACTTTGTGCTTAAGTCAAAGGGTAGACAATGTGGGGATATACCAATGTCGGGATATATCGGCTTGGTCAAGGCTAGAGTTTGACATTCGTTTTAATCAATTAGTTAATGGTATGATTGTGTCATACCATTGTTATGAGAATGAAAGGATTGGTCGAGAAAATGACGGTGTTATGGTCAAATTGTGAAATTTTGACCCGTTTGAGTATTATGAGTTTTTAAAGTTGGGTCTTGACCGTTCGGACTTAACGAAGTTAAGTGAATGTTTGAATATGTAATGTTGAAGGAATAGGAATGAGGAAAGTTTGGTGGTAATGACCACAAGGAAATGAGGGCGTAATGCTCGGGTGAATATAGGTTGGAGATTTTAGTGATTCCGAGGACGGAATCCTTTTAAGGGGTGGATAGTTGTAACGACCCGAAATTTGTAAATAAATAAATTGAATAAAAATATGATAAATAAGGATAAATCGTTTAATGAACGTAGGAAATGGTTTCGTGTCGTTTGGACACCGTATGAGAAAGTTATGGGCGAAACCGGGTCGAGACAAAGAACGAAAAATGCAGCCTTGCTGCATAGGCAAGTTCGCGACGCGAACTATGGTTCCCGATCGGGAACATCAAACAGGGATTTTGGGCATTTTGGTTAATCGAGTTCGCGACTGGGTAGCGATCGGGAAAAGTTCACGATGGGGAAAGTTAGCGACGCGAACTCAGTTCGCGCCGTGAACTTTGGTCGAGCAGCTTTAAATCGGGTTTTCAGCCATTTGTGCTATCTTAAAACCCTAGATACCTCTTTGGCGATTTTTGGAGCTCTAGTGCAGTTCTTGAGTGATTCCTCCACGAATCTTGATTGATTTCACTCCTAGTTGAAGATTAAAGGCTTTTGGTGAAGTCTTGAAAAGCTGATTGATTGTTGGAGCAAAGAAATTGGCGGAAAGAATACGGTTGGAGCATCTTATTGCTAAGGTGAGTACATGAGATTTTTAAAACTGAGTACATAGTAAATGGTTTTGAAATACATATAATATTTCGTGGGTCTTTATTAATAAATGTTTTGATAAAGATAGTGACTGAAAAGATGAGAAAATAGGTATATTGTGATACTAGAATATGTCTAGTATGATTGATGATATTGGAAGTAGTATGCTAAACTAAGTAATAACTGAATCTTTATTAATGTGCTATAATAATAAAGATAATGAGTAAAAGAGTGCATATTGAGTCTTTATTAATAAATATGTATTAGTAAAGCAATTGGAAATGATTTTGTAGTAATGAGCATCTATTGGTAAGATTTACTAATGGAAGTAAAGAACGAATATATATATGAAAATGCTTATGATGTGACTAGTAATAATTATGTATTATTGTCAATGGAAAGATAAAAGTATTATGATATCGATATATAAGAAATGTATCTTATGTGATAAGTAAGTATGGACCTCCTAGGGTCATAGAGGTAGAAGTAAATGTGGGTATGATCGGGTCCGTTGGACCATACAGGTACGTTCACACTATGTTGAACTAGTTATATATAGTTATTATTAGATAACTAACTTGTTTGATGATTACGTGATAGCCGAAGGCTTTGATTGGAATAACTGATGAGTTATGATAAGAATGAGATGATGTGATGACGCGGGGGATCCCCGGTCATGAGGTGTGGAGTGAGGGGCAGTTGGGTGGATTCCCATCGACTCATCCACGTTAGTAGTCTTGCTAACTGGACGTATTCCGGTGAGTAAGGCAGGTATCGGTAGATTGGGCGATTCCCTCTTGCCGTTATCTTGAGCAATGCGGGGGATCCCCGGTATGTTTCTAGTACGTATATGTTTATGTATTAGATATGGTTGAAGCTTATTAATGTGGGGGATCCCCGGTTAATAAGTTAATGTGGTTCTAGTTAGTTCGGGGGCAACCCGATAACTAGATATGATTGCTAGGAAAGCAAGGATGATAGAGTCACATTAGGGTGACTAGATGATAGTGAGATAGTTTTTATATATGTCTATATATATTTATGAAATGAGTATTATTATTGGGGTCTAAAACCCATGTATCTCACGAGACTATTTTGTCTCACGTACTATGTTTGTTTTGTGGCTATGTACTCAGGTACAGGTTTGAAGTGATAGAAGGTTGCACTAGAAGTGGCCTAGAGATGCTTAGCTCGGGAGCTATTAGGTAGATCCCGTTGCCTATGGTTTTGATATACTTGGTGACACCGTATTTTTGTAAACTCTGATATAAGTTTTAAAGTTTTTGTTAAACTGTATTTTGGACAATATGTCAGATATTGGGAAAATGTATTTTAAATGATTTAAATGATGTTTTAAAAATACGGGTGTTACAACTTGGTATCAGAGCTATAGTTTAAGTGAATTAGGTTGGATGTCCATCCTAGTCTTAGACTGTAGCAATAGGAATGTAAGATTCCTTGAGATCGATAGGTTGACCTTGAGACTTTATGTTAAGTTTAGGGTTGAACCTAGGGGACCTATAGAAGTTGTTATGAAATGTGCAATGTGAAGTCTTTTGAGACCGTAAGGCATTAGTATGATAGGGCCGACCCCTATGAGAAATGCCATGATTTGATCTAACTGTGTTGTTTTCAACTGTTGAGTTGACCGTTTGTATCTTGTTGGTTGGTTATGTTGGTATGGCGAAAGAATGAATGTGAAAAGTGGACGAGCTCCACTAGATTGGAAAGAGTTATGAATGAGGGTGGGCGGAATGATTCCAATACCCGTAGGAAGGAAGAGTCATCGAATGGCAAAGTCCGTAGTGATAGGTAGCTACGTAAAGAGGTAGCAAGACCTAGTCGGAAGAAATGGAAGGATGTTGTATAAGGTTTTCATAGCATGTAAAAACTTTGAGTAATTCGGAAGTTCTGAACCGGAGGTCACGATTGGTGGATTCGGAGGATTGAGCAAGTGCTAAAGAGTACCAAGCGAAGAAAGAAAGATATGATGAGTTTGACATCCATATAATTAAAGGGGTGAGGCATTGACACGGTGGAACGTGTAGTATGAAACTTTGGGAAAGAGAGTGCGGTATAATATGTTGTGAAAGGAAGTCACAAGTGAGTTGAAAAGGGGAAGTCTTCCCGGGAGGGAATCTAGAGGGGGGTTCATGATGCAACCTCGGAGATCTTAGGTGAAGATTGATGTTATGTGAGTATGGCTTAATTGTTTGGTTGATGCACGAATTGGTGCTTTTAGAAATTGGAGACGAGTCGTACGACATGGGGGTTTATTTTTGGGAATAGTCTTCCCGGTTAGTGATGTGTGTGGAAGTATGTATTGGAAAGGATTATAGACAAGTGTGTCGCATGTAGTAAGGATATAAGGGTTGATACTAATATGTAGTATAAAAGGATGAGACACGAGATATGGTGAGTATTTCTAACAGAAGTGTAGTAGTACAATGAAGTACTAAGTCTTGATAAGAATTGTTAGTATGGATGAAAAATTTTGGAATAGGATCCTTGGAAATGGAATTTGGATATTCGGCGGGAATCCGGATAAGTAATGTAATATTATACATGAATGGTAAAGGAAAGAATGACTGAGGTGTAGTGATACCTTAGAATTTATAAATGGAAAATATGTGGAAAAGAATAAGCGTCGGGGACGACGAAATTTAATCGTTGAAAACAATTGAGTAAAAGTTGACGCGTAGCCATAGCAAGTTATGTGACAGGATTGATGGATTCGATAATCTAAGGTGAGAAGAAGATTGTCGGTAAAAGTGTCATAGCAATAGCGTGATAATGTATGACGTAGTGTAGTGTAAGACTACGATTGGGAAAGGAATAGTCCTAAGTCCCACGATGTATGAAAGTAGAAAATCGAGTGTTGGGCCATTGGGTGCTAAGTCATGGGTTACAAGTGTAGACCGGAGTCGATTGGTTGACTCAAAGATGACCGGGATGAGCGGCGAGTTATGATTAATGGAATGGAATGATAGCTACTCCCGTAGTGACAAAAGATTTGGAAATGTGGTAAAAATGAAATGAACTGATCAATGGTGGTTAATGTGTAAGTGAAACGAGATTTTACTAGTTATCCGCGAGATGCAATGCATGTGCATTATATGATGGCCTTCAAAGGCATATGACAATGAAAAGGTAGTGTCATGTGGATCGTGTAGAGTAATATGTCAAGTGAGAAATATGTTAGATATGAAAGAAAACGATAATGTGATATTATTTGAATGGTGCTAGAATGCATGACGAATAATTGGGTGATTGAACGAGTGAGAAAGTAGCAAAGCTACGTGATGTGAAAGGATGGATACCAGATGGTATTGGTGTGGCATATACATATGTTTGTATATGTGCACAATAGAGATGTATAGATGGTATTGGTGTGGCATATACATATGTTTGTATATGTGCACAATAGAGATGTATAGATGGTATTGGTGTGGTATATACATATGTTTGTATATGTGCACAATAGAGGTGTTTATATTGAATTGGCGTGATATATATATATATATATATGTATATATATATGTATGTATATGTTTATGTGTTAATATGATGAATGTAGAACCATGTGGTTAATGAGTATTGCCATTATGTTATGGTAAATGAGAATTGGGCTTGAAATGCGGGTTGCATTTAGGTCATGAAAATGTAGGGGATGCCTACGATTTATAGAATCAAGGAAAGAGAAACTCCTAGTGAGCAAATTACCATGTGGTAACCAAGACATAGTACACCGTATAAGGGTGCGGGACGTATTACGGTAGGGGGCCTACTACCGATGATGTAAGTTGATCAATGTGATACAAAGATGGTTGAAAGAATACTAAGTGATAGTATGAGTGACCAAGTGAAGGTCAAGAAACGGTAAATGTTATTGTGACCTTATGTTAAGGTGTGACCCTTGGATTAACGGGGACGATTGTTGAGAAAGTAGTAATGGGTAGAACTGAGAGTGATGGGTTGGTAATGATACGCCGTGTGTACGGAAATTGCTAGTTTGGAAAAGGTATGGTTGACTTTATGTAAAAGTCAACGTTAGTCAACCCGTGATTGGTTGAATTGGTCTAAGATGGACTTTGACTCTCGTTTTGATTTACTAATGAATATTGATAGCATAATGTGTCGATTATGTGTTTGTGAAAAAGTTGATGAGATGGTTGATTGAATCGTAGTCGGTTTATACGACTTGACCCGTTTGGGTGATTTCAATGTTGAAATTGGGAATCGAGTGTAAGACTGTAATTGAATCATAAATTAAAGGTAAATTGTAAAGGAAAGGAGGATTTATGAAACCCTTAACGAGAAGGGAAAATGTTAAGGTATAGTTGACTTTGTGCTTAAGTCAAAGGGTAGACAATGTGGGGATATACCAATGTCGGGATATATCGGCTTGGTCAAGGCTAGAGTTTGACATTCGTTTTAATCAATTAGTTAATGGTATGATTGTGTCATACCATTTTTATGAGAATGAAAGGATTGGTCGAGAAAATGACGGTGTTATGGTCAAATTGTGAAATTTTGACCCGTTTGAGTATTATGAGTTTTTAAAGTTGGGTCTTGACCGTTCGGACTTAACGAAGTTAAGTGAATGTTTGAATATGTAATGTTGAAGGAATAGGAATGAGGAAAGTTTGGTGGTAATGACCACAAGGAAATGAGGGCGTAATGCTCGGGTGAATATAGGTTGGAGATTTTAGTGATTCCGAGGACGGAATCCTTTTAAGGGGTGGATAGTGTAACGACCCGAAATTTGTAAATAAATAAATTGAATAAAAATATGATAAATAAGGATAAATCGTTTAATGAACGTAGGAATTGGTTTCGTGTCGTTTGGACACCGTATGAGAAAGTTATGGGCGAAACCGGGTCGAGACAAAGAACGAAAAATGCAGCCTTGCTGCATAGGCAAGTTCGCGACGCGAACTATGGTTCCCGATCGGGAACATCAAACAGGGATTTTGGGCATTTTGGTTAATCGAGTTCGCGACTGGGTAGCGATCGGGAAAAGTTCACGATGGGGAAAGTTAGCGACGCGAACTCAGTTCGCGCCGTGAACTTTGGTCGAGCAGTTTTAAATCGGGTTTTCAGCCTTTTGTGCTATCTTAAAACCCTAGATACCTCTTTGGCGATTTTTGGAGCTCTAGTGCAGTTCTTGAGTGATTCCTCCACGAATCTTGATTGATTTCACTCCTAGTTGAAGATTAAAGGCTTTTGGTGAAGTCTTGAAAAGCTGATTGATTGTTGGAGCAAAGAAATTGGCGGAAAGAATACGGTTGGAGCATCTTATTGCTAAGGTGAGTACATGAGATTTTTAAAACTGAGTACATAGTAAATGGTTTTGAAATACATATAATATTTCGTGGGTCTTTATTAATAAATGTTTTGATAAAGATAGTGACTGAAAAGATGAGAAAATAGGTATATTGTGATACTAGAATATGTCTAGTATGATTGATGATATTGGAAGTAGTATGCTAAACTAAGTAATAACTGAATCTTTATTAATGTGCTATAATAATAAAGATAATGAGTAAAAGAGTGCATATTGAGTCTTTATTAATAAATATGTATTTGTAAAGCAATTGGAAATGATTTTGTAGTAATGAGCATCTATTGGTAAGATTTACTAATGGAAGTAAAGAACGAATATATATATGAAAATGCTTATGATGTGACTAGTAATAATTATGTATTATTGTCAATGGAAAGATAAAAGTATTATGATATCGATATATAAGAAATGTATCTTATGTGATAAGTAAGTATGGACCTCCTAGGGTCATAGAGGTAGAAGTAAATGTGGGTATGATCGGGTCCGTGGGACCATACAGGTACGTTCACACTATGTTGAACTAGTTATATATAGTTATTATTAGATAACTAACTTGTTTGATGATTACGTGATAGCCGAAGGCTTTGATTGGAATAACTGATGAGTTATGATAAGAATGAGATGATGTGATGACGCGGGGGATCCCCGGTCATGAGGTGTGGAGTGAGGGGCAGTTGGGTGGATTCCCATCGACTCATCCACGTTAGTAGTCTTGCTAACTGGACGTATTCCGGCGAGTAAGGCAGGTATCGGTAGATTGGGCGATTCCGTCTTGCCGTTATCTTGAGCAATGCGGGGGATCCCCGGTATGTTTCTAGTACGTATATGTTTATGTATTAGATATGGTTGAAGCTTATTAATGCGGGGGATCCCCGGTTAATAAGTTAATGTGGTTCTAGTTAGTTCGGGGGCAACCCGATAACTAGATATGATTGCTAGGAAAGCAAGGATGATAGAGTCACATTAGGGTGACTAGATGATAGTGAGATAGTTTTTATATATGTCTATATATATTTATGAAATGAGTATTATTATTGGGGTCTAAAACCCATGTATCTCACGAGACTATTTTGTCTCACGTACTATGTTTGTTTTGTGGCTATGAACTCAGGTACAGGTTTGAAGTGATAGAAGGTTGCACTAGAAGTGGCCTAGAGATGCTTAGCTCGGGAGCTATTAGGTAGATCCAGTTGCCTATGGTTTTGATATACTTGGTGACACCGTATTTTTGTAAACTCTGATATAAGTTTTAAACTTTTTGTTAAACTGTATTTTGGACAATATGTCAGATATTGGGAAAATGTATTTTAAATGATTTAAATGATGTTTTAAAAATACGGGTGTTACAATAGGCCTTTCATCTTGCCTATTGCTGATGATGAAGATGAAGAACTAGATTTAGTGCTAAGTAACAATCCTTTCAACTATGCACTAACTATGGCAGCACAAGAAAGCTCTTCATCATCATCCTCAGATGATGAAGAGCCAGAAAATCTGGTGATTAGAAGAAGAAGGTTCTTATCAAGAAAACCTATCAATGCAATTCTTACTTCTTCTGAATCAAGTGAGGAACCTGCTCCATTAGTAACAAGACGAAGAAGACCTGTCCATACAATGGATAGTGATACTGAGCAGGCTCCAAGACTCACTCCTCAACAACTCTGTGCAGAACAAGAAAGATTTTTATATGAGCAAGAGTTGGGAGTCAAAGAAGAACCAGAGTCTGACCCAGAGAGTGATATTCCTGGTCCTTCTCACAGAATCTCTAGAAAGGGTCCAGACCATATTCAACATTATTGGAATATGGTTGCTGCTTGGACTCAGTATAAGGAGAATAGGAAGGAATTTCTGAAGACCAAAACATTTCCAAATGTAAGGGGGATACACTGGTTGAATCTGGATGTTAATAAAGTAAAAGTGAATCTCAAAGAAGGAAAAATTGTTATCACTTGTACTGGTTTAATTATTCCTCCCATGAAGATTTTTCTTCATGATATTCAAAGAATTGGTCTTCAAGACTGGATAAGGATCACAAGACTGATCAAAGAGCTTCCAAAGAAATCAACTTATGATCAGATAGTCTTGGATGAAATCTGTGCAGTATCTTCAGTATGTTATGAGAAGGGCTTACTCCATGAGATAGAGTATAGAACACTTTGTGTGATTACTGAATCATACTTCAACAATAGACTAGAGTTCATACATACAAATATCTTTATAAGTACCCTCTTCCTCCTAACCTTGTTTTTCGTGATCAAACGAGTGTTATATATCCAACATCTGGATATATGTATACTGATTCAGAGGATAGGGAGTGCTTCATATCCGAAGAAGATCTGACAAGAGCCCAAATCAGTCATCTTATTGGACTGAAGTGGATGATAAACAAGAAAGAAGATTATTGGTTCAGAAAGAAGATTGTTGCAGTTCTTAACAGTAGAAGGGATGAACTCATGAGAAGAGAATAGTTTGTCCACATCAAAAAAGAAGTCTTCTATGAGAATGAAGCCATCAACATCAGATGAAGAAGAAGATCTTGCTACCCATGCTGTTGTATTATTATTTTTTAATCTCTTTGTAACTGTTTTGTTATCATTAGATAGGGGAAGATTGTTAAGGCAAAAAGCCTTACCCCTTAGGATCTTAAGATAACAAAACAACCTAGACTAGCTTAGAATAAAATGTAGATTAAAATAGCTAAGTTTAGGTCTGATACTGAGTGATCAGTATTGGCACTCAGTATCAGAGCTTAGTATCAGATAGTGATACTGAGCACAAGGACTGAGTAGTTTACCCGACTAAATCAAATCCCTTTGATTTAGCTCTCTTTCCTTTCTTAGTCCTTGTAGTATTCCATGCCATAAATGTAAGATCTCTATGAGCAATATAAATAGAGATCACTTGGCTTTGGAATACTTACCAATTCACACTTTCACGTTCATATCTTGTAATTGATCAGTGGTATTGCTTTTCCGCAGCATACTACACTTAGTGGATTTATACACCGACTCTAATACTGTGTTTTACACTTTAATTGTCTTTCGTATAATCAATCTAATCAAATAACTAACAAACCAGGGGTGTTGTGACCTAACAGGTTGACCTTTAAAGATTAGGGTTGACCATTAAGGGAATTGTTTTGAATTGAACTTTTCTTATGTTTTATTTTGACTATTTAGTCAACTTATTGGATTCTAATTGGGTTAACATCTTATTAGAGTAAGATGGCTAGAACGAGAAGTGGTTGAGCCTTGTTGGATGGAGAACAAGGTTCGAATGTGAATCAAGATGGGAATGGATTGGCCAATTCGGGTATTGGGAATAACCATACGCCGGTAACAATGGAGGCAATTCAATCCATGCTCACTAATATGAGAAATGTGATGCAACAAGATGTTAACCGAATCATAAATGATCGGTTGAACCTTGGTGATGATGAAAGGGAGGAAGAGGAACGTCGTGATGACGAGGAAAGGGAGGAAAGTAAAGATTCCCCACAACTGAGTAAGACTAAGTCGTTGGGGAACACCACCCCGACCAAGAAGTCCTCCAATGGGGAAAGTGGTGAAGAAAAGAAAATCGAGCGTGAAGGATGTTCCTACAAAACATTCCTTGCTTGTCGACCCGACTTCTATCTCGGGAGTACGGAACCGAAAGTAACCGTTCGTTGGATTCGGAAGACGGAACGTGTACTTGAAAGTAGCAAGTGCGAAGAAGAGGACATGGTGACTTATGCCTCACGTTTATTTAAGGATGATGCCCTCACATGGTGGGACACCGTGTATGAAACGGTGGGAAAGAAAGCCGTCTATAAGATGTCGTGGGAAGAGTTCACAAGGAGACTCAAAGAGCATCGTTGTCTTCGTCTTCATCGACTTCTTCAATGCTGACTTCAGGCATGTTGAACAAACCAACAGCTGAAGTGTTGTCAGTTTCATCATCTGATGGGGGATATTCGATTTTGCTAGGCTTGTTTAAGGAGACAAGAGCAGTCGAAGATCCAGCGGAACTCACTTTAGAGTCCTTTGGAGGTTGAAATTTGTTGAGTACAGTTCTCTCATGGCTTAGAAACATACCATAGAGAGAGAGGAAAGAGTATAATCTTTCAGAGTAGGAGATGTACTCGTGCAAGTTATGATGGTAGCCCATTTAGAAGGTAAGGCTGCCATAAACTTACACATTTTGGACATATCGTCATTATCAACCCCATGAGACTTCAGCTCGTTTAACAGAATGTTATAACGATTGAAAGTTTGAGCTATAGTCTCACTTGGCTTGGCTTTAAACAGTTCATAATCATGTATGAGCATGTTTTTGTTATGTTCACGCACAACCGATGTGCCTTCATAAACTTCAGCCAGCCGTTCCCACATTTCTTTAACTGAGTCACAAAATTGAATATTGTGATACAGTTCATCACCAACTGCTTGAAAAAGCATATCTCGACCCTTGTTCTCAAGATGAACAAGACGTTTTTCAGCGTCTGTCCACTGAGCCTCAGACTTTACGACATAGTGTTCTGGTATTTCAGAATTACCAGGAATGAGGGTTTTGGGAACATATTTTCCTATCGTGATGTTCTCTTGGAGTTTTGGGTGATAGGTAACCATGTGGGACAACATACGGGTTTTCCACATGGGATAGTTGGTTTGAGTGACTTTAGGAGGTTTTCCAGATGATGGAAGATCTGATGATGTAGGTTCAGCCATAACAAATGCTCAAAATTGATGGAAAACAATTTTGACACTTGCTCCGATACCAGTTGTTGGATCCCAACAACACAAACGTGTTGCGTTATGACCGAGTAACGAAGATAAGATAAGTGAACAACAAGATTTCAATGATTAAGAGTTATTAAAACAACTTAATACAGTACAAAGTTTGCGGAAATAGATAGTACAAAACTAACTAAAACTCTATACTTGAAATGACACTTTAGATCGCTCAAAACTAGAGGAGTATGCACTGAGAGTTATATCAGTTGATACTAACAGCTGATATTAATGCCTTAGCAATAACTATGGAGGAGTTAATACTTAGACAAATAACTAACTCTCAGAGAATGTTCTTGTGCTATGATTTCTAAAAGGTGTATGTAAATGTAAGCATTTACGTCTGTATTTATAGCCCAAGATCCATGTTCCTTTGTCCACAAGTTAGACGACGTGTAAACATATTATTCGTCGATGTGGACTTGTCTATGGATCATTAAATGCTCTTGCACAAGTTATTGTCCCAAATGTACTTTGTGTCAACTACTTCCGGTACCCTTTCTGACGCACAGTGAAAGGTGTACTACATAAGTACAGAAATAGTTGACTTTCTCTTTACATGCTCGGAGGGACAAACGATGATAATGTACTGACATTATCTTCTATTCCAAAATAGAAGATCCTCATCGTTTTCTTCTTCTTTGAGCGGGAAAGGGAAATGTTCAAAGTGTCAAGAACATTTCCTTTAAGTCTTCATCTGCAGCAGGTACTATCAGCTGATTCCACAATCAGCTGAATAGTCTTCTTCTAAGGTGAGTACATGTGATCTTTTCTGAGTACATAGGAAAACGATTTTACATGATTAAAATGATTGAAAGAGTCTTTATTGAATAAACATTTTTGATAAAGAAATTGATTGTAATGATTATATGCCATGAAATGATTTGTAACATTGACTTGTTGTAATGATGATTAAATTGGAGCTAAGGCTCATGTTTGATGACCAATTATGTGTTAGTCAAATTATCCGGAAACGATAACCCATTCGTGGGGGAGTTAAGATTACTACTTGGGGCGGTACCTCCCTGCGCAAGGGTAGTATATCTAAGTGAACGATAACCCGACATTCGGGGGACTATGATAACCCGATAAAAAGGGGGATTACGATAACCCGCGAGACGGGGGAGTGATGATCTCGGTAAGTTTGGGAGAACCCCAATTACCATGAGATCTTTTGACGATAACCCACATCGGGGGAGTTGCAAGGTTGTTATTATAAATATACATATATACACGAACATATACATTAAATACAAGTTAAAATGGAACAATTAAAAAGGGTAATGTTATTTTGATCTTTGAAAGGTAATATTATAATTAGTTATTGTATAAGTTATAATATAATTAAAACTAGAAAGTACAAAGTTATGATTTCATTATAACTAGAAATTGTACAAGTTGAAATTATATGATTAACTAGAATTATACAAAGTTATATATATATATATATATATATATATATATATATATATATATATATATATATATATATATATATATATATATATATATATATATATATATATATATATATATATATATATATTAAGATGTATAAAAGTAATAAATTATTATAACTAGATAATTATACAAGTATAACATAAGTATTTTACAAGTTATGTAATATACTAGATTAATGATCAAGTATAAATAACAAGAACCTATATTTAACTAGTTCAAGTTAAATATAAGAAAGGTTTAAACAAACTAAAGAATTATTATATATAGTTTTATATAACAGGTTTATTAGTTTCACCAAGTATAAACCGGTGATTGTGATAGCTTAAGTTTCATCATGGTTGTTGAAGCTAGTGGGAGCTACACAAGAAAATCACAAAGTTTGTAAGTATGTCGTTAAGGCATAAGTTATGGTCGAATTTAATAAGTAAGAAATAAATGTTTAATTTCATTATTAGACATATGAAAAACTAGGTGTGTTAAACAAAGTTTATGTTTCAAGTTCATGAATCATAAAGTTTTAAAAGTTTAACATAAGTTTATAAGTTTTTCAAGTAATATAAAACAAGTAAGTTTTATTAGAAATAAAGTTTCTCACAAAACCTAGTAAAACGTTTTGTACACCTCGTTTTAGGTATACATGTAAAATCGTGTGAATTCTTGAAACTATAAGTTTTAAAGAATAGTTCTTATGTTTAAAGAAGGTGTCTTGGAGAACCATTCAATTCACAAGTCACACATTTTTAAACAAGGATTAAGATTGGAATAAAAGTTTAAGTTTAGTTTTAAGACTTAAACAAACCCAAGAAAATCTTAGATCGAAGTACTATCCACCTAATGGAACACCTCACTTGTTAAACGATATTCATATTGTAAGGATAAAGAACCTTAGATATGGATTCAAATCATTGTGAGTGTTAGGGTGCGTAAGGTTCTGTGATAATCGGGAGTCCCGGCGCAGAGCATCGCACTGTCTTAGATGGTCTGATCTACTTTGGTGATAATCGGGAGTCCCGGCCCAAAAAGTACTTGAGTAGAATAAACATACTAGACTTTATTACTAACTTAGAAATGTACAATTAGATTGTACAAAGTTGTAATAAGTTATAAGTCTAAAGATTCTACGACCCCTAGGAATCGTGTCAAGTCTTGATACGATCGGTAAGGAAGTTACCTACCAGAAATAGCATGTCTCGTCGGGAAGTGCCCAAACCTTGCGGCGAGAATGTGATATATGGATCCTAGGCCTAAAATATTAATTATGGGTTTATAATATATTTAAAGAATGTTTATTGATGATTACTAATTAAACTGAGTTTCATTTGTAGATGGCAGCAACAAACGTGATTGCGACAACAAGTACCAACAATCTCTCACTTCGCTCAATCCTCGAAAAAGACAAGTTGACTGGGTCAAACTTTCTCAACTGGGAGCGCAATCTTCGTATTGTGCTCAGGCATGAGAGAAAGTGGTATGACTTGGAGCGAGCAGTACCGAACACCCATGCTGTTAATGCCAGAGCTGAAACGAGGCAAGCTTATGATAAGCATGTCAGTGATGCACTTGATGTGAGATGTTTAATGCTAGCCACCATAGGTCCTGAGTTACAAGCGGGACTTATGGATGTGCCTGTATTTGAGATGATCCAGCAACTTAGGGATTCATTTCAAGAGAAAGCTCACACCGAGAGGTTTGACATCAATCGAGCCTTCAACTCTTGCAAGATGGTCAAAGAAACGCCGGTGAGTGCCCACGTCATGAAAATGAAGGGACACATGGATCACCTCGCTAGACTTGGTCACCCCATACCGTTGCAAATGGCAACAAATACTATACTCAACTCGTTGTCTGATGACTACAAGTCTTTTGTGGTCAACTACAACATGCATAATATGGAGAAATCCATTGCTGAGCTACATTCCATGCTCAAGACAGCTGAGTTGAGTTTGGGGACCAAATCTAAGGACGTTCTCTTGATTGGTAACTGCGGTGGCGGTGGGAAGAAGAGAAAAGGGCATGGTGGTAAAGGAAAGGGTAAAACCTATCCTAACCAAGGAGTGCCAAATGGTAAAGGTGTCAAACAAAAGGTCAAGAAGGTTAAGCCTAACACTGCGAGGACCGAGAACCAGTGCTTCAAGTGTGGTGAGGCTGGGCATTGGAAAATAAATTCTTCAAAGGGTGCAAGTGGTAGTGGAGTAAACGCAAGTTCCTCAGGTAACATAACCACACTTCTTAATCACTTTAAGATACTTGTAAAGTACATTACGAGTAATCTAACTTTTGCAATCGTTTATTGCAGGAGGAGATGGAAAGTGATAGTGACCGACATGAGATGGTGATGATCCCACGAGCACCAAGTTTTTTCATAATTCAGTATTTTTGTGGATTCGTTTTAAACAATTTTACTTTATTGTTTGGATAATTTTATTTTGTTAAAATAAGTTTCATTTTTGGTTTTAATCAATTATCGAATCCATGGTTGAATTATATTGTGTGCATGTGTGATAATTATACTAGTCAAGGTTTATGACTAGATTTTAAGTCAAGTTTTGATTTACTTATATTTCATGTTTTATATATTTGTTTGATTGTTGTATAAATAATGTCTTGATAGGTCAAGGTATTTAGATGCTAGTAATTAGAAAGTTTTTCTAATGAAAGTGTTTAAGAGTTTTATGGAAGCATAAGGTTCAATAGTTATTGAACTTAGTTAAAACATCTTAAGTAATAGTCATTACTTATGATAGAAAGTTTTAAAGTATTAGTATTAATATAGTATGATTATATTGGATATAATGAAGATAGACTCTAAAGAGTATTATTACAAGTCTTTCATACTTGTAGTAAAGGATTTAATGAAGTCATAATTCCCTAATAGGAATAATTGGATATTCGCATAATCCAAGTAAAATGACTTAGACATTAAATGACTCTTAAAAAGGGACATAACTATATTAAAGTATTTAAGAATTAAATGGTATTATTGCAAGTCTTTTATACTTGTAATAAATATAATATTTAATCAAGTCATGATTCCCTAATAGGAATAATGGATATTTGAGAGATCCAAGTAAATGACTTTGACATTAAATAAGATTCTTAAAAAGAATACTAATGTGTTTAAGAATTGATAGTATCATTTCAAGTGTTTCATACTTGTTAGATACAGTAATCAATAAAGATCATAATTCCCTAAACAGGAATGTTGGATATTCACAAATCCAAAGTATGATCTTAATTATTGATAGAATTCTTAAAAGATTGAACTACAAGTTATTGACTAGGTCAAAGTAGTAGTTTAAGAGATGCTTAAGTTCCATAAAAGTAAGTGGGAGCTAAGACTAACGTAATTCATTAAAGATGTTAGTGAATTCAGTAAGTTAGTAAGACATTAACAACAAGGTTTTACCAAGTCGTTAGCCAAAGAGTTAAGAGAAATAATAAATGATCAATTAGATTATTGCAAACCAAATAGCGTGATCACAAGTCTTGTGATTGATTATTGCATATCTAATAGGTTTTTAAACACTTCAGTGGATAACACAATCATTTAAGGAAATTTCTTTAACAAGTAAAGATATCTACAAATCAAGTAACTAAGAGTAGCTTCAGTTACAAGGATAAATTTATGAGTTCAAGAAACTAAGGAGTTAATTTCCAATCCTCCTATGTTTACCGAATTACATAAAAGGCAAGACTAGAATATGTTCTAGATTGTTGCAAGAACAATATCTAGCAAAGGGAAAAGTAATAGTATTCCTAAATACTCGTCTTATGTCTTTAGTTTAATAGAAATGATTGTTTTAGTGATAAAGTTACAATTAAGGTTGTAAGAATCATTAAGTAATCAACACAAATGAAAGGAATAAGTAATGATCCAGTAAAAATTCAGTATCTATGTCCAGTGAGGAATAGTACATGAGTTAGTATCATTTTTATTCAGACTTTGTATATTTTACAACATCCATGAATAAAAGGTCTATTTTATTCAAAAGATATAAAATCCGTGACTACTCGTCTAGGTGGGAACCTCGATGGGACGTTAACGTCATCGCGGTATTTGGTGGTAGATTCGAAGTTCTTCGAAGATCGCTACACAAGTTTTGTGTAAACCAAATATCGGTGATATTCTTTTGGAGGCTCAACGAATATTGGATTGACCACCGTGACAATACTTTGGGTTGAAAAGTTCAAAAGTATTGTTCACTATGATTGTCCTTAAGCCTGAGGTATTTGGTTTAGGATACAATGACTAATGTGCTTTGGTTCAACTCAGACAATTCTGAAATACGTTTGTCATACGAGGAATATACTGGGTATAAAGGAAGTTGTATTTTAAACCGAAATATACAAGATGGTAATTGCACCTCCTTTTTAGGAGAGATATTTGTAGGTCCTTTGACGTGATGAGATAACTGGAAAGTGCATGGCCATGCCCAAACGAACTGATTTGTTCTTTGTCGTTTATCACAACAGTTTGAATCAAGAAGTCATGAAATGATTTCGAATACAGGAGTTGATAATTTCTACCATGCTCGTATTCGTTATCACAAATATCGTGCTGCAAGGGATAAGCCTAACAACGTTACCCAAGAAGTAAAGACAGAGTGTTCTTTACTAGGAGACGCTATTAAGAGTTTTTCATAAAACTACACCAAGGGTTACATAAGCTGTTTTTATGGGGTTGGTTACCTACATGCCCATCTAGAAGGCCACTGTAGCACGTATCATTAAGACAAAGGTTACAAACTTGCACAAGTGGGAGTCTGAAGGAATTATGTGCATAGTTGGTCAACCTATGATGATACATCCATGCCTACGAAACACTTAAGGGTCACACCAGTGAGTGCATGTAATACGAACAAGTTATGCAACGATACTACGAAGAGGAATGATTCATAATAGTAATTATGAATCAGTTAAGTATTAAGTTAAGTTTAACTTATTACTAGATTAGTTTAACTAACTAATTAATACAAGTAGTTGTACATTTACTAGTTAAGTAAATTTACAATGTATTAGTTATAGATTATCCATGATATGATTTAAAACTATTAAATCATATAGTAATTGGATAATATTATTGTAAAAATTATATAAAGGTTATTATATAATTAACTATTAAAAGTATAAATACAAGTGTATAATTTCGTGTTTATGGGTACCGAAATTATAGTGTGTTAATACTAGACATTTGATAGTTAAGTGCAATGATAATAAACTAGTTAAAACTATAAGGGTTTAAAGTGTAAGAGATAAGTTTAATTAAGAGATTAATCTTAATTAAACTAGAAGGGCCCTAAGCGTAAGTCTTTCTAGTATAAATAGAATGCATGGGGTTCCTTATTCCTTGATCATAAACTCGAAACCCTAGCCTCCTCCTCTCCTTGGTTTCGGCCGAACACAACCCCAAGAACACAACACTCTGTGTTCTTCGTGTTCTTCAAGTCTTGAAGATCCAAGATCGTTGCAAGTGATCAACTAGAAGATCGTTCGTCGTGTTCATCATCAGTGGACTTATCTTAAGCATTAACCTAAGGTATGTTTCATGGAACACATCTTTTTCTTCTCCTCTTGTTCGAAGTCGAACCAAGAACCCTAGGGTTCTTGGTAGTAGTCGACGAACACACACAAGTATGTGTGTGTGTTCGAGTTCTTCGAACAAGGTTTCTTTCTTGTTAACCTAATCTAGTTTTCCAACATCCCAATCCTTTAGGATTTAAGGATTAGGTTTAATCCCAGTTCCGTATTTAGGGATTAAATCAGCTAGTAAGTTTAAACCGGTCAAGAACAAGTTCATGTTCTTGGTCAGCAATGTTCGAACTCGTGTACTAGGTGGTCGACCCAATTGGTTGATCAGTCGCATGGTGCGTAGTAAATCCCTACATTGGGGCGCGCGGATAAGGCGAGAATCATCAAGGAAAAAAGACAATCCGCGAAAAATACCCCGTCGAGCAAGATGAACTTAACGTGGACGATGACGATGAGTAGTTTTTTTTTGTTTTTTTCGGTATTGTTTTCTTATTTTTCGGTAATTTATTTTTTATTTTTTAGGTATCTTTTTTTTTTATTTTTTAGGTATTTTAATTTGTATTATTTAATTTTTATTTTAATGAAATATTATGTTTTTTTAAAAAAAAAAGAAAAAGAAAAAAAAGGGGGTGGGGCCCAAATGGCTAAGTGATGGTAGAGGTGACGCATATGTGGCTTCCGACTTGGTGTGACCACACCCAATGCTCTAACTATTGATTGATTGGCGACACATTTTCAAGGACCGGCCATGCCATTGGCCAATAGCGTCTGTTGAGCAAACCAACAGAATGGGAGTAGTATTTTTTTTTAACGATAAGTAAGTTAGTTAGTAGTTCGAGTTATTCAGTAACATCCAAGTGGATATTATGCATTACTCGAACATATTATTTTTTTTATGAGGAATAAACTCTACCTCCCTATTTAATCTCTTAAGGAATGCTTCTAATATGTCTTGAACCCAAGACCTCTTGAAGGAAAAACCTCAAGGTATCTTTGGTAGCCAATTAATCTAGATTAAGCGGGAGTAGTCTTACTAAGAACATTGAGTACAATAGCTCAAGCCAAATGCTCAACTCAGCATCAACACAGTTTTTACATTTTTCATTCAAAACCACAAATATTCTCTTTATCATCACCACACGACACAACACACGAAACGATATTGAGACTAAATTAAAATTTGAATTCGTGTTTTTTAAAACAAAAGCGAAGTCGTGTAGTGTGTGACTCTATATGGTCACGCGATTTGGACTTTGGCGTTGACTACACCTCTAAGATCAGGTGTTAAGGTTCTTTTACCGTGCATAAATTGAATGTTTTATTCGGTAAATTTTGTTAAAAAGTAGAAGTAGTAAAATTCAAACATGTAATAACAGATATAAATGTCAATAAAGATAGTAAAGTTAGTTTTCGTCTTAATTTCTCTTCGCCGAAGATAATTACAAAATTAATCAACTAAACAGAAAGTAATTCATATATTTCCCTTCTAATTCAACCTTTTCTCCAAAAGTAAAAAATAAAAGAAAATACAGTTGTATTAAACTTCTAGTGTTGGGGGAGCTAAATTGAGATCAAGGTTAAGCTCTCTTTTCGAGTTACTCGTATCGCGTGGGATATAATCCGCCATAGACGACGACCCCGACTCGCTCTCCGCTCTACCGCCATTAAAATGTTGTTCCATCTCATGGACCGGGTACTGCTGAACCCGGTTCACTACCATCTCGGGGTGCACTCCGTAAATCATTACCGGCTGCGCGTGTGGCACAAAAAACTGATACCCACCACCCACCGCCACCTCACCAACCACACACCGCATGAGATCAAGTTCCACCGGCGCGTTATGCTCACTCCCCCGGCTAGAAGACTCAACGGTGCTACCCTGGCTATGGTTTCCGCTGGTGACGTCATTCATTAACGGAGGAAAATTGATCTTCGCCTTGGAACCACGGAAGTTGATGGCGGCGGTGTCATAAGCTCTGGCAGCCGCCTCCGCTGTATCGAAAGTGCCCAACCAAACCCGAGTTTTTGTTCCTGGGTCGCGAATCTCAGCCGCGTAACGTCCCCACGGCCTCTTTCTAACTCCCCGGTAATGAACTTCGTTGACGGCGGGAACATCACGCGCCGCCGCAGCTGGTTTTTGAGTTTCGTTCTTCATAACCATTGTAGATTTTATAAAAATTTGATAGGTATTTTGTGTTTGTTAAAGGTGGGTAGTAGGGTAGAAAGAGAGGTGGTTTGTATATATAGATGTAGTACAGAGAGGAGTATTGTGTGAGAGAGAAAGACGGAGTGCGTGTTGGGTCGTGGGGTCAACGTGTGGTTTGACTGTGGGGAGGCAAAAGGCGCCGCCCAAGCTGATGCAGGGGTTACGTGGCACGCGGTAAAGCAGAATGACAAGCGGCTTAGTCGTCGATGTGCCGGCTTTTTTATTTTGTTTTAATTATTATATTTATGTTGGGCGGCTGCGTTTTTCACTACACTCTTTTAAAGGAATATTGTTTGAATACTTCATAAGCTACCCTTTGTCTACAACTTAAAAAAAATATTAATAATACTAAGATATACTCCCTCCGTCCCATTTTAAATGTGCAGTATACTATTTTAATTTGTCACACAAAGAGTGTCATTTCCTAAATTTCAACCAATCAAAAAATATTTAAGTGGGAAAGAGAAAATTTGATTGGTGACATTATATAATTAATGCACTTTTCTTAAACTGTGTGCTTTTTTGTAGTGGACAATTAAAGTGGGACGGAGGGAGTACTATTTATGCCTACACACTACTCATATGTAGGGGTGTGTATAAATCCGGAAAACCGGGACCGAACCGGAACTGGCACCGAACCGAATCGGAACCGGCTTAACCGGTCCGGTTTCCGGTTCTTAAATTTGATCAAAATAACAATCCAGGTTTACCGGTTCCAGTCCCGGTTCGGTTCCGGCCTTTTCGGGTTTGGAACCGGCATTTAAATAAGTTTATAGCTTATGAGTTTTCATGTATATATATGTCGAAATAATAGGTATATAGGCTTTTAATAGAAAAACATATTTTACTTGAACCAACCCGTGAACATCCGCAAATATCATACTTTTATTAAAAATATGTTAAAATTTTTAAGTTATATAATTTAAGATGAAAATATATACTAAAAATGTTTAATTGGATGGCAATCACAAAAATCGGTTTAACCGGTCCGATTCTCGGTCTTTGAAATTTCCTTTTTCCGGTACCCACGTTTACCGGTTCCGGTCCGGTTCGGTCAGGTTTCGGAACTGAACACACCCCTACTCATATGTTTATCAATTTGATCATTACAAGTGTAGAAATTAAAAGATGATATGAGGAAAAGATAATTAATGGATTAAACATGTCAAGTTATGAAGTGGGTAAACATACCAACTATGGATGAATGCTAGGACTCAACATCATTTCTGTAAAAAAATTAAGATAAATAATATTTAGTCCTAACATTTGGTCTTAATTATAGTCATATACACTTGATAAGATGATATGTGTAAGACTTTAATCAACTAATTATCTCTCCTAATATTATTTCTTGATATTGACACATGTTTTATATTTAATGAGTATGACAAAATAATATCACTAATAGTCAATACTATTACTCAAAAAATAATAAGAGAAGCGGTATTTTTTTTCCCACATTTTCTTCGTCCCATAAGGTTATCACTTTTAAATATACCACTTTCAATCTACTAAAATTCTTTTCTCAGAGCATGGGGTATGGTAAGTCCAACCGCCACCTCTGCACCACATTTGCCACATTATTATTTCATATTCAAAACCACAAATACCCATTTATCATAACTAACCAACGAAACTCATTTGTGATCCACCAAAATACCTCTTACTAACAAAATAACCTTAAAAATAATATACCCTCTCTCTTCTCTCCTCGTTGCTGCAACCACGAAACCCTCCACTCACACCACTTACGGTGTGGTGGCGGAGGGACTTTCTCGCCAAAAGCATGCGACATACGACAAATTGAGTCGGCGGAGGGTGGTCTCGCCGTTGCACCCTCCCTCTTCATATCATCATTTGATTTTAACACTTGTTATGATCATATAGATAATCATATAAGTAGAAAAAAGATAGTAACAAATACCATTACTCAAATAATAATATTTATATCATAAAAATTATTACTCATTTTTTATGATATATTAATATATAAAATTTTAAAATTAATTATACTTCCTCCGTTTCAAAATAAGTGATACACTTTTCATTTTAGGGTGTTTCAAAATAAGTGATACACTTTGAAGACTTACCATATTTGGTAAAAGGTAGTGGGGACCATATAACACCTCAAATTTTAAAACAATATTTGAATAACATTTCATCCCAAATAATGTAATAATGTATCGGTGTCAAATACCGACTTTACAAAAACGAAAATGTTTCTTGTTTGAGATTATCAGATTATACAAAAACGGTGTTACAAATTATATCTTAGCCATAGGGTAAGGACGCTAATCATCAACACCGAGCTAATCTCAACAAGGCCTCTTCTAAACGGACCTCCTAATATCATCGATCCCGAACCTGAGTACATAGCAAAACACAAACATAGTACGTGAGACAAAATTGCCTCGTGAGATACATGGATTTTTGACCCGGTAAACAACTAGTCATATAATATCATTTAAATTAAAATAATATTATTAAATTCATCACGGGTCCCTTTTTTTCATTCATCATTGGCCAAATTTCAAGATAATCGGAATGCCTCCAATCTATCAAGACCGTCATTTCCACGGTAACCGGAATGCCTCTAATCTACCGGGACTCATAGGTGATGGGTAATTGGAATGCCTCCAATCTACCACTAACCTTAAAGTACCATAATAACCGAAATGCCTCCGATCTATCACGGCCCTTGGGACATCATCATCATCATTATATGTCAATTATCATCATGAGCTTATAGCTCCATCATTTCTCAATCAATCAATCAATCAATTCATCATCATATAACCATATTTATCATATTTTATACAATTTATTTATTTACAAATTTCGGGCCGTTAGAACTAACTACCCCTTAAGAAGATTCCGTCCTCGGAATCTCATCATAGTTTATGAAGTTCGGGTATCTTTTCCGAATCTCATCCTTGACTTCCCAAGTCAAGTTCGGTCCAAGGGAATGATTCCACTTGACCAACATAACTCAATCTCTTTATTCCGAAGTTTCTTGGTCTTTGTCTGTAGTATGGCTTCGGGTTCTTCAATCAACCAATTCGGGGCATCAACCCGTAACTCTTGTAATGGAATTATATTTTCAAATTCACCTACGAACTTCTTCAAATAACTAACATGAAACGTATCGTGAACACCTTGAAGTTCGGGGGGGGGAGTTCCAACTTAAAAGCTTGGAGACCAATTTGACCCAATATCTTAAACGGGCCAACATACCTTGGGCTCAATTTGCCCTTCTTTCCGAACCGCATCACGCCTTTCCAAGGCGATACTTTCAACATTACCATGTCACCAACATCTAAATCATACAGTCTCTTTTTCAAACCCGAGTAGCTTCGTTGTCGGTCTTGGGCGGCATTCATATTGGCTTGGATTATTCCAATCTTTTCATTTGTCACTTTCACGATTTCGGAACCCGTGAGTTTCGTCTCACCCGCTTCAAGCCAACATGAGGGAGTCCTACATTTCCTTCCATACAACGCCTCATAAGGCGGCATTTTGATAGTTGAATAGTAACTATTATTGTAGGAGAACTCGACTAATGGTAAATGTTCATCCCATTTACCTCCAAAATCCAATACACACGATCTTAACATATCCTCAATCTTTTGGATAGTTCTTTCATTTTGACCATCGGTTTGCAGGTGGTAAGCCGTACTCAACCGCAATTTCGTTCCCAACTCTTCTTGCAACGATCTCCAAAATCTCGAGGTAAACCTCGCATATCTATCGGACACAATCGACAATGGGACTCCATGAAGTTTTACAACTTCACTCACGTACAACTTTGCCAACTTTTCGAGTGGCATGGTTTCACGAATTGCTAAGAATAATGCACTTTTGGTCAACCGGTCAACTATGACCCAAATGGCGTCATGGTTCTTGCTCGTTTTTGGCAATCCAACAATGAAATCCATTGTTATATCTTCCCACTTTCTGGCTGGTACTTGTAACGATTGAGCTACCCCGTACGGTACTTGATGCTCGGCTTTCACTTGTGCACATGTGGAACACTTAGAAATATACTTTGCCACCCTTGCTTTCATCTCGGGCCACCAATACATTTTCTTCATATCTTGATGCGTTTTTGCACTTCCCGGGTGGATCGAATACTTAGACTTATGAACATCATTTAACAACTCCTTTCGGGTACCCCCGAACTTGGGAACCCAAATCCGACCACCAACGGTTTTCAACCCTTGCTTGTTCTCTACAAAATGTTGATTCTTACCCAAACGCTCTTGCCTTAACTCTTCTTTATCCATCACTTCTCGTTGTGTATTCTTGATTCATTCCACAATACTCGAGACTACTTCAGTTCGAGTTAACTTCCCTTTATTCGGCTTTTCATGTACCTTTCGGCTTAAGGCATCGGCTACCACGTTGGCCTTCCCCGCATGGTAAACAATCTCACAATCATAATCGTTTATCAATTCAAACCATCTTCTTTGCCTCATGTTTAAGTCTTTTTGAGTGAAAACATATTGAAGACTTTTGTGATCCGTATATAACGTACACCGTGTACCATATAGGTAGTGTTTCCACAATTTCAAAGCAAACACTATTGCCGCCAATTCCAAATCGTGAGTGGTGTACCTTTCTTCCGCATTCTTTAGTTGTCTCGAGGCATAGGCAATCACTTTTCCTCGTTGCATCAAAACACAACCCAATCCCTTATTCGAAGCATCACTATAAACATCTTAGTCTTCCATTCCTTCGGGTAGCGTGAGAACCGGGGCGTTACATAACTTTTCCTTCAATATGGCAAATGCCTTTTCTTGCTTTTCTCCCCACACGAACTTGCTACTCTTTCGGGTCAACAATGTGAGTGGTGTCGCCACTCGAGAAAAATCTTGGATAAATTGGCGGTAATAACCGGCAAGCCCGAGAAAACTTCTCACATCGGTTGGAGTTTGTGGCGGTTCCCACTTCTTAACCGCTTCAATCTTTGACGGGTCAACTTTGATTCCTTCTCGCGAGACAACGTGACCAAGGAATTAGACTTCTCGAATCCAAAATTCACACTTAGAAAACTTTGCATATAATTTTTCTCGTTGTAGCACTTCTAATGTTTGCCTTAGGTGACTTTCGTGTTCTTCTTCGTTTTTTGAATAGATAAGAATGTCGTCAATAAATACGATGAGAAACTTGTCGAGAAATGGTTTACAAACCCGATTCATAAGATCCATAAAAATGGCCGGTGCATTAGTCAACCCGAATGACATTACCAAAAACTCGTGATGCCCATAACGAGTACGAAACGCTGTCTTCTCGGTGTCTCCTTCTTTCACTTGAACTTGATGGTAACCCGATCTCAAATCGATCTTTGAGAAATAATCGGCCCCTTGAAGTTGATCAAATAAATCATCGATTCTAGGCAACGGGTATCGGTTCTTAATAGCATCTTATTCAATTATCGGTAATCGATACACATCCTCATCGAACCGTCTTTCTTTTTAACAAATAATATGGGCACACCCCATGGAGACGAACTAGGACGAATAAACCCCTTGTCGTGTAATTCTTGCAATTGAGACATTAATTCCCGCATTTCGGTGGGAGCCAAACGATATGGAGCACGAGCTATAGGCGTCGCTCCCAGAACTAGATCAATACGAAATTCAACTTGCCTCTCGGGTGGTAATCCCAACAAGTCATCGGGAAATACTTCGGGAAAATCACGAATCACTTTTACATTTTCCACCATCTTCTTCTCTTTTCTTCCATCTAATACATAAGCTATAAAAGACGAACACCCTTTTTCTAAACATTTTCTTGCTTTAACCGCGGTCATAAGGCTCGGTAAGTGGTGCCGTCTATCGCCATACACATAAACTTTTCATTATCGGGAGTCTTGATCGAGACTATCTTTTTCCCACATAATATTTTTGCTTGATGATCACCCAACCAATCCATACCAATCACTACATCAAACCCCGCAATACCCATAGGAAATAAATTTACCTTAAACTTTTTTCCGTCTATTTCTAACTCACAATTTCGATACATATGTTGAACTATGGAGGTTTTACCATCCGCAATTTCAATATCATAGATCTCATCAAGTAGTTCTATGGGCATATTCAAATTCACAACAAAATCATGCAACACAAACGGATAAGTAGCACCCGAGTCAAATAAGATTCGGGCGGGAATAGAGTTAACGAGTAGGGTACCTGAAACGACATAGTGGACCTCCTTGGCTTCATCTCGAGTAAGTTGGAAGACTCGACCTTTGACTTTTGTCGGTTCCGCTTTCTTTTGTGCGGTCGACACCATCGTCTCATTTCCCTTCTTCGAGCAAGCATTACTATAGTGCCCCTTCTCGTGACACTAATAACATTCAACTTCACCTAACGTCTTAGCCCGACAATCCTTCGCCTTATGCCCTATCCTCCCACACTTAAAACAAGCTCTCGAGTACGCCAAACACCCGCCCTTATGGTCCTTCCCACACTTCTTACACGTGCCCACACTTGATTGTTTAGAGAAGTTCGGGGTGAACTTTCCCTTCTTCACCGAACCCGAGCTTCCCTCAAACTTCTTCTTCTCAAACTTCGGCCTTTCATTGATCTTCCTTTGGCCAACTTCCTCAACATTCCTCGCAGCACTAATAGCTTCATCTAGTGTAGCGGCCCTTTTCACCTACAATTCATACTCCCACAGGAGTCCATTAGCATAACGAACAATCCAGGATCTCTCATCCGGATACAACTTGATCACAAACGGGATCAATCCCGTGAACTTATCAGTGTACGCATCTACACTCATACTTTCTTTCTTCACGTGAACAAATTCTTCTTGAAGCCTTTCCAAGTTCCTTTCGGGGCAAAACTATGCCTTCAACCGCTTCACAAACTCTTCCCAAGTCATCTTGTACACCGCCCTCTTTCCTAATGTTTCATAAATAGTGTCCCACCAAACAAGGGCTCCATCTTTCAACAACTGGGAAGCATAAATTACCATATCCCCTTCCTTACACTTACTAGCTTCAAGGACTTGTTCGGTTTTACGGATCCAACGGATCGTGACTTTCGGTTCGGAGGTACCATAATAGATATCGGGCTTAAAAGCCATGAAGCTCTTATAAGTACAACCTTTCCTTTCCCTCGGCTCTGGGTCACTTTCCTCTTCAGTTGAAGACCTTTCAGTTTGAGCAACGCTACTTGACTTGCTTTTTGTGCAGGGTGGAGACTCCTCTCGCCTCTCACGCTCCCTATGTTCATTGAGGATTCGGTTCACATCATCATTCACGACATCCCTCATTTGGTTGAACATAGTTTGGAGGTGTTCCACAGTTATCGGAGTGTGGGTGTTCCTTTCCACACCCGAATTTTCCACTTCATCCTGAGGTGGAGGACCAAACACCGGTTCGGCAATGAAGTTCGAATCTTTCCCTTGATCAAGTAGACCTCTTCCACTTCTAGTTCGCACCATTTTTCTATAATAAGACATCAATCGTTTAGAAGTCAATTCATCAAAGTAACGGTAACATAATCCATTTCAATACCAAACATGCTTATTCCTTCAAGGTCAACTCTCTTCAACCTACACTTAAGGCCTCAATAGTTAACTCATAATTATCCTATGGGACCTACGGTTATACTAGCTCAGTTTAAGTCTAGGATGGTCAACTCAATTTAGTTCACTTAAAATATAGCTCTGATACCAAGTTGTAACACCTCAAATTGCAAAACAATGTTTAAATAACATTTCATCCCAAATAATGTAATAATGTATCGGTGTCAAATACCGGCTTTACAAAAACAAAAAGGTTTCTTGTTTGAGATTATCAGAGTATACAAAAACGGTGTTACAAATTATATCTTAGCCATAGGATAAGGACGCTAATCATCAACACCGAGTTAATCTCAACAAGACCTCTTCTAAACGGGCCTCCTATATCTTCGATCTCGAACCTAAGTACATAGCAAAAACACAAACAGAGTACGTGAGACAAAATTGTCTCGTGAGATACATGGGTTTTAGACCCGGTAAACAAGTAGCCACATAATATCATTTAAATTAAAATAATATTATTATATTCATAACGGGTCCCTTTCTTTCATTCATCATTGGCCAAATGTCAAGAAAATCAGAATGCCTCCAATCTATCTAGACCGTCATTTCCATGGTAACTGGAATGCTTCCAATCTACCGGGACTCATAGGTGATGGGTAATTGGAATGCCTCCAATATACCACTAACCTTAAGGTACCATTATAACCGAAATGCCTCCGATCTATTACGGCCCTTGGGACATCATCATCATCATCATCATCATCATCATTATCTGTCAATTATCATCATGAGCTTATAGCTCCATCATTTCTCAATCAATCAATCAATTCATGATCATATAAGCAATTCATCATAAATCACATAAATAACTAAATTACTTATAGAATCGATAAAAAATTTAATCATAAAACATTTCGTAACTATGTACTCAGTTTTGAATGTTCACATGTACTCACCTTAGCAATGCTATCCAAAATTGTGTTAGCAAACACAAATCCGTATTCCTTAATCAAGGGCCTTCGATCCTTAGGTCTTCTTGACCTATCATCATTATATCCATAAAATCTAGTTATTATCCATAACTAGTTTCCATTTAACCCATAATGACATTCCTAACCACAAAGTTCATCCAAATGGGTGGAAACCTCAAACCCTAGTTCAAGATTTACATCAATAAATTCCAAATCTAGCAAGAACACAAGATTCCTAAGCTAGCTATGAGTGTTTTACACTCTCCATAATCATCTTCCCCAAACATCCATGGTAGGTTGTTCAAACCACCATTTTCCCCTAAATAAGTCTCATAACTTAACTAGGAAATGAAAGATATCAAGAATCTTTACCTTAACCAAACAGATCTTCAAGATTGATGAAGATTTGAGCAAGAAATTATCAAGAACTCATTTTTCTCCTCCAAAAACGTCTCCAAGCTCAAGTGGGTTTTGAAATGAGAAAACCCTGGGTAAAACCCTCTTTTTATGCTTCCTGCACGAATTAGCATTGCTAATCTTAAAATTCGCGTTGCTAAAAATCGTGGGTGCCCGAACTCGTAAATGCTAAAATCAGGATTAGAGATCTCTAAAACTTGCTGCTTGAAAATGCACTTTTGGCCATCAATACTCGCGATGCTAGTCCTCAGATTAGAGATCTCTAATACTTGCTGGAACAAAATGCACTTTTCCAACTTGGTGTTTTACTTTATCTTGACCCGTTTTCGACTTTAACAATGGATTACACATAGCAAACGATGTCCAAATGACACGAAACTAATTTCCACATGTTTTAAATGATTTATCCATATTTATAATATTTTTATACAATTTATTTACAAATTTCGGATCGTTACAGACCACACCCACTAACTATCTCCTTTAATAAAGTGAAAAGACACATTTACCCTTACTTTTTATTTTTAAACGTTATTAAATTCACTTTAATCAATATATGTGGGACCCATCATCCACTAACTATCAAATTTAAGCTAATTAATCATCATTATCATATTTTGTCTTAAAAACTGTGAACTTTAATTTGTATCATTTATTTTGAAATGGAGGAAATATAAATATATGAAAGTATAGATTATTGTTGTGTGAATATAATTTTGTGGTCCCAAATATCTATATGTATGATTTATGTTGTACACCAATTTTTAAATACAAATAAAGGAATTACCCTATATTAAAATTATGTGGCCTTGACCAAGTCTAATTTTTTTTATTAAAAGAACTTATATTACAAACATTACAAAACTTTATATACTGAAATGGGTATTAAACGGATATTTATGAGTTTTCAAGTTTTATTGTCATTAAAATTATGTCATCATAAGCTCTCTCTATTTGAGCTAACCCGTAAGCTTTAAAATTATGCAGGGAAAAAGAAAGAAACAAACAAACACTTCTCTGAATTCGCTTCCTTGCTCCCATCTCAAATCTCTTCCCTTTCTTTATGTGCTCGTGTGGACGTATCATGTAGTTTTCAGTTCGCTCATGATATTATCAATTTATTACTAGGGCTTGGTTATATTGATTAGTGAGATTTATTCGAGTTAAATAAATTGCTTGATAAAACTGATTTTGAGACGTCAACAATTCAACACTACATGCTCTTGTTCCTGTTGTAAGCACTATTGCAGATGAGACAAAAGTTGTGAAGATAATTTTTCAGATAATTGTTATAAGACAATAGAGAATAATTGCTTGGGTTTCTCATTGATTAACACCTCATTATATAGTATACAAGATCCTATCTCTATGGACAAGATATGAACAAATATATTTAAATATTAACAATATTATGTGTATCTTCTAATCTAATATACCCCCGCAGTCTTAGCGGGAGGAGACCGAATGCTGAGACTGGATCTGAAGTCTTCAAATAAGTTCTGGGTAATCCTTTTGTAAAGATGCCTGCTATTTGATATCTGGATGGAACATGGAGTACACGAACCTGACCTCGTTGAACTTTTTCTCGAACAAAGTGTATATCTAGTTCAATGTGTTTGGTTCGTTGGTATTGAACTGGATTGCCCGACAGGTAGACGGAACTGACATTATCACAATAAACCATGGTGGTGTGGTTGATCGGTTGGTGCAGCTCGAGAAGTAGATTGTGTAACCAACATGTTTCTGAGACAACGTTAGCCACGACCCGATATTCTGCTTCGGCACTAGAACGGGATAAGGTGGTCTGTCGTTTGGCCGACCATGAAAGAAGATTTTCTCCGAGATAAACGTAGTATCCGGAAGTGGAACGTCGGGTGTCTGGGCAGCCGGCCCAGTCAGCGTTGGTATAAGATACAAGATGTGTGAGAGGTGTTTTGTAGAGATACAAACCATACGTGAGAGTGCCTTTGACGTACCATATGACACGTTTTAAGGCATCCCAGTGCGTGGAACGTGGAGCATGCATGTGGAGACATAATTGTTGAACCGCATAAGATATATCTGGTCTTGTAAAGGTAAGATATTGCAAGGCTCTAGCTAGGCTGCGGTATGAGGTGGGGTCGGTGATCGGAGTTCCGGATGTGGCACTAAGCTTGGGGTTAGTGTCAACCGGAGTGGCCGCTGGATTGCAAGAAGACATGCCAGGTCTTTCGATAATCTCTAGAGCATATTTGTGTTGAGATAAAAATATGTTGTTGCTCGTGCGGTTAACAGAGATCCCAAGGAAATAGCTCAACGGGCCGAGATCTTTCATGGAAAATTCCGCGGCTAGAAGTTTCATGAAGTGTTGGCATAGAGCATCGGAAGAGGTGGTGAGAATTATGTCGTCCACGTATAACAGGATATAAGCAATGTCCGTCCCATTGTTGTAGATGAAAAGTAAGTGGTCACACTTGCTGTGAATCGTTGATACCAGGCACGCGGAGCTTGTTTCAGACCGTATAGAGACTTCTTTAATAAGCAAACATGGTCTGGTAATCGTGAATCACGAAAGCCGATAGGCTGATGCATTTAGACTGTTTCATTCAAGTTCCCATGTAAAAATGCATTCTTGACGTCAAGTTGATGAATTTGCCAAGACATTGATAGTGCAATGGTTAAAACCGCTCTAATAGTGGATGGTTTAACCACCGGACTAAATGTTTCTCCACAATCGATGCCAACCTGTTGAGACCTGCCATCACAAACCAAACGAGCCTTATACCGCTCAAAAGAACCGTCAGATTTCTTTTTATGTTTAAAAATCCACATGCAACGTATAATATTCATATTGGGTTGACGAGGAACTAGTTCCCACGTCTTATTAGAAATAAGGGCATTAAACTCGAAGGTCATGGCATGGCTCCAATTTGGGTCTAGAAGGGCATCTTTAGGGTTCTTACGGATGGAAGATAGGGTAGTTGAGGTGTGGAGATTGAATTGGTGCTTAGGTTTAGTGATACTGGCCATACTGCGAGTGGTCATGGTACGGGGTGGAGGTGGAGGTGGAGCTGTGTTTTGAGGAGTGTGAGTAGGGACGGACGGTGTTGGTGGTGAAGTGTCCGAAGTGGGAACAGAAGGAATATGCGGTGTGGTTGTTTGACCCGTAGGGAGGTGAGGTGGTTCACGAGGAGTGTGAGGAAGGATACTTTGACCCGAGGAGGAGGGAGGGTTACGAGCAGTGGGTGTTTGTGGTGAGGGCGGGTCTGGAATAGTGGGGTTGTTTGGGTTGCTACGGTCCGGATTTGAAGGTGTGGAGTCCGGACAGTTTGGGTTGAACAAGGATGGATGAATGTTGTTATGTAAGAAATCATAAGACGGTTTTGGGTTATTAAGTTTGGTGAAGGGTAACACGGATTCGTCAAAGATGACATGGCGGGATATGATGATTTGTTTGGTGGTAAGACCGTAGCATTTGTACTCCCGATGAGTGGAGGGGTAACCAAGAAAGACACAAGGGGAAGATCGATTTTCTAGTTTGTGGATGTTGGTAGAAGGGATGAGCGGGTAGCATAAGCAACCAAAGATACGTAAGTGAGAGTATGATGGGAGTCGGTTGTATAGGTTGGAGGTGGGAGTGGCATTGTTGAGGAGTTTGCTAGGTAGAATGTTTAAAATGTAGGTGGCCATTTGAAGGGCGTGGTGCCAAAAAGAAGGGGGGGACGTGTGAGTGAGCAAGGAGAGTGCGGATGATGTTGTTGATGGACCGGATTTTTCGTTCGGCTTTGCCGTTTTGAGGGGATGTGTAGGGGCACGAGAAACGGAAAAGCATACCATTTTGATTGCAAAATTGTTGGAATTGTGAATTTAAGTATTCTTTTCCATTGTCACATTTTAAGGTTTTGATGGGACGTTTGAATTGAGTTTGTATAAGGGTTGAGAAGTTTTGAAAAATTTGGTAAACTTGTGACTTTTGTTTGACCAAGAGGGTGTGTCCATAAGTAATTAGCATAATCGTCGAGAAATAAGATATAATATCGATGACCTCCCGAACTTAGGATTGGGGAGGTCCATAAATCGCTATGGATGATATCAAATGGTAAAGTAGTGCTAGACGAAGATTCATAAAAAGGTAATTTAATGTGTTTGCCAAAAACGCAAGATTGACAAATTTTATTGCTAACAAGTTTCCCACAACTAATAGAAGAACTATTTTTAAGTAAACGTAATTTAACTAAGCTAGGATGACCGAGACGGTGATGCCAAAGGTCTTGAGATAATGCAGCAAAAATGGACAGAGGAGTGCGGGAGATTTTGGAGGCGGAAAAGGTGAGTGGGTAGAGATCGCCCGTGCTGTTACATCGGAGGATGGGGATCCGCGTCTGGTAATCCTTCACACTGAAACCAAATTTGTCAAATTCAAGAGTAATATCATTATCATTAGTTAAACGACGTACAGAAAGAAGGTTTTTAATAATATTAGGGACATGAAGAATGTTTTTAAGTTTAATAGGTGGGTAAGGAGGTGGGAGGGTGTGGTTACCGGTACCGTGGATGGGCAAAGTGGAGCCATTCCCGACAATGACGTTAGTATTAAAACCATTATTAAAATAAGACGAGAAACTACCTGTCGAGTGGGCCATGTGGGAGGTTGCGCCGGTGTCCATGTAGCAATTTTGATCCGGAGGGTTGAGCGTCATTGTGTAGAAAGCTTGCTCAATATCAGTCGGAGTAGGGCCCGAATGGGACTGATTTTTTGGGCGGGGACCGAGTATGCCCGGTGCTTGTGATGGGGACTGATTCAAGGATTGTTGACGCCAACCGGTGGTAGGGTACGGGCACGGGGGGTATTGCCAAGGGTTGAAGGGCCACTGCATGTTTGGGAAAGGTGTAAACCCTTGTGGATAGTTGTTGTTGTTTGGATACCCCCGACCTCAACCACGGCCTCGGCCTCGACTGCGCCCTCTGCCTCGGGAATCCGAATTGCGACCACGACCAGAATAGGAGCTTTGTGCGGGGCTGTTTTTGGTGTCGTCGGTGGAGGCCGCATGAAGTGCGGCGGCTGAGTTGGAGGCGAGATTGGCTTTGCGGGTTTCCTCTAAGCACAACTTTGAACGTGCTTCGTAGAAGTCCAGGAGGGGCTTACTTTGTTGGATCATCATCGCCACTCCTTCATATTGGTCGTTTAGTCCAGCAATCATCTGCAAAACGAGATGGTGGTCCGGGCCAGGAGATCCGACATTGGCGAGTTGATCTGCAAGTATTTTTAATTCCTGACAATACGAAGAAACATTGTAAAAGCGTCAAGTTTGACGTTGGAGAACTTGTTCTCGAGATACACTGCCTGCATGTATTTGTTATCCTGAAAAATATTAGAGAGAGCGGTCCAAGCATCAGCGGCTTTAGTATCCGCTTTGAGGATGGTATGAAGGAGATCACTCGAGATGGTGCCGTAGATCCATTGTAGAACAATGGCGTCGAGTCTAGGCCAAGTTTCATCTTGCGAATCAGAGGAAGAAGATGGTTTGGTTTCGGGTAGGATGTGATGGAGGACTTCGAATGCCCGGCAATGAATCTTAAATAATTCTGCCCAAGAGGTATAGTGTCAGGATAGATTAACTATAGAGAAGTTAATAAACACCTTAGATCTAATTGACTATAGAAGTTGCAGCGGATCAACACTATATCAATGTAATTAAGAACAATGAACTGTAAATAATATGCGAAAGTATTAAGAACACAGTTTCACAAAAAGCTTCAATGTATATTATTAAGTTAACAATACACACGTACGTTTTACAATTCGTAAGGAACTATTTATAATAATCCTTGAAGCTAAACTATTTACCCTAGTTATTCTAGGACTTTGATTTACATTCGAATTCTATAGATATACATTGATTTACATACTATAACTATCTCTACGAAGATCTCGAACTTGATATGTTCCATAAACGCGTATCAGTAGTAAAGCCAATCACCAGTAGTAAATATGCAACGTCAGTAGTAAGTCTGATGATCAGTAGTAAGTCCAAAACCATCATCAGTAGTAACTACTATTGATCAGTAGTATCTTCAATAAGCCTTGATCAGTAGTAACTTTAGTTATAGTCTTCACCAGCATCAACTTCATCAGTAGTACATGTTCTGCCCCATCAGTACTAAGTATGATCAGTACTAACTGCAGCATCAGTATTAAGTTGATCTGTGTTTTGTTCCAACAATCTCCCCCTAAACTTATTGATTTTCTTTCAATCAATCAAGTTTTTATTCACCTTTTCTTCCAACAACTTTGCTCTTCTCTGATCACCTTCTAAAGTCTGTTGGTTCCTTTTATTCCTTTGTGCAATAATATATTCGCTGATTCTTTTAACAAATTCATTCAATTTGTTTTGGAGCATCACAGCATCATGTGGTTTAATAAAATTCATGCACCATAGTTGATAAAGAGTTTTCTCAGAATGAGGATACTCTTTCTCATAAAGAAATAAGTCACATTTCTTACTTGTATATTCAAAGAAGTACATGTTGACAGTTGGTAGCACATTCCAGGCTTGAACATTCTCTGGATTTGTATACTTCTCTGGATAATTTTCTGGATAGAAAGCAGCATCAATCATTTCAGTAAGATAACCTGCAGCTGAATTCTTCCAGATTTTCTTAGTCATTCTTGGTTTACCAATGATCAACATTTTGATAATGTCACTTCTGGTTAGGGACATGACCAAAGGTTTCCAAGCTCTGAATCTTTGAGTGACCTTATCTTCTCTGATAATCTCAATCATATCATCTATATATCTCCAGTTGATGATTGGATTATTTGTAGGGGAGCAATAGGAAGATCATAAACTTGAACCATTTGTAATTTCTTCTTTGGTTGTTCAAGTTCAGAAGTAATTGTCTTCCTTTTCTTTGAAGTTTGATAAGATACACCAGATGATTCTCCAGTTATTGTTTTTCTTTCTTTCATTTCTTTGGAGTCTATGTGTTTGAGTTTAGTGGTGTACTTCTCATTAATATCTTGTTCAGTAAGATCCTTCTTCTTTTCTACACAGTAATTTTCAATTAAATTAATCAACTTCATTCTTCCAAAGGCCTTTGTGTTGTGACCTCTTGATTTCAAGAATGTGATCATTTCTTTCTTTTTCTCTGCAAATTGTTCTGGCATATCAGCCTTCTGCTCTTTGCATTCTTGTACTTGTGCTTCAAGAAGTTCTAGTGTTTCATATTCAAGTTGCCTAAATTTTTTTAGTTCTTTTCTTTGTAGTTCTTTTCTTGTTTCAGCAACTTGTTTAGTTTTGACCTTTTGTTGAAATTGTGGCAGTTTTGATATATCTGCTATATCTGCCAATTTGATTTCTGTGAATGGTTGTCTCAATATTCTAGCCCTTTCTGCTAATCTTTTGTTTTCATGTGCTAGAGAGACTTCAACCTTCTTTAAATATTTTGCTCTCTTAACCTTCCACCTATCCTGTTTGGCTGATTTGGCATAGTTGATTTTGTTGACCATTTCATGACCTTGTGCTCTGTTAGGTTGGTCTTCATCAGCAACTTCCTTTCCCTTTCCTATGTAGTTGTCTTTCTTCATATTTGGTTCAGATTCAATAACAAATTTGGGACCATAGTAGTGTATCTGTGATATGGGAAGTATTTTAGGATGTGGAGGCAGGGAGCATTCATCAACTTCTAACCAATTTATATCATCATCAATATCTTTCACCACCATTTGTGTTGTTTTTCTTTTTGGAGATGGTGGAAGTATCACTTTAGGTTCTAGTAGTGGTGGCAGCTCAATAATGTCATCAGTAGTAATCAAGGTAGTTACTACTGGTATGTCTTCAGAGATTACTACTGATAGGGCATCAGTAGTGTTTGCTGCCTTTTCTTCATTTACTACTGCTATGATATCAGTAGTAGGTTTTACTACTGATACTTCTTTTTCAGCTTGATCTTCCATAGGAGCAGTAGTAATAGGCTCATCTTCAGTAACCATCATTTGTGGGCCTTCATCAACAGTAGTTTCTTTTAAATTTAAGAGAGAGGACGCTGCTGATGCAATTGATTCATCAATCATGGTTTGTATGTTTTCCTTCTCCCCCTTAGTGAGCTCAACTGGTGGAGCCTCACTATCATCAACTTTCTTTTTCAATCTTCTTATAATCTTGGTTTGTTGATGAAGCCTATGTTCATATAACCGCATCCGTTTGTTGATGGTATTTACATGCCTTTTCATTGCAGCCATAGTTTTCCCTTGGTTTGTTAGGTATGTAAGACAATTTTGTACAGTGGATTCAAGAGAATCCACTTTTTCCGTCAATTGTTGGATTTTAATACTGCCCTCACTCCATCTAGCAAGATCATCGGGCTCACTAACAGGTACATTGGTTTGAAGGTTTTCCATCCTATCCGTCAAATCAATAGATCTGCCCTCATCACTTCTTGGTGATTCATTGGGTCTTTTAGACATCCTCTTCTTCCTAGAAGAAGCAGAGATGCCCCCCTTGTGGTTTCTTGGCACCGGGGTCCTTTGAGTAACTCCTCAAATGAGTCATCACTCAAAGTTGCCGAGGTCTGGGTCCTAATGATGTTTTCACTGTCCTGTGCACCCACCTTTGGGGCATCAGTAGTGAAATCCCTCGCCTCATGTCCTCTCTCCTCCTTGGAGGACAACTCTTGGAGCCTGGGGTTTGACTCAATTTGTCCTCTGGTGTCCTTTGAAGAAATTTTCTTTCTTTGATAAATTGTGGAAATATTTTTGGTTTTATCTGGTAGGTCTTCCACAGAGTGAAGAGTAGCACTCTGCAGATTTAAGTCAAGTTCCTGGGACACATTCAGGACTTCTGTTTGAGTTGGTGATTGAGTGACTAGTTGGGGTGGTGTTTGGGCTGTATTTGGGGGTGATGGAGTGGGTTGAGGTTCAATTTGGGTTGTATCTATGATTGAACCCTCTCCAATTTGTGTTTGATCTTTGATCATGTTAGGAAACAAAGGGGTTTCCTTGCCCGAAAATTTAAATTGTTTTCTCATATTTGAGAAAACTTTCTTGTTCAACTCAGGTAATATGAAAATGTTTTTAGGAGTTGACAAGTTTTGTAATTCACAGTTTATGATATGTTGTAGAAATCTGGGATACATTAAAAATTTAGAAGAACTAAGATTTCCCAACATACCTTCAAAAATCATGTAAGAAAAATTAAATACTTGGTCTGTGCATAAACAGACAACAGCAGAGGCTATTGCCTTATTAAACTCATTCCAAGTACTTCGTTTAGGAGAAATACAATGCTGAATAGTATGTACTAAAAATTTCCATTGTGGGGAGAGAAGACCCTTTTGAAAAGTTACTATATTCAGTCTCCCCTCATAACCCATTTTATTTAATATTTCAGCAATGTATTCCTTAGGAAGAGTAAACATACCTGAATCATCGTGCAGTTGTAGATGGTGTCGAATTGATTGTTCTATGACTGTTATATGCTTTCCATCTACTTTTGATTTGATCATAGATATGGTTGTTCCTTCTGTTCGTTCAGCATTGGTCCAGAAATCCACCAAGTGCCGTTGATATGATTTTGGTTTTACAGTTAAAGCAAACTGTATATAAGAATTTCTCAAAAATTTGACGATTGGACGAAAATCTTTGGTTCCGTCGGGATTCTTTAGGAAAGCACACATATTGTGAAATTCTGAGTATTTGAGATCGGTTTGAACATTCAAAGATTTTAGAGTTGCCATTTGTTATTGATTTTGAGAGAAACAGGAATGAATTTTGTTACTGACGAAGGATTTTTTTGATCGACAACTAGGGTTTATCGAGAGAATTTAGCAAATCGAAGTGAGGATAATGCTAAATTAATCGACTGCCGCCTTTTATATCTTTCGATTTAACCTGCAAAACGACTAAGATGCCCTTCGAATCATAACATAACGGTTATTTTCATGGGGGTTAGTTTGGTAATTGTGATTCTGAAAGACTAGTAGTAAATGTGATATCAGTAGTAAAACGTCAGTAGTATCTACTAACATCAGTAGTGACTAAGGATTTTGACATCAGTAGTAACTATAGACATCAGTAGTAACCACCAACATATATGACCAGTAGTATATGTGAACACCAGTAGTACTGACTTACCAGTAGTATTTATGTAAACCTAATACACACCAGTAGTAATGAACTACCAGTAGTATCTTGTGCACATGCCTACAATCAGTAATACAGATCTACCAATAGTAAAACACTTTAAATAAATAACTTTTTACAACAAAACTTTACACATGACTTTAAGTGAGATATTAATTTATCAGAATCATTCCAATACTGCTAACCAAGAAGTTGAATCTTCCTACATCAAAAGCTTTTGTAAAAAGATCTGCTAATTGATCATCAGTATGGATTTTAACCACTTTGATTAATTTCTTTTCATTACAGTCTCTTATAAAATGAAATCTGATTTCAATGTGTTTAGTTTTAGAGTGTTTTACTGGATTGTTCACAATACTAATAGCACTTTGATTATCAATAAAAATAGGAGTTTTAAGGATAGAGATACCAAAGTCTAGAAGCTGGTTTTGAATCCAGAGTACTTGAGCACAACAAGCAGATGCAGCTACATACTCTGCTTCAGCAGTTGATGTTGATACATTTTTTGCTTCTTGCATTGCCATGACACCAGTCTTGATCCAAAGAATTGACATCCACCAGTAGTGGACTTTCTGTCTTGACATTCACCTCCATAGTCACTATCTGTGTAGGCTATGAGTTCAAAGGGTGAATCATGTGGATACCATAGACCTAGTGATGGTTTGCCTTTCAAGTATCTGAATATTCTTTTGACAGCTTGCAAGTGTAGTTCTTTAGGTCTTGATTGATATCTTGCACACACACAAACACTATACATAATTTCAGGTCTTGATGCAGTTAAGTTCATCAAAGAGCCTATCATTGATCTATATAAGTGTTCATCTACATCCTCCCCCTCAACATCAGGATGTAGGTGTTTGTGTGTTTCCATTGGTGTACTTGCACTTTTACTGTCTTTCAAATCAAACTTTTCCAAGATGTCTTTGACATATTTTGATTGATTTATCAAAATACCATCTGTTCTTTGATTGACTTGGAGTCCAAGGAAGAAGTTCATTGGACCCATAGAGCTCATCTTGAATTTAATCTGCATCAGTTCTTCAAATTCTTTGCATAATAAATCATTGGTTGAGCCAAAGATGATATCATCTACATAGATTTGTACCAGTAGTATATCATCTTTAACTTTCTTTGTAAACAAAGTTTTGTCAATGGCTCCTCTTTTAAAGTTGTTCTTCAAAAGGTATGATGATAATGTGTCATACCATGCTCTTGGTGCCTGATGTAGGCCATACAGAGCTTTATCTAGTTTGAACACATAATCACCATGTTTTGGATCTTCAAAACCTGGAGGTTGGCATACATAGACCTCTTCTTTGATAGACCTTGAACTTCTTGAATGAAGCATATGCTAGAAATATTCTTATGGCTTCAATTCTAGCAACAGGAGCATATACTTCATCATAGTCTATTCCTTCTTCTTGAGTGTATCCTTGGGCTACAAGTCTGGCTTTGTTCTTGATCACTATACCTCTTTCATCTTTCTTGTTTCTGAAGATCCATCTTGTTCCAATGGCTCTTTTTCCTTTGGGTAGAGGTACAAGTGTCCAAACAGCTTGTAACTTAAATTGAAGGAGTTCCTCTTGCATTGCCTCAATCCAGTTTGAGTCCTTCATTGCTTGTTGGATCTTCTTTGGTTCATCCTGAGACAAAAAGCATTCAAACATACACTCATTAGCAATTAGACTTATGTTACACATGTTTGCAGTTAAGCTTTTATTTAATTTGCTTCTTGTTTGTAGTGGTGAGTTAACATCACTTAGAACAAGGTCTAATGGATGGTTCTTCTGAGTCCTTGTGGTTGTAGTTTTATCAACTACTAGTTGATTTTCAAGATTGGACTCATTTGTCTCAGGCAGTTGTTCCTCTAGTGATCCTTCATTGATGTTTGATTCATCATCAGCTTGGTCAGAGTTACTACTGCTATTGTCTTCATTGAGATCAGTAGTATTGTTGTTGTTACTGGTATCAGTAGTATCTTGAGAATCTAGGTTATTGTTAGTACCAGTAGTATTTTGAGTACTATTACTGGTATCAGTAGTATTTGAATTACTACTGTCCTCACTCTCAGAGTTACTACTGGTTCCAGAAATTGAGTCATTATTGTCCTCCGTATTAACTTTTGGAGCAGTATTAACCACTATGTATCTCATCTCCTCTTGACCAGTATTAACAGATGATGTTCCTTCCTTTTGAGTGTGACAATTTGAATTACCTGCATTGAACTCCATGTTAGAATTAAAAGATTTGGTTAGATTGTCTATGTTGAATAGCCAATCTGGACCATTTCCTTGTTCCTTAGGTACATTTTCATTAAAGGATACATTGATGCTTTCTTCAATTATCCTTAGTCTTTTGTTGAATACTCTGTATGATTTGCTTTGAGTAGAATATCCCACAAAGATTCCATCATCAGCTTTGCAGTCAAATTTACCAATTTGTTCTCTTGTAATTAGAATAGTACAAGGACACCCAAATGATTTTAGGAAACTTATGGAAGGTTTTCTTTTATTAAAAAGTTCATATGGTGTTTTAAAATGTGGCTTCACTATTAATACTCTGTTCTGAACATAACAGGCAGTATTAACAGCTTCTGCCCAAAAAGTGATTGGTAATTTTGAATCTGCTAACATTGATCTTGCTGCTTCAATGATGGTTCTATTTCTTCTTTCAGCTACACCATTTTGTTGTGGAGTTCTAGGTGAGCTGTATTGCCTGTCAATACCTTTAAGATCACAAAAGTTAATTAAGTTAGCATTTTTAAATTCTGTGCCATTATCACATCTTATGGCTTTAACTTTTTGATCAGATGTGTTCTCCAGTTTGACAATTAAGTTCTTTATGAGTTCACTTGTTTCATCCTTTGTCCTGAGAAAGAAAACCCATGTATATCTTGAAAAGTCATCAGTAATAACAAGACAATATTGTTTCTTTCCAATACTCATTACATTTGTAGGTCCAAATAGGTCCATATGTAAGAGCTGCAAAGGAACAGAAATAGAGTTTACAGTTTTGGGCTTATGAGAAGACTTGTGTTGTTTACCTTTTAGGCATGCAACACAATGATGATCACACATAAATTGTTTTTGAGGTAGTCCAATGACCAGATTTCTTTTTACTAAATTGTTCATGTTTTTGAAATTTGTGTGACACATCCTTCTATGCCATAGTTCTGATTCAGTGGTGTTTGCCTTGGATATAAAACAGTTGATCTCATTTGAAGAAATGAGTTCTCCCCCTATATCTAGGCAATACACATTGTTTCTCCTTGGAGTTCTTAAAACAACATATTTTTCATCTAAAATAAAGTCAGGAGAAAGAATGATGCACTCAATGTCTGTGAAAAGAATTTTGTTCTTTTTATCACAAACTTGAGACACACTGACAAGATTGTATTTTAGTTCAGCTACATAAAATACATCATCAAAGGTAATTTTGCCATTAGTAACAGTACCTTTACCTGTAATCTTAACTCCCTGTGGATTCTCACCAAATGCCACATATCCTCCATCAAATGACTTGAAATCTTTAAGAATTTGCAGATTTCCAGTCATGTGCCTTGAGCATCCACTATCAATATGCCATGTTCTTCCTTCTTCTGGGATCTGAATGCTCTGCACAAGTGAGTAAAGGATTAGTTAAGTTTGGGAACCCAAGCTTTATATGTCTTGGGTTCATCCTTTAAGAAATAAGCTTGTGGGGATTTAACTTTAAATATTTTTGGTACCCATACTTGTGTATTACTGGTGTTTTGTTTTACTACTGCCCTTTGGAAAGTATTACTGGTGTGAGAATTTTCTACTGATCTTGGTGTATACCCGTGATTTTTAGCTTTTGAATGCTTTACTACTGATGGACCAGTAGTATTTGGGTACTTACCATGTTTAGAATGACCAGTAGTGTTTTTAGGGTTGACACCAGTAGTATTTTTGAAAGTTGGTTTGGGAGCAGTAGTATTTTTGTAATTAGGGTTTTTACCAGTAGTGTTCTTGTACTGGTACCATACAGCATTATAATTAGGGTTAACACCAGTAGTAAAGTTTGTAAAGTTTTTACTGGTGTTGGAAAATTTAAAGTATTGTTTATTTTGATTAGATTTTCCATTGTTCTTGAAGTAATTGCTGTTCTTTGGGCTTCCAACTCTTCTGTTTTGCACAAATCTTGGTGCACTTCTTCCAAATCTTGGTGTTTCAGCAATTGGAGTTTTTGTTTTATTTACTACTGAAGGGCCAGTAGTATCTTTTAACTTCTGTGTCTTTGCTTTTTCTTTAAAGATTTTAAATTCTCTTAACTCTTTGCAGTTTATTGGATTGAAGTGACAATCCTTTGCTAAATGATTTACTTTGTTGCAAATGACACATTTTAATTTATTATCTTGAGCCTTTATGATTTTTCTTTGTTCTAAGAGTTGGTTCCTATTTCTTTGATTTCCCCTTTTTAGAATTTTAGGTATATTTTCTGCATCATATTTAGGAGATTCATTTGGACTTTGTGCTGTGTGAAAACTTGTATCAATTGATTTTGGTGATTCAGTTTGAGAAATTGTAAATTCAATTGATTGATCATCATCAGAAGAATCATTTGATTCAGATGTTTCATTATGTGATTGAGTTTGATTTTCAGTTTTTAATTCATTAATGATTCTTTCTGAACTGTTTTTAAGTGGTGGGATTATTTTATATGGAGGTGGTACAGCATGATATCCCACCCCATGAACAACTTTTTCTGTAGTTTGATTGTTAGTTAGTTCATCAAGAATTTTAGTGCTTCGTTCAAACTTTTTGATTGTTAATTTATTTTGTTCAATTTCAAGCTGACATTCTTCTAATTTACTTGTTAGTTCTTTATTTTTTATTTAATAAAACTCTTTCTCATCCACAGCCTGAAGCAATTCTTCCTTTATCCTTTGATCAATCATCTGGTACACCTTTATTTGATGTTCTTGATCAGCAATCACACTATCAAACTCATGATTTCTTCTGACTGCTTTTGCTAAATCTTCATTTAATTTAGTGTTTTCTTTTTCTAAGTTTTTAACAATTTTAGCACATTCAGAAGTACAAGGTTTAGGTTTTACCTCAGTTTTGTTGTCAGTAAAGGCCATGAGAGCTTGGTTTTGAGCATGCTCTTCTGCTTGGAAGCTCCAGTCATAACCTTGTCCTTGTTGTGATACAAGGGCAGTTGATTTTGATCTTTTCTCTGGCTGAGGACATTCTTTTGCAAAGTGACCAAGGTTGTTACAGTTGTAACATTTGACTTTAGTTTTGTCAAATCCAGCTTTGTCACCTTTATTGTAGTTGAGGCTTGTCCTACCAGTTCTCTTTAAGAATCTTTTGGTCCTTAGGCTCAGCATAGCCATCTGCCATTTAAGATCCATCTCCTCAAGATCATCTGGATTCAATTGTTCCAAGTCATCACTAATCAGTGCAGTATGCACATGACTAGTGAAGAAGGATTCTCTTGCAGTATCCTCAGAATCTGCAGCCTTTCCTGTGGAGGTTTCCTGACCTTGACCTGTACTAGATACAAATGCAACATTATTAGAAGAAATAGAAGGGTTCTTTTGATTTACCTCAGTTTCAAATACTCTGAGATCATTGTAGAGTTCATCCAACTCTTTTTCTTCTAGAGCATCTCTTTGTCTATATACCACTGTATACATGGCCCATTCTTCACTAAGAGACCTTAGGAACTTCATGTTGACATCTTCTTGATCCATCTTGACCCAACTTGGTTAAGTTCACCAATTAGCTTGTTGAATCTGTCAAACACTTGAGTGAGTGTTTCATTGGGCTTTCCTTTGAAATTTTCAAAGTCTTGTTTAAGAACAGACTTCATGTTCCTCTTGGTACTCTTTGTCCCAACGAATCTCTTCTCCAGTGCTTCCCAAAGCACCTTTGCATCATCATACTCAACAAAGAGATGTTGATAGTCATTAGGAATGGCCAATAGGAGAGTGCTTAGAGTTTTCAGTTCGATTCCCTTGTCCTTCTTCTCCTTCTCACATTTAAGTTTGTCTGCCTCAGTTGCAGAGCTGCTTGCTTGACCAGGACCAGTTTTGTTTCCTTCAAGGACAACTTCCCACATAGAATAATCTGTAATAAGCATGTATTGCTTAATACGATTTTTCCACATCCCAAAGTTGTTGGGAGTGAGTATAGGAATTTTGTTGGCCTGAGTGCTTTCATTATTATCAGTCATGATTAATAATGTGTGTGTTTTGAAGATTAAAACTTTTTGTTGTTCTTAACAAATAGTAGATCTAGAACCAATACACTCTGATACCACTTGTCAGGATCGATTAACTATAGAGAAGTTAATAAACACCTTAGATCTAATTGACTATAGAAGTTGCAGCGGATCAACACTATATCAATGTAATTAAGAACAATGAACTGTAAATAATATGCGAACGTATTAAGAACACAGTTTCACAAAAAGCTTCAATGTATATTATTAAGTTAACAATACACACGTACGTTTACAATTCGTAAGGAACTATTTATAATAGTCCTTGAAGCTAAACTATTTACCCTAGTTATTCTAGGACTTTGATTTACATTCGAATTCTATAGATATACATTGATTTACATACTATAACTATCTCTACGAAGATCTCGGACTTGATATGTTCCATAAACGCGTATCAGTAGTAAAACCAATCACCAGTAGTAAATATGCAACGTCAGTAGTAAGTCTGATGATCAGTAGTAAGTCCAAAACCATCATCAGTAGTAACTACTATTGATCAGTAGTATCTTCAATAAGCCTTGATCAGTAGTAACTTTAGTTATAGTCTTCACCAGCATCAACTTCATCAGTAGTACATGTTCTGCCCCATCAGTACTAAGTATGATCAGTACTAACTGCAGCATCAGTATTAAGTTGATCTGTGTTTTGTTCCAACATATAGTGCCCCTTGTCCGTCTCGAGAGTGATGGGGATGAAAGACCGGATGTTGGTGACTGTTATCGCCGGATGTAGCTTGGTGGTGGTGGGTTTTTCGCCGCCGGTCATGGTGGACAAAGAAGGGTGGCGGCCGACAGGGTTAGAAGAAAGAAATTAGGTATTTTGCTCTGATACCATATAAGACAATAGAGAATAAGTACTTTGGTTTCTCATTGATTAACAACTCATTATATAGTATACAAGATCCTATCTCTATGGACAAGATATGAACAAATCTTTTTAAATATTAACAACATTATGTGTATCTTCTAATCTAATAATTGTGAATTGATAAACAATGATTAAACAAGTCGTAATAAAGCCTGGCTCTAAAGATTTAACTCAATCTCTTGCTTCCCAGTTAAAGTGAAGGGAAACAATCTCAGTCTCATGGTATCCAACGTCACGTCTCATTGTTTGAACAGTTCACAAATTTCCAAAAAATTCTCAAGATGTCTGTTGGGATCATTGCATAATCTGCCATCGAAGTTCAGATCCCGCACCATACTAAGGAATTGTCCTTTAGTCTCGAAGTTGATATTAGTGAGTTCTGGAAATATGATAGATGGAGTAGGGGCAGTTGGTGTTGTCTGCCTAATACTCCACATGGGTTGCTCTGCTGGTCGTTCATCCCCCATTTGATTATCAAAAATAGGATTTTCAAAAGTCTGAAAGTTTATTGATTCTAGATATTGTGTTGCTAAAACTGCTCTACGTCGCTGGCGAAGAAGTTTCTCTAGTTCAGAATATGGTGACAATGGTTCTGAATTAGAGTTACGGGTCATACACCCGCAAACACTTAAAGCAAAACATAAAAACGCAACGGTTCAACAACTTCAATGAAAACCAGAAAATAAATAAAAACAAAATGTTTAACTTGTCTAGGAATAAATTCTTAGACAAGGATCCATTAACTAATTAGTTCTAAATTACTAATCACGCAACTGCTCCCCAGCAGCGGTGGCAAAAACTTGATGTGATAAAACCAGCTACAAAATAATTAGCTAAATACACCATCTTTAGATTACCACATTCTTAGGCAAGTAAATAGTGAGCAATATAGTTCAGGTAGGTACTTTCGGGTATTTCGTCTAAACATGGAACAATTAAGTTGATTATGTAAAGCAAAACTAATTAATCAATCTAAATAAATAACTAAAAGGGGTTTTCATTGTTGTAACTTTTATTAAGAAAACGATTAATTTAAATAAAATTAGTTTTGAAAGAAGACAACTGACAGTAAATAGGGTGGAAGTGTTTTCAATATTAAGAAGGATATTCACTATGAGTCGAATCTGTCTAGGTCTAGGTTTGGTTGTTAAGTACCGATTTAATTCATGTTCTAGCAGTTGAGGAACTAGATTTCTCTCAAACCTTACAATTTCCATAATATAGTCCCTAGGAATTACTTCTCTCAAGAACTGTATTAAAGTCACACTCCGGCTTGTAAATCTCAACTAGGCCCGGCTTTCCGAGACCTTCTAATCCTAGGGATTTATTCTCTAAAGATTAGACTTTAAGTTTTACCTAGGTTATCAGTATCTAATCTCGGACCCCTATTTCTAGTGAGTCGCTGACTACATCAAATAATTATAAAAAGTCAGGGGAATTACTAAATAAATTCAATGTTGTCAATATTTTATCAATCTAGTAACAAACAGATTAAGTAATGCGAAAGTAAAGGTTTAACAAAAAAGTACTTTGTTAAAAGCACAAGTATTCAAACAATCATAAATAAATCCTAAATATATCCAAACCTAATACCTAACTTCATGTAATCATATCGAGTATGCGATGATTAGAATATAGACATGCTAATAATCATCAAACAAACATAAAAATTCATAAACATAATTCGAACAAAAATGATAAAAACCAATGTTTAAGCCTTGAATCTTGATGGTTGAGAGCTCCTAGGGTTAAAATTCGGCTGCCATAAAAGCTAGGTCAAAATTTCTTCATCAGATCTGCAATTTTTGCTTAAATAGGCACCTAACCGCGTGAAATCGCATCGCTAAAGCCCAAATATCGCATCGCTAATGCGATCCCGCGTGAATTCGCGTCGCTATCTCCTAGATAGCGACGCTATCTTGTCATTTTATTGGCGAACAGGACCTCAAAATCGCATTTTCTTCCAAAATCGCGTTCCAGATAGCGCAATAGATAGCGTCGCTATCTATAAATAGCGGCGCTATCTCCTTTGATTGTGGGATTCTTCATTTTCTTGTGCCGTTTTAACCCGTTTTTGTCACATTTTCTTCTAAAGCCTGAAATATACGATGGATATTGTTTTCTTAGTGATAACACCATAATTTAATAATAAATACACACAAAAAGAGCAATATTGGCTGGTAAATATATGTATAAATATGCCGATATCAGTTACGTGTAATTTCGTGAAAGGCTGCAGTATCAATACTGTTGCGGGTCCGTTTCGGGACCTTTCTGGTCGGACTCCGGTCACAGTTTCTTCTGATAAAATGTAGATATAGATCTTCTATACTCTTTGTAACAATTTGAGAATTTGTTACCATACGGTTTGTGAGATATTACAATTTTGGTGAAAGTGTCGCGTGCTGCCAAAACCGTATGGTTCAGGTTTTGAGTAGATTTTTTATATGAGCTTTCTTGTGTGACGTAGGACCCTATAGGAGCTAAGTTTTGAGTTGTACCTTGTTTGTGGACTTAATTGGATGCTAGCACCCCAAGGTGAGTAATTTCACTATACGATTTGTCTTTACATACACTTCGTTACTATGCGCTATGTGTATGAATTCTTGAACTGAGATATGCTTGTGTGCTAATATGTGATTGAGTATTGTTTTAGTTTTATTGCATCTTAAATTGAGATATAGGTGCTTGAGTATCTGAGCTCGGTACTGTATCATTGTGTGTTGATCTGAGTACTTGAGATGGTTATTGAGATTGATTGAGATTTGAGATTTGTTATACTTGGTTTTATATGAGTACCTATTGTAGAGTCAACACGTTTTAAAAACCAACTAAAACTATATAAGATTAAATACCGCCGCAAGAGGCAATGGCAAGAGCTAACTCTTCCTTGAGAGCCAAGTGCAATTCATGACTGTCAACGTGGCGCTTGAGACACCTAGAGGATGGGTGTTTGAAGGGGGTGTTGAGGCGAGCGCATAGGCAGTTGGCGTTGCGTTTGAGGATCGTCTCAGCACCAAGGCGAACCAAATGAGAAATTAATAAAGGCCTAATAACGAGAAAAGATTAGTCTCTTAGGGATCATTTATGTGTGAATGATTTGTATGTGATTACTGTTGTATTTAATATTATTCACTGAGCGTGTAGCTTAACCCAAACATTTCGCCCCCGAGCGTGCCGGTACTAGCAAAGGCAAGAAGAAGGTGGTGAGATGAGCTGTTAAATCTACTTCTCGATTTGGATTGTTATGATTTGAGTTAAATAATTTTTACTTCCTCCGTTTCAAAATAAGTGATACAAATTAGAGTTCACGATTTTTGAGCCAAAAGATGATAATGAAGGTTAGTTAGAGCATCTCCAATGCTAGCTTTTTTAAAAGCTTATTACTATTACAATAAGCTTTTGTATGACTTTTTACCATTGGAATGGTGAGCTTTTTTAAAAGCTTATTGCAAAGACTTTTTTTCTACTAAGCTTTTAATGAACTTTCAATGTTTGTCATTTTTAGTCCCCTGTGTATAATAGTCTTTCATTCTAAACCTTAGATATATTGTACATAAATTCTTTATTATTTTTTTATTTGTTAGTAAATATATTATATAATACTTAGTGCCAATTATTATAATATATTTGTATGAGATATTTTAAAAAATAATATAATTAGTAAGGATGTTATAAAAAGTGCCAAATTAGATAATGGGTATTTATAAAACATTTAAGGTAGATAAAGGTAAATTAGAAATATTGTAATAGAAAAAGCTTTTAGAAAGGTTAACCATTGGAGATGCTATTTATGTAAAGGTTTTGGTGAGTAGATTGTTGATGTGGCAAAAGTAATAAGCTATTGTGAGGTTAACCATTGGGGATGCTCTTAGATTAAATTTGATAGTTAGTGGAGGATGGGTCCCACATATATTGATTAAAGTGAATTTATTGATGTTTAAACTTAAAAGTAAGGGTACATGTGTCTTTTCACTTTATTAAAGGACATAGTTAGTGGGTGTGGTCCCCACTACCTTTTACCAAATATAGTAAGTTTTCAAAGTGTATCACTTATTTTGAAACACCTTAAAATAGAAAGTGTATCACTTATTTTGAAACGGAGGAAGTAAAACATTTATTTATTTTACGCATTCAATACTCAATTATTTTAAAAAAAATATTAAATGAGTTGGGTCCTTTTGAGTACTTGTGATTGAGAATATTATATATTTATTTGTTAAAATTTACAAAATTTTCCCAAAACTTTTGAGGTGTTACACACGCATAGAGAATAATGAGCTCGGATTTACAATTCAAATCACGTCTCACGCAGATTTGAAAAGTAAAAACAAGTGATTTCAATCGATTGGATGACATGACTTAAATTTTTTGGTATGTTTTCGACAAAAATGTGTTTATCATCTTAATAGGTTTGAAGGAAGCATGCATTCTTCATTCGTAGACTAGATATTTAAAAAGCGATAAAATAATTTTAAGCGATTATTAAATGTTCATTGTGAAAACCTCGACCGATGAGAACCTATGCTCGGTCTCGTGATTCATCACGACAGACCGAAGGGTCAACCAGGGACGGGCTATTGAGTCATCACGAGTTGGCACGTGGATTAGGCTATTGAAACACCCAAATCCGAGTCGTGTAGCTTCTAGAAATCCAGTATTCGTACAACTATTGCAAAGTGACGGGATTGCTTGTTGCATCTTAATTTTTTTCCATGTTTGGCCAACAATTTTACATATAAAATAATACAAATATAACAACTAAATTTATTACAATTAAATTACAAATTGCCACAAAAAATGGCACCGAAATAAAGAGAACTAATGATTACACAATAGCCTAAAAACTGCTTCCCCAAAACATAAATAACATATCCAACGAACACATTCAAACATCACATTCACAATTTTGTCAAGGTTTTCATTGGGTTTTCACAACCCACAAACGACTCATAATCAATGCAAGGTTTTGGCTTGGTCCTTGGCTTAAAATTCATGATTCTGCCATGGAATACAATTTACAATATATACTGACAATCCAAGCCAATATAAATCGTAAAACAAATTAACAAGAATTTTTAACAATTTTAATTTTTTGTAACAACTGACATTTAGGGTTTCTAAAAATCAATATTTTTTCCCTTTTAGTTTCAAAAAATCGATAATAGTAGTCGACCTTAAAGCCCCATCTTCGTTCGACCGAATAAAGAACAAGATGATTTTTTTTTTGGTTTTTGCCACTTTACAAAATACTTAGCTAATAATATGGCACATATGAACTCATGATACCATTGTTGGTGATTCCCGTTTTATATCAAGAAAACACAGCGGAAAATATCAAGAATGTACCAGGAACGGATCTTGATATATACCACATAATTAAGCTAGAAATAAACAAGAGAAAGGATGAACAGTTTCATAATCTCGAGCACCAAATCGTGGGTACCGAACTTGTAACATCTTAAAATTTTGGGAAATTTTAATTTTTTTTAATAAAATAAAATGACATTTCCCAAAAATACATGTAAACAAAAGGTCCCACTCTTAATAATATTAAAATCTGAACCGTCACAAGGTTTAAATGCGGAAAATAAAATAGATGTTTCAAAATTGTTTAACTTGAAATAAACAATTAAATCCAAATCTCATTGAGTAGCATCATCCAATACCCTTCTCATTCCCTTTTCTAGTACCTGCACAATGGGGGGGGGGGGTGTTTGGGGTGCCACACGCTGAGTGAATAAAATTAGTATACAAACGTTATCACAAACAAGTCATGCGACATACATGATCCGTAAAAAAATCTACTCATTTCTCGTTATTAGGCCTTTATTAAATTCTCATTAGCTTCGTCATGGTGATGAGGCGATCCTCAAACGCAACACCAACTGTCCATGCGCTCGTCTCAACACCTTCTTCCAACACCTGTCCTCTTGGTATCCCAAGTACCACGCTGACATTCGTGTAGTGTACTTCGCTCTCAGGGAAGAGTTAGTTCTCGCCGTCGCCTCTTGCAAGAGTAATTAATCTCATATAATTATTAGTTGGTTTTATAACGTGTTGACTCTAAAACATGTACTCATATAAAACCAAGTAGCATAACTCAAATGCATATCAACTCAACAAATATCTCAAGTACCATCTCAGGTAACACAAATCCTAAATGCATATCATCTCAACAGATATCTCAAGTACACAGATCAACACATAATGATATGGTACTCAACTCAGTTACTCAGCATCCATATCTCAATTCAAGATAAAATAAATCTAAAACAATCGTACACACAGATTGGCACAAAATCACATCTCAAATCATAGATCATAAGACATAGCACAAACTCATTAAACGTATGTAGATACGAAGTGTATAGTGATGTTACTCACCTCAATAAACGTAACCTCCTAATAGAGTCCTCGGTAAGTAAACGGTCACAACTCAGGCCTACAACACATAACAAGACCCGGATTAAAGTCAACTCAAGACTCGTTTAAAAACAATCTGCCACCACCCGTCACTCCCACGGGAACAGCCATAACTCCCAACCCGTTTACTATATTCACTCCAAATTTTAACCACAAAAATTAGACTCTGATAACTTTTAAGCCCAAATCAGATTCCAAAGGTGTCAAAAAAGTCTCCCAACTCAGTACAATTGCACAGCTAAAATCTTTGCGACAATTTACTACAACATTGATAACTTTTAAGCCGTAAATCAAATTAACGAGCTGTTTGAGGCATCGGAAAGATAACTTAGAAAACTAGGCACCAGCGCGGGCCAAAAATCTATAAACTTACTCGACCATGTTAACAACAGACCCAAACAAACGGAATAGGATCTGCCCAAAAATTATATTTGTTTCTAAAACTCATTTTAGTATCCCGACACCAACTCATATATCCCGACGACACCCTACAACCCCGAAAATCAACTTTATCACATAAACGTGTTTAAAAATAATCTAGCTCGTTAATTTGAAAACTTTCCCGGTTCAAAAATTTAGAAAAATCCTTAAGCTCTAAACCGAACAACACATACAACAATCGAATCACAATAAAACAACAAAAACCAAACCCTATGGCTCAGTCTCACGAACCCGTCAATTCCATCAAACCCTACACAAAATATGGATTAGGCATGGTTCACAGCAATTCAAGAACTCGGGAGTTACAAAACAAAACCGGAAAAAGAGGGACTACCAAAATAGAATATGGAATCCGGCTCGAGGTTTGCTCTTCTCGGTTCCAATCACCACTAGATGATCACCACCACTTCTCCTATGCACCTTGTCATCATCCAAATGGGCAAACCGTACGATATTGATCAGAACACAGAATGTACAAAGAATCAAACGAAAAGATGTACACAATTACCACTCGGGAATCCGCTTGCTCGGCAGCACACTCGATCATCGACTGGTATACGAGAAGGAAGGATGCAGCTTTGAGATGCTCTATAAGATCGAAGAAGGGAGAAGCCAAAGAACAAACTGGAGAAAACTCTCCCGCTGCCGATCGGTATACAAGGAGTGGAAAACGAAGAAGGGAAATCGAACAAGAAAAATCGGGCCTTGGCCAAAGGCCGGCCCTCACTCCCTCTTAACCATCAAAGCTCGGGATTATAATCATGTAGTAATAATACTCGGCACTCGCTAACTCTCGAGGATAAAATATCACAAGTAAATAATACTCTTTATTTGTCTATACACGAATCGACACAAAATAAATAACACTCTAGTTAATTATTCAAAACGCCACCCATTTTATTATCTAAATTAAATGCATACAGAATCACATAATCTTGATTAAACAAATAACACGTAATTTATTTAAACTAGCAGGGTACCCGCACAATGCGGCGGCAGGTACCCAGAAACCATATTTCGTGGCGAGCAAGTGTTGTTCGTTTACACGGTAATAATTGTTGCTAGAAATAAATAATTAAACGGAAATGTGGATTTTGGTAAGAGTTGATGATTTACAGCGTCGTATATTTAATGTTATTGGGTAAAATGGTTTTCGAGTAACAGACTTTTGTTATTAAGTGAGGGTGGTGTTACCAAAGTGTAATGTATAGCAAGTGGTTAACACATAGTAATAAGTTAGGAGAGGTCTTGGGTTCGAATCTTATTAGCCGTGAATTTTTTTTTTTAAGGTAGAGAACTAACTAACAAAAGTGGAAAGGTCCTTAAAATCAAGTTTAAGGAGCTCCTTAAACTTGTCTAATGTGGTAGGCCTAAATGCTTTATATAGTAATAAGATAATAAAGTTATTAAATTAATTATCTGAAATTTAGGACGTTACAGAACCGATTGAAACCAAGATTTAATTGTGTTGAATCCCTCAAAACGTAGTCCACACTACACCTTGCAAGAACACTAAGGAGAATGTTAGTCAAAGGCTTGAAGATTAAAATCAAATCCTAGGTTATGAGAGGGTGGGGTGGGGTGGGGGGTCTAGAGAAAAAAGAGGGAGAGATTGGTTTTTCAACTTAACCCTAATCTCATGATTCCCTTTCTTAATTATAGATTATGACTTTTCAGTTTTAGCTCCTTGCCTTTTGATTCTTCGTATTTATTTACTAATTAGTTTTAAATTTAAAAAATTAAGTCCAAACGTACTTATCAAGTAATCATATTTTATATAAATAATGTAATTACCCTAATTACATTATATATGTTTAATGATGTTTGATGTATGAGTGTGTGACCCTTTAGACTCATATATGTCTAGTCATATGATCATTTGTCATGACAAAAGCATATTCCAACTATAATTTCCAGAGAACATGATGAAGCCGGACGCAAAAGTGGTGACTCAAAACACTGAAGTATGTAGAAATCAAAGTGAAGCGTAAAATCATTAAGAAGGTCACTAATTCATATGTATTTATACAACAAATCCATTAATTTTCATATTTACAATATGTACATAATAAGTATGTTTTTACCACGCACAATGTTGTTGGGATTTTCATATGATAACCAAACTAATGTTTACTGATATTCGTACAACCACAAATTCATATTTTCAATAATTTGAATACTATAAATATGTTGAGCTGGAAAATCAAATTGATAAATGTTATACTACCTCTGTTAGTTCCCAGACTAAGTAAATAAGATTTGATGATCAAATAGCTAAGAAGAATAATACAGCTGAAGTATGTATCTCAGCTGACGTACAAGTATATTCATAAACCTTCAACTGAGTATCTACTTAGCTCAAGGAATCAAGTCAAATCAGAAGCTACACAAAGAGTGATTATTCGATGTTTATGGCCGAAGGACAGAAACCCGAAGAAGACCATTCAGCTGATAGTGGAAGCAGCTGATGGTATCTAATGCAGATCAGGAGTTGATGGAACATTTTCCTTTCCCGCTCGAAGAGAAGAAAACGATGAAGATCTTCTATTTTGGAATAGAAGATACCTTTTCAGAACTTCATCGTTTGTCCCTCCAAACTTAAAAAGGTAAAGTCAACTTCTTTTGTACTATCATAGTACACCTTTTCACTGTGCGTCAGAAAAGGTGGTAAAAGAAGTTGACACAAACTATAATAAGGACTCTAACCTATGCAAGTGCATTTAATGTTTCCGTGGACAAGTCTACATCACCGAATAATATGTCTACACGTTGATTAACTAGTGGACAAAGAAACATGGTTCATGGGTTATATATATAGACGTAAATGCTTGCATTTATATACACCTTTTATATTCATAGCACAAAAACATTCTCTGAGAGTTTGTTATTTGTCTGATATTAACTCTTTCATAGTTAATACTCAGGCATTAAATATCAGCTAGCAGCTGATAAACTTTCTTTGCATAGGATCTTAGTTTGAGCGATCAAAAGTGTCACTTCAAGTATAAAGTTTTATTTAATTTGTACTATCTATTTCCGCAAACTTTGTACCGCATTAAGTTGTTTTAATAAACTCTTAATCATTGAAAAATATTGTGTGTTCTTTACTTTCTTGTCTTTACTTAGCCATAACGCAACACGTTTGTGTTGTTGGGATGCAACAACTGGTATCAGAGAAAGTGTCAAAGTTGTTTTTCATCAACTCTGAGCATCTGTTATGGCCGAACCTACATCTGATCTTCCATCATCTAGAAAACCTCCCAAACTCACTCAAACCAACTACCCCATGTGGAAGTCACGTATGTTCTATCACATGATTAACTATCACCCAAAACTTCAAGATAATATAACGATAGGGAAATACATCCCTCAAACCTTTATTCCTGGCACTGCTGACATAGCAGAACACTATGTTGTGTAGCCGGAAGTACAATGGTCAGATGCTGATAGACGTCTTGTTCATCTTGAAAATAAAGGAAGAGACATGCTATTTCAAGCAGTTGGTGATGAACTATATCCCAATATTCAATTTTGTGACTCAGTTAAAGAAATGTGGGAGAGGTTGGCTGAAGTGTATAAAGGCACATCTGTTGTGCGTGAACATAACAAAAACATGCTCATTCATGACTACGAGCTGTTTAAAGCTAAGCCTAGTGAGACTATAGCTCAAACGTTCAATCGTTACAATATTTTGTTAAATGAGCTGAAGCCTCATGGGGTTGAAAAGGACGACATGTCCAAAATGTGTAAGTTTATGGCAGCTCTCCCTTCTAAATGGGCTACCATTATAACTTGCATGAGTACATCTACAACTTTAAAAGATTATACTCTTTCTTCTCTCTACGGCATGTTTCTCAGCCATGAGAGAATTGTACTCAACAAATTTCAACCTCCAAAGGACTCAAAAACGAGTTCCTCAGGATCTTCAGCTGCTCTCATTTCTATAAACAAACCAAGCAAGATTGAATATCCTCCCTCGGATGATGAAGCTGATGCAACTTCAACTGTTGACTTGTTCAACATGCCTGAGGTCAGCATCGAAGAGATCGATGAAGATGAAGACAATGAAGCCCTTATAACTGAGCATTCCTTACTTGTTAAAAACAGAAAATTCTTTAAAGGCAAATCTGGCTCGTCAGCTAAAGGGCAATTAGCAAACCTATCTCATCAGCTGCATCTTCCAAACCCTCTGGAAGTAGACCTGACATCTGTGAGATAACATGCTACAACTGCAACAAAAAGGGACACTATGCTAACGACTGCAAGCAAAAGAAAGCTAGTTCATCCTCTTCAGCTAGTGAGTCCATTGAAGAAAAATATTAAAAGCTACAAGCCTTCACTAAAAAGATACTTGAAGAGAAGAAGGCACTTGAAGGAAAAGTTACTGACAAGGGTCTAGTAGCTGAAACTCACGATTGGGCTGACTCTGATGACAACTCTTCTGATGATGATGAACCTATGGCCACCATGTGTTTGATGGCGCGTGCGGATGAAAGCACTGCAGCTGATGATGATGGTTCATATCAATGGGTCAACATAGTTCACAAAAAGGTAACCTCTCTAATCTCTGCTGAGGCTAAAGAAGCCAAAGAAATTGTTGATTCCATTGTCTGTGACGTGCACGTCATTGATCAGCTGAAAGGTGAATGTTTGGATAAACATAATGCTATTTTACGAGAAAATGCTTTTTTTAAAAGAAAGACTAACTGATCACAAAACTTTAAAAGAAGAACTTTCTGAAACTAAGTTTATAAACTCAGTTCTTCAGCATCATCTAAATCAAAAAGTTAAAGAACTTGAAGCAATTAAAAAGATTTGTGAATCATGGTCTCATTCATCCAAACGTGTGAGTGAATGTGTTAACTCACAGATCCCTAGTCAGGTTCAAGTTGTATTAGGAGGAGATTTCCTTGATGCAGCTGCTGTACCTGATAGCAGTACGGATGATCTGTACTACTCGTCAGTTGATGCTTCTGTGCCAGCTGAAGAGTTGGTGTTCGGTTGCTTTGTTAAGTGTACCAAAACCTATGCTACTGAGATGTCCTCAGAAGAACCTTCTGAAACTACTGGTGGAGAATCATCAGCTGATTCTTCTGCCATAGTTGTTAGGACACCCACTGTAGTAATTGTTGAACCAAGTAAGTCTATCTTGGGTTCAGCACCTGTTGTTTCTTATACTAGACTTCAAAGGAATACTAGCAAAACAACAGCTAAGAAAACTGTTCTTACTCCCTTCAAGGGTGAGTCAGTTGGAGTGCGTACTCGAGCTGTAAAGAACAAAGGTAAGAGTGTTTCCAAAAACACTCAAAATCCTTCTCCAGTTGGATCTGTCAAACAGCTGAAAGGAAAGGTCTGTAAGCTGACTTCACTCGTTCAAACTCTGACTATCTCTGATAATCAGAAAATGAAAGGAATTATGGTTCCTATACCCAACTCTACTACCTCGCCCTCAACTCCACAACAAAGGAATAGAAAATGTTATAAGTGTGGAGAGCGTGGGCATATGGCAAGTGAGTGTGACAGCGCAAGCTTAAGACCTTCTCCAACTTAAGCTTGTGAGTCTACTGAGAAACCATCCCCTGTGTGTTCCAGCAGGCAATCACAAGGACCCATAGAAATGTGGGTTCCCAAAAAGAACTAACTTTTTTAACTTTTGTGCAGGGAGATCAAAGCAAACATATCCGGTATCTAGATAGTGGTTGCTCAAGGCATATGACTGGAAAAAAATTCCTGCTAGAAGAGTTTGAAGTAAGTACTGGTCCTCCAGTAATTTTTGGTGATAATGGTAGAGGCTTAACTGAAGGCTATGGATCCATCTCAAATGGATCTATAAAAATCACAAGGGTAGGTTATGTGAATGGGCTGAAACATAATTTAATCAGCATTAGTCAACTATGTGATGCAAAGTTCTCAGTGAACTTTAATGAATACAGAGGAACGGTGATAGATAAAAGTGGAAAAGTTGTATTACTTGCACCAAGAAATAACAATGTTTATATACTTGACATGAATCCCTATAATCAAGAAGTTTGTCTATTCTCTCATTCTACTGAAGAGCTAAATTGGTTGTGGGACAAAAGGCTATCTCACTTAAACTTCAAAAACATATCGAAGTTGGCTCGCGGTCAGCTGGTGAATGGTCTACCACAAATCAAGTATCAAAAAGATAAGCTTTGTTCAACTTGTGAACAAGGTAAACAACACAAAAGCTCATTCAAATTAAAGCAATGTTTCTCCATCAACAGCTTCCTGCATATGCTCCATATGGATCTCTTTGGTCCTATGAGTACTGAAAGTCTAGGTGGTAAGAAGTATAAACTTGTTATCGTTGACTAATATTCAGGATACAATTGGGTTATATTTCTTCGTCACAAAAGTGATGCAGCTGATGAACTCATTAAGTTCATCAAAAAGATGGAACTTCTAAATGGGTCAAGAGTCAAGATGCTGAGATCAGACAATGGCACTGAATTCAAAAATAGTACATTGGAAGATTTTGTTCAGAAGTTGGGATCTCACAAAACTTTTCAGCTGCTAGAACACCTCAACAGAATGGTGTTGCTGAAAGAAGAAACATAATCCTAATAGAAGCTGCAAGAACAATGCTTGCTGCGTCAAACATGCCAAAGCAATTCTGGGCAGAAGCTGTAAATACAACTTGTTTTACTCAAAACAGGTCTCTCTATGTGAAGAGACACAAGAAAACTTCTTATGAGATTCTTCGTCAAAGGAAGCCATACATTGGTTTCTTTCATGTATTTGGTTGTATGTGTTTTGTGTTAAACACATGAGATCAGCTGAGTAAATTTGACTCTAAAGCTGATGCAGCAATTTTCTTCGGGTATTCCACTATATCTAAGGCATTCAGAGCTTTCAACAAAAGTAGACAAACAATAGAAGAATCTATACACGTTATTTTTGAAGAACACTCTAAGGCCTTAAATCCAACCTCTGCTGAATCATATGACTCATTTCAGAGAACAACTGAACCACCAACTGATGATACAGCTGAAGCATTCTCTGATGCTTTGAACTTATTTGACGTACCAATAAATGATTCAGTTGACACATTTCATGATGCTCCTACATACCTTGTAGACATTGCAGCTGTTCAACAAGAAATACCAATAGCTAGAGCATCATCCAAGGCTAGAAACAATTCTAGGCCACCTCTTGACACTTCAAGAAGATTAGTTCAAAATGAAGTCATAATCCTGCTGAGCATTCAGCTGCTCAACAAGGATCAAATTATGCTGAATCTTCTTCTTCTACAGCTGCTCCTCAATCTAAGTGGACCTCAGAACATCCAATTCAATTAATCATTGGAGATCCACAACAAGGAGTGGTCACAAGAAGTAAGGCATCGTGCATTCTATGCTTATGGTCTTGTTTCTTAGCTGCTGAAGAACCGAAAAATATTAAAGCCACTTTAGAAAGCTCCAGCTGGATTCAGGCGATGCAGGAAGAACTTAACCGATTTGAGGTCAACAAAGTATGGCAGTTGGTTCCCCCACCAGCTGGTAAGACTATAATTGGTACTAAGTGGGTTTTTAGAAAAAAATGGACGAAGATGGTGTGGTTATCCGCAATAAGGCAAGGCTTGTTGCACAAGGATATAGACAGGAGGAAGGAATCGATTTCGATGAAACATTTGCTCCAGTAGCAAGGCTTGAGGCAATATGAATATTTCTAGTCTATGTTGCTTACAAAAACTTCACAGTTTTTCAGATGGATGTGAAAAGTGCGTTCTTAAATGGAAAGCTGCAAGAGGGAGTGTATGTGAAACAACCTCCTAGTTTTGAAAATCCTAAGTATTTAGACTATGTGTTTAAATTGGATAAGGCGATGTATGGGTTGAAACAAGCTCCTCGTGCATGGTATGACATACTTTCCACTTTCCTTCTAGCAAATGACTTCACTAGAGGAAAGATTGATAAAACCTTATTCATTCGCAAAATCAAAGGTGATATCATTCTTGTTCAAATTATGTGGATGATATAATATTCGGTGCTACTGATGAAAAACTTTGTAGACGTTTTTAATAACTTATGTCTACAAAGTATGAGATGAGTGTGATGGGTGAATTAACATATTTTCTTGGCTTACAAGTTAAGCAATCTAAAAATTGAATTTTTATTAATCAAGAAAAATATATTAAAGATCTTTTAAAGAAATTTGATATGAATTCATATTCAGATTCAGACTTTGCAGGTTGCAAGATGGATAGAAAGAGCACCACTGAAGGATGTCAGCTTCTAGGTGGCAAGCTAGTCAGCTGGACAAGCAAGAAACAGAACACTGTTTCAACCTCTACAAGCAAAATACGTTGCTGCTGGAAGCTGTTGTGCTCAAGTCCTTTGGATGAAGAATCAGCTTATTGATTTTAATATGAACTTTTGCAAAGTACCTATCTATTGTGACAACACAAGTGCTATTGCAATCAGTAACAATCCAGTTCTTCATTCTAGAACCAAACATATTGATATCAGGTATCATTATATTAGAGATCATATTGAACAAGGTGATGTTGAACTTCATTTTATTTCAACAGACCTTCAGCTGGCTGATTTGTTTACTAAACCATTAGATGAAAAACGCTTCAATTTTCTAATCAGCGAGCTAGGTATTTAAAATGCTTAATATCTTCTGCTGAAATACTATCAACAGCTGATAAGTTTCACCTTGTCACAAATAGTACATTCAGCTGATGAAAAACATTTCAAATTACAAATCAACTGAATAAGACATCTCAAATGATACTTGTCAAGTTTTATAAGTTAAAAACGTTTGGTTTTCAAGAAAAAGCAATCTTTCATCTCTATCCACACATTTTTTTCTGGCAAATATTTTCACTCAAATGGAAATATTTGGCATTTAGAGGAACATGACATCCCTGACACCGAAACGGTTCCACTAACCCTCACTGTCACATCGTACCGATTTCTTCGCACGGTAACCAACATTTCCATTGTTGGATTCCAACTATCCATTTTAGAACCGGTTGGAATTCAAATGTTTACCAGATATAGCCTTTTTACTCCTATAAATACCCACTTCCCTTTCACCTTCTTCTTCACCACCTTCAAATTTCCCTCTGTAAACTCTCTCAAGAACCTTAACTCTTCAAACTTTCTTCTTTCTTCACACACCCAAATGTCTACCTCTAAGAAATCCTTTAAGGTTCCTCTCACCAGAGCAGCCATCGAGTTCACTCAAAACTCGAACTTGGTTGCGAACACCTCTCCACCGGAAAACCTTAAGCAAGTTTACCATCCGATCAAAAAAGGTTTGCATCACTGTCTTGTCAGTGGTGCATTCCTTCGTTTCACCAAGAGCTTTTACGAGCTCTTGTGTGATTTTCTGGATGTCCGCCACCACCTCAGGGGACAACATTTTTGCGCAAGTTGGAGATCATCAGATCACCATCACTATTGATGATTTCTGAACCGCTTGTGGTTTTGATTTTCTACTCCCTGATGAACTCCCTCAGGAGATGAAATCTTGTGAGGATGCAAAGGCAAGTCTGATTGGTATCACTGGATATCGATTAGAGAAAGATGATGATATGGTCCCCATCTTTAAGAAGTCTCAGCTGTCGAGACCATGGGCCTACTTCCTCACGCACATCATGCAGTGCATCGGAGGCAACCATGGGTCTCACAACCGGTGCAACTCCAACCTTCAGATCTTTGCTGAAGCCCTAATCACCGGTCAGCAGATTGATTATGGGAAACTGGTTTTTAAGGAGGTCAAAACCAAGCTCAAAGGAAAGGGAATTCACATTCCCTATATCAGATTCTTCACACTCTGCATCACTTATGTGATGTCTCAGAGATTGAGGATAGATTACGATGACCTCGAGGGGGATTGGTTTCATGTTCGTCCCTTATCTAACACCATCTTCAATTCCAAGAAGGAAGATGTTCGAGGTAATCCCCTCTCCTCGTACATGCTGAAGGTCAATAAAGATCATACTAAATCCAGGAGGGATCAGCAGAAGGGCACCACATCGGAGGAAAGGCATGTCCTTTTCTCATCTGGAGGGTTCTTCAGCTGCTAGTGTCTCTCTAGTTGCAGATCATAAAGCCCCCACTTCAACAGGGATCTCTTCCCCTGCTGATGTGGAAAAAGAGGGCGAGGAAGTCATTCCTCTAATGGTGAAGAAACGAGTTAAGAGATCAACTCGTCGCATTCCCACGCCCTCTTCCTCCTCTCCGCCTTCATCTCCTATCCCTCATGTTCCTTCTTCTTCTCCACCGATCGGAGAAGGGACGAGGACATCTGGTGGTGATGTGGCAACTGATGGTGCTGATGTGGAATCCGCAGCATCATCAGGATTCAACCAGGATCCTCTAGGTACAAACTTGAGTCCTAGATTGGGAGGATTACGATCAGAAGCTATGTCAGCGTGTAACACCTCAATTTTTAAAACACTTTTAAATCGTATTTTTAAATAAAAATATTACAAATCCAATATTCCCAAAATACGGTTTAACAAAAACCATAAAACGTTTATCAGAGTATTAAAATTGGTGTTACAAAAACAATATCATAATCATTGGATAAACGAGAACTACCTACGAGCTCCCGAGCTAAACAACACTAGGCCACTTCTATCGCGACCTTCTAAACCTTCGATCCTAAACCTGAGTACATAGCCAAAAAAAACAAAGTAGTACGTGAGACAAAAATAGTCTCGTGAGATACATGGGTTTTCGACTCATTCTCTAAAGATTTATAAAATAATATTTATATCAACATAAATACTTATCCTCATCATTCTATTAATTCGAAACTCTTCTCCTATTCATTAATTCGTATAAACTAATAAGCTTACCGTAAGCTTATCCATCACTTAATTACATGGACACTTTCTTTATCACATATGCATCGGACCACTCCGAAGCCAACTCTCCCGATATGGGACGTCATAGGTAAACTATCAAGGTAATTGGGAGCCCCCATCTTACCGAGATTCATAAGCTCTCCCCATTCCCGGGTCGTCATGCTCACCCAACACTGGGTGTCGTAAACTGTGACATTCAACTCTTTGCGCAGGGAGGTACCACCCCAAGTAGACGTCTCATGCTCCCCCATTTCTGGGCGGTCTTATTCCGGATATCTCATTAACACTTATGAGCCTCAGCTCCTTTCATCAAATTATGAGCATTAGCCCCTTTCATTAAATTCATCACTTATTAGAATACACCTATTCTAATTTATCATATTATTCCCTTTACTTAGTCAGTTTCAATATTGTCTTTACCAAGTCCTTTACTATGTAAAACATATTTATCATTTATAAAAAATCATATTACTTTAACATCTATTTGACTAGAATACTTATTTATTACTAGTCACTTCACACTTTTCTCTTAGTAATTCGATAACTACTTTTATTAGTATAAAATACTAACCGATACTTATTACTCAAAAATCATTGTCTCAAGCTTTATTCATACATATTATTAATAAATTGATTATCAAGCTCTTTTTAATCATTGTCTTTATTCATACATCTTATTCATAAAAACTCATTAATTACTTTTCATTATCATAATCTCTTTCAAAATCATTAATCATTTAGACATACTCAAATAGTCTATTACTAGCACTTTCAAAATCATTAATCATTTAGACATACTCAAATAGTCTATTACTAGCACTTTCTCATCATATCAACCTTATCTTTATTAAAAAAAGTTTATTAATAAAGACTCCTAAAACATCATAGTTCTCAAAATCATTTGCTATGTACTCAGTAAAAGTCTCATGTACTCACCTTAGCCAAGCTAACTCCAAATCGTGTCTAATAACACGAATCCTTGCTTTCCAACTTGTGAGATGCCACCAATCTTTAGGTCTTCTTGACCTACCATCAATATCATCACAATAACTAGTTATTATCCATAACTAATCACTAATCAATCCATATTCACATTCCTAACCACCAAGTTCATCCAACTTGGTGGAATCTCAAACCCCAGTTCAATATTTCCATCAATAAACCCAAATCCAACTTGTACACATCGATTACAAGCTTATATTGAGTGTTCTACACCCATGCTTAGTCATCTTCCCCAAAGATGACATGGTTGGTTCCCCAAACCACCATTTCTACCCATACAAAGCTCACAATCAAGGTAGATAAGAAAGATACTCAAGAATACATACCCTTGATGTTCCAATCCTTCAAGATGATGAAGATCTGAGCTCTTGAGCTCCAAATGCTCCCAAATCGGCTGCACTATGTGTAGGGTTGAATGTGAAATGAAACCCTAGCCTACACAAAAGGTTATATACTCCAGACGCTCCTCGCGCCCCGCTGGCGCTCACCTTGCGCCGCGAGGTGACGCGGCTTCGCCTGCTGGTTGCCGCTCGATGACCCACCTCGCGCTCCGCTCGCGCCTGGCTCGCGCCGCGAACTCGACGCAAGCTCAACGCGATCTCGGCGCGAGCTCTTCGCGTCTCGCCTCTGAAGTTCCTGTTTCGGCTCGCGCCTGCCTCGCGCCTTCCTCGCGCCGCGAGGGCTGTCTGGGTCAGTTTCTTGCCTTTTAAACTTGTTTCCATCCAAGTCTTGACCCATCCTTGGTTACACCAAGTCCCAATCATCCAAACACTCGATAAAACACAATGGAGACTCGATTAAATATTTTACCACCTTTATTCCTCCTTATTTCTATTTAATTCATTCACCGAAAATTCCGGTCGTTACATAGCGTCTGAGGTTGATCCTTCTCATTTTCATTTTTGCAGTGTTTATCAAGGAACTCCACCTATCGGAGTTTCTAGTCAAACACTCCTGGCTGATCACTTCTCTCTTTCTCTTCCTCTTTCTCTTCCACCTGCTGATTTCCTAACAAGTCAGTAGCCTTCAAATCGGCAATTTCGTTTTAAAGGAGTTAGTGCCGGCTCCACCTTTCAGCGTAGCTCCTCGACTGATTCATTATCAGTGGTTGTAACAAGGGAACAAACTCCACAAGCAACCCTAGTCTCTTGACAGACTGCTGGTGAAGTTTTTGGCTCATCCCAAGCCACCCGTGAGTCAGCTGCACACACACCACCACCAACTTCTTCATCACTACATGAGTCAGCAGTTAACGATAGATTGACTAGAAACCAAGTCATTCATGAAATTGTTCCTTCTGTTTCCCACAACTTCACTAGGTGATACCTGCTGCAGATCGAGGAAACCACCACCGCTGATGAAGAGGCAACTGTAGACCCAGTTGTTACTGAGGCATCCACCCAAGCTGCCACTGATCGGGAACGTATGCGCCAACTGAGCTGTGAGGCAGCTGATCCACCACCCAGAGGACTTATTCCTCAAGTCTCTATACCAGGTCAGCCGACTGGTGAGACTGAAGCTCAAGGTACTCAAACATCATACAGTATGATGTTTGATTCTCCTGAAGAGACCATCAGCCCATATGATTCGTCTCTAGAAATGTTTGATTCAGCTGGACCCAACTCACCCCTCACAGTTCCTGAGTATCCCATAGGAGCTTTTCCTCCTATCTCAGGAACACCTTCTTCCACAGCTGACATCACTCCCTCAACTGGAGACATAACGGACCCCTCTCCCACGGTTGTCCAAGTGTTCCATGTTGAATCCAGCAAAGCTGGAGGAAGCATTCCCACCAGAGCCATGTCTTCTCTGGTATCTAGAGTTGTATCATCCCAAATTCGACATGGGATGACCATGCTGAGGCAGCAGATTAACACCCTTCGTAGGGATGTTCCACAGGGGTTTGCTGATACTGCTGATAAACTATCTTCCAGCATTGCCTCTCTGCACAATGAGGTTCACACTAAGACTCCTCAGTTGGCTCTTCTTTCTGATCAGATTCGATGCAACACCAGAGAGTTCATAACTCTCAAAAAATACATTCATCGAGAGTTGAAATCCATTCAAGAATCTGACAGAGTCGAAAAAGATAAGCTTCTCCGTGAAGCACGGACAACTGAAGCAGAAGTTGATCGACAGCTGAAAACCCTACATTCTAATGTTTCTCCACTTGTCTCAACCATTGATCGTATTGGCCTTGCACAATCAAAGCAAGAATCTCTGCTGGCCAACACTCATAGCCATCTTTCTAAGGCCATTGAGGCTTCTGCTACCGCTATGTCCACAAGGATGGACAAATTGGAGACTGAGGTTGGTTAGTTGGCCTCTAAAGTCACTGGTCTCCAAGGCACCCTTGACCTCATTCTACAAAAGCTAAATGAGGGTGATGTTGTTTTCCGTCCTGCTGCTGCACCAGAGAGTCCCTTATGTCTTCAGGCACTCTCTGAGGGGGAGAAAGAGCAAGCTACACCAGCAGGTGAACAACCAGGTGAACATCCTGATTCACAACTTATAGGCACCTCTGTTGTTGGAGCCAATGTTCAAGAAGATATTCCAGCAGGTGAGATTCTTATTTCTCTACCACTCACCTCTGCTGGAGTATAAGAAGAAGAAGAAGACGTTTCAGTAGACGAGACTCCAATTCCAACAACACTCGTCCCTAGTGAAACACCTGAGGTAATTGCTTCAGCATGTGAGACAACAACGCAATCAATACTCACCCCTGCTGAAGGTCTCAGGATAGAAGACACCTCAACTCATTATGTCAAAATCATTGATTATTTTGAATCAGTTGAGGGCCCACAAGATTAAGGCGCGCAAATCCATATCCCTCAGCCTATCATACTGGTGAATCCTCAACCTGCTGAGGGGGAGTTAACTTCTGCCACAGTTAAAGCTCTCATCATAGAAGATGCTGGAACCTCTGTTGATCTTGAAACATCTCTTGCTCTCCAAAGACAGAAACAAGAAGAACTTTTCCAGAGAGCTGAAGCAGAAAGAGCTGAGAACATCAGACTGTTCAACAAGGTTCTATATAAACGTAGGCAAGAAGCAAGAATCACCAACATGAGGTGCCCTAAATCCTCTTCCAGCTCCCCACAAGAAATCGTTATATATAGAGCTGGAGGGCCCTTTGCTCCTGAAAGGGTGTCTCTGAACAAGGTCAGCACTCATTTCAATTATGATGAATGGAATGAGTTGTTAAAAGCTGACAGATCTGCTAAACCTTCTCCCAACATAGAAGATCTAGAAAGTGAGGTAAAAATCGTCGTCTACTCCTTCAAGACTCTATGCGATAAGGTCAAGAGATATGATCTTGATCTGGCAAATCGCATACCAATTGAATTGTGCGAACCTCAAGCTGACGTGATTAGACATCCTGCTTGTGTAAGCTCTTTTGCAAGGGGAGAGAAACGTAAGTCCGTTCTCCCTGAGCTGACGTAAGTCCGTTCTCCCAGATTAGCTGAAGGAGAGTCTTCAATACTTACTGAAAAACGCCCAAAACTCATCTTCTCAATAACCATTACCATGGGAGTTATCTTTGCTCTTGGGAAAATTGTCAAAGAACCGATGTATGGTTTCTGCTATCTGGATGCCAAGAGGAGGCAATGCTTTCAAAGAGCTGATGAGTTGGATATGTGCGATCTTGAACATCTTATGATCTATCACAAGCAGCTGAGTTCTTCTAATGAAGAAGGAAAAGAAATGAAGAAATTAATAAACTCAGCCATCAGCTCGCTATACTAGACACTCCTAAAGGAATGAATAGTTAGGACTTGTAATTTTTAATGATTTTTCATTGTACTTCATCAGCTTCAATATCAATAGAAAATCATTATTTGTAATATACTTGTAAAATTTATTGTAAAAGATAAAGATAACTAAAAGAACCCAAATGGTCAAAGTACATAAGCATTCAGCTGATGAAATTCATTCAGCAGCTGAGTCATTACAGGTTCATACGTATACAGCTATTGGATTGCATCAAACAGGGGGAGATTGTTAGTCCCCAGACTAAGTAAATAAGATTTGATGATCAAATAGCTAAGAAGAATAATACAGCTGAAGTATGTATCTCAGCTGAAGTACAAGTATATTCATAAACCTTCAGCTGAGTATATACTTAGCTCAAGGAATCAAGTCAAATCAGAAGCTACACAAAGAGTGATCATTCGATGTTTTTGGCCGAAGGACAGAAACCCAAAGAAGACCATTCAGCTGATAGTGGAATCAGCTGATGGTATCTGCTGCAGATAAGGACTTGGTGGAAAATGCTCTTGACACTTTGAACATTTTCCTTTCCCGCTCGAAGAGAAGAAAATGATGAAGATCTTCTATTTTGGAATAGAAGATACCTTTTCAGAACTTCATTGTTTGTCCCTCCAAACTTAAAAAGGGAAAGTCAACTTCTTTTGTACTATCATAGTACACCTTTTCACTGTGCGTCAGAAATGGTGGTAAAAGAAGTTGACACAAAGTACAATCGGGACTCTAACCTATGCAAGTGCATTTAATGTTTCCGTGGACAAGTCTACATCAGCAAATAATATGTCTACACGTTGATTAACTCTTGGGCAAAGAAACATGGTTCTTGGGCTATATATAGAGACGTAAATGCTTGAATTTATATACACCTTTTAGCATTCGTAGCACAAGAACATTCTCTGAGAGTTTGTTATTTGTCTGATATTAACTCTTTCATAGTTAATACTCAGGCATCAAATATCAGCCGTTTGTATCCGCTGATAAACTCTCCTTGCATAGGATCTTAGTTTGAGCGATCAAAAGTGTCACTTCAAGTGTAAAGTTTTAGTTAGTTTGTACTATCTATTTCCGCAAAATTTGTACTGCATTAAGTTGTTTTAATAAAATCTTAATCATTGAAAAATATTGTGTTCTTTACTTTCTTGTCTTTACTTAGCCATAACGCAACACGTTTGTGTTGTTGGGATCCAACAACGTCTGTATCAAAATAAGTGATACACTTCTAAAACTTAGCTTATTTGGTATAAAAAAAAGTAGAATTAATTCTCCAATAAATATCTAATTTAATAAAATGAAATGACTCTTTTACCCTTACTGTTTAGCTGTTAAACATCATTAATATCACTTTAATCAAAAGAAGTATGACTCATTCTCCACTAATAATCGACTTTAATCTATCTTAAACCACATTTAAATCGTTTGCCTCAAAAACAATAATTCTTCAAATGTATCACTTATTTTGATACAGAGGTAGTATTACTAATTTGCAAATTACATTTTTTTTGAAAAAAATAAACATATGGGATATGATTTTGAGACCATATAAAATAATCTACACACTATGACCAGTTCTTTACAATATTTATACAATATGCTTTATATGTTGTACATTGTGGTGGGTGAAACAATTTATGTGATGTCAAAATCACTTCTCTTAACACTAAGGTGGTTAAAATATAAATATTTAAAGCCTAAATATTAAAATGTTAGAAGGTTAAAATTGAAGAAAGAAAAAAAGAAAATTAAAGTTGCAGTGTCCGTAGCACCATTAACCAAGTTTCTAAATGTATTATATATAACTAGTTTTATAGCCCGCACATCCGAGAAATAAAATGCATAACAATGAAAAAAATGTAGAAAAGCTTATTGTAAAATATTATTGAAATGATAAAAAAATGTTTGGTTATACATAAATACTTTCTTCGTTTCAAAGTTTCAAAATAAGTGATACATTTTCTATTTTTGGTGTCTCAAAATAAGTGATATATATTGAAAACTTGACTTATTTGACAAAAAGTAGTAGGACACACAACCACTAATTACCACATTTAATAAAGTGAAATGACACATTTGCCCTTACTTTTACTTTTAAACATCATTAAATCCACTTTAATAAAACTATATGTGGGACCCATCATCTACTAAGTACTCAAATTAAATTTATTAACCTTTATTATCTTATTTTGCTTAAAAAAACGGTGCATTTAAAAATATGTCACTTATTTTGAAACGATGGAAGTATATGTTAATAGAATTCAAAGATAAAATAAGTTTTTTATTAGTTACAAAATCAACAGAGTTACTTATTATATATAAATATACCCTCTTTGTTTCACATTGACACATTTCAATCAGTTATGAAATCAGCAAAATAGTTATACAATTTTTTCCATAACACTTATAAAAAATGTTATATCTAACTCAAATGGTTCATTATTAGTTATTTATAATGTTGTTGCATACATATATAACCGGTAATTAAGCAACTAATTAATACTCATTTTATTTAACTAAATCAAACTGGATTTAGGAAATAATAAACGATACCCATTTTATTTAATTAAATTCATAACATTTTTTGATCATAATAAATTTGGATCGTTACACTTTTGGGTCATAAGACTTGGTTCGTAATATGTTTAAATTATCATTTTTTTTCTTTCTAAATTTTCATTACCATGCTATTTTGTAAATAATTTAATTTTAAGAATTTTAACATTTTTATAATGTTTTGTTTACAAAGAAAAGATAAAATTATGGTCGAAAAATAAAGTGGGGAGATGACATAAAATACTATATTTATAAAAGAAAAGTTCACTAACAATTATGCTCATAATCATTAAGGTTAACTTTGTTGACTGCAATTAAATTCTGAAAATATCATTTGAGTAGCATTACATGTATTACCAGCCAATCAAATGCAACAAAAATATCATGCCATCATAAGTACTTAAACTCTTGCTGGATATATAGGAAAAGATGTATTACCAGCCAATCAAATGCAACAAAAATATCATGCCATCATAAGTACTTAAACTCTTGCTGGATATATAGGAAAAGATTAGAATATATCTATTAAAAGCGAACATATTTCCTCCTACTTCCTTTGTTTCAAAATAAGTAATAGAGTTTTTATTATAGGATTTTCAAAATAAATGATATAATTTGAAAATTTACCTTATTAACTTGGTAAAAAGTAGTGAGACCCACACTCACTAACTATCTCATTTAACATAGTGAAATGACATATGTACCCATACTTTTATTTTTAAACATCATTAATCTTACGTTAATCCAAATATGTGAAACTTCATCCCCCACTAACTAATTCAATTTAATCTAATTTAACATTAATTATAATTTTTTACCTAAAAAACTGTGAAATTTAAAATGTATTACTTATTTTGAAACAATTGAAGTATTATTCAAGACGTACGTGTAACGCACAGACTATTAACTAGTATATTAATAAGAAAACTAAATGTTAGATGTTTAAAGGACGCATAACATTGCTCTTTTGCTTCATGAACCAACTTGGGTTGCATGTGAAAATGACACATCTGTTTCCTTAGAGCACGTCTTTTCTATACGACATGGAGTGTTAGGTTGATGTGACGTATGGGTCACCCACGTCGTGCAACTATCTCGTGCTTCTCCTCTGTCTCATCATGAGAGATCACACTGTGGTTAATTTGGTTAATTAAATGACTGTTGAACGATCATAATAGTTTTGATATTAAGGTGACGGAGGATGACTTTGTTCTGCTTCCTCTATTGTTTTTTAATGATACCAGCTCGGGTTCCTCTCTTACGCCCGTATCGAATAGTGTTAGAAAATGGGGCCCTTTTAGGCTTACTTTGATGAAGAGGTTTTAAAGGAAAAGATGATTGAAAGTGAAATTTGGAAGAGATGAAAACTTGTATTTTACCAAGTATTGAATTGCTTTGCTTTAGACTTGATTACAAAATGAGGAGTACATCACCTATTTATACTACTCCAGGGAACATTCTAGGCATTAGATATTTCCATGGTTATCTAGATTTTTCGACTAGATATTTCCTACGCATCTCTAGATATTTTCTATAAATATTACCATAGTTCTAAAAAGCCCTCATTGGCTTCGCTATGTCTCGAAAAGGCTTAAGGCTTGACTATGCCGCTACGCCTTGGTCCAAGGCTTGGACGTAAGGCTTGGCGTATGTTAAAGTCCAACTTGGCTCACGTTTACCTGTTATAATGTGTGTTTTTAAGCGTATTAAAGGTATTGAGTCATACAGGTCATAAATATAAAGGTATTTAGTTATAAGAAACGTTGAATATGTAAAAAATGAAGAAGAAAATTGATTGATTATGTTATAAACAAGGAATGTTACACCCGCGCGTTGCAGCGGGATTTTAAATCTAACTTTTTTAACGTAATAAATGTTTAGGATTTATTATAAATGATACATTTTCCATTTTGAGATGTTTCAAAATAAGTGATATACATTGAAACTTCCCACAATTAGTAAAAAGTATTGGGATCACACTCACTAACTATCTCATTTAATATAGTGAAATGACATATTTACCTTACTTTTACATTTAAACATTATTAAAGTTATTTTACTGAAAAAATAACTTTATTGTAGGAAGTGTTCTATTGGCTAAAAGAATACTCCCTCCGTCCCATTTGTATTGTCCACTACAAAAAAACAAACAGTTTAAGAAAAGTACATTAATTATACTCTGTCACCAATGAAATTTTCTCTTTCTCACTTAAATGTTTTTTGATTAGTTGAATTTTAGGAAATGACAGTCTTTGTGGGACAAACTAAAATAGTATACTGGACAATAAAAATGAGACGGAGGGAATAGTATTTACAATGTAGGAAAAAAAATGCAATTGTTGGATTCGAGCAATGGGATTCTCTATACAATCCAAGAGACTTTGCTACCTAACTACTACGATATTTTGGATATAATTTCATTAAACGCACAAAAGAATATAGAATATGTGGCTAAAGAATATAGAATATGTGGCAAATGTTAATTGGGTGAGCCCTTCCACACCCACATTTTTTATTGAGCCCTTCTACAGCTTCATTTTTCTAAAACACCGTTTCATTGATTTGTAATGAACAGTAGAATAACTCCGTTTTACTATGAGAATTGTATATTATAGAAATTTATAATTATGTATATAAAGTTATAAATTATATATAAAATTGTCGCCTTAAGTCACGCCTTGAGAAAAACGCCATGGCTCGTCATGTCTCGCCATGTCTTGAGGCTTGATAGTGCCGCCACGCCGCGCCTAATGTCTTTTAGAACCTTGGATATTACACATGAACATTTGACATGATTCTTACATACACTTTTCTAGATATTGGGTTTGGGGTTGGATAATTTACTTTGATGTTGGGCTTAGATAAATCTCATATGTTAACCCATTATTATTCAATCAAATCAAGTTTATGATCCAACAAATAGAACACACTGAACCAAATGTCCCGAAACAACAATTTTAATATGGTCAAGCTTAAGAGAAATTTCCAAACGGGAAGATAACTTTTGTAGTTGATAAATAAATAGTTATATATTGAGGCCAAATTTTGAAACTTAACAACCGTAGGGGTCTTTTTGTAGTATTTGAAGGGGGATAAAGCATGCCTTTCATTTTATATTATATCTATATATATATCTATATTGCAGCCAGCCCCATTTGTAATTTATTAATTCAATTGAAAACTAGTGGAGAGAAAGCATGGCAGAGACGGAGAACGGATCAAGCTTGAAGACCAAAAAATGGGGATTCCGGGGGAACTCCGAGCTGAGTACGACGGCGGATATAACTGTGAGAGGCGTTCTGTACATGCTCATGTCGAAACTCAACCAATCTGACAGCAGACCGATGATCCCTCTCGGCCATGGAGATCCGTCTGCTTTCCCATGCTTCCGTACAACTCAGATTGCAGAAGATGCACTCGTAGATTCCCTCCGTTCTGCTAAATTCAACGGTTATTGCCCTACCGTCGGTATTCTACCTGCTAGAAAGTACTTCCTCTAACTCTCATCTAATTTTTTTTTCTTTCAATTTTACAGCTAGCTATAGTATTATAGTATTACACGGTGATTATTATGTTGAAATTATGTTTTTACCTGTCTTAGTAGCGTGAGTTGATTCGGGTTAATTAAGTTAATCGTGGCAGATTTTACTACTTAAACTAGTTTCTGGATCTTCAATTTGATTGAAAATATGACCAAATTGCTTTTAATTGTAGTAGAAGTGTTTAACTAGATATATATTAGACGAATCGTGTGGAATTCAACCCATTGTTATTAATAGCATCTGATAAAGGTTATTTTTTTACTTTATTATTATCTAGTGCCATATCTTATCATTTTGTTGTTTTGGCTTCCCTCCAATTGCACTTTTAAATTTCAATTACTAAAAATGAGAGGCAGTTTCACATGAATCAGCCTATATTTGGTTATAGCTTTATACTGATTTACCTAGAATAATAATGGATTCATTGAAAAGGTTCATGGAAAAAGGCCATATTAAAGTAATTTTGATTTATTTATGTAAGCTTTAATGATATTCACTTTTCTAGTACACGATCGCGTCATTGACTTTGTGAATAATATTTTAATGTCACTGATTGAGTTTCTTTTAAGGAAATTATATAATTCCACCAAGTAGAAACTATAGTTAGTTGAGGAAATTGTTTATATTATAAGTTGATGTGATAGGATATTCTTATTACAGGATTACCCGTAACTTCAGCCCAATATAAACTTTTTCTTTACAAACCAATCACTTGGTAAACCGCAACTATATCTACGTAGTAGTGACCAAACATATTTTCTTTCGAAATGTAGTGACCACATCATCTTTTAACCACCAACAAACATATATAATAGTGACCAAAACCCCTTCCCTTTTAAAATTCGGAAACCAACAACCGTCACGACCAAATGCTCAGCACAACCGGTTAGTGGGGAGAATGTGTCGTAAGAAGAGAGACGCCCGACAAATCACGGCTTTCTGGATGTAGATGGTGATATCTGGATGCACCATTACTTAGGGCATGTTTGGGAAAATTTATTAACCGGGTTATTAGCTTATTAGATTATTAAGTTACAAATAAGCTTGAATTTGGAGCTTAATAAGCTAATAAAACTCATAAGCCTCGTTAATAAATATCCCAAACATGCCCTTATAGTCTAAGCACTCACTCAATATTGTTGAACTTTGTTCGTGATAAATGCAGCCTAATCGTTGTGTGATAATTTCTGAAATTTCTTTCTTATTTTGAGTTTGACCATTTAAAAAAATGTTAAAATTTAATTTAACTCATACGGAGTATTAAATATGCCAACGAATATTATCATCCAATTGTTTATGTATCGTGATGTGCACCTTATTTTGACCATTTCAAAAAATGTTAAATTTTATTGTATTAAATATACCAGAGGATATTAGAATCTTATTTTTTATACATCTTAATTTGCTTTTGTCTCTATTTGTTGTCGGGTTGTGTAATTATTTTGATTCCTCTTGTATTTATTCAAAGGAATCTTTTCTATGGACAGGCCTTTTTGTTATAATATTTACACTAAATTAGATGGATGATTCGTTAAGTTTATAGTAATTTTATCAATAATTTTTTAGTTTTAAATATGGGTTTTGTTAATGAAAACTCTTAGGGCTGTCACTAACATGCATAAAAAACTTGTACATTGATTAAAAAATATTATTCCTAAAATTCAGTGGGGTTGTCTTTTGTTATTTTGTCTTTTTAATGACAGCCCTAATATCATTTTCCTTTAAATATTACACTGATGGTCTTTATTTCTGAATTGTTTTCACCGATAGTCCTTTACATTAAATGACGTTAATTTTTTCTGTTAACTTACCTAATGTGCAATACACATGAGGGTAAATAAGTTATTTTTCATTTCAATTAATTTTATTCTTAAATTTGAAACTTATATATGTTTCTTTCTTTCATCCCCATCTTCAACGGTCATCCTTCATCTTTGTTTCAGATTTATAAACGATACAGAGGATGCAAGAAAAAGATAAAAAAAAATATAATAACGAAAAAAATTAAAAATGACTTTTGAGGTAACAGAAAAAATTAACGTCAGTTAGTGTAAAGGACTATCGATAAAAGAACCTTTCAGAAATAAGGATCATCAGTGTAGTTTTTAAAATGAAATTTGTTATAAACTTAAAGGACCATCAGTGTAATTTACTCTTATAATTATAATTCAATCCAATGTTGCTATTTAAAAATTCTATAGTAGAACATTATATAGGACCTAAGTAATTAATAATAATAATTTTACTTCATTACGTATTTTAATAACTACCTAATGTAATATTTTATATTTTATTAAAAAAAACAAAAACTGATTATAAATAAATAAATATGATTTAAATTAAATTAGTAATTATTAAAAATATTAAATTATAAATCAATAATATAAGAAATTACTATAAATATGCAAATATAACAAAATATAATAGATTTAAATTAACAATTAATAATAACATATTTAAATTAATTATACAAAATATTTCAATTAATTTAAGAAAAATAAATTATAAATGAAAATGAGTTGTTAATTTCAAAGAAATTGTTGCCGAGGTCAAAATTACTTTTTTATTTATGTTGACTGTAGTTTTGGAAGTCAGATATCTTTTTATACATGGTAGAGTATAGTGTTTAAACAGTAGTCATCCTTTAAAAAGTTGTAAAAATATTCATTTGGATTTATTTTTTCCATGTAATTAAAACAAAAACCAATCTATTAATTTAAAATTTGTAATCTTTAATAGGGCGGTTGCAGAATACCTTTCTCAAGATCTTCCAAACAAATTATCAGCGGATGATGTATTCTTAACATTAGGTTGCGGACAAGCTATTCAAACCATATTAACCGTTCTTGCCGATTCAAAAGCAAATATTTTACTCCCAAGACCTGGGTTTCCTTATTACGAAGCGTATGCACAATCATGCCATTTGGAAGTCCGTCACTTTGACCTTGTTCCAGAAAACGATTGGGAAGTTGACCTTGACGCAGTTGAAACTCTTGCAGATGAAAATACTGCCGCCATTGTTATTATTAATCCCGGAAATCCTTGTGGGAATGTTTATTCACACCAACACCTACAAAAGGTGCCCATGTGTATTCACTCATTCTTTTTAATAATTACACCATACATTGTATGAAATTTTGTAATTCGTTGCTTGATTTCTTTATTACACCGAGTCTCTAATTTTAAAACTTATAACACCAATAGTCACTAAAGCAAAAAAGATGGTTAAGTTGGGCCCATTCAGGGGTGTCTTTGAGGAGGGTCAGCCGCACAGGACCCATATTTTATAAGGGCCTAATTTTTATACATATCTTATATATATAATCATAAAAGTTAACCCAACTAAATAATTTAATAGAAAAAAAAATTGAAAATCCAAATTTATATAAAAATCTTGTATTTAGGGGGCCTATTTTCGTATTTTCGCACAGGACCTTCGAAATCTCGGACACGCGGCCCATTATTATTAAATTTTTTAAATTAGGGGGAGTTGGTGTTACATGGTTCAAAATTAGGGATTATGTGTGTAACATGAAAGTCGAGAGATGAAATCATTATACAAACCATAAGGATTATTCACGTAAATTTTTCTTTTTTTTTTTTGGAGTAATGGCAATCTTTTTTTTTTTAGATTGCTGAGACAGCAAAGAAGCTTGGGATATTAGTGATTTCCGATGAAGTTTATGATCATCTTGCATTTGGGAAAAACCCTTTTGTTCCAATGGGAGTTTTTTCATCAATCACTCCTATTGTTACACTTGGCTCCATCTCAAAAAGATGGATCGTTCCTGGTTGGCGGCTCGGGTGGCTTGTCACCAATGATCCCAATGGCATTCTTAAAGAACATGGGGTGGGATTCTCTCGATCTCTTTCCCAGCCACTTTTATATTAGCTTTGCTTTGATCCAACGGCTGATATTCATTTAACAAATATATTTTCAGATAACTGATTGCATTACGGGATTTCTTAACATATCACCCGACGCCCCAACATTTATCCAGGTCAACATAAAAATTTATTCACGCACCACAATATATGCTTTTGTATACTTATATAGTCTGCTTTACAACTTGTATATAAATAATGTTGGATTATGCAGGGGGCGATTCCTGATATCCTTGGGAAAACCAAACAAGATTTCTTTATTAAAATTGTAAGTATTATAAAAGAAGCTGCAAATACTTGTTACGAAATAATTAAAGATGTCCCTGGTGTAATTTGCCCTAGCAAGCCTCAAGGATCCATGTTTTGTATGGTAAGGACAAATATTACGTATATTTTTATTTTTGTACAGAACTAAATTCATTTTGTCGTTTGATTATTTTGGTTTATGTTTAAAAGGTGAAATTAGATATGTCAGTTTTTGAAGACATTAAGGATGATATGGACTTCTGTATCAAGATTGCTCAAGAAGAATCAGTTATAATCTTACCAGGTAATTTTGAATGTCACTTTAATCTCTTATATCTCCCCATGCATTAGTTTGTCCATTGTCAATGTCATCATTTATTTGGAATTTTTTTATGATATATAATTAAAAGGTTTTGATAATCACAGCTTTAAAAGTTATCAATTAATAACATGCATTATAAACTTGTATTTTAATTAATGGATAAGGAATGCCTAGAATGTAGGGGATGGTTTTTTGATTAATGTACAATGCTGTCATTATCAAAACTGATAATCAAATATTACAACTTAAATGAAAATCCTATCACGGAATAACAAGGACATTTTCACTTTGGCTGACTTTCAACAAGCGTAGTATGGAGTGGTTTATGGCGGTTTTTAACTAAAACAAAACCCCAAACTGAAAAATTTGGTTTTTAAGAATTACAAAATTGTCTGATTTCGTTTTTTTCGGATTCGGTTTTTCAGGTTTTCTCAATAAATCGGTTCGGTTACGGTTTATATTTTGATTTTTCGTTTTCCTTAAAGTTTACTAAATTTGTTAGCTTAAAAGTTATAATCCAAACTTCAACTCATTTCCTCTATAAATAAAACAAACAAATAGTCTAGATTTCTACATTTTTACAATTATAAGATTTAGAAATATATGAGTAAAACGTGTAAAAAAGTTCAAATGATATACTTATTATTTTATTTTATTTATGAAATAGTTAACGACCAAATCCTAATAAAGATAAGAATATTTTTACAAATTTTGAAAAACATATACGGGCGGGGTGAGGCAGTTTTTTTTTTGTTCGGTATTTCGTTATATATATGCATCCAGAACAACCCCAAACATTCGTTTTTTTCAAAAATAAGACCGCTAGCTCACATTTGGTTTTTTGTTCAGGTATAAGTGTAGGACTGAAGAACTGGCTGAGGGTAACATATGCTATCGATCCTTCAGCTCTTGAAGAAGGCCTTAAAAGGCTTAAATCTTTTTGCGAAAGGCACTCTAAGAAAGCATAAATTAGATCATTTCTCATGATCTCCCTACATTTTCCAAAAAAAGAAACTTGTTGGATCATCAACTTCTCGTTGTATCTATACCTGCCTATTCTGAATATTATACATACTATTTCATGAATAAAGTCCTAGAGGAAGATTATATGCTTCATTCAATAAATTTACTTGCAATCTTTTATTAGTTTGAGTTGAAATCAGACATTCGAGCTGTCCACCGTGTATCGATTTTCTCCGTCAACAATTATTTCAAGTGTTATTATCAGAGAGAAACTTGAAAATGCAATGAGCATGTTGGTAACGAGATTAGGCGATAACATGAATTATTTTGACATTCATGTTTTTTTAAAATTCTAAGACTATATGTAAAGAGAGGGTCCATTGAAGAGAAATACACGTTTTCTCCTAATCTTGTTACCAACATGAATTATTTCTATCCCAACTCACAGCATGTTCTCCCCCTTACGCTAGCTTTGTTGTCCAGAAGACCGTTGCTTGTCGCAATCTTTCAAAGGGGAATAGGCTGTTTTCAAAAGAAATGAGTTTGATCGCCTACAATGCGAATTTGGTCAGGATTTTCATGTGACCAATCTGAGTTCGGTGACCTCGGACGCCCAGTCTAAATTGGTTGCCTTTCTTGATTATGAGGTATAAATATCCATAGGAAATTACAGTTATAATTTGTTGTAGGCTTATTTAAAACGATGGATTTTTTAAAAGAATGACATTGGGCTTAAAAAATGTTTTCTTTAAAATAGAAATGTTGGACTGAAATTAAAAGTGTTGGACTATCGGTTGAAAAAAATATGTTGTCCTTTTAAGAAAAGTTGGGCCTTTAAATTGTTGTTACATAGAAATACGGATAACACATTGAAGAGAAATACACTAACAAACACTTAAGAATGATTCCGCTGTATTCGCAAATAAGAAAGATAATATAATAGAAGCGGGAAAACAATATTAGGGGGCATTTAGAAGTTGCCACGTGTATAATTAGTTGGTAAAAAGATTTTGTTTTATTAGAGTAGTAGTAAAAGTATTTATAGGTAATTATGTGCATGTGGTTTTGTTCTAATTCACCCCATACATATATTCAAACAACCTTATAAATAACATTAATTATGTAATCATTGGTTTATATTAAATATTTTTAGTTTGTAAGTTCTAATTTGTAGTTTTTATTTTATACGAGCATTATACTTTTATTTTGTACTTCTAATTTATAATTTATATTTTATAATAAGAGAAACACAAAGTAAATAAATAGGGTAGTTTTATTTAGAAAAGTATATGACAAATTTTATTAAAAAAAACTTTTAAATTCATAAAACCTTGATAAAAAACCTCACTTGTCTATAAATTCGTGACCACTTAAACTAATAAAGATCAATATAAAATTCATTACCATTAAAAATAGTTTAAAAATGTGACAACCCTCGAAAACGGCCCAGAATGATATATTGTCTTGAGAAGTAATTAATTTTAATTAAGAGTTAAGCTTGATAAATATTAGAAATCTTATGTTAGTCCCGTAATAAGTGAAATTCAAAATCTATATGCTTTCACTGACCAATTTAAAATTAATGAAAACATTCAACACTTTTTAAACTTTTCTTTATTAATCAATAATGATACAATATAGATGCAAGCAGTTTGCGGAATAGCTAAGAACAAATCCTAACTAAACTGCTTGCATATGATAGACAACAACAAATATTATCTAAGACAAGTTTATGATCAACAAATGATCAAGCACAAGACCAGACACTTTCGTTATACAGATTCAATTCTCGAAAAAGATAACTAGAGTTAACTGGTGGTTTACACTCTGCTCGAAGAAAATAAAGTTCTGGAGTAATTTCAGCAGCGTGTAACCTTGTTGGGTGCACATGGAAATCGATCGTTCAAGACCTCAATTTATAGCATTGAGAAACGTAGAGCCAAAGGAATGATCGATCGATTCCACGTGTAAGAATTCCGTTGGTGTAGGGGATATTTCGTTGGACGAACACGGGTAATGGAATTCTGACAGTACTTTAGGTCGTTTTGTGATCGCCGATATCTTCTAGAAGATTTGCAAGATATTCCCATAATCAACGATGCACAAACTTGTGCTTTACTTGTGTCTTTCTGTGACACTGAAACTTCCAGCCTATGTACACTTTTGGCAGCCATGAGTCTTCGGATACTCATGCTTATTCTTCAGTTTCAGTGACCTTCACTAAGAGTTTTTCTTAGAGAAGTATCAGTTCAATGGTTCAACGTTTTTGTCCAGTGTGCGCTGAACTTGTTACACTATCTGATCTGTTAACCAGTATTTGATTCCGCACGGGGTCCTGATCGATGTTTCAGATAGTGATCAGATAATGTAACTGGGTAACTGAAATCCGAACTGATCAAATTCAATTACCCACAATCTGAGGAACTAATCCTCAGACTGTCTTCTAACTGTTTTCCTTTTTGTCTTCATTAAATCTCTTCAGTGGGGGATGCTTTTCAGCGACCCAACAATCCCCCCTATTTGATGTAGACAAATAGTTAGGCAACTCCCCCTGTATATGTGAATGCTTTATATTTAACCTTGAGTATTATTCACAATTCAGAGGGTCTTCGACAAACCTAGAAAATATTACAATATATGGTGATCTGATAGAATCTGATCACACTACAATTCATAACTCGTATTTTCTATCTGAGTTTTTCTAAGTATCTAGCAAGTAAGTAAACTCAGGTATGTCAAAATCATCATCATTAATTTTTTTTGAAACATGACATCCCTGACACCGAAACGGCTCCACTAACCCTCACTGTCACATCGTACCGATTTCTTCGCACGGTAACTAACATTTCCATAGTTGGATTCCAACTATCCATTTCTGAACCAGTTGGAATTCAAATGTTTACATGATTTAGCCTTTCCACTCCTATAAATTCCCACTTCCCTCTCACCTTCTTCTTCACCACCCTCAAGTTTCCCTATCTAAACTCTCTCGAGAACCTTAACTCTTCAAACTTTCTTCTTTCTTCCCACTTCCAAATGTCTACCTCTAAGAAATCCTCAAAGGTTCCTCTCACCAGAGCAGCCATCGAGTTCACTCAAAACTCGAACTTGGTTGCAAACACCTCTCCACCGGAAAACCTCAAGCAAGTTTACCGCCCGGTCAGAAAACTTTTGCGTCACTGTCTTGTTAGTGGTGCATTCCTTCATTTCACAAGAGCTTTTACGAGCTCTTGCGTGATTTCTGGATGTCCGCCACCACCTCTGGGGACAACATTGTGAAGGGTTTCATAGCACTGATCAACCCATTGGGTCAACCACCTAGTGTACTTGGTCGAACCATACTGACAAGAACATGATGGTGTTCTTTCCGGTTAAACCAACTAGCTAGTTTAATCCCTAAAAGCGGAACTGAGATTAAAATTAATCCTTAAACCCTAAAGGATTATAGGAACATGGAAATAAAACTTGATTAACAAGAAAAAGAAACCTTGTACGAAGAACTCGAACACACACAATGCTTGTGTGTATTCGTTCGACCATCACCAAGAACCCTAGGGTTCTTGGTCGAATTCGTCCAAGAGGGAGAAGAGGGGAAAATGGTTTCCCAAAACATACCTTAATGTTTGCTTAAGAAAGTCCACTGATGATGAACACAACGTGCGACCTTCTAGTTGATCCTTTCAATGAACTTGTTCTTCAAAGCTCGAAGAACACGAAGAACGAACGAAGAACACAAGCTTGTGTTCTGGTGTTGGGGTGTTCGGCCGAAAACAAGGAGGAGGGGGCAAGGGATTTTCGTGTGGGGTGTACAAGGATCAAACATTAGGTTAAGCCTTAAGCCTTCTATATATAATAGAAGATCTTACACTTAAAACCCTTCTAGTTTAACTAAGATTAACTTCTTAATTAAACCTATCCTTTTTGTTAAGGCAAAAAGCCTTGTCCCTTTAGATCTTAAGATAACAAAACAACCTAGACTAGCTTTGATTTATATGTAGAATAATATAGCTTAGTTTAGGTCTGATACTGAGTGATCAGTATTGGAACTCAGTATCAGTACTCAGTATCAGATAGTGATACTGAGTACAAGGACTGAGTAGAAGGACTGAGTGATACTCAGTATAGTAACGGACTAAGATCAAATCCCTTGATTTTAGTCATTTTCCTTGCTTAGTCCTTCGGTTACTCCTTTGCTCATTATGTAAGATCTCTATAACATTATAAATAGAGATCATCTTGCAAAGGAGTACTCACCAATTCACTCTACACTTTCATATCTTGTAATTGATCAGTGGTATTGCTTTTCCGCAGCATACCACACTTAGTGGATTTGTACACCGACTCTAATACTGTGTTTTACACTTTAATTGTCTCTTGTATAATCATTCTAATCAATTAACTAACAAACCAGGGGTATTGTGACCTAACAACTGGTATCAGAGCAGGCTAAATAATCTCTTATTTAGTCGATCTATAACCCTGGCAGCCATTTCCTACATCTATCCCTCCAACACTCAAAAATTCAAAATGTCTACAATTGTTGCACCAATTATGTCTGGAAAGGGAGTACCCATCTTTGATGGAAAAGACTTCCATCAATGGAAGCTCAAAGCTCAGTGGTATCTTGAATCTATTCACCATGAGATGCTCACTGTGCTAAATGATGGTCCCATCATTCCACAAACTGTGGAACCTGTTGCTGCTACTGATGATGCTCCTGAGGGCATAAGATCTGTACCTAAACTAAAGCACAACTGGACTGATACTGACCGTCAGTTGTATGCTTTAGACTCCAGAGCTAAAGGGGTGATTGGTAATGCTGTTACCAAAGAGATACTTAATGCAATTATGAAATTGCCAACAGCAAAGGCTATGTGGGATAGCCTATCAGTCACCTACGAAGGTACAGCAAAGGTGAAGTTGCAAAGAAAAAGCAACATGAGAAGGAAATATGAAAATTTCTTTTCAACTCCAAATGAAGACATAACCACTCTCTATAACAGGTTCAATACTGTTATCCATGATTTAATCAGTGTAGGCATTGTGAAAGAGGAAGGAGAGCTTGTTCAAAAGTTCCTGGATAGTCTTCCTCAACAATTTCTTGACATGACAAACTCTGTCAATGCTGCTAACAACATTGAGTCATACACTCTTCAAACTTTGTATGGTCTAATGCTGAATCATGAGGAGAATAATGCTGCAAGACTGATCAACTGGAAGAAAACTGACAAGTCTTCCACTGGTATGGCTCTAGTTGTGCAACAGGCTTATACTGTGACTGAGCCAGATGAACCAGAAGTTGATCTTGCTGATGCTGAGGCAGAAGAGCTTGAAACTCAAATGGCTCTCATGTCTATGAAGCTGGATCAGTTGAAGAAGAAGAGGCTTGGTGTCAGCTCTTCTAATACTGACCCAAGATCAGGTCTGTGCTATAGGTGTGGAAAGCCTGGACATATTGCTGCAAATTGTCATACCAAGTCTTCTGAGACTGACCAAAATGACAAGATTGCATACCGAGCAAAAAGATATAGAGACAAATATGTCAAGCTGAAGAATTGGAGCAAGGGAAAGAGGGCAGAAGGAAATGGAGCACCTCATCAAGCACTTTACTCAGAAGCCTGGATGGATGAAGAGTTAAGTGATGATGAAGAAGAGATTGAGAATAAAGCCTTTATGGCTTTCACTGAAGATGATTTGAAGAGTTCCTTTGAAAAGGATATCAAAGAGGCTGAGAGGATGAGTGTTCATACTGATTGGGATTCCACTCAGTTGTACAAGGTAAGTTCCTTTCAAACTTATTCAGTGAATGAAAAAACCAAGATTTTTGAGTATATGCTTGTTGATCTTAAAACTTCTGTACAAAAAGAAAAAGCTTTGAAATTAACAATTAAAGAACTTGAAAGGGTAAATAATGAAAACTTGGATAAATTAGCAAAATATAAAGATTTAGAACTAAACTTCTCAGACTTAAAAGACATTAACCAAAGATTAGCTGATAAAGCTCATTTACACAAACTTGAAAAAGAGAAATTTGAAAAACAGTGTAAATCTTGGGGAAATGCTTCAATAAAATTAAATAAATGTTTAAATGAACAATTTCCAGAAAATGTGAGGGCTGCACTTGGTGTTGATCCTCAATTTAAAAACAGGAACAATTTTGCTGATTTATTTGAAGAGTTTTCTACTATGAACCCTATTAATTTTGTAAAAGCTAAAACTTTATGTGAAGTTGGATGTCAAACTGAGTCAGATGATGAAGAAACTGAAATTTTAGAAAAACCTATTGGTCCTTCCATCTGCTCAAAGTGCTATACTGAGCTACAAGAACTCAGTATTGAATTTCAAATAACAGAAATTTCTGATACCGAGCTACCAATAGTTCAGTATGACACTTCTGCTGTTCCACCTTTTGAATTATTATTTAATACAACAACTTTTGAATTATATAATGATAATAAGACAACTTCTATCTCACATGTTTCATCAAATACAGAAGTTGCAGGAACAGAAACATTATATACTGAGACATCTAAAGAACCTGTTAAAGTTGTTCCTTCAAAACATGATAAACAAAAGACAACTTCAACTAGGTCTTTGGTTGGTAAAGACATGAAGTCTATCACTAATAATATTAGAAAGACTTCTCTGTCAAATAAAAATAAGCAACCAGATCCTCCATCTCCTAAACCAGTTAAAAATAATGTTAATACATCTATTAGAAATAACAAAATTAACATTTTAAAAACACTTGGTGATCAGGTCAAATCTTTAAGTAAACAATTTGCAAAACTCGTTCATACTGACCTACCAAAAGTGAAACATTTTTCTAAAATACCATATGAAAATATGTTTAGAAATAGACCATATGAAAATAGACCTAGAAAATGTTATAGATGTCATCATACTGGTCATAAGGGAGATGAATGCTGGACTAATCTCTCAAGTCCTAGGTACTCAGTACCAAAGAAAAGGAGAGAAACTAAGTCAGTATCACCAAAGAAAAATTCTAAAGTTACTCCTGAAGTGATACCGACCTCTCCACATAAAGAGATCAAGTCAAATTGTGTTTATCCCACCAAAGGTCCCATTCAAAAATGGGTTCCTAAAAAGAACTAACTCTTATTTTGTGTCTTGTGCAGGGTGACAGAAAGTGGTACTTAGATAGTGGCTGCTCAAGACACATGACAGGCAGTATGGAATACCTTCTCAATTATACTCCAGAGAAGGGTCCTTATGTCAAGTTTGGAGATGACTCGGTGGGAAAAACAAGAGGCTATGGTGTGATCAAGGCAGGCAACATCACTTTTAAAAGAGTTGCCTATGTAGAGGGTCTAAAACACAATCTGCTCAGTATCAGCCAGATGTGTGATGATGACAATGAAGCTCGATTCAGAAAGGTTGCAGGAATCATCTACAATGATAAAGGGCAACCTGTACTCATTGCTAGAAGAGAAAAAGACGTATATGTGGTCAACCTATCTGAAATAGACCCAACTATTCGAGTATGCCTGCTTTCTAAAGTCAAGCCAGAATTACATTGGCTATGGCACAAGAAACTCTCTCACATCAATTTTAGAAATATCAACGAGCTCAGTATGAAGAAACTGGTGAGAGGATTGCCCACAATTACTTATTCAAAAGATAAGTTATGCTCAGCATGTGAAATGGGCAAGCAGAAGAAGAGTTCATTCAAATCTAAAGTCAATCATTCCATCAATGAACCTCTTACTATGATACATATGGATCTTTTTGGCCCCATCAGCACACCATCTTTGGCCAAAAAGATCTATACTCTAGTCTTAGTTGATGAATTTTCAAGATATACTTGGGTCATCTTCCTCAAGACTAAGTCAGATGCAACAACCGAAATCATTGCCTTTATAAAAAGAGAGGAACTTCAAAAAGGCAACAAGGTCAAACAACTTAGAAGTGACCATGGTACTGAGTTTAAGAACTCAGTATTAGCAGATTTCTGTGAAGAAAAAGGAATCATTCAAAACTTCTCTGCAGCCTACACACCACAACAAAATGGTGTTGTAGAAAGAAAGAACAGAACACTGATTGAAGCTGCAAGAACTTTATTATGCCATGCTGGACTGGCACTGAGTTTCTGGGCTGAAGCTGTAAACTGTGCAAACTTCACTCAGAATAGAGCCACTATAGTCCAAAGACATCTGAAGACTCCATATGAGTTATACAATGGCAAGGTTCCTAATGTGGAATATTTCCACATCTTTGGGAGTAAATGTTTTGTACTCAGTACAAAACAAAATCTCAATAAATTTGCTCCCAAAGCAAATGAAGGTGTGTTCATGGGCTACTCTCCACACTCTAAAGCTTTCAGAGTGTATATCATCTCAACTAAGATGATTGTAGAATCCATTCATGTCACATTCGATGAAGATCAGAATGAGCATTCTACCTTAGCAAGTGAAGACATAAGTGGCATAGATATTCTATGCAATCCAGAACATTCCATTGCTGAACAGCCTAAGTTTCATCCACACTTTATTCCTAATAAGTTTAATGAAACTGATCAAGTTCAAACTCAGTATCACTCAAATGAGACTAATACTGAGGTTCCCGTATCAGAGGACCTCCATACTGAGTCTCCAACCAATGATCTGAACCACTCTACTTATGAACAAGGTGAAACATCCAACACTTCACAAGAATCCTCATCAACTCTGCAAAATGAAGATGAACAGCAACCTGCACTGTCTAATACTGATCAGAATTCCACTCAGTATCAGACAGACAACACACCAAATCAACAAGATATTGTTGATCCTATTTCAAATGCTCCCTTAGGAAACAATTTAAGGGAACACAGAGACCATCCACACTCAAACATTATTGGTCCTATTGAAGAAGGTGTCCAAACAAGAAGAAAATTAGAATTTCCAACCCAAGCAACTGCAAACTTTTGCTTCTTCTCAAGTTTTCTATCTACCATTGAACCAAAGAAAGCTGATGAAGCTTTATTAGATGAAGATTGGGTAGAGGCTATGCAAGAAGAGCTCACAGAGTTTGAAAGAAACAAAGTTTGGAACTTAGTACCACCTCCTTCTGGCAAAACTATTATTGGTACTAAGTGGGTGTTTAGAAACAAGATGGACAAGGATGGTGTTGTCATCAGAAACAAAGCAAGGTTAGTTGCTCAAGGTTACAGGCAAGAAGAAGGCATTGACTATGATGAAACTTTTGCACCAGTTGCAAGAATTGAAGCTATTAGGCTGTATCTTGCATATGCAGCCTTTAAGAATTTCAAAGTTTATCAGATGGATGTCAAAAGTGCTTTTCTAAATGGAAAACTACAAGAAGAAGTTTATGTTAAACAACCTCCAGGTTTTGTTGATCCCAAATTTCCTCATTATGTTTTCAAGCTTGATAAAGCTCTATATGGGCTCAAACAAGCTCCAAGAGCCTGGTATGACACCTTGTCTGAGTATCTTATTGAAAATAAGTTTACAAGAGGTAAAATTGATAAAACATTATTTTCAAAAAGGAAAGGTTCTGATATCTTACTCATTCAGATATATGTAGATGATATTATCTTTGGTTCCACTGACAAGTCAATGTGTGACTGGTTTGCTAAGATAATGTCAACTCAGTATCAGATGAGTATGATGGGAGAACTTACTTACTTTCTTGGTTTACAAGTTGAACAAAAGCCTGATGGCACTTTTATAAATCAAAGTAAGTATGTGCATGACATGTTAAAGAAATACAAATTTGAAAATTTATCTTCCATGCACACTCCTATGGGTACTCAGGATAAGATAAGTAAGGATAAAACTGGTAAACCAGTATGTCAATCCACATACCGAGGTATGATTGGTTCCTTACTTTACTTAACTGCTAGTAGGCCTGATATCATGTTTGCCACATGTTTGTGTGCTCGGTATCAGGCTGATCCTAAAGAATCACACATGAAAGCAGTTAAGCGCATCTTTAGATATCTTACAGGTACTCCTAACCTGGGTCTTTGGTATCCCAAAGACTCAAACTTTGACCTTGAAGGGTACACAGATGCAGATTTTGCAGGTTGTAGATTGGACAGAAAGAGCACAAGTGGAGGATGTCAATTCCTAGGTGGAAGACTAGTTGGCTGGTCATCCAAGAAACAAAATTCGGTAGCAACTTCCACAGCAGAAGCAGAATATGTTGCTGCAGGAAGTTGTTGTGCTCAATTATTATGGATGCAGTATCAACTCTTAGACTATGGGTTCAACTTTCATAAGACTCCTATTCATTGTGATAACAAGAGTGCTATTGCTATCACAGAGAACCCAGTCTATCACTCCAAAACCAAGCACATTGATATCAGACACCACTTTATTCGAGATAATGTGGAAAAAGGTAAGGTTGAAGTAGATTATTTACCAACAAATGAACAATTGGCTGATGTGTTTACTAAACCTCTTCCTGAGGAAAGGTTTATGTATTTACTAGGGCAATTAGGTATGTTGAATCCTTAATCTTTATTAAATGTCCTTAAAACTGAGCGCTCCGTATCACTCCTGTTGATACTGACCACTCAGTATCACTAGTCTGTTATCATCAAAATTTAAAATTTTTTATTTTTTATTAATTTCCAGAGTAAATTAATTGTTTTTTATATTTTTTAACATTTTTTAAAATTAATTTTTTTAACTCGGTATTGGGGTATGACGGCTCTTACACCGAGCTTAATCCTCATACTGCTCAAACGGTAACCTTTCTTAATAAGAAAGTTACCGTTGGCAGAGGATAAGGCAGTCAAATCAGCCGTTTTTACTTCCCAATACCTTAATTATCTTTCAAATCTCCTATAAATAACCGTTTATTTTTTCTTCAAATTTTTTTAACTGTTATTTCTTTCTTTCATTTTCAATTCTCTCTGCAATTAACGATTTCACTTTCTCTTAGCAAGCAAAACATTTTCAAATCACAATCACAGATGGCGAATTACACTTTTGTTGCTCCAAACGTTGAATCGGAAATCCAATTCCGAAATAATGAAGTACCCAGGTTTGCGAGGAACAACATCACAGCAAATTTTAATATTCCTCAAGCTTGGGTATGCCAAGAATTCACGAACATCGTGACTTTTATGAAGCATTGCCCAATTGCTCGTGCACTGACATTATCTCCTCGAGCAATTTACCCAGAAATGTTATGCGAGTTTTGGTACTCTGCCACACTCGATTCTCCAGATATGATTGCTGGATGGGTAATTAGGGATCAACGAAGAGCTTTTGTTTCTACTGCAATCATTCGTGAAGCACTGAGACTTCCCGCCCAAGCTCAGTATGACCCATTTGTTGATAGATCAGAGGCACGCTCTGTACTGCCATTTCTGGGTCGAAGAGGAACAACGGGCACAATCAAAAGAAATGAATTTGGTCCAATGTGGGGTATTCTCATCACAACAATCATTCGATGTATGACCCACAAGACGGGAGCTTTAGACCAAATAAACGAATTTGGGATGCAAATCGTACATGCTCTGTACTATGGAAGAAATATTGATTTTGCTCGCCTAATTTTCAATGAATTAGCTACTCTGGCCCGAGCAAACACAAGGGAATGCAATGTCCCTTTCTGCAGATTTCTATCACTCATCTTTCAACACTCAATGCCCACACACATTTATGATGATTTTCATAGTCCAAGAGTTGATCTTCCTCCGCTTAGTGAGAAAATTTTCTTTTATAGGCCAAGAGAAGGAGAGCCTCTTCTAAGTCCTCCTATGTGGGCCATTGTTCAAGAACATATAAATGATGAAGAAGATATGTCTGATACTGAGTCAGACAATGATGATGATGATGATAATGATGATAATAGTGGTCATGGAGCACAGGCCGGTCAAGATATTGTGATGCAGGATGTTCCACAAGTTCAAGAATCGACTCAACAACATATCTCTCCACCTGCACAGGGTCCTGATGCTCCTCATATTGCAACAACTGTTGATACTGAGTCCTCAGAAGACACACCACTGGTCCTTCAAAGAAGAAGAAGGAATGTTTCTCATATCATTATGGGCAACTTATCATCTGAGGAGGTGCAGCCTGCAAATGTTCCATCATTAACTGCATCTATTCAAGCCCAAAGCCTTGTTGCAGCCACTGCTGACCTTCCAGGTCCAGAACTAGCTCCAACTGCTCAACCAATTGAGGAACCTCATGTTCCTCTTGATGTGGAGATTCAATATGCACAAACTGCACTGGAAGGTGCTCAACATGACAGAGAAGTCGGTATTGAAGATGTTGGTGCTGCACATCAACAAACACATGATCCTGCACCGACCTCTGCAGATGCTCGAAGGGAATCTGACAGAGTCTCAGGTATGAATTTCTAAAAAGCCCTTAAACTTATATATATATATATTTCATTCCCAAATAGAGACTAAGTATTGGCCAGTACCAACTCAATACTGACCAAAGTCTCAAACGATCTTTCAAATATATATCCCTTTATGGCCAACATAGCTAGCCCACTGCTGCTATGCAAAATTCATATACTGAGCACACTAAATTGATCATTGTCAGTCTACAGTTGTCTCAACATTTAAAGAGACAATGGTGGTTGATGTCATACTGACACCCACTGGTGCTGCTTGAATAATGTCCAACTTATTTTTGAGTTGGGTAGCATCATTCAAGAAATGATCCCAAACCCTTAAGCCACAAAATCCAAAAATATCCCATGGGGTTTAGCCACATTTCTGTTATCACTCTCATACCGAGTGATAAACATTGAAAATAATAAGAAGCACATCCCAGGCTTCGAATTCCCACACCCAAACCTTTTAGTAAATGTGACTTATCCTATACTGAGCTACTTCAATTTTCACACTCACCTTTACTAAAATCTTCTTACACATGCTATGCACAAGTCCACAATATTTCATCCTATACCAGATGAAATACAGACTTCACAAACTCTGTTTATATGATTGTAGAATTAAACAACACCACAATTCTATTTGATAAACCTTTCTCTCTAACCAGTTTTATATTTTTGTTTCTTTAGCACCATCTGTGCAGGGCATTCAGGCATCTCAGGCTGCAGCAGACCAAGTGACTCTGCAAGCAATCATGCAGCACATTCTGGCCATCCAACAAACTCAAAATGTAATACTAGCCAGAATGGACAAGATGAGTGGTGATATTGACTTAATAAAACAGTCAGTATCACTCCTTCAACAACCACGGCAGCCTCCACAAACTCCACCAGGTTCACATGGTGACCACAATGAAGAAGGAGAAGGAGAAGGAGGTGCTGGTGATACTGATGCTGCAACTGAGCCCATGCCCTCCCCTACTCTTGAACAACCTGAAGGGGACATGGGTGGTGATACTGATCCTCTTCCCTCCTCATCAAATGATAACAAAAGGGGGGAGAAGAGACAAAGAGATACTGAGGTTGATCAAACTGAGCCTTCTGCTCAGGGGGAGAAAAGAAGAAGATTGAATGAAGATCAACCTCCACAACAACAACAACAACAAAGCCCTCATACTGAGCCATTTCGCATTCAGTATGAGAGAAGAAGACAAAGAACAAGGTCAGCATTACAAGTTCAAGACCCACTTGAGCCATCTGCTCAGGGGGAGACTCATACTGACCAACCACAGCAAACTTATTCTGAGCCACCTGCTCCTGAAGAGAATAATTTACAGATTGTGGTCTATAGGCCTTTCATCTGGCCTATTGCAGATGATGAAGATGAAGAACCAGATTTAGTAAACTATGCACTAAATCTGGTAGAACAAGAAAGTTCTTCATCATCATCCTCGGATGATGAAGAACCAGAAAATCTGGTAATTAGAAGAAGGAGTTCCTTATCAAGAAGACCTATCAATGCTGTTCTCACTTCTTCTGAATCAAGTGAGGAATCTGCTCCTCTGGTAACAAGACAAAGAAGACCTGTTCTTACAAGGGACAGTGATACCGAGCAGGCTCCAAGACTGACTCCTCAACAACTCTGGGCAGAACAAGAAAGATTTTTATATGAGCAAGAGTTGGGAGTCAAAACTGAACCAGAATCTGACCCAGATACTGAAACTCCTGGTCCTTCACATAGAATCTCAAGAAAGGGTCCAGACCATATTCAACATTATTGGAATATGGTTGCTGCTAGGACTCAGTATAAGGAACAAAGAAAGGAGTTCTTGAGGACCAAAACATTTCAAAATGTAAGGGGGATACATTGGTTAAATCTGGATGTAAATAAAGTAAAAGTGAAGCTCAAGGAAGGAAGAATTACTATCACTTGTACTGGCTTAACCAGTCCCCCCATGAAGATATTTATTCATGATATTCAAAGAATTGGTCTTCAAGACTGGGTGAAGATCACAAGACTGATCAAAGAGCTTCCAAAGAAATCAACCTATGATCAAATAGTCTTGGATGAGATCTGTGCAGTAGCTGCAGTATGTTATGAGAAGGACTTACTTCATGAAATAGAGTACAGAACACTCAGTGTAATGACTGAGGCTTACTCAAACAACAGACCAGAGTGCCTTCATACATACAAGTATCTTAGAAAGTATCCTCTTCCTCCTAACCTTGTCTTTCAGGATCAAAAGAGTGTCATATATCCAACTCCTGGATATATGTATACTGACTCAGAGGATAGAGAATGCTTCATTTCTGATGAAGATCTTCCAAGAGCTCAAATCAGTCACCTTGTTGGACTGAAATGGATGATCACCAAGAAAGAAGACTCTTGGTTCAGAAAGAAGATTGTTGATGTACTGAATAGCAGAAGGGATGAACTCAAAAGCAGAGAAGAGTTTGTCCACATCAAACAAGAAGTCTTCTATGAGAATGAAGCCATCAACAGCAAATGAAGAAGAAGATATTGTTACCTATGCTGTTGTAATTTTTGTTTATCTCTTTGTAATTGTTTTGTTATCATTAGATAGGGGGAGATTGTTAAGGCAAAAAGCCTTGTCCCTTTCGATCTTAAGATAACAAAACAACCTAGACTAGCTTTGATTTATATGTAGAATAATATAGCTTAGTTTAGGTCTGATACTGAGTGATCAGTATTGGAACTCAGTATCAGTACTCAGTATCAGATAGTGATACTGAGTACAAGGACTGAGTAGAAGGACTGAGTGATACTCAGTATAGTAACGGACTAAGATCAAATCCCTTGATCTTAGTCATTTTCCTTGCTTAGTCCTTCGGTTACTCCTTTGCTCATTATGTAAGATCTCTATAACATTATAAATAGAGATCATCTTGCAAAGGAGTACTCACCAATTCACTCTACACTTTCATATCTTGTAATTGATCAGTGGTATTGCTTTTCCGCAGCATACCACACTTAGTGGATTTGTACACCGACTCTAATACTGTGTTTTACACTTTAATTGTCTCTTGTATAATCATTCTAATCAATTAACTAACAAACCAGGGGTATTGTGACCTAACACTTTTACACATTCAACCCTCATAGTTTTACTAGTTATTATTGTCACACTTAATTATCAAATGTCTTAGTATTATACACTTATATATTTCGGTATATACACACACGAAATATATACTTGTGTTTTATACTTTTAATAATCAATTATATAATAACTTTTACATAATCTTAGACAATAATATTATCCAAATACTATATGATTTAATAGCTTTAAATCATATTATGGATAATCTTTAATGAACACATTGTATATTTACTCAACTAGTAAATATACAAATACTTGTATTAATTAGTTAGTTAAACTAATCTAGTAATAAGTTAAACTTAACTTAATACTTAACTGATTCATAATGACTATTATGAATCATTCCTCTTCCAAGTGTCATTACATATCTTGTTCGTATTACATGCACTCGCCGGTGTGACCCTTAAGTCTTTCGTAGGTTTGGATGTATCATCATAGGTTGACTAACTGTGCACATAATTCCAACACATTGTTGCGCAAGTTGGAGATCATCAGATCACCATCACTGTTGATGATTTCCGAACCGCTTGTGGGTTTGATTTTCTACTCACTGATGAACTCCATCAGGAGATGAAATCTTTAGAGGATGCAAAGGCAAGTCTGATCGGTATCACTGGATATCGCTTAGAGAAAGATGATGACAAGGTCCCCATCTTTAAGAAGTCTCAGCTGTCGAGACCATGGGCCTACTTATTCACGCACATCGTTCAGTGCATCGGAGGCAACCATGGGTCTCACAACCAGTGCAACTCCAACTTTCAGATTTTTGCTGAAGCCCTAATCACCGGTCAGCAGATTGATTATGGGAAACTTGTTTTCGAGGAGGTCAAAACCAAGCTAAAAGGAAAGGGAATTCACATTCCCTATATCAGATTCTTCACTCTCTGCATCGCTTATGTGATCTCTCAGAGATTGAGGATAGATTACGAAGACCTCGAGGGGGATTGGTTTCATGTTCGTCCCTTATCTAACACCATCTTCAATTCCAAGAAGGAAGATGTTCAAGGTAATCCCCTCACCTCGTACATGCTGAAGGTCATTAAAGATCATACTAGTTCCAGGAGGGATCAGCAGAAGGGCACCACATCGGAGGAATATGCCCTACAAGAAGGTATGTCCTTTTCTCATTTGGAGGGTTCTTCAGCTGCTAGAGTCTCTCTAGTTGCAGATGATAAAGCTCCCACTTCAACAGGGATCTCTTCCCCTGCTGATGTGGAAGAAGAGGCTGAGGAAGTCATTCCTCTGGTGGTGAAGAAACGAGTTAAGACATCAGCTCGTCGCCTTCCCACGCCCTCTCCCTCCTCTTCGGCTTCATCTCCTATCCCTCATGTTCCTTCTTCTTCTCCACCGATCAGAGAAGGGACGAGGACGTTTGGTGGGATGTGGCAACTGATGGTGCTGATGTGGAATCCACAGGATCATCAGGATTCAGCCAGGATCCTCTAGGTACAAACTTGAGTCCTAGATTGGGATGATTACGATCAGAAGCTATGCCAGCGTCTGGGGTTGATCCTTCTCATTTTCATTTTTGCAGTGTTTATCAAGGAACTCCACCTATCAGAGTTTCTAGTCAAACACTCCTGGATGATCATTTCTCTCTTTCTCTTCCTCTTTCTCTTCCACCTGCTGATTTCTTAACAAGTCAGCAACCTTCAAATCGGCAATTTAGTTCTAAAGGAGTTAGTGCCGGCTCCACCTTTCAGTGTAGCTCCTCGACTGATTCATTATCAGTCGTTGTAACAAGGGAACAAACTCCACAAGCAACCTCAGTCTCTCGACAGACTGCTGGTGAAGTTTTTGGCTCATCACAAGCCACCCGTGAGTTAGCTGCACACACACCACCACCAACTTCTTCATCACTACCTGAGTCAACAGTTAATGATAGATTGACTGGAAACCAAGTCATTCTTGAAACTGTTCCTTCTGTTTCCTACAACGTCACTAGGTTATACCTGCTGCAGATCGAGGAAACCACCACCGCTGATAAAGAGACAATTGTAGACCCAGTTGTTATCGAGGCATCCACCCAAGCTTCTAGTGATCGCTAACGTATGCGCCAACTGAGCTCTGAGGCAGCTGATCCGCCACCCAGAGGACTTATTCCTCAAGTCTCTATACCAGGTCAGCCGACTGGTGAGACTGAAGCTCAAGGTACTCAAACAGCATACAATATGATGTTTGATTCCGCTGAAGAGACCATCAGCCCATATGTTTCGTCTCCTGAAATGGACGAAACAAATGAACCTTGGCTTCAACTTGAATTGACAGCTGATGTCGGCCTTCTGACAGAAACCCAGAAGTTTCAGCTTGACCCAACTCACCCTCACAGTTCCTGAGCATCCCATAGGAGCTTTTCCTCCTATCTCAGGAACACTTTCTTCCACAGCCGAGATCAGTCCCTCAAATGGAGACATAACATACCCCTCTCCCCTAATTGTCCAAGTGTCCCATGCTAAATCTAGCAAAGCTGGGGGAAGCATTCCCACCAGAGCCGTGACTGCTCTTGTATCTAGAGTTGTATCATCCCAAATTCGACCTGGGATGGCCATGCTGAGGCAGCAGATGAACACCCGTTGGACTCTTTTAAAAGAATGACATCGGGCTTAAAAAATGTTTTCTTTAAAATAGATATGTTGGACTGAAATTAAATGTGTTGGACAATCCGTTGAAAAAAATATGTTGTGTTCCTTTTAAGAAAAGTTGGGCCTTTTAAATTGTTGCGGTTATATAGAAATACTGATAACACATTGTAGAGAAATACACTAACAAACACTTCAAAGAATAATTTCGCTGTATTCGTAAATAAGAAAGATTAAATAATAGAAGCGGGAAAACTAAATTGAGGGGCATTTAGAAGTTGCCACGTGTATAATTGGTGCGTAAAAAAGGCTTTATGTTATTACAGTTAGGGGTGTAATCGAGTCGACACAGTTCGTGAGTTACTCGAGACCGACTCGCAAAATACTCGGAATCGACTCGTTGTGAACGGAGTCGAGCTCGAGCTACTCGAGTAGGGCTTTGAGTCGAGTTCGAGTTCCAAAATACACAGCTCGCTAGGCTCGCGACCCTTATCGAGTTTTTATTTAATTACCTTTTTACTCTTTTCATATACATAATTACCTTTTTACCCTTTCCATATACATATTTACAACAAAAAAGCGCACTTCTAAAAAAAATCAAGATTTTTCGAGCCGAGCCGAGTATCGAGTCGAGTTTCGAGCTTTCACCGAGTCGAGTTCGAGCTTAAAAATGGAAGCTCGTCGATTTTCGAGTCGAGTTTCGAGCTCGAGTTTTAATTAGCGTGTCGAGCTCAAGCTTAGCAGAACTCGACTCGACTCGTTTACACCCCTAATTACAGTAGTAGAAGTATAATTTCTTGTTTATAATTTATAATAATAATAATTATAGTAATTTACGGTTGTGACTTTATATTTTGTTAAATACAATTATAATTAGTTGGTATGTCAAAAAGGGTTAATCTCTTAAATTAAAAAAAAACGTGAATAAGAACAAAACCACATGCATATAATGATGCAGGCCCAATGATAGATGATCGAACCTTAATGTTTATGGAAGCTCTTGATCGCGTGAGAAAATGGGCTTTAGTCAAAAGGTCATAACTCTTGGCTCAAGTCTCCTTTTCAGGCTCACGAGTAATCAAATCGAAGCTCGAGACGAAAACTACGATGTGATAAACAGCGGTAGGCGGTTTACCCAACTTCCCGACCCAAAAAGCCTTGTTTTGGACCCTTTTTTATGTTTTTGTGTTTTTTCGTTAATATTTTGAACTTTGTTTAGGCCCAGTTTTTTGCCCGTTTGTCGTTTTAGGCCCATTCGAAAATCTGGGCCATATTTAAAGTGTATTTGACACATTGGAATGATAAGTTGAATATTTTCTGAAAATTGAGTTTTTTTCTCTCTCGAGAAGTGTTTGTGTGTTTGAACAACTTTTGAAGACCAATTCATGTTATTCTTCGAATCAACGTGTTTTGGGTTAGATTAATCCGGCATTCTTTTTAATCAACGGATTCTAATCTATACTATCGTTACTTAGTCTACATCACATAATTACGTATAAATGATATGTGAATCAGAACAAAAACACATGAACGTATTTTTGTAGAAATAATCGTATCGTCATACAAGTTAAAATATTGATTTTATTTTAACATGAGTTTATATACGTATTTAATAAGCCTTGGTCTTCGTTCACTTAAAAATTAAGGAAATTTATTAACCATGTGTTTTGAAAAACGTGTGGGACCTTTAAACTATATAAATTATTTAAAGGTACGATGATGTTTTTTAATTTAATTATTATACATTAAGATAAGAAAAATGGTATTGGTTCTATCATGTGTGCTTATTCATGTATCTTCCAATTTGATAATGATAAGTGTTAAAATCAAGAGATAATATGAGGAAAAGAGAATTAGCGGAGTACACATGTAAAGTTTCAAAGCCCGTAAGACTATGGGTGGAAAGAAAAAATAGGAAGATATATAATTTCTCTTAAGATAAATGTTAATATAATACAAATATATGATACCAATTTTGAATAGTGAATTATTTTGATAAATGTTATTGTTGCTAATGGTTGTTTCATAGAAATACAGGCATATAATACAATACAACACTTTGAACAGAAATACACCGTTGAATTCGTAAATAAGAAAGAAAATATAATACAAGCATATAATACCAGTTATGAGTTAAGAATTCAAGATTATTTATAATTAAGTATTACAGTGAGTATTTGAACTAAAAAAATCAAATCAAATCGAAAATCAACCGAACCAAAACTGATAAGATGCATTCGGTCTGGTTTGTATTTTAAAAATTCACCATTTTCAGTTTAGTTCTATTGGTTACATTTCGGCTCCGTCTTTAGACGAGAATGAGCATTTGAGCTAAACCAACCGAACTGATATCGAATCGAACCGAAACCAACTACCATATACTCCGTTCGGTTTAGTTTTTTAAAATTCATCATTTTCGGTTTCGGTTCTATCGATGTCGGTTCGGTTCGGCTTCTAGACCGCACCCACCCCTATTAAGTATCATCTAGTTGAGATTGAGAGCATTATGATTGTTAGTCTCGTAATAAGTGATAGATTACACTTATACCGTTCTACTGACCAAATAAAATTATGAACACTCAACAGTAAATAAACTCCTCTTTATTAATCAAAAATGATAACAAAGATACAAGTAGTTGCGAAATAGCTAAGAACACGAATCCTAACTAAACTACTTCAAAGAGATAGACAATTACAAATACTGCCTAAGAAAAGTATTAATCAACAAATAATCTAATACAAGATCAAACACCTTCTTTACTTAGATTCAATTGACGAAACAAGTAGTGAGAAGATATCACTGAAAGTTGTTTATCACTTTGCTTTTCTGGAAATGACTAAGTGTATTTTGGCAAAGTGATAAACGGTGTTGGGTTGTGCTCAACATGAATTCGTCCATTTTGTCTTCCTTTTATAGTGTTAAAAGGATGTGACAGCTAAGGAATGTACGATTGAGTCCACGCGTAGGAATTCTGTTGGTGTAGAGAATATTTCATGCGACGAGCACTACTAACGAAATTCTGACAATACTTTATGTCGTCTTATGATCGCCGATATCTTCTAGAAGATTTGCATAGGATTCCCTTTGTTGGCGACATATGATCTTGTGTAATACTTGTGTCTTTCTGTGTCACTGAATCTTCTTTCAAACCTTGAGATATGCTTCAGATCACCATGAGTCTTCAGGTACTCATGGTTCTTCAGGTACTGGACAGCTTCAATGATCTTCACTAAGAGTTTTGCTTAGACAAGTATTTGTCTTCAAGACTCAGCGTTATTGTCAAGTATACGCTGAACCTACTACAACTATCTGAACTGTTGATCAGTCTCTGATTCCGCACGGGGAACTGATCGTTGCTTCTATTGTTGTTCAGATAGTGTAGCCAAGTAACTGGAACCCGAACATATCAGAATCTCAGTTACCCACAATCTGAAGAACTAATCTTCAGATTGTCTTCTAACTATTGCCTTTGTCTTCATTAAATCCTTTTAAGTGGGGGATGCTTTTAGTGACCCACCAATCTCCCCCTATTTGATGTAGACGAATAGTTAGGCAACTCCCCCTGAAAGTATGAAGGTTTTATAAGTAACCTTAAGTATTTTTCACACTTCAGATGGGGTTTTGACATACTTGGAAACTATTACATGAAATGATAATCTGATAATTTTCAGATCATACTTAGTTTGGTGACTCATGCATTTTTCTTTTTGTGTTCTTTTGGTTGTGACATATTAAGCAACTCTCATATGTCAAAATAGTATCATTACAACTGATAACATTCATTCATAAAGAGTAAAATAAAATAAAATGAAATGTAAATTGTTTAGACATGCAACGAGAAAGTAAAAGTAGTTAAGTACAGACAATTGTAGCAAACACAAATAACACAAAAACACCAAAGCCCCTTCTTTCCTCCAATCACTCCTTCCTACTTTTCTGACTGCCACAACCGAACATCCGATCTTCAGCCTCCTCTGCCTTTGCTAGATCTTCTACAGATAGACCTAGTCTTATGGCAGTCATCCTAACATTCTCTTCTTCGGGGACAACTGGTCCTTTTCTCTTTTTAATCTTGGTTAGAGGGGGAGCAATAGGACTTTTTCCCTTGTTAGGGAGCGGAGTTTGGATTTTTTTATTGGGAGAGGGATTGGAGTCCTTCCTATCACAACCGAGGAAGGGGTTGCGGGAACACTAGTATCATTGTCACTATCTGGGTAGATTTCTACAAGTTTCACAAAGATATCATTTGACCTCCTTTCACAAGCGGCCATTGAATACCGCTCAGAGGTCCCTAACACATTTTGATTCACACCAACACCACAAACGTCACCAGTAACCCGTTGAAACTGTTCCGGTCGGTCTACCAACGACCCTCTCCGTTGCATTCCGATGATGAGGCACTTGTCTCTCCCTCTGAAAATGTGGAGGAGTTGGCCTAGGAACTGAGACATTTTCTTCGGACACCGGTGCCTCAACACGTTTGTAGTTGACAAATTCGACGACAGTGGTCAAAGGTTTTTCGATGGATGCAAACTGATTAGAAATTTGGGTAGTGATCGCTACAAATTTATCATTCACGGAGTTTGCGAAATGATTAAACCTGGAGTCAAGGCAAACAATGGAGTCATTCAGATTGACATGACTATCAGTGAGGTTGTTGAGAACAGAGATGAGATCATATATCTTTCCAGATTGTGTGCTCACAACATCACAAACACTCTGTTGATCGGTGGCCAAAACATTTTGGAGACCATTCAGCACACTCTGAGTTTCAGTCAGATTCTTAATGTTCCCATTGATGAACCTGCAATTACTCATTAGAATGTCAAACCTTTTAAAAATTTCCGTGAATATTTCTTTAAGATCAGGTGGGGTTTGAAATGCCGACACAATCCGGTTCCTTGAACCCTCTGGTGCGTCGGTGTGGCTTGATCTTGACACTTGGTCAGTTGTAGAAATGGGGCCTTCATCAGAATATGTGGTCCAACTAATGTTAAGATCATCATTAGGATTGACATCTGAATCCTTTTCTTCAACATGAGCTTTTCCAGACTCCTTGGCTTGAACCACATTCTCAACCTCCTCAACATGAGGTTCAACAACATTTTCAACACGCTCTTAAACGATCCTTTCCACAATCACATGATCAACATTCAAGCTACCATGACCAGACTTTGAATGGGGGGGGGGGGGTTTACTAGGGACTCAGACACCTGATGGACCTGGGAAGGGTCCGAACCAACATTCACAGTCTTTGGAGAGTCTGGAGTGGAAGGGGTGGGATTTCCCTGGACTTGTTACCTACTAGTGGGCTCGGGGATGACATAGCCGTGGAGCTGGAGCTTCTAGTTAGATAAAGGTGTGTCCTTAGAGTCTGCAAGTGCTTAGATTTCCCAAGCACTTGGTTGGTCTTGCAGATCGAAGACCGACTTGATGGATTATTAGATGGTGGTGAGGATTGGTCAGAAGATAAAATGATGTTCACCTCCTTGTCCCTAGAAAACGAAGAACCAACCTCTAGGGCATCCGAAGATTGTGCGTGTGAGGCACTGTTTTCAGATCCCGTGTGTTCCTCGTGAGAGGGACTGGACAGAGATGAGAGAGGGAAGATCAACATACCTTCCGGAAGATCGGGTGCAACCTTTGTTTCGTTGCTTGTAAAATTTGACCTGCCCACCATTCTAGCTTGCAAACATGGCCCTATATTATCATAATAATCTCGTTTCCCTAGAGAATGTAAGAAAATCATACTCATGAATCGTGCCAAGGGGATTAGCAGCTCTCTCTTAGCTTTAGCAACTTTCTTCAACATCTTTGAAAAGATGAGGGATGCATAATCAATCTTTGTGCCCGAGAAAAGAGCTGCTCCAATAATTATCTCATGGTTGGACAGCGAGTCGAAACCACCCGTTTTGCTCGTCAGACATCTGGAGATGGTCATGAAGAAGGCAGACCAAAGTGGACCCATCTGAGTTCGGGAGATGCCTTTGAAGAATGATCCCCTGTAATGAATGTATGGGAGAATGGTTTTTTCATGCATCCTCGACAGAGAGAGTGGGTTCAAACTCCTTAGGAAACTTGAGATAATCCATTTTAGTTGTTGTACGAAAGGTTCTAAGAATAAAAGAAACTTTGTGGCGTCCATGAAGAATGGTGCCCGAGATCATGTCTTCCCCATTTTCAAAAGTTGGTGTACAGGTATACCAGAATTCAAGAAGCATCGATTTCGACAAAGGAACATCAAAATGAAAGGCTTCTCTGAGCGAATGTTTAGCGAAAAACTTAACAAGTTGTTGAAATTCCGGTTTCAACTTTTTGATGCGAGGATTAAGATTACTTATGGAATTGTTCTTGGTATAATATATTTCGCTATAGTGCTTTAGCATTTGGGGATCAGGATTAATAGAATCTGGTAAGGTAACCCAAAGAGAAATATTTGATGAGGAAGCCATTTATGAATGAAGAACACCGAGAGCTTGATTTGGAGAAAAATGTGTTGGCAAAAAAAATGATATGGTAGTGTGAATAGGATTGGATTAATTTGGAAGAAAGAGAGAGCGGTTAGATCGACGGTTGGAATTTCAATCGCTAAAGAGATCGTGTGGTGAGGATGCAGAGTTATTTGTAGGTAGGCTAGGGATGATGGAAAATGCCAATCAAACTACAGGGGAGGCGGGAAAAGACATCGAAGGGTCAACATTAAATGCCAGCACAGAGAGAATGACCAATGGCACTCGAGTATCTTTTCAGAAAAGGTCCAATAGGAATAATCCACATCATTGCCAACCGATGGCTTCAATCAGCTGAAGAAATTTCAGATTATCCTTGACACATGTGAGCATCTGAATCTGACAAGGAGGACATTCTGAAGAAGTTAAGGATCTGAATCTGATACACATTCAGATGCGCTTTTTTTAACACAAAAAGGCAAACATAACATTGATGTGAAGATTTAAAGGACACTGAAGTAAAAGAGCAGATGGGTCCGAGATTTACTTCAAAGTTCAGTGCATTGAGGTACACTGATGTCACATCATATATATCGAAGATAACTATAATCCTAAGATTTCATCAGTTTTGTTGAGTCTAACTAACAAAAGGCCAAGTGAATGTCGTCAGATTATGCTCATATGTGATTATAGTTGTATAACTCAGATGCAGATTATGCTGGATGCAATCTCGATCGGAAGAGAACTAGCGGAGGGTTATCATTGATCCTCCCGTTTCCGGGTTATCATTACCCCCCCCCGGTTTCCGGGTTATCATTACTCCCCTGATTTCTGGGTTATCACAAACTAGACATGCTAATTTTGCGCAGGGAGGTACCTCCCCAAGTAGGTGTCACATAACTCCCCCACTTGTGTGGGTTATCATTAATCTAGATCCTTTCTCAACACATATTGAATTCATCAAATACGGGCCTATGCCCCACTAATTCATACTCAAACATAAATTTGAATGCATCTATTCTAATTATCTTATTTTTCTCACTTTCTCGTCTTTTCGATCATAGGCAACAATCACTCATTAAATAAGCCACATTTCTTTTTTTTATCATAATCATATTTCATTTATCTTTTCTAATCATTATCATCATATACTTTATCACTTAGTTCACTAATAAGATTGATTTCGTATTTATCATGATCATTAACATTTGTATCTTTACATTGACTACAACACATATCTATGACTAGTCGTATCATACTCATTTTTTTAACAATTCAATTACTACTTTTATTAGCATACTTTAATAATAAATGCTCATTACTTTAAAATCCTTGCTATTAACTTAATTAATAAATTTTACAATAAAAGCTCCATATCATAATCTTTTAGTCATTATCTTCTTATCAATAAAAACTCATTGATCAATTTATAAAATCACATTTACTTGCAAAGTCATAACTATATTCTAATAGCATATCAATACATTTCCTTATCTTTCTAATCTCTATTTTTATTAAAATATTTATTAATAAAGGCTCGATAAATATTATTCCTTTTCAAAACTCTTTTGCTATGTACCTAGTTTGAAAGTCTCATATACTCAGCTTAGCGATAGCTAAATCCAAATCGTGTTCATCAACACGAATCCTTGCTTCCATCCTTGGAATATCTGAAACTTTTAGGTCCTTACAACCTATCAACACAATTTATCACATTTCTAGTTATCATCTATAACTAGACATCAAACAACCACTCCAATCATCCTTAACCACCAAATTCATCAAACTTGGCGGGATCTCAAAACCCTAGTTCAAAATTAACCCAACAAATCACAGATCCAACAAGAACACAAGGTTCTCATACTATTTTGGAGTGTTTTACACTAACCATTTACATCATTCAACAAGATTCTAAAACAAACCCTTCATGAACAAGGTTTCCCCCAAATTCAACACATAACTAGCTAAAAGATAGAAAATACCTTTGATCTTTGCAATAGGGTGTATATCTCCAACAACAATGAAGTTATTTGCTCCAAGCCACCAAAATCACCCAAGAACCCTCCAATTTCGGGTGCAGAAGTTTGTGGGGTGAAGAATGGAGCAAAGGCCCTAAAATCTCATTTTTATGATGTCTGACAGCCTTCGTGTCGCGAACTTCTATCTTTGTGTCGCGAAGTATGAAGGGGTCCTCCTTTCCGTCGCCATTCGCGTCGCCATTCGGGTCGCCATTCGCGTCGCTATCTGTTTTTCGCGCTTCGCGACTATATTCGCGGTTGCTAAGACAACTTTCTGATCGTGTTTGCGCCGCGAACCTCCATGTTACCCCTTTCATGCACATATCAATGATACATTTTACCCCGATCATCGGCTAGACATTCAAAACGAAAGTCAAAGTCCAGTTTTGACCAAAGTCAACAATTCGCAATTTTGACAAATCTTGACTTATGCATAAAGTCAACCATGCCTTTACCAAACTCACAATTTCCTTACTCGCGAGATTCTACTTCTCAACTTATCGTTTCCGCTTCCATTCATTTCCGTTTTCTTAACAATAGTCCATGTTTCCAATATTTCAATCTTTTCCAATTAAATAGAATTTCTCATCTTTACTTAAGGCCATATTTGCCCTTACCATTTCTTAATCTTGATTTAGTTATATATATATCATTACTCAGACAACTTCCAATCATTTTGCACCATAACTATCATTTTCATAACCTTTTATTCTCAATTATCGCCATTAGGTTCTCTATCACAATATATTCCAATATCACTACTCAGCTTTAACCATAACTCGGTTACCAATAATAATTGCGTGTTAAGAGCACCCCTTTTGTATGACCTATAGATTGTAGGCACCACCTACACTCTCATATACCTTAACGCAACCCGCGTTTTCGGCCCAACTTCTCACTTACCATATAATCATAACAATATTCATTAACCATACGGTTCTATATACACCAAATATAAACATCATAATATGAACACATTAAATCACACTTTATCTATCATATCAAGATGATTGGAAAGCCTCCAATCCATCAAGATCCAAAGTGTCACAGTGATCGGAAAGCCTCCAATCCAAAGTGACTCATCCAATCTCGTTAATCGGAAAACCTCCGATCCAACAAGATCCAATATATGTCATTCTATCTTGCATACCATGCTAGTATGCATCACATAACTTTACCAATTTCTTACAAATCTAGCCGCATATCTATTCATCATACAATTTAACACATTCTCTTATCATCATGTTATCATTTTCTTTCATAATTACTCGCATTCTTTATCCGACCTACAACTTAACACATTTCACATAACATTAGGTTTCCAATACCAAATGCCTTTTCTTGGTCTTTATATATTTCGCACATACATTATACCCCATGATATACCCATAATCATTTCTAATGTTAATTAGCGTTTCACTTACCATTAACCGTCGTTACCCGGTTGATTTTCTTATCACAAAGATCCCCAATCTTTTTGTCACCACTGAAGTAACCACCAATTCATTCTATTATCTATAATTCACCGGCCAACCCGGTCATCTTGAGTCAACCAATCGACTATGGTCTATACTTACAACCCATGACTTGGCATCCAATAGTTCAACACTCGATGTCCTAATCTTTATACATCGTGAGACATAGAAATATTCATTTCCCAATCGTAGTCTCACACGACATTATGTCATTTACTATCATACCATTACTATGACATTTACTAATAATTATCTTTTTACCCATAGTATCGAATCCACCATCCATGACTCAAACCTTTGCTATTACTAGTTGCCAACTTTTATTCAACCATTTTCAATTACTAAAATTTGTCATCCCCGACACTTATTCTTTTCCGCATATTTTATATTTACGAGTTTTAAGACATCACTATATCTATGGTCATTCTTTTCTTCACCATTATCATATGATAATACCACGTCACTTATTCATATTCCCGTAAAATGCTACAATTTTACTTTTAAACTTTTCCATTCTATGATTTCCCATCCATATATACTATTCTAACTAAGTCTTAGTACTTCCACGTACCACCATCCTTTCATCGATAATATTCACTAATCTCGCGATCCGTCTTTTGGTATTCCATGATGGCAAAATTTCATATCCTTACTACTTGCGTCACCGAACGCCAACTCATCCAGAAATATCATTCCTATACATATAGCGAACATGGTAGATCATCCCCCAACCACAATTCCACAACATATAACTCGTCTATAATTTCTATAGGCCATTTCACATAAGCACCAAATCGTGCGATAAATAAATATATAACCCGCGAACCACATAATCATCAAATTATTTATAAGGGTCACCCATGCCCGCTTCACATTCAACCTGACAATTATTGCCACACTATTGCACCTTCCAACACCACTATCATTTCATGAACTTTGAATGAACATTCCTTTCTTTATTGATCCCAAGCTACTACCGATCTTCCTCTTTTCCCCCACTGGATGATTATCCATGGACCCTTTGTTGAACCACATTCCCCACATTCCTAGATATAAATTCTCCTAACGACTCTTCCAAGTACTCCTTCGAGACAAAACTTCCATATCAGTCTACTCGTGAACTCTTTCCACGACATCTTATACCATACTCACTTTCCTAAAATTACGTACATCGCCTTCCTCCGCGACAATGGCTCGTCCTTCAATGTCCGGGACGCAAAAGTCACCATATCTTTCTTCATTCACTTACTATCCTCTAGCACTTGATCAATTTCACGAATCCACTGTATCGTAACCTTCGGCTCAGAATTTCCCAGATACGCACTTGGCTTCACGTCACGAATGTATTGAACGTACATCCTTCCCTTTATTCCGATTCAGAATCACTACCCTCTTCTGTCGAGGACTCCTCAGCACCGACTTTGCAACCCGGAGACCTACTCTTCAAACTTCAGTCGGAATCATCTCATCTATCCTCATTCATCCGGTCGTACGCAATCCGGCTCAACAATCGAAAACAACACATATAAATCAAAACATGATATTTCTCTTAGGGTCGAACTCTATCATACTTACACCTTACGGTCTCAAAAGACCAATCATGGATTTCCTATGGAAACATATGGTCCTACTAGCATAGCTTAAGACTAGGGAGGTCAAATCTACCTAATTCACTTAAACTATAGCTCTGATACCAAGTTGTAACACCTCAGTTTTTAAAACACCTTTTAAATCGTTAAAAATACAATTTCCATGTTATCCAAAAATATGGTTTAACAAAAACCTTAAAACATTTATCAGAGTTACAAAATACGGTGTTACAAGATAATATCATAACCATACGAGATCTACCTAAGAGCTCCCGAGCTAAACATCTCTAGGCCACTTCTATCACGACCTTCTAATTCTTCAATCTTTAACCTATGTACATAGCCATAAAACAAAGTCTATACGTGAGACAAAATAGTCTCGTGAGATACATGGGTTTTTTGACCCATTCTCAACAGTATTTATAAACGATATATATAACAATATAAATGCTTATCATTACTCTTTCTATTAATTCGTAACTCATTATCTTATCATTTCATACCTATACTTGCAAGCTAACAATAAGCTAACTCATAACATAATCACATACTTGTAAGCTAACCTTAAGCTTACGCGTTCTTTACACATACGCTACGGACCTCTCGTAAGCAAACTCCCCCGATCTGGGTTATCATAGGTAAACTCCCCCGTTTCCGAGTTATCATTACTCCCCCGTTTCCGGGTTATCATTACTCCCCCGATTTCCGGGTTATGATAAACTAGACATGCTACTCTTGCGCAGGGAGGTACCGCCCCAAGTAGGTGTCACATAACTCCCCAACTTATGTGGGTTATCATTAATCCAGATCCTTTCTCAACACATATTGAATTCATCAAATACGGGCCTATGCCCCACTAATTCATACTCGAACATAAACTAGAATGCATATATTTTAATTATCTTATTATTCTCACTTTCTCGTCTTTTTGATCATAGACAACAATCATTCATTAAATAAGCCACATTTCTTATTTATCATAATCATATTTCATTTATCTTTTCTAAGCATTATCATCATAGACTTTATCACTTAGTTCACTAATAAGATTCATTTCTTATTTATCATGATCATTAACATTTTATCTTTACATTGACTAGAGCACATATCTATTACTAGTCGTATCATACTCATTTTCTTAACAATTCAATTACTACTTTTATTAGCATACTTACTTTTTTTTGAACGACAATTTGCATACTTACTAATAAATGCTCATTACTTTAAAATAATGGCTATTAACTTGATTAATACATTTTACAATAAAATCTCCATATCATACTCTTTTAGTCATTATCTTTATTAATACTTCTTATCAATAAAAACTCATTGATCAATTTATATAATCACACTTACTTGCAAAGTCATAATTTATAATAACTATATTCTAATAGCATATCAATCCATTTCCTTATCTTTCTAATCTCTATCTTTATTATCATGTTTATTAATAAAAGCTCGATAAATATTATTCATTTTCAAAACTCTTTAGCTATGTACCCAGTTTAAAAGTCTCATGTACTCACGTTAGCGATAACTAAATCCAAATCGTGTTCATCAACACGAATTCTTGCTTTCATCCTTGAAATATCTCCAACTTTTAGGTCCTTGCAACCTATCAACAAAATTTTATCACATTTCTAGTTATCATCTATAACTAGACATCAAAAAACCACTACAATCATCCTTAGCCACCAAATTCATCAAACCTGGTGGGATCTCAAAACCCTAGTTCAACAAATCACAGATCCAAAAGAACCCAAGGTTGTCATACTATTTTGGAGTCTTTTACACTCACCATTTACATCATTCAATATAATTCTAACATAAACCCTTCATGAACAAGTTTTCTCCCAAATGCAACCCATAACTAGCTAAAAGATAGAAAATACCTTAGATCTTTGCAATAGGGTGTACATCATGAATTCTTGGACATCTTTCTTAATCCCAACTTCCTTCAGCTCATTTGTAAGAATTATGAATCTTTTGTACGACATTTTTAATGATTCACCCTGAACAACTTTAAATGCTTCATATTTCGATTTAGCATAGCCTTTTTGCTTGCTTTGACAACATCAGTACCTCCGTACGATGTTATCAGTATATCCCATATTTATTTGGCGGTTTTACATTTTTTAATGGTAATAAGAATGTGATTTTGGCCCGGCTTTCTTTTTATCATCTTCTGGCTTCAACTCAGCATCTAGCCCGACTTTCTCTTTATCATCTTCCTTCCATTGATCTTTATGCTTTATTTCTTCAATTTCAGACACTGATTCTTCCTCATTTTGCGAAAGAAAAACTTATTCTTCTCTTTCTTCTGCTTCTTCTTCTTCTTCTGATGTGGATGTTTTTGTAACAAACATTGTGAGAATATATGGACCAAACTCTACGATACTTGGAGCCCGTTCGTGTTTGTGTTTAACGAAACCCAAGAATCGTATCTTCCACATCCCAAAATCATCATCTGTAAAAACTAGAGCGTTTAATTTTGAACCAAGGTTCATTTTAGATATTTTTTCGCTCATTTTGATCAGTAATTAAGCAGATCAACAATTATAGATTAATCGTACCGCTCTGATACCAATTGTTAGTCCTGTAATAAGTGTCAGGTTACACTTATATCGTTCTACTGACCAAATAAATTTATGAATACTCAATAGTAAATAACGCTTCTTTATTAATAAAAAATGATAACAAAGATACAAGTAGTTGCGGAATAGCTAAGAACACGAATCCTAATTAAAATACTTGTAAGAGATAGACAATTACAAATACTGCCTAAGACAAGTATTGATCAACAAATAATCTAACACAAGATCATGCACCTTCTTAACTTAGATTCAATTGATGAAACAAGCAGTGAGAAGGTATCACTCAAAGTTGTTTATCACTTTGCTTTTCTGGAAATGACTAAGTGTATTTTGTCAAAGTGATAAACGATGTTGGGTTGTGCTCAACATGAATTCGTCCATTGTGTCTTCCTTTTATGGTGTTAAAAGGATGTGACAACTAAGAATGTACGACTGAATCCACGTGTAGGAATTCCGTTGGTGCAGAGAATATTTCATGCAACGAGTACTACTAACGGTATTCTGAGAGTACAATCTATCATCTTATGATCGCCGATATCTTCTAGAAAATATATGCATAGGATTCCCTTTTCTCGTCGACATACGATCTTGTGTAATACTTGTTCTTTCTGTGTCACTGAATCTTCAGACCTTGAGATATGTTTCAGATCACCATGAGTCTTCAAGTACTCATGGTTCTTCAGGTACTGGACAGTTTCAGTGACCTTCACTAAAAGTTTTTCTTAGACAAGTATTTTGTTTTCAAGACACAACGTTATTGTGAAGTATACGCTGAACCTACTACAATTATCTGAATTGTTGATCAGTCTCTGATTCCGCACGGGGAACTGATCGTTGGTTTTATTGTTGTTAAGATAGTGTAGCCAAATAACTGGAATCTCAGTTACCCACAATCTGAAGAACTAATCTTCAGATTGTCTTCTAACTATTGCCTTTTGTCTTCATTAAATCCTTTTCAGTGGGGGATCCTTTCATCGACCCAACAATGATGATAAAGATTATAGAGAGATTAGATAGAACAAGTGTTTATCTTTGCATTAGAATTGTGCCCAATGATTATTTTTGGTGTAAGATGTTGGCCATAGTCTAAGACTTGTGCCAACGGAGGGTAACCGAAGGCTTTAGTTGCCTTCCTCCCATTGGCACGCCCCGTCACTTCGATTGCTTCTGTTGAACACATCGGTTTAGAGAAGAAGTTGGGGTGGGGCCCATGTCAATCTAATATAATCTTTGGTATTTTTGTGTGTATATTTTATGATGGTGAATCCGAAAAAACTGAACATAAGGAGTATTGTTGGCATGTGTATGTCAGTTGCAGTTTGAGCTCATGTGACGCTGATTTGACAAAAAGTGAAGTGTCAGTTGGTGTCACTATTGGGAGCGGTCTAATGATAATAAGTTCAAGTGTCGTTGTGCACAAATTTAAGTATATTAGGCGCCATTAAAAGAACTAATACTACTTGCACTTTAATTTCAAGACTATTAATTATATTTAATACATTTTAACAAGTTTGTCTCATACTTAGTTGATTTGAGGAAAGATCACATTATAAGTATTCCAATTGTTAGAGATAATATTGAATTAATTACATGATATTAAGGGCATATTTGGAAAAGCTTATCTAAGCCGTGACGTAGGCCCAATAATTGAACGGGCCTTGATGTTTCTGGGCCATATTTAAAGTGTATTTTGTTGAATGGAATAATCAGTTGAACTTTTTCAGAAAATTGTATTTTTCTCTGTCGAAATTGTGTTCTTCGTGTTAGAACAAGTTTTGAAGATCATTTCCATGATATTCTTCGAATTAACGTGGGTTTGGTTGGATTATCCGGTATTCTTAGAATCAACGGATCATCAATCTACACTATCGTCCTTTTTAGTCTATATCAAGGTGCTTCTAAGCTTATTAGATTATGTAAGCTTAATGAAACATATAAACATAAGCTTATATAAGCTAATATACTTATAAGCATTTTAGATAACCTTCCAAAACATGCCCTAAAACAGGTACATAATAGTAACTAAGGTTTAATTTACTAAAGATATATGTATGATAAACGTTCAAAAAGGTCCATCAATTTTGTAAAGTTCCGTGGGACAATTATCAGCCCATGGATCAATCAACCCCCAAATCACCACCACCACCAAAATCACATGTGATTCAACGCATCAACACCACCACCACCCCATGTATATTAAATCATATGTGATTGCACACCGCCGACCACCACAACCATTGTCATGTGTATTAAATCACATTTGATTCAACACTGCCGACCACCACCGCCACCCCCAACCTCTGTCGTCCACCATCTCCACCACCGGGAACCCCTCGGCTGCTTTCAATCACATGTGATTGCGTTATCAATCACACGTGATTGCGGAGGTCGGAAGCGGTGGGCGGCGGTGGTCAATGGCGGCGGTGGGCGGAGGTGGTTGGCGGCAGTAGTGGCCAGCGGTGGAGGTATATATTTAATCATATGTGATTTGATGATGGCGGTTGTTGTATAATGAATCACATGTGATTTGATGTTGGTGATGGTAAGAGATCTTTTAATCTAATTGCTAAGATTTATCCCTTGAGACTTTATAAAAATTAAAAACTATTACGACACATACTTAAAAATAGAGATTTTAATCTAGTTTAGAGAAATCACTTAATATATCGTTCATATTAATTTTGTGATTCGAGTATTCTAATTATGCTACAATACTTACTTTGAGAAATAATCATTCGAAACATTGATTACTTTCCACCTTCTTTATAATTTATAACAATACTTTCTACGTTCTCTATAATTTATAACAATAACAATTACAGTAATCTACGGCTGTGAGTTGTGACCTAATATTTTGTTAAATACAATTATAATTGGTATGTCAAATGGTTAATCTTTTAAATAAATAAAAACGTGAATCAGAACAAAACCACATGCACATAATTACGTATAAATTATATGTGATCAGAACAAAAACACATGCACGTAATTACGCATTAATCGTATCTTCATACAAGTTAAAATATTGACTTTATTTAAACACGAGTTTATATACAAGGATATAATAAGCCTCGGTCTTTGTTCACTTATAAATTTAGAATTTATTAACCATGTGCTTTGAACAATGCGTAGGACCTTTAAACTATATAAATAATTTAAGGTACGATGATGTTTTTTAATTTAATTATTACTTATACTTCCTTCGATCTAAAATAAGTGATTGTTAGAATAAATCACAGTTCAACTTATTATTGATGCTGCAGTTAGTACTGATCATGGTTACTACTGATGAAGACTATGATTACTACTGATGGGGCAGAAACACTTGATACTGATGAGTTGATACTGGTGAAGACTATAACTAACTTACTACTGATCATTAGTAGTTACTACTGACGTTGGTTTTGGACTTACTACTGATTATCAGAGTTACTACTGATCATCACATTTACTACTGATGATGCATATTTACTACTGGTGATTGCAGTTACTACTGATACGCGTATTTGGAGCAAATCAAGTCCGAGATCTTCGCAGAGTTAGTTATAGAATGTTATTCAATGTATATCTTTTATAATTCGTTGTAAATCAAGTCCTAGAATAACTAGGGTAAATAGTTAGGCTTCAAGGACTGCTATAAGTAGTTCCTTACGAATTGTAAACGTACGTGTGTATTGTTAATCAATAATATACATTGAAGCTTTTTGTGAATCAATGTGTTCTTAATATTATTGTTCATTGTTCATTCAATATACAGTATTCTATTGTTCTTAATATATTAATACAAGTGTTGATCCGCTGCAACTTCTTGTTATTAGTAGATCTGGGTTGGCAATAACTTGTTTTGGTTATTCGATCCTGGCAAGTGGTATCAGAGCGTATTGTTTCTAGATCTACGAATTTTAAGAACAACAAAAAGTTTTAATCGTAAAACATACTTATTGTTAATCATGACTGATAACAATGAAAGTACTCAAGCAAATAAAATTCCTATACTCACTCCCAATAACTTTGGAATGTGGAAGAATCGTATTAAGCAATACATGCTTATTACTGATTATTCCATGTGGGAAGTTGTTGGTGAAGGAAACAAAACCGTTCACAATCAAGCAACAAGTTCTGCAACTGAAGCAGACAAACTCAAGTGTGAAAAGGAGAAGAAAGACAGAGGAATTGAACTCAAAGCTCTAAGCACTCTTCTACTGGCCATTCCTAATGATTATCAACATCTCTTTGTTGAATATGATGATGCAAAGATGTTGTGGCAGGCACTGGAAAAGATATTTGTTGGCACCAAAAGCACCAAAAGAAACATGAAGTCTGTACTAAAACAGGACTTTGAAAATTTCAAAGGCCAAAAGAATGAATCCCTATCTCAAATCTTTGATAGGTTCAACAAACTCATTGGTGAACTGAATCAAGTTGGTGTAAAACCAGACAATGATGATGTCAACAGAAAGTTTCTCAGATCTCTTGGAGAAGAATGGTCTATGTACACAGTCATATATAGACAAGGTGATGCTCTGGAAGAAAAAGAGCTGGATGAATTGTACAATGCGCTTAGGGTGTTTGAATCTGAGGTAAGCTCTAAAACTCCTAAGTTATCTTCAAACAATGCTGCTTTTGTATCTAGTACAAGTCAAGTTCAAGAAACTACTACAGGAAAGGCTGCAGATCGTGAAGATACTGCAAGAGAATCCTTCTTCACTAGTCATGTGCACACTGCACTAATTAGTGATGATTTAGAACAATTGAATCCTGATGATCTTGAAAAAATGGATCTAAAATGGCAGATGGCTATGCTGAGCCTGAGAACCAAAAGGTTCTTGAAGAGGACTGGTAGAACAAACCTTAACTACAACAAAGATGACAAGGCTGGATTTGACAAGACTAAAGTCAAATGTTACAACTGTAACAACCTTGGGCACTTTGCTAAAGAATGTCCTCAGCCAGACAAAAGATCAAACTCAACTGCTCTTGTTTCACAACAAGGACAAGGTTATGATTGGAGCTTTCAAGCAGAGGAACATGCACAGAATCAAGCTCTCATGGCTTTCACTGATTCTCCTACTAAGGTACATTCTAAATCTTGCACTCCTGAATGCATTAAAGCATATAAAGACTTAGAAAAACTTAATAAAGAAACACTTGAAGAGATGATTCTAAATAGAAATAGAAGAATTGAATATAATGGTTGTATAGCTGATATTGAAAATCAAATTAAAATTTATAAAATAACTGATCAAAAGATAAAAGAAGAATTGCTACAAACCATTTATGAAAAAGAACATCTTGAATTAAAATTAAAAGAAACTTTGATCAAACTAGAAGAATATCAAATGGAACTAGAACAAAATAAATTAACCATTAAAAAGTTTGAAAGAAGTTCTCAAATTGTTAATGAATTAACAAGTAATCAAATCACTGAAAAAGTTGTGCATGGAGTGGGATATCATGCTGTACCACCTCCATATAAATTCATTCCTCCACTGAAAGCTAGTTCAGAAAGAATCATAAATGAATTAAAAAATGAAAATCAAACTGAATCTAGTAATGAAACATCTGAATCAAATGACTCTTCTGATGATGATCAAACTACAGACTCAATTGATACAAGTTTTCACACAGCACAAAGTCAAAATGACTCTCCTAAATATGATGCAGAAACTATACCAAAAATTTTAAGAAGGGGAAATGAAAGAAATAAGAACCAACTCTTAGATCAAAGAAAACCTGAAGGTGCTAAGGATAAGAAATTAAGATGTGTTATTTGCAACAAAGTAAACCATTTAGAAAAGGATTGTCACTTCAATCCAATTAACTGCAAAGAGTTCAAAGAATTTAAAAATTCTAAAGTAAAAGCAAAAACACAAAGAATAAAAGATACTACTGATCCATCAGCAGTAAATAAAACAAAATCTCAAAAATTTGAAACACCAAAATTGGGAAGAAAGGCACCAAGGTTTGTGCAAAATAAAAGAGTTGGAAGCCCAAAGAACATCAATTATTTCAAAAATAATGGAAAAACAAATCAAAATAAACAATATTTTAATTTTTCCAACATCAGTAGAAACTTTAACAGGTTTACTACTGATCCTAACCCTAATTACAATGCTGTTGGGTACCAGTACCAAAACACTAATGGTAAAAACCTTAATTTTAAAAATACTACTGCTGCCAAACCAAATGTTAAAAATACTACTGGTCCATCCGTAGTAAAGTATTCAAAAGCTAAAAATAATGGGTATAGACCAAGGTCAGTAGTAAACTCAGACACCAGTAACAAATCCAAAAGGGCAGTAGTAAAATAAAACACCAGTACTAAACAGGTATGGGTACCAAAAATGTTTAAAATTAAATCTTCTAAATTTTACTTTTCAAAGGATGAACCCAAGACATATAAAGCTTGGGTTCCCAAACTTAACTAATCTTTTACTTACTTGTGCAGAGCATTCAGATCCCTGAAGAAGGTAGAACATGGCACATTGATAGTGGATGCTCAAGGCACATGACTGGAAATCTGCAAATTCTTAAGGATTTCAAGTCATTTGATGGAGGGTATGTGGCTTTTGGTGAGAACCCAAAGGGAGGTAAGATTACAGGCAAAGGTACAGTTACTAATGGCAAAATTACTTTTGATGATGTATTTTATGTAGCTGAGCTAAAATACAATCTTGTCAGTGTGTCTCAAGTATGTGATAAAAAGAATAAGATTATTTTCACAGATATTGAGTGCATCATTCTTTCTCCTGACTTTAGTTTAGATGAAAAATATGTAGTTTTGAGAACTCCAAGGAGAAATAATGTGTATTGCCTGGATATAGGGGGAGAACTCATTTCTTCAAATGAGGTCAACTACTTTATATCCAAGGCAAACACTACTGAATCAGAACTATGACATAGAAGGATGTGTCACACAAACTTTAAAAATATGAACAATTTAGTAAGAAAGAATTTGGTAATGGGATTACCACAAAAACAGTTCATGTGTGATCATCACTGTGTTGCATGCCTAAAAGGTAAACAACATAAGTCTTCTCATAAGTCCAAAATTGTAAATTCTATTTCTGTTCCTTTACAACTCTTACATATGGACCTTTTTGGACCTACAAATGTAATGAGCATTGGAAAGAAACAATATTGTCTTGTTATTACTGATGACTTTTCCAGATATACATGGGTTTTCTTTCTCAGGACAAAAGATGAAACAAGTGAACTCATCAAGAACTTAATTGTTAAACTGGAGAACGCATCTGATCAAAAAGTTAAAGCCATAAGATGTGATAATGGCACATAATTTAAAAATGCTAACCTAATTAACTTTTGTGATCTAAAAGGTATTGACAGGCAATACAGCTCACCTAGAACTCCTCAACAAAATGGTGTAGCTGAAAGAAGAAATAGAACCATCATTGAAGCGGCAAGATCAATGTTAGCAGACTCAAAATTACCAATTACTTTTTGGGCTGAAGCTGTTAATACTGCATGTTATGTACAGAACAGAGTATTAATAGTTAAGCCACATCATAAAACACCATATGAACTTTTTAACAAAAGAAAACCTTCCATAAGTTTCTTAAAATCATTTGGTTGTCCTTGTACTATTTTGATTACAAGAGAACAAATTGGTAAGTTTGACTGCAAAGCTGATGATGGAATCTTTATGGGATACTCTACTCAAAGCAAATCATACAGAGTGTTCAACAAAAGATTAAGGATTATTGAAGAAAGCATCAATGTCTCCTTTAATGAGAATATACCTAATGAACAAGGAAATGGTCCAGATTGGCTATTTAACATAGACAATCTAACCAAATCCTTTAACACTAACTTGGATTTAAATGCAGGTGATTCAAATTGTCATACTCAAAAGGAAGGAACATCATCTTTCAATACTGGTCAAGAAGAGATGAGATACATAGTAGTTGACACTGTTCCCACAGTTAATACTGAGGGCATTAATAACTCAGATTCTGGGAGCAGTAGTGAATCAGATAATGAGGACAGTAGTAATTCAAATACTACTGAGACCAGAAATAGTACTCAAAATACTACTGGTCCCAGCAACAATCTCAATTCTCATAATGCTACTGATCCCTGTAATAACATAAATACTACTGATCCCAGTAGTAGCTCAGATCTAGCTAATGATGATGAACCAAACATCAATGACAATGAAGAACCTCAAGGGGAACAAATCCCTGAGACAAATGAGTCAAATCTTGAAAATCAACTAGTGGTTGATAGAGCTACAAACTCAAGGACTCAAAAGAACCATCCATTAGACAATGTTCTAAGTGATGTTAACTCACAACTTCAAACAAGAAGCAAATTAAATAAAAGTCTAACTGCAAACATGTGTAACATAAGTTTAATTGCTAATGAATGCATGTTTGAATGTTTTCTGTCTCAGGATGAACCAAAGAAGATTCAACAAGCAATGCAAGAAGAACTCCTTCAATTCAAATTATAAGCTGTTTGGACACTTGTACCTTTACCCAAAGGAAAAAGAGCCATTGGAACAAAATGGATCTTTAGAAACAAGAAAGATGAAAGAGGTATAGTGATAAAAAACAAAGCCAGACTTGTAGCCCAAGGATACACTCAAGAAGAAGGAATAGACTATGATGAAGTATATGCTCCTGTTGCTAGAATTGAAGCAATAAGAATATTCCTAGCATATGCTTCATACAAGAAGTTTAAAGTCTATCAAATGGATGTGAAGAGTGCATTCCTGTATGGGAAAATTGAAGAAGAAGTATATGTGTGTCAACCTCCAGGTTTTGAAGATCCAGAAAATGGTGACTATGTATTCAAACTAGACAAAGCTCTGTATGGCCTACATCAGGCACCAAGAGCATGGAATGATACACTATCATCATACTTGTTGAAGAATGATTTTAAAAGAGGAGCTATTGACAAGACTCTGTTTACAAGAAAGGTCAAAAATGATATACTACTAGTTCAAATCTATGTAGATGATATCATTTTTGGATCAACAAATGATTTATTGTGTAAAGAGTTTGAGGACCTCATGCAAACCAAATTCAAGATGAGCTCCATGGGTCCAATGAACTTCTTCCTTGGACTCCAAGTGAATCAAAGATCAGATGGTATTTTGATAAACCAATCAAAATATGTCAAAGATATCTTGGAGAAGTTTGCTATGAAAGACTGCAAGAGTGCAAGTACACCAATGGAAACACACAAACACCTACATCCTGATGCTGAGGGGGAGGATGTAGATGAACACTGATATAGATCAATGATAGGCTCCTTGATGTACTTAACTGCATCAAGACCTGACATTATGTACAGTGTTTGTGTGTGTGCAAGATATCAAGCAAGACCTAAAGAACTACACTTGCAGGCTGTCAAAAGAATAATCAGATACTTGAAAGGCAAACCATCACTTGGTCTATGGTATCCACATGACTCACCATTTGAACTCATAGCCTACACAGATAGTGACTATGGAGGTGAATGTCAAGATAGAAAGTCCACTACTGGTGGATGTCAATTCTTTGGATCAAGACTGGTGTCATGGCAATGTAAGAAACAAACAAATGTATCCACATCAACTGCTGAAGCAGAGTATGTAGCTGCATCTGCTTGTTGTGCTCAAGTACTTTGGATTCAAAACCAGCTTCTAGACTTTGGTATCTCTATACTTAAAACTCCTATTTTTATTGATAATCAAAGTGCTATTAGTATTGTGAACAATCCAATAAAACACTCTAAAACTAAACACATTGAAATAAGATTTCATTTTATAAGAGATTGCAATGAAAAGAAGTTAATCAAAGTAGTTAAAATTCATACTGACAATCAATTAGCAGATCTTTTTTCAAAAGCATTTGATGTAGGAAGATTCAGCTTCTTAGTTAGCAGTATTGAAATGATTTTAATAAATTAATTTCTCACTCAAAATCATGTGTAAAGTTTTTCTGTTGTAAAAAGGTTTTTTTTACTACTGGTAGGTCATTACTACTGATGTATTTTAAGTATGCACAAAATACTACTGGTAAGACAATACTACTGGTAAACAATTGTACTCACATATACTACTGGTCTCAAAAATGGTGGTTACTACTGCTAGGGTTGGTAAATTAGGTCAGTATTAAAATTCATTAGTTACTACTGATGTATACAGTTACTACTGATGTCAAAATCCGTAGTTACTACTGATGCTCATAGATACTACTGACATTTTTCTGGTATCTAATTTACTACTGGTCTTTAAATTGTCAAAGTTACCAAACTAACCCCCATGAAAATAACCGTTGTGTTATGATTCGAAGGGCAATTTAGTCTTTTTGCAGATCAAATCGTAAGATATAAATAGCTGAAGTCGATTAATTTAGCATTATCCTCACATCGATTTGCTAAATCCTCTCGATAAACCCTAAATTTCGATCATAAACCCTGCACCAGTAACAACATTCATACTTGTTCTCTCAAATCAAACGATCAAACACAAAATCGACGATAATGGCAACTCTACAATCTCTTGAAGTTAAAACAAATCTTAAATACTCAGAGTTCCACAACATGTGTGCGTTTCTACGCAATCCAGATGGAACAAAAGATTTTCGTCCAATCGTCAACTTTTTGAAGAACTCATACATAAAGTTTGCATTAACTGTAAATCCAAAAGCATATCGAAAACACTTGGTTGATTTCTGGACCAATGCTGAACGAACCGAAGGGGCAACTGTGTCTATGATCAAATCAACCGTGTATGGAAAGTCTATCACCATAACTGAACAATCCATCAGACACCATCTACAACTGCACGACGACGAAGGTATGATTTCTCTTCCTAAGGAATACATTGTTGAAATTTTAAACAGAATGTTATATGAGGGAAGACTTGACATTCTCACTTTTCAAAAAGGTCTTCTCTCCCCACAATGGAAATTTCTTGTACATACTATTCAACACTGTATTTCTCCTAAAAGAAGTACATGGAATGAGTTTAATAAGTCAATAGCATCTGCTGTTGTCTGTTTAAGCACAGACCAAGTATTTAACTTTTCAAATATGATCTTTGAGGGAATGTTGGAAAATCTTTCTACTTTGGATTCAAAACCAGCTTCTAGACTTTGGTATCTCTATACTTAAAACTCCTATTTTTATTGATAATCAAAGTGCTATTAGTATTGTGAACAATCCAGTAAAACACTCTAAAACTAAACACATTGAAATAAGATTTCATTTTATAAGAGATTGCAATGAAAAGAAGTTAATCAAAGTAGTTAAAATTCATACTGACAATCAATTAGCAGATCTTTTTACAAAAGCATTTGATGTAGGAAGATTCAGCTTCTTAGTTAGCAGTATTGGAATGATTTTAATAAATTAATTTCTCACTCAAAATCATGTGTAAAGTTTTTCTGTTGTAAAAAGGTTTTTTTTTACTACTGGTAGGTCATTACTACTGATGTATTTTAAGTATGCACAAAATACTACTGGTAAGACAATACTACTGGTAAACAATTGTACTCACATATACTACTGGTCTCAAAAATGGTGGTTACTACTGCTAGGGTTGGTAAATTAGGTCAGTATTAAAATTCATTAGTTACTACTGATGTATACAGTTACTACTGATGTCAAAATCCGTAGTTACTACTGATGCTCATAGATACTACTGACGTTTTTCTGGTATCTAATTTACTACTGGTCTTTAAATTGTCAAAGTTACCAAACTAACCCCCATGAAAATAACCGTTGTGTTATGATTCGAAGGGCAATTTAGTCTTTTTGCAGATCAAATCGTAAGATATAAATAGCTGAAGTCGATTAATTTAGCATTATCCTCACATCGATTTGCTAAATCCTCTCGATAAACCCTAAATCTCGATCATAAACCCTGCACCAGTAACAACATTCATACTTGTTCTCTCAAATCAAACGATCAAACACAAAATCGACGACAATGGCAACTCTACAATCTCTTGAAGTTAAAACAAATCTTAAATACTCAGAGTTCCACAACATGTGTGCGTTTCTACGCAATCCAGATGGAACAAAAGATTTTCGTCCAATCGTCAACTTTTTGAAGAACTCATACATAAAGTTTGCATTAACTGTAAATCCAAAAGCATATCGAAAACACTTGGTTGATTTCTGGACCAATGCTGAACGAACCGAAGGGGCAACTGTGTCTATGATCAAATCAACCGTGGATGGAAAGTCTATCACCATAACTGAACAATCCATCAGACACCATCTACAACTGCACGACGACGAAGGTATGATTTCTCTTCCTAAGGAATACATTGTTGAAATTTTAAACAGAATGGGATATGAGGGAAGACTTGACATTCTCACTTTCCAAAAAGGTCTTCTCTCCCCACAATGGAAATTTCTTGTACATACTATTCAACACTGTATTTCTCCTAAAAGAAGTACATGGAATGAGTTTAATAAGTCAATAGCATCTGCTGTTGTCTGTTTAAGCACAGACCAAGTATTTAACTTTTCAAATATGATCTTTGAGGGAATGTTGGAAAATCTTTCTACTTCAAATTTTTTAATGTATCCCAGATTTCTTCAACATTTAATAAATTGTGAATTGCAAAACTTGTCAACTCCCAAAAATATTTTTACAACACCTGAGTTGAACAAGAAAGTTTTCTCAAATATGAGAAAACAATTTAAATTTTCGGGCAAGGAAACCCCTCTGTTTCCTAATATGATCAAAGATCAACAATTTTTTGGAGAAGGTTCAAACAAAGACACAACCCCAATTGAACCTCAACCCACTCCTTCACCCCCAAATGCAGCCCAAACACAATCCCAAACAGTCACTCAATCATCCATCCAATTAGATTTCCTGAATGTGTCCCAGGAACATGAATTCAATCTGCAGAGTGCTACTCTTCACTCTGTAGAAGACCAGCCTTTAGCCAAATCACTCCAGAAAAGCTATAAAAGGAAGAAATCTTCCTTAAAGGACAACAGGGGACCCATTGAGTCAAACCCCAGGCTCCAAGAGTTGTCCTCCAAGGAGGAGAGAGGGCATGAGGAAAGGGCTCTCACTACTGATGCCCCAAAGGTGGGTGCACAGGATAGTGAGAACATCAATAGGACCCAGACCTCGGCAACTCTTAGTGATGACTCTTTTGAGGAAGCACTAAGAGGACCCCGATGCCAAGAAACCACAAGGGGGGGGGGGGGCACTACTGCTTCTTCTAGGAAGAAGAGAGTGTCCAAACAACCCATTTGATCACCAAGAAGTGATGAGGGTAGAACTGAAACCATTGATTTGATGGAAAGGATGGAAAACCTTAAAGCCAATGTACCTATTAGTGAGCCCGATGATCTTGCTAGAAGGAGTGAGGGCAGTATTCAACACAAACAATTGACGGATAGGTTGGAATACCTTGAATCCACCGTACATAACTGCCTTACATATCTCACTAATCAAGGAAAAACCATGACCTACATGAGGAAGCATATCAACACAATCAACAAAAGAATGAAAATGTATGAGCATAGGCTTCTTCAACAAACAAAGATTATAAGGAGACTGAAAAAGAAGGTTGACAACATACAAAGCATGATAGATGAATCTAATGCAGCAGCAGCAACTTCTCTCCTCAATCTTAAAGAAACCAAGGTTGATGAAGGCCAGGTTAATAATGAAGGCCTAGAAGACATGGATATTACTGTTGAGCCTACTACTGATGCTCCTATAGAAGAACAACCAGAACAAGAAACACCAGTAGTAACTCCTACTACTACTGATGTCATAGCAGTAGTAAATCAAGAAGAGGCAGCAAACACTACTGATACCCTATCAGTAGTAATTCCTGAAGACATACCAGTAGTAACTACTACTGATGATATTATTGAGTTGCCACCACTACTTGAGCCTGCAGTAATAATTCCACCATCACCAGCAACAAGATCAACACAATTGGTGGTGAAAGACATGGATGATGACATCAACTGGCTGGAAGTTGATGAATGCACTCTACCTCCACATCCCAAAATACTTCCCATGTCACAAATACAAACCTATGGTCACAAATTTAGAATTGAAGCTGCACCAGATAAAAAGAGTGACAATTACATAGGAAAGGGAAAGGAAATTGCTGATGAAGACCAACCTAATAGAGCACAAGGTCATGAGATGGTAAACAAAATTAATTATGCTCGGTCAGCAAAGAATGATAAATGGAAGATGAAGAGGGCAAATTACTTGAAGAAGGTTGAAGCCTCTCTAGCCATTGAGAACAGCAAATTAGCAGAAAGGGCTAGAATACTAAGACAACCCTTCACAGAAATAAAATTGGCAGATATAGCTGACATATCAAAACTGCCACAATTTCAACACAAGGTCAAAACCAAACAAGTTGCAGAAACCAGAAAAGAATTACAACGAAGAGAACTACAAAAAATAAGGCAACTTGAATCTGAAACAATAGACCTTCTTGAAGCACAAGTACAAGAATGCAAAGAGATGAAGGCTGATATGCCAGAAAAATTTGCAGACAAGAAGAAAGAAATGGTCACATTCTTGAAGTCAAGAGGCCACAATACCAAGGCCTTTGGAAGAATGAAGTTGACCAACTTGATAGAGAAGTACTGTGTGGAGAAGAAGAAGGACCTTCTTGAACAAAAGATTAAAGAGAAGGACACCACAAAGCTTGAACAGATAAATTCCAAAGAAATGAAAGAAAGAAAAACCATAACTGGTGAAACATCTGGTGAACTCTCTTTAACTACAAGAAAAAGGAAGGATGTTCAATCTGAACTAGAACAACCAAAGAAGAAACTACAAATAGTTCAAGTTCATGATCTTCCTATTGCTCCCCTAGAAAGCAATCCAATCATCAACTGGAGATGTATAGATGATGTGATTTAGATTGTTAGAAAAGATAAGGTCACTCAAAGATTTAGAGCTTGGAAACCTTTAGTCATGTCTCTAACCAGAAGTGATATAATCAAAATGTTGATTATTGGTAAACCAAGAATGACCAAGAAGACCTGGAAGAATTCAGTTGCAGGATACATTACAGAAATGATTAATGCTGCTTTCTATCCAGATGAATATCCAGAGAAGTTTATAAATCCAGAGAATATTCAAGTCTGGAATGTGCTACCAACAGTTAACATGTACTTCTTTGAATATACAAGTAAGAAGTGTGATTTATTCCTATATGAAAAAGAGTATCCTCACTCTGAGAAAACTCTTTATAAACTTTGATGCATGAATTTTATTAAGCCTAATGATGCTGTGATGTTCCAAAACAAGTTAAATGAATTTGTGAAAAAGATCAGCACATATATTATTGCACAAAGGAATAAAAGAAACTAAAAGACGTTAGAAGGAGATCAAAGAAGAGCAAAACTGTTGGAAGAAAAGAAAAATGAGAAGCAGAAGTAAGAAGAAACTTGATTGATTGAAAGAAAATCAATAAGTTTAGGGGGAGATTGTTAGAACAAATCACAGTTCAACTTATTATTGATGCTGCAGTTAGTACTGATCATGGTTACTACTGATGAAGACTATGGTTACTACTGATGGGGCAGAAACACTTGATACTGATGAGTTGATACTGGTGAAGACTATAACTAACTTACTACTGATCATTAGTAGTTACTACTGACGTTGGTTTTGGACTTACTACTGATTATCAGAGTTACTACTGATCATCACATTTACTACTGATGATGCATATTACTACTGGTGATTGCAGTTACTACTGATACGCGTATTTGGAGCAAATCAAGTCCGAGATCTTCGCAGAGTTAGTTATAGAATGTTATTCAATGTATATCTTTTATAATTCGATGTAAATCAAGTCCTAGAATAACTAGGGTAAATAGTTAGGCTTCAAGGACTGATATAAGTAGTTCCTTACGAATTGTAAACGTACGTGTGTATTGTTAATCAATAATATACATTGATGCTTTTTGTGAATCACCGTGTTCTTAATATTATTGTTCATTGTTCATTCAATATACAGTATTCTATTGTTCTTAATATATTAATACAAGTGTTGATCCGCTGCAACTTCTTGTTATTAGTAGATCTGGGTTGGCAATAACTTGTTTTGGTTATTCGATCCTGACAGTGATACATTATTGGTTTCACGGTTTTTGAGGCAAAATATGATTATGATAATTAAATTAGATTAATTGGATGGTTAGTGGGGAATGGGTCCCACAAATTTTGAATAAAGTGAGGTTAATGATGTTTAAAAGTAAAAATAATGGTAAAGATGTCATTTCACTTTATTAAACTGGATAGTTAGTGGGTATGAGTCTCATCACTTTATACCAAATAATGGTAAGTTTTCAAAATGTACCACTTATTTTGATACACACAAATATGGAAAGTGTATCACTTATTTTAAATCGGAGGAAGTATACATTTGTGATACCAATATGAACAGTAACATTTTGATTAAAATATCCGAAATGTATTTATATATAAGTTTAGTATGTTTGAATTCTATATCAAAAGAAAGGTTGGTTCAGTGGAAATCAGTGGGGGCTTTTAAGGCTTTTCCTAACTGAGCATTAACATTCGAATCCAGGGCCATGCTTTTATTCCTTTTTCCATTTTTTGTTATTAATGATTTTGATATAAAGGTTTTCCAGAAAAACTTACAACATTGGTTTTGATTATATTTTTTAAAGGTTTAAAAATAACTTGAATTTCTTTTTATAGTTTTAAAAACGTGATTTTCTTTGTTTTATAAATTTTAAAAACTATATATTAAATAATCTGTTATAAATGTTTAAAGCAAAAAAAAAGGTGTGTTTACGAAATAAAAAGAATCAAATCCACGGCAAACCGCATGTTAATTTCGTTTAAGAAAACGAACGTTTTAAATCCCACTGCGGAGCGCGGCTCAATATTACTCGTTATTATACATTAAGATGATTATGTTTATAAAAATATTCTGATCAATCGTGATTGTAATTGGCATGCTTATTAAACACTTAAATATAGATAGAGTTTGTGTTTAATGTAATTTATATTTAGTTATAGTCTTAATTAGAACTACTCTTAAACATTGAATTAATGATTAAAATTAATTACATGTTTTTATATTAGAAGGGATGTTTTTGATATTTGACATTCACATAAATTATAATTACTAAATGGTAATTTGGCCTAACGAAATGGTATTTGCCTCACAACCTTGACGTTATGGGTTCAAGTCCTGTGGTGGCTGTCTACTTATTTGCATCAATTGGCCACCAATGGTTGCCCTTGGGGGTTTGTCTTCAAGAGGTCTTAGGTTCAAGCTTTGTTGAAGACATTCCTTATGAGATAAAAAAGGAGGTGGAGTTTATTCCCTTAAAAAGGAGATAGGTTTGAGGAATGCATAATGTCCGCTTGGATGTCACTGCATATGTCAAACCACTAACTTACTAACTTGCCAAAAAAATTAATATGAGAAGTGAATAAATACCATGAAAATTTGTGTCACAAAAAAATAAAAATATTTATTTACATGTATGCACTTTGGTGTCACTAAATTTAGATCTTTATCGATGACTTATTTACTAATAATTTCTACGTAAAACAATTTGGCAATATATATATAGGTAAATTTTCAAGGTAGTCTAAGAATTTTAACTAGTCCTAAGGGATAAGTAATAGCCATTTGATCAAGAAAAAGTCAAAGGTCAAGATCAAGATTCAAACCATACAAGCACATGTGCTTCAATACATCAACACCCCCACCCACCTCCGGCAGCCGAAGATGGCGGCCGGCGGCGGCGGACGACGGCCAGAGGTGGCCGTCGGCGGTGGTGACCGGTGGTGGTGGTCGTGACTGGAAGCACATGTGTTTGAAACACATGTGTTTTGAAAATAAAGGAGTGTATACGTACAGCGAAGCACATTTGTTTCAAGTAATGAAGCACATGTGTTTCATAACGTCATGCACATGTGCTTTGTGATTCAAACACAAATGACTTGCTTTTAAGTTACACGTGTTCAGGAATAAAAACACATGTGCTTGCTTTATGAAGCACATGTGCTTCATAATGATATGTTCGTCACTTGTTTTGATTTTATTCCTTGTTAGTGAAGCACATGTGTTTCATAACGTCAAGCACATGTGCTTCGTGATTCAAACACAAATGACTTGCTTATAAGTTACATGTGTTCAGGAACAAAAACATATGTGCTTGGCTTTATGAAGCACATGTGATTCATAATAATTTGTTCGTCACTTGTTTTGATTTTTTTTCTTGTTAGTGAAGCACATGTGTTTCATAACGTCAAGCACATGTGCTTCGTGATTCAAACACAAATGACTTGCTTGTAAGTTACATGTGTTCAGGAACAAAAACACATGTGCTTGGCTTTATGAAGCACATGTGCTTCATAATGATATGTTCGTCACTTGTTTTGATTTTTTTTCTTGTTAGTGAAGCACACGTGTTTCATAACGTCAAGCACATGTGCTTCGTGATTCAAACACAAATGACTTGCTTGTAAGTTACATGTGTTCAGGAACAAAAACACGTGTGCTTGGCTTTATGAAGCACATGTGCTTCATAATGATATGTTCGTCACTTGTTTTGATTTTTTTTTCTTGTTACTGAAGCACATGTGCTTCGTTACATCAAGTACATGTGCTTCGTATGCTCCCCTGTGTGCTTAGAAATTCATGTTTTTAGTGTCTTGAAGCACATGTGTTTCGTGACCTGAAGCACATGTGCTTCGAAGTAACATGCTGTGTTTTAGTGAACCACGGGTATTTCAATACATCAATACCACCACCCTCATTACCACCAGCACCTTCACTGTCAGCAACCACCACCGCCACCGGCCGCCGGCAACGGCCGGCGGCGACCGGTGGTGGCTGGAGGCGGCGGTCGGCGGTAGCTGTAGGTGGCTGTAGGTGGGGGATTTGATCTTCACCATCTTGATCCAATGGTTATGATTTGTCCATTGGGACTATGCAAAACCCTTGGACTTCCTAGAATATATATATATATATATATATATATATATATATATATATATATATATATATATATATATATATATATATATATATATATATATATATATATATATATATATATATATATATTAAGTTGACTAAAGCGGCATCACAAGAAATTTGTTAGGACATTTATATTGTAATTAATAGTTTAGGGACTACTTTTGATAAGATTATAAAAAATAAAACTAGTAGATATATTAATCATGAACAATTAGTGATTAGGTATAAATAGATAAACGTTAATCACTAATTATAACTTTTCACACTTCATTGATTTTTGTTCATCATTAGCTTCCTCTACTGATTTCATTAAGTTTAGAATCAAATTTCGTGTCAATTGGTCAAGTATTGATTCTGATTTGTTGATTTTCTTAAAAATAAACCATGAAAACATTTTCTTACTGTAAAAATCACAATTCGAGCTTCGCTTTGTTAAGTTTTGATGTGTTTTATTGGATCAATACATGCGAAATAGTCTTTAGAACAAATTGCAATTGGAATCAATCATTTTGGTCAAAAATTGAGGAAGTTATGATCAAATTAGTGTGATTTTCGGGTTCTCGTCTTCGTCGGTGAAGTCTCTTAATGACGTAGAACTTTCTCGGGTGGATAACTGAATTTTGGGGTTTACGACAAGTAACACTTCGTGACCTGAAAACCTTTTGCAACCCGCAAACATTTCTCGGCCCAGAAACACTTCTCGACCCGGAAACCATTCTCGACCCGGAAACCTTTCTCGGCCCGGAAACCATTCTCAACTCGGAAACCTTTCTCGGGCCGGAAACCTTTCTCGGCCCGCGAACTTTTACGGCCCGGAAACCATTTGCGACTCGAAAAATTTTCTCGGTCCGAAAACTTTACTTGGCTCGGAAACCTAACACGGCCCGCGAACCCTTGTGACCCGTAAACCTTTGCAACCCGCGAACTTTACTCTGCGAATTGTTTCCGACTCGCAAACTGATTCCGACCCGCAAACTAGTTAGATTACACCCGCAAAGCTAAAAATTTAACCATTCTAAAAATGACTTCCAAAGAAGCACTGTCTATTGGGTCGGATACCAAACCACCTGTTCTCTTCAGGGAAGAAATGGTTTCTTCATTTCATCCGGAGTCAGCAATCAGGAGCATTAATTCTTGACTCACTGGTGAATGGAGAAGCAAAATTCTTTAGAACTATAGTTTATACTCCAAACTCTAATCCACCAGTTGTTGGCGGTGTATTTGAAATTGCTGTTGCTGAGTATTCACCGGAACAGAAAGAGAGAGCTAGTGCTGATTTGTATTCTCATTCCTATATGCTTCAAGGCCTACCCAATGAAATCTATAACAGCCTTGATAGCTTTGAAACTGGCAAAGTACTATGGGATGAAATATGGAAACAAATGGAAGGAACTAACCTGGGCAATAAAACTAAAATGGTCTCAACACTAAATGCATATGGTCAGTTCAAAGCCACCCTAGGAGAAATTTTAAAACAATTAATTAAAATACCTATACAACTTCAAAAATAATGAAATTTATTTTAAAAGTTCCATAAGACACATAATAGTAACATATAAAAATTTGGGAAATTAAATAAGTCGTTAAGGTCTTCAAATAACTTGTGGAAGTGGACTAAAAATATGGACAACAACCAAATCCACCATTTTGTTTTTCTATTAAAATGTTTTATAAAAATAAAACTTAAATAGTGTGGATAGAAAGTTCAACACTTTATGAAATTATAATAGCTAAATAATATTTTATCCCCAAGGTTAGACATAGACTAATATTCAATTCCATTAATATCGAAAGGATTCAAGTCGGACTGAGCATCAAACACAAAACTATTGGACGAAAGTAAACACTGTGAGTATCATAGCCCCTTTTTACTATTTTTTAAATATTTTGGGGTGAAAAGCATGTTATAAAGTTTTAAATGGTTGCTCTAGGATTGAAAAATGTTATTACCGAATTAAATTGTTTGTGCACTACGTATGTATGCTTAAATGCAATTGCTTGAGTTAAAAAGTATAAGTCCCCAAACTGTGGAAATAAAATTTAGTGACGCTACCATTAACTCGAACAGGGGCCTACGGATTTGTGGATAGCGCTATTTGGGTTTGGACATCCCCACTTAGGGTCGACGGGCCTTGGATGCACGATTCCTAAAATTAAAAGTTTTGTTCTACACATGTGAGATTTGCTCACCGCTGAGGTAGGACTGGTTACATTATGGGCATCGTTGTCTGAATGGTTTGGTAGTGGCTCATGGCTAATAATTGTTGGCGTACTCTACACTCGTGCTAAAAATATATTTGAGCAACAAGTTGCTTAATGTCTTGTGAACAAAAGTTTCACAATAACAACTTATTGATACTAATTTAATTTTTGTGCATAAAAAACCTATGAACTCACCAACTCTTTGTAGTTGACCTTTTAAATTCATGCTTTTCAGGTACAAATAAGTAAGTTTGGCATGTAGGTGCATTTGTGTGACGACATCAGCATCAAGAAACTTTCAAATCTTTTATCATCAACTTTGTCTATTTTGAAATTTGGGAACAAATTTGGTTGTAATAATTTAATTTTTGAACTACTTTTGATTAATGTTGTAGTTGGTGTTGTTTATTGCCTCATGCTATGACACCTTATGCTGTCGTATCTCGTGTTTCCGCTTTAGCGAGGTGTGACAGATTTAGAGCACTTATCATAGGTTTTGCAACAAGTTGAATGATCTGAGAAATAACAACCTCAAAAAGGAAAAAACTCTAAATTAACATCAAATTCATCAACGTCCTTCTCCCTGAATGGGAAATGTTTGGTAATAGTGCGATGCAGCATAAAGACCTAAGTCAGATTGATATTCATGAACTATATGAGTATCTGCATCAGAACGAACCCATGGTCATAGGCATTGCTCAGACCAGGAAAACAACTGCTGACACTCTTCCATTGTTAACCAAACAACACCAATCTTTATTGGCAGATGAAGAAATCGAGTCAGGTCGTCAAGCCTTAGCTCTCATCACAAGCTACAAGAAGGAATACTATAACAAACCAACCAACAACAACCTCAGTTCTTCTTCAAACTTAAATTAAGCTCACCTTCCCAAACTGCAAATGATAAAACATCTTTCTCCATTCCTGAGATACAAAAGAAATGCTACATCTGTGGTCTGACTGGACACTTTGCCAAAGAATGCAAAAAGCCAAAAGTTCGAGATTCAGAATACTTCAAGAGAAAAATGCTCATGGTTAAGCAAATTGAAAATGGCAAAGTCTTACTTGTTGAAGACTTACAGTGGATGGAGGATTCAGATTACTGGGAGGAGGAACAGTGCACTGCAAACTTGGCCTTTATGGCAAGATCGAATGAGCTTAGGGCTGACTTGGGAATTCAAGATAATGAAGAAAATAAGGTACATTCATCTTCTGACTCAGACACTGATTTTTCTACTGATTCCCTGTTAAATCAAATTGAATCATTAAATAAAAATCGTTTACTCAAACTTGAAGAGAAAGCTCAATTTACTAAACAAATAATTGATCTAGAAAATGAAAAAACTCAATCTATAAAAAATCTAAATCAATATTCTCTTTAAATAGAACAAATGCAGATTTTTGAACAATCAAACAGGGAATTACAAGATCAGTTGTCTATGTCACAGTCTACATTTCATAGTGAAATCTTTGCCCTAAAAGAAAGTTTACAACAACAAATAATCATCAATAATCATCTGGATGAACAAATTATAACTTTAAAATCAGAAAATGAAACATTTCTTTGACTACTTGAAACACTTGTTCCCTCCCACCGTAAACCTCACCATGCACGCGAAGTGATTGGTCTCGTAATCCTTTCTCGGCTACATACACCTTCCGGTTTAAATACTTTCCGGCCGCAAACACTATCCGGTTCCCACATTACACTCGTAAAGTCTCACCCGTAGACCTCAGCAGGCCCGGAATCCACTCTCACTCGTGATCTTTTCACGGGTCCACCACTTCACGGTCACAAATTTTTATTTTTTATTCAGTTTTTCAAATTAAATTTTAAACATTAAAATTTTTTCAAGTTACATTTTCAAAATTACCCTTATCCATATTAAATTTTTAATATACATCATTTTTCAAATCCAAATTCCTTAGTCACACACACAATTTAATTTTTAAATTTTTATTTTTATTTTAATCGTCATTAAAATAACTGTTAATGTCTTCTAATTTTGGTTGCATATGGCAGAACAAGCAATGATTCCAGAAAATACTCTCGTTCCACCCTCAGAAAGGAAGAAACTTAAAAAGAATAACTATTTTTGAAATCCTCGGGCGGAATCAACATTCATTGAAAAATATCTGGTGATGTCACATCTTCAACGTCATCCAATATTCTATCTCATCAGTGCTTGTCCGAATGTGCCACTGATATATCTTCATCAATTCTGGAACACATAGACGTTAAAATCACGAATCAGCCCTAATTAATTTGAAGTTGTCATCAACACTACTCATGTCTCTTTCACCAAGGACCACCTGTTTACCATATTCCGATTACCACGTGTTGGAGACCGATCACCTCTGCAACAACTGTTAGGTCACAATACCCTGGATTACTTATATAATTGATAGATTAATTATGCTTAAGACAATTAAAGTGGTTAACACAGTATTACAGTCAAATGTATAATTCCACTAAGTGTGGCTTGTTCCGGAATAACAAGACCACTGATCAATTACAAAGTATGAACGTGTAAAGTAAATTGGTGAGTACTCCTTTGCCAACTGATATCTATTTATAGTGTTATAGAGATCTTACAATATAGGCAAGGAGTAGTGGAAGGACTGATATAAGGAAAGTGACCGATATTAAAGGGATTTGATATGGTCAGTTAAACATGGAAAGTTTAACTCAATCCTTCCACTTAGTATTGGGTTCCAATACTGAGTTCCAATACTGAGCGACCAATACTGCCTACTCAGTATTGCACCAATACTTAGTTAATTTATTCTACAAACTATGCTAAGGTAGTCTAGGCTGTCTTGTTATCTTAAGATCCTAATGGGGTAAGGCTTTTTTCCTTAACAATCTCCCCCTATCTAACGATAAAAAGACACTATTACAAAGAGAAGGAATAATGCAAAACACGACAAAGAAAAATAAATAAATAAGAAGACTGCAGAGTCTTCTTCGTCATCTAAACACCTGAATCTTCTTCTTCATCAACTGTAAATGGATTCATAGAAGACTTCTTGCTTGATATGGATGAACTCTTCTCTTTTCAACAGTTCATCTTTTCTCTTATTAAGCATAACAACAATCTTCTTTCTGAACCAAGCATCCTCCTTCTTGGTTATCATCCATTTCAGTCCCACCAGATGACTGATATGAGCCTTGGGCAGATCTGCTTCAGAAATAAAGCATTCCCAATCCTCTGAGTCACTATACATATATCGGCCGGAAGTTGGATATATAACAATCTTCTGATCCTGAAAAATAAGGTTAGGAGGAACAGCGTACTTCTGGAAAAACTTGTATGTATAAAGGCACTTTGGTCTATTATTTGAGTGAGCTTCAGTCATCACACAAAGTGCTCTATACTCCACTTCATGGAGAATCCCCTTTTCATAACATACTGTAAAAACTGCACAGATTTCATCCAAGACTATCTGAGCAAATGTTGATCTGGTTGGTAGCTCTTTGACCAGTCTTGTGATGTTGACCCTGTCTTGAAGATCAATGTTCTGAATGTCATGAAGAAATATCTTCATGGGAGGACTGATTGAACCAGTGCATGTGATAACATTTTTTCCTTCTTTAGACTGCACCTTCACCTTATTGACATCAAGGTTTAACCACTGTATACTCCTCATATTTGGTAATGCTTTGTTCTTCAAGGACTACTTCATGTTCTCCATATACTGAGTCTGTGCTGCAACCATATTCCAGTAGTGCTGAATATGGTCTGGACCTTTTCTGGAAATTCTGTGAGATGGACCAGGAGTATCAGAATCTGGGTCAGTATCTGGTTCTTCTTTAACCCCAACTCTTGTTCATATAATAATTTCTCTTGTTCTTCGACGAGTTGTTGATTAGACTTTCTTGGAACCTGCTCATCATCACTGTCCACAGAATGGACAGGTCTTCTTGGTCTGGTGATCAAAGGAGCAGGTTCCTCACTTGATTCAGAAGAAGTAAGAACCACATTTGTCATTCTTCTTATGGGTGGTATTTGTCTTCTAGTAACCAGATAGTCTTGAGGTTCTTCTGGCTCTTCATCATCGGAGGATGATGATGAAGAGCTTTTTTGTTCAGCCATTTCCAATGCAAAATTTAGAAAGTTTTGAGTTGGCACTGAAATTGATTCTTCATCTTCATCATCAGCAATAGGCCAGACAAAAGGCCTGTATACTACTATCTTCAAGTTATTCACTTCCTGAGCTGGTGACTCAGTGCGAATCTCCTGAGGTTGGTCAGGGTCAGTATCAGTCTCCCCCTGAGCAGATGGCTTAGACTGATTTTCTTCTAGTTATTCAACCACTGACCTTCCTCTTTGTCTTCCTCTTTCATACTGAAACCGAAGTGGTTTTGCTGAGATGGTTGTTGTTGTTGTTGTGGAGGTTGATCTTCATTTAATTTTCTTCTTTTCTCCCCGTGAGCAGATGGCTCAGGTTGATCAACCTCATCTTCTCTTTGTCTCTTCTCCCCCTTATTGTTATCATTGGACGGGGAGGGAAGAGGCTCAGTATCACCACCTATATCCCCTTCTGGATCATCATGTGTAGGAGAGGGCATAGGCTCAGTAGCAGATTCAGTATCACCCTCAGGATCTGCATTGGTGGGTGATTTCCTAGGTTCAGTATCATCTCCACCTTGATCTGCTTTGTCTCCACTGTATTGAGAATGTGGAGTCAGTGGAGGTTGATGTTGTTGTTGGAGTAGTGCAACTGACTGTTTTAGTGAGTCAATTTCACTACTCATTGTGTCCATCCTGGCCAGAATTGTATTCTGTGTATTCTGCATTGCCAGGATCTGCTGCATGATTGTCTGCAGAGACACTTGTTCTTCTGGAGCCTGGATTGATAGATTACCCTGCACAAATGTAACACCCTCAAATTTACAAGATTTTTAAAATTTTCGAGTACAAAATTATAATCAAAAAGGTCCCATAAATAATCTCAAAAATAATTGTTTGATATAAAATGTATTTAATGCGGAAATGTCTTAAATAAAATTCAGAGTTTTAAAATAATAAAAACGTTTCACATCCGCACTCAGAAGTAGTACATCAGTCAACCGTCCACCTTCTCTTTTCCTTTGCTAGTGCCTGAAAATGGGAGGGAGATTTTTGGGTCAGCGGGGAAGCTGAGTGAATAAACTCAAAATGTAAACAACTACAACATACAATACATGAGGGCACACAAGTGAACTCCTATTCATTTACTACTCAGTTAATTTCTCAGTTTTCGTATCTTTTAAATTTATATAGCGCGCTTGTGTAAATCGAGTCGAGAGATCAACCTCGCCTCTCCTTACACTAAAATGCCACTCAGGCTACCACACAGAATTTCCACATAGAATTTCCACACAGAATTACCACACAGAATTACCACACAGATTTATTAATTATTTTTATGTTTTCAACTCATAACATAAACCACACAGATAGCCCTGTCAAATAGTAGCACAAAATGACTCGGTACCGGCTCAGATACTCGGCACCTCTGTCACAGATCAGTGGTATATAAAACTAGTCACTTAGTTACCCAGATAACAGATCAACACACAGAAAGTAAAAACAGATCAAAACAGTTAACCACATAAGTCATGCATGTATCGTTATAACTGAATACACGGTGAGAATACTCACCTCGAGAAACGTAAGCTCCAACTGGTTCACGGGAATCAAAGATACATCAAGTTATCTTCTAGACGGACCTAAAACATAAATCGAAATCCCGGATTAAAAACCGACCCCCTTATCTATATTTTTAGAAAACTGGCAGCACCCGTCGGTCTTACGGGAACTGCTATAACTCCTAAACTGCTCAGTAGATTTATCCCATCTTTTTTCCATAGAAAGTAGACGACCCGAACTACATATCTATGTGAGACGGTCACTGGTCAAAACAGATTCTAGAGGTCTCAAAACAGTGTCGCGAAACAGACATGCCGTACAAATCAGGTTCCTAACAGCAGCATATTAAAACGGGTGTAACTTTTAAACCGTAATTCGGATTGACGAGAGGGTTGCGGCGTTTAAAAGCTAACTCAGAAATCAAGGTCCCAGCATGGGCGAAAAGTCCGAAAGCTTATTTTAAACAGGTTACAATCAGACGAGAACAAAGGGCAGAATCTGCCAGAAAAAGTATTTTATGTACAAACCTCCCTTTTAACAACCCGAGTACCCCAACGCGAAAACCCGATAGTTCGAAAACCCATTTTCTCCAATTGTAAAAGATTTCTAACACTGAGTTACAAAAATTCTTAAATGGGAAACCAAGAACCCTACGGGTTCGGTTTCCCCTTCGGTTGCAAAATTTCCGTTTTTAACATATGATCAAGATAACCCCAAACCACCGAGACATCCCTAGCTTTAACCCTGATTGCCTAGCCCCCATCTAAAACCCGCAGCAGCCCTTAGACTGAAATAATGGGACTCTGAAAAACGACACTCATTATAATGACGATTATAGATTCAAAGGAATAATGGGGAAGTTAACTACCTAATGATTCTACTCCGGTTGAAGGACCAACTTCTGCTCGATCACTCTTTCAACAACGCACCCGACTAATCTTCCTGCTAGATCATGCGAACCATCACTCATAAATCACAGATTAAAAAAACAATATTAAAGATCTAAGATGTATGATCCGAAGATCACAGAATTCTCACCGGTATTGATCTCCAAAGTTCGACGATGAATATGCTCCAACCCTAGGATCCCAACAACTGCTCAAACTCTACACTTCGCAATTTCCTCCTGCTCGAATCATAATTCCGGAACTAATAGTTTAATACGCACAATTCGAATGGAGAAAGGATTACGGAAAAAAAAAGAAATATACCGATAGAGTAAGGACTTTGTTTAAGATTTCCTAGCCCGATCACTCAAGCTATTCGACAATGTTGATGATCCTCACTGTCGTCGACGATGGAAGAACCAGGAAACGAAGGGAGCGTGATCCGGACTCAATGCCAATGGCGGATTAGGGTGGGAATGGATTTAGAAGTCCACTGCTTAATCACGTATAAATGCCTTAAGGGCTTCAATCCCGATTTCCATGCAGTTGGGCCGAGAATGGTCTTTCACAAGACCAATGAATTAACAAACCTTAGTGGGCTAGGACTAATTGGCGGCTAGTAGTTTTGTTGACTCACAATTACTTGAGAGAATCGCATAGGAGGGAGCATCTAACGGGTCTCGGCCTTGGCCTTCGGCCGGCCTTTGACCCAACACTTAAATTCGCAGAATTTAACTTCACACTTATAGCCACACATCACAATATTAAATTATAGATACGAAACGCCACTCCATAATTATCCAACGCACACATAAATGTATAAAATGACACGTTACATAGATATTTCACCAGTCTAATATTAAGGTTCAATAATTAAACGTAATAAAATTAAATTACAAAAAAAAAAACTTGGGGCGTTACAACAAATGGTGCTAAAAAAAATAGAAACTGGTTAGTATTGGATGGTGTATAAAATAGAATTGTGGTGTTGATTAATTCTATAATCATTTAAACAGAATTTTTGAAGTCTGTATTTCATCTGGTTTATGATGAAATATTGTGGACTTGTGCAAAGCATGTGTAAGAAATTTTCAGTGAAATGTGAGTGTGTATTTTTTGTAGCTCAGTGTAGGATAGGTAACATGTTCTGAAAAGGTATTGGGTTTAGGGATTGAAGCCTGGGAAATGCTTCTTTGATTTTCAATGTGTATCACTCGGTATTAGAGTGATAACAGAAACATGGCTTAGACCCCATAGGAAATTTTTGAATATTGTGGCTTAAAGGTTTGTGATCACTTCCTAAATCATGCAATCCAACTCAAAATAAGTTGGACATGATAAAGGCAGCAGGAGTGGGTGTCAGTGTGTCACCAACCACCATTGTCTCTTTAAATGCTGAGACAACTGTAGATTGACAGTGATCAATTGAGTGCTCAGTGTATGAATATTGCATAGTAGCAGTGGGCTAACTATGTTAGCCATAAGAGTGTATATATTTGAAAGTTCGATAGAGACAGTGGTCAGTATTGAGTTGGTACTGTCCAATACTTCTCTATTTGGGAATACATATACATATACATATATATATATATATATATATATATATATATATATATATATATATATATATATATATATATATATATATATATATATATATATATATATATATATATATATATATATATATATATATATATATATATATATATATATATATATATATATATATGGGGCGGACTATTTGCAGAACCCATTTTTTGCGTATAACCTGTTGGATTATGGTGGGATCAAAACGCAACGGAAGAAAGTATTTTAAAATTAAAGTTTAACCACCACAATCCTCCAAGGACCATATCTCTAAACTGAAAAATGCAACAAAGAAAGGAGAGAACATCATACCTTTGAAGACACCCGCAAGAATGATGATGTTGATGAGTGGATAAAGGTCACGAGTTGGTTCCCCTCTACCATTGATCCACACCGAGTTACCGTTCCTTTCGAGCCGCTAACCCAACACCGGAAAACTCAAGATCTTCTTAGTTTTTCGGTGAACTAACACTTGTATATTTTGAGAGAGAAAGTTATAGAAGCCCTTTTCCCCACTTTTTCTGCCATGAAGATGATGTATTTAAGGCCACCAAAACGTGCACAAGGTTGTGGCAAAAGTCAACATCATCTCTACATGCATTGGATCATAAAGTGGTCCAATAGAAAAGAAACACCTACTAGTGGAAGAGTAATTATTAAGTCTCCATGCATTGGACCATCAAATGGTCCAATCACATCTTTCAATAAAGTCTTCCATCCATTAACTAAGAGTCTCCCATATTAAACATGGGTCTCCCTTATTAATGGAGCTGCAGTAGGGGCAGCAGTAACTGAGCAGCAGTAGTAAGGGCATCAGTAGTAACTGATCAGCAGTAATCGAGCATCAGTAGTAGGGGCATCAGTAGTAACTGATCAGCAGTAACTGAGCATCAGTAGTAGGGGCATCAGTAGTAACTGATCAGCAGTAACTGAGCATCAGTAGTAGGGGCATCAGTAGTAACTGATCAGCAGTAACTGAGCATCAGTAGTAACTGAGCAGTCCCTTATTAACTAAGGTTCTACCTTATTAACTAAGGTTACCCCTTATTAATTCTCTCATATAATCAAGTGTATTCGGAAAGGAATTCCCCCGGTGTGTGACCCGATAGGCTCGTGTATTATTGTAACAACCCAAAAATCTAGGGAAATTTAAAAAATTTTAAATAATAAAGTAAAACAATTTCCCCAAGAGTACAAGTAACTCGAAGGTCCCAACTCATGAATAAAAATATAAAACGTCACGTGGTTTAAATGCGGAATAATAAAAGGTTTTAAAACAAAACATGTTTGACTTGAAATAAATGTTTTAATCCAAATCCATAAATATAAAAATAGAAACGCAGCTCATCAACCATTGACCTTCTCTTTGCCCTTGCTAGTACCTGTAGAATAGGGGAGTGATTGGGGTCAGCCACCGCTGAGTGAATAATATCAAAATAAACAAATAAATACAAACAACTCAAGCCACGTAAGTGATCCCTAGAGACTCTACTCAATTCTCAATTACTCAAGTTTATTTTCTCCGATTTTAAATTTATATAGCGCGCTTGTATGACTTGGGACGAGAGATCAACCTCGACCCGCCTCACACAACTCAAGGCTCAACACCTGTACTCTTCGGTGCTGAGTCAAAACGTCTGGCACCAGTACTCTTCGGTGCCAAGACAACTCAAGTATATTATGTTTAATGTTTAAACTCAAGAACTCAAAACTCAGATAACTCAGGCTCCAGATAACTCAAATCACAGATGACTCAAATAATTCACCCAATCAATACTCAAGCTCAATCAACAAGACAATTCACAACACATAGCACAAAATCATGAATCGAAAGAAAGTACAAGTTTATAATGAGATTACCCACCCGAATAACCGTAAGCTCCTAAATATCCTCGGTACTGAAGAGCGTCTCTAACCGGTCCTATAAGGTCCTACAATGTACAAGGAAGCTCGGATTAGGATTAGGCTCAAAGGTTGTTTCAGCAGAAACTAAACAGCACTCAGCACTTTCGCGGGAACGGCTATAACTCTCAAACCGCTCACTAGATATTATTCAAATTTTTACAGTAGTTAAATGACTCAGAGGACTACAATTTTACAGAAGACTTCGGAAGCTAGATCCAAACGGAAAAGGCTCAAAACAGGCTCACGCGACAGAATAGCTGAACCGAAACCTATCCAGCGAAGGTTTACTAAAACAGCAATAACTTTTAGCCGTGAATCAGATTAACGAGCCGTTAGCGGCATTGGAAAGAGGACTCAGAAAACTAGTGACCAGAACGTGCCAAAAATTCAAAAATGTATTTTAAGTGTGACAAAAACAGTCCCGAACTCAGGTTACAAAATCTGTCCCAAAATTCAGCATGTCATTTAAAACCCGTTTTAAAAACCGACATCAACCCGTTTATTCCCGAGGCACCCGACAGCCCCGGAATCTATTTTTAACTCCGAAAACTAGTTTAAGAATAACTTAACTCTTTCTTTAAAAATCTCTTTCGGTTTAGGAAAACAAGAACCTTAAGGTTCGTTTCCGGTTTTTCGGTTAATAAAACGTCTAGCCATCAACAAAAGGTTTTACCCAACCCTAAACACGACACTCGTGGAAATTCAGTGAACAATCAATCACAATCCTGGACAATTACAATAGAAGCAAAACATTTTAACGATCCCAACAACAAAACGATTAATTCTCGATACCACAATTAACTTAGTAAAAACTCAACACCAAAAACCCAAATTATCGAATCTGCCAAACAAGCGGCAGCTCACTATAACGGCCGTAACTTTGAAACCGTTAATCCGATTGACGAGTGCTCGGTGAATTCGGAAAGCTAACTCAGATGGCTACAAATCTTTGTGAGACGGACTTCATGTAAAACGTACTCTAAGACCCTCGAAAACGGGTCACAACATGGTCAACAGAATCTGCCAGCACTACCACGATTTTTAATAGTAACAACCCAACACCGTCCCCCGAACGTCTACCGAGACGTCAAGAAATCACGGGTTCATGGGTTTTTCGAGCATGGCTCGGAATCATAATAAAACTAATGAATTAATAAGAAAAGGGATAAAGATTTATACCGTGCAATCGACTCACGAGGAAGACGGTAACACCCGAATACCGCTCGCACAATATCACTACTAGACTTGCCATTCGGATTGCTGGAACTCGACAACTAGGGGGCTAGAAGTAATCATGATTGAAACATGAGAGGCTGAGATCAACCATTAAAATAAAGGACATGTAAATTGCCATGTCGACAAAATAAAAAAAAATAAAAAGGAAACTAAAATAATCTAGATGCTTGCCTGCTTCATTTCTTGATATTCGAAATATTGTTTTGGTTGGTCGGTGTCTTCTTTCTTTTCTCCACCACCGCCTCTATTAAACCACCTAATAACACCACACGTTTTCTTCCTTTAAATAATTGACTACACATTTCTTTTCCTCATTTCTTTTTAATCGACGAACAAGGCAAAGGGGAGAAGAAAAGAGATAGACGGCTGGGAGAAAACTGTCGATCGCACCAATTCATAAGAAACCACGAGAGGCTACGGCCGAATATAATATTTGTGGGATTAAGGGAATGATTAGGTTTAGGGATTTCTTTTGATGCAAAGCTAACCAACTAAACAAGCCTGCAAACAAAGGCCCGGAGCCTTGGCCCTTGGCCGGCCCAACTCACTAATACATCCAAATTCTTATGGTTAACTAACCGGTCAAAACCCGAGACCAACTAAATAATTTACATCACGTTAAAACTATACGAGACGTCTAATTTAATTATTATAAAATTTCTAATAACCATTTATTAAAGTTTAATTAATATGAATCGCTTGATTACGGGTCGTTTAAATAATACGAACCGTCTAACTTCATTAATTTATTAAATATCCCATTTAAAAATTAGTATGACGATTAAATTAATATTATTTAATTATTAAAATTTCAGGGCATTACAACTCAACTCCACTTACAATAGACTTCGTCCCCGAAGTCATGGCACGAAAGAAGCTCACGGTAGCAATCTCACATCTCAGGCTCAGGCTTGCCAACAGCACGCACTCTCAAATGGGATACTATAAGGTTAATAATGAAAAGGAACTCCTCAGGTGACCTACTCGATCAGAATCAACTCTGGCTATTGCACTGCTCATACAATCCTCCGTCTCTAACGGCGCAAAACATTAGGCTACAAGAATAAAAATGAAATGCCCTTTAAGGATCTCGGTTTATTAATGGAAAGGATAACGAAAATTCTCAAAAGAAAACTCACGATACTCTACTGGAGGCGTCTTCCTGCTCTGGTAGTCGAACACAGTTGCTGCACCCAGCGGTTAACGTTGTGTTAAATCTCCGATTCAACTCCACTTGGAGATTAGTTACTGTCTGGTTTGTGGCGACAGATGATCTCGGCGTAATGCACTGTCGTCCAACTTGTGCTCGCAATCTTACTCGGCCCTCTCACGACGATAAAATACGATTTTATGGGAAAAACTTTCCCGCACAATTCTAACACGGTATTACTTTTACATTCTATCAACATATAAAGTCTTATTACTGGCAATATCTACCAATAAGCAGCATCTCAAGGTCCTCTACCCTATAGGACATTAGTTTGGTTTTAGGACGAAATAACCAATTAAGCGCTTCACACTGCTATCAAACAATACAGAACAAATAAACAATTCACACAAATGTATTTTACCACGCATAAATCTCAAATGGTAGGCAACTCATTCCTTTTACTCAATTTGCATATACTCATAATGCGTTTATCTCAAATTTCCAGAACTTGCTTTTAACTCAACGCAAGCTATATTATCAAATTAACTCACATCTCGTTTAACAACTTATCAAAAGGCGCACAAAATTCCCATTGTCTCACTTTTTGCGATCCCTCGCATGATCACATTTAATTATTAAGCTACAAGAACGTATAATTTCTCTTTTAGGTCGCCTTATTAGTTCTCTTGTGAACTCGTATTTAACAATTTCCCGTTAGCTCTTTTTAATATTACTCGCTCAACTCATTTTAATGACACTCATCAACTCATTTTAATGATTTCATCATTTGGCTTGTTAATTATTTTTCTCGCTTTGTTCCCCCTTTAATCATCTCTTGATCAATTTAACCAAAATTCCACCAATTAATCTCATTTATTTTTAAGTCTCAAACGCCTCAATATAATATGTGCTCTTCACTTGGTTAATTAATTAACTCGATAGTTCTCATGCACTTGATTACTCAACTATTTTTCTCGTTCTCCATAAAATTCCTCATTACTCTGTATTTTTAGTTCCTTCTCGCTTTATAAATTCATAAAATTCTATTGTCTAATACACTTGTATTCTTCTCAGTTACTCATTTCAATAACTATTCTCGATATAGTAATTACCAAATAAAGTATAATGTTTGATGTCATTTAATTTTATAATTTAACTCGATGTTCCCCTTAGTTTCAATTTAATATTTGCTTATATATTAATTTTTTTTTTCTCATTTGATTTATTTTGATAATTTATTCGCTTAACTTGATTTATTAGTTTCTTATAGCTCGGTAATTTCTCAATAAATTTTTCCTCATAATTTATTACGGCGATCTTCTCATGGCCGACTCATTAATAATCTTTTTATTACTCTAATTTCAAAATTTCTCGTTAATTGTATAATTATTATCTTGTCACTTCTCATTTGCACCGTTTCCCTCAATTTATGAATTTCTCACCACTTGATAAATATACCGTCACATGAAATTAATTATTCCGAATTATTCTTATAAATTCTTTTGGCACATGTATTCATATTACTCAAAACAATAATTTGGGTCAAGAATTTCTCGACTGGATTTAATAACTTCTCGCAATCATGTTTTTCCCATTTAACTTGACTTGAATAATTAATAATAAATTCTCATATTTTAATAATCTCTTTTTATCTCATTATATTCCCATAGGAATAATTTCTCGATTAGTTAATCACTCTTATAATTTTTAGCTAGTTATATGCACATAACAATTTTAAATAACACATAACAAAATTTTCTCTTGGAAATTCTCTTAAGTTACTCTCTACAAACTTTATTTTTCACATTTAGCTTGATTTATTAATCCTCATTAATTGAATTATACGAATTTAATAATTCACAACTTTATAATTATTCTTTATTCTCACTCTTAATATTGGTAGTTTTCCCTTTTACCACCACTCAACTCCACTTGGAGAAAACTCGTCCCCGAGTTTGGAAGTGACTCAAAATCTCAAAGAACTCGTTACAAACACTCGATAGTTCGGTTTGTTGATTCTCATATTTGATTACTCATAATTACTCGATAATCAAACTCTCATGTACATGTGTGAGTCGGTCCCAACATATACTCTTTACGCCCCTCTCACACCCATACCCATTAAATTTTATCGCTTAACTCATTAATTAACTCGTCTTTGGTTTCTATTGTCTCCCAATTGTCTCAATATTTATAATTTCCATTGACTTTATAAATTTTCACCTCTTGTTCAATTAATAGTCCTCGTTTTTTTTTTCATACATTCGATGTTTTTCCCATCAGTTACGTAAATGTAATATTAACTCCATAAATCTTCGCATAAAATTCTCAATTCACAACTCTTTTACTCATTTTGCATTAGCCCTCATGATTTCATTAATTCATTTACCCATAGTTTCTCCTTTATTCAATTTAATGATTATGCATAGTTAAAATCTCTCCATTTGATTCGTTTTAGATAATTGTCTAATCGTTCTTGCTTTATAAAATTTATCGTAATTTCAATGACTTCTCAATTATACGAATTAAATTATCCTTAATCATTCTTACTTAATTATTATCTTATATTTTTGACCAATTAATATTACTCAATTTAACAATTTATCATTAGTGGTTCTCACACAATTTAGTTTAATAAACCTTCACTTAATTTGTTTGGATAACTCCTTATCAACTTAAATCAATAATCTCTTATTTAATTGTTTATTACTTTCACATAAATCTCGATTTAGTGATGTTTTCACATAACTCCTTATCACTTAACATTTTTTTATTATTTTCTCATTTATTTTACTTTAACGATTGCTATATCGTTCTCGAGGTATTAATAACTCAATTAAATCATTTAACGAACTCAACCCAATTTGATTTAATAGTCTCTCTCTTGACATGTTTTGATAACACTCTTTATCAGTTCGTGTTTAATGATTCTCTTATTTAATTGATTGCACTGTTTTCTCATAAATATCCTTTTAGTGGTTTTATTATCAATTATTATACATAATAATTGAAGGTTTTCATGATACTTAGATGCTTGACGAATGGTCTCCTTGAATCCTTTTCGAAACATAGGCATGAGGCCTGTGCGTATAATAATAGGGGCCCTCTATTATTATCCGCACCTACCCCTGTCATGGTTTCGAGCCAGTTTCAAAGATTCCACGATCTCCCATCCTCATACCATCCACATAACAAGTAATCCACATCAATAATCAATAAGTATAGTATATATATCTATATATAGTCGCACAATTCACACTCATCTCGAGTTAATTCTCTGTTATTCTCTTAGTAATCAATGTCACTCGCGACGTTTTTAATAAACTAAATAATCTTATAAATAGGTACTAGAGGCATAAGGTCGTCGTGATGCGCTGCTTCTCGATTTGGATTTGGACTCATTTTAAAAACATTTGAAAAACTCATCTTGAAAACTAATGCTTCGACTTGAGTTTGGAATTCACCCTTTGTGAACCCAATTCTCTCAAGCCAGAGCTCTGATACCAACTTGTAACAACCCAAAAATCTAGGGAAATTTAAAAAATTTTAAATAATAAATTAAAACAATTTCCCCAAGAGTACAAGTAACTCGAAGCTCCCAACTCATGAATAAAAATATAAAACGTCACGTGGTTTAAATGCGGAATAATAAAAGGTTTTAAAACAAAACATGTTTGACTTGAAATAAATGTTTTAATCCAAATCCATAAATATAAAAATAGAAACGCAGCTCATCAACCATTGACCTTCTCTTTGCCCTTGCTAGTACCTGTAGAATAGGGGAGTGATTGGGGTCAGCCACCGCTGAGTGAATAATATCAAAATAAACAAATAAATACAAACAACTCAAGCCACGTAAGTGATCCCTAGAGACTCTACTCAATTCTCAATTACTCAAGTTTATTTTCTCCGATTTTAAATTTATATAGCGCGCTTGTATGACTTGGGACGAGAGATCAACCTCGACCCGCCTCACACAACTCAAGGCTCAACACCTGTACTCTTCGGTGCTGAGTCAAAACGTCTGGCACCAGTACTCTTCGGTGCCAAGACAACTCAAGTATATTATGTTTAATGTTTAAACTCAAGAACTCAAAACTCAGATAACTCAGGCTCCAGATAACTCAAATCACAGATGACTCAAATAATTCACCCAATCAATACTCAAGCTCAATCAACAAGACAATTCACAACACATAGCACAAAATCATGAATCGAAAGAAAGTACAAGTTTATAATGAGATTACCCACCTGAATAACCGTAAGCTCCTAAATATCCTCGGTACTGAAGAGCGTCTCTAACCGGTCCTATAAGGTCCTACAATGTACAAGGAAGCTCGGATTAGGATTAGGCTCAAAGGTTGTTTCAGCAGAAACTAAACAGCACTCAGCACTTTCGCGGGAACGGCTATAACTCTCAAACCGCTCACTAGATATTATTCAAATTTTTACAGTAGTTAAATGACTCAGAGGACTACAATTTTACAGAAGACTTCGGAAGCTAGATCCAAACGGAAAAGGCTCAAAACAGGCTCACGCGACAGAATAGCTGAACCGAAACCTATCCAGCGAAGGTTTACTAAAACAGCAATAACTTTTAGCCGTGAATCAGATTAACGAGCCGTTAGCGGCATTGGAAAGAGGACTCAGAAAACTAGTGACCAGAACGTGCCAAAAATTCAAAAATGTATTTTAAGTGTGACAAAAACAGTCCCGAACTCAGGTTACAAAATCTGTCCCAAAATTCAGCATGTCATTTAAAACCCGTTTTAAAAACCGACATCAACCCGTTTATTCCCGAGGCACCCGACAGCCCCGGAATCTATTTTTAACTCCGAAAACTAGTTTAAGAATAACTTAACTCTTTCTTTAAAAATCTCTTTCGGTTTAGGAAAACAAGAACCTTAAGGTTCGTTTCCGGTTTTTCGGTTAATAAAACGTCTAGCCATCAACAAAAGGTTTTACCCAACCCTAAACACGACACTCGTGGAAATTCAGTGAACAATCAATCACAATCCTGGACAATTACAATAGAAGCAAAACATTTTAACGATCCCAACAACAAAACGATTAATTCTCGATACCACAATTAACTTAGTAAAAACTCAACACCAAAAACCCAAATTATCGAATCTGCCAAACAAGCGGCAGCTCACTATAACGGCCGTAACTTTGAAACCGTTAATCCGATTGATGAGTGCTCGGTGAATTCGGAAAGCTAACTCAGATGGCTACAAATCTTTGTGAGACGGACTTCATGTAAAACGTACTCTAAGACCCTCGAAAACGGGTCACAACATGGTCAACAGAATCTGCCAGCACTACCACGATTTTTAATAGTAACAACCCAACACCGTCCCCCGAACGTCTACCGAGACGTCAAGAAATCACGGGTTCATGGGTTTTTCGAGCATGGCTCGGAATCATAATAAAACTAATGAATTAATAAGAAAAGGGATAAAGATTTATACCGTGCAATCGACTCACGAGGAAGACGGTAACACCCGAATACCGCTCGCACAATATCACTACTAGACTTGCCATTCGGATTGCTGGAACTCGACAACTAGGGGGCTAGAAGTAATCATGATTGAAACATGAGAGGCTGAGATCAACCATTAAAATAAAGGACATGTAAATTGCCATGTCGACAAAATAAAAAAAAATAAAAAGGAAACTAAAATAATCTAGATGCTTGCCTGCTTCATTTCTTGATATTCGAAATATTGTTTTGGTTGGTCGGTGTCTTCTTTCTTTTCTCCACCACCGCCTCTATTAAACCACCTAATAACACCACACGTTTTCTTCCTTTAAATAATTGACTACACATTTCTTTTCCTCATTTCTTTTTAATCGACGAACAAGGCAAAGGGGAGAAGAAAAGAGATAGACGGCTGGGAGAAAACTGTCGATCGCACCAATTCATAAGAAACCACGAGAGGCTACGGCCGAATATAATATTTGTGGGATTAAGGGAATGATTAGGTTTAGGGATTTCTTTTGATGCAAAGCTAACCAACTAAACAAGCCTGCAAACAAAGGCCCGGAGCCTTGGCCCTTGGCCGGCCCAACTCACTAATACATCCAAATTCTTATGGTTAACTAACCGGTCAAAACCCGAGACCAACTAAATAATTTACATCACGTTAAAACTATACGAGACGTCTAATTTAATTATTATAAAATTTCTAATAACCATTTATTAAAGTTTAATTAATATGAATCGCTTGATTACGGGTCGTTTAAATAATACGAACCGTCTAACTTCATTAATTTATTAAATATCCCATTTAAAAATTAGTATGACGATTAAATTAATATTATTTAATTATTAAAATTTCAGGGCATTACAACTATCAGCCATGATACCCGAACGCGTGTGTCGGTGGGCACGATTCTAACAAACTCCCACTTGCACACAGCGCGACGTGTTTTATGTATCACAAACAAAGAGCGTCCCTAGCTAGGCATCTTTGTCCCTAAGTCAACACGAGTTTGTCATCCACGACAACGACAATTACCAATCATATTAATGATGGTCCTATAGATATTTGATCATATCATCCCTTTGTACACGATATCCTTGTGAACACGAGACATGGATTAATGTCGTCATTCCCCAGATCGTTCACGATTATGTTTCTCGATCTATTATTTAGTGGTGACCAAAATGAGTTGTAATTGAACCCCTTTCAATATAACTCAAGCATGGCCATGCTTTTGGGTGTCAGCGCTAAATCATCGAGGGGCCCATGGATATATCTCTTCATTGCGGTACAAAACCTTTTGACTACATAGTCCCTCCACATAATTTATACTTACCCAACTAAGCCCCTTATAACGGCCATTTACGAACCGCGTTAGAGCATTAATCTAAGTAAAGTACACTTATACTTCGGAATCTCATGAATCTCTGGTGTAAGGATGAAAATGATACTCCCGAGTTACTTGTGACAGTTACCATGAAGTAAACTTGGGTGTGGGTCTCCAGTCACTTGAAACTCATTTCAAGCACAGGCAATTGTTGCGTCTATATCTCATAACCAACACATTGCCTCAGTCTTCATTCATAACTTACTTCCATTTAAGTATGACTGACTGTGGATGTTTAGATAAAAATCTTGGAAGTGTTTAAACATGCAAAGATGGAACACAATAAAGATTTTGAAAGTAACTGCAACACGCATATGTATAGACATATTTCTACATCAATACACTCAAAAATTACAATATTGCTTCAAGTTCCCAAAATAATCATCAAATTCAAACTAAAACAGTACTCAAGCTAAATCACTGGCTAATCGCACACCTATTCCTCTAGTGTGAGAATCATGTACAACCTGTGACAATGGCTTAGTAAACGGATCGGCAAGGTTCTCTTCCGATACTACTCTGCTAATGGTAACAGCACCACCATTCAATAGGAATACATAACCCGATTGTGATCGGAAATCATCCCTATCAGTTTGGAAGCTTGCATCTGTGTATCCAACTACACGCAACTCTTCCATACTACCATATACCAAGAACATATCCTTCGTTCTTCGAGGATATTTCAAGATGTTCTTGACGGCTATCCAGTGAGCTTCTCCAGGGTCTGCCTGATATCTACTTGTCACGCTCAACGCACATGATACATCAGGTCTTGTGCATAGCATGGTGTACATGATAGATCCAACTGCCGAAGCATAAGGAACTTGTACATTGAGCCTTGCTCAAAGTCACTCCATGCAACATAGGAAGATTTCCTTTCTTGGAGTCTTCGATTCTAAACCGCTTTAGAACTTTGTCAATATATGCAATTTGACTCAACCCGAGAAGTCTTTTAGATCTATATCGATAGATCTTAATTCCCAAGATGTACGCTGCATTTCCTAAGTCCTTCATTGTAAAACATTTTCCAAGAAATGTCTTGACATCACTCAAAATCGGAATGTCATTCCCAATGAGTAAGATGTCATCAACATATAGGACTAGGAATACAATTGCGCTCCCACTAGCCCTGACGTATACACAAGGTTCATCTTTACTTTTAGAAAATCCAAATTCCTTGATTTTCATATATACCTCTTCTGAAAGCTTGCCATTAAGGAAGGCGGTTTTTACATCCATTTGCCAAATTTCGTAATCATGAAAGAAGGCAATAGCCAAAAGTATCCTGATAGATTTCAACATAGCCACTAGGGAAAAGGTTTCATCATAGTCAACACCTGGGTTTGAGTGAAGCCTTTTGCGACCAGTCGTGCTTTGAAAGTATCAATCTGTCCATCCATGCTGGTCTTTACTTTATAGACCCATTTACACCCCACAAGCTTACAGCTGGGTGTAGGATCAACCAGTTCCCATACTTGGTTGTCCTTCATGGATTGCATCTCGACTTCCATTGCATCTCCCCATTTGTCAGACTCTGGGCCTGCCATCGCTTCCTGGTAGGTAGAGGGTTCATCATGATCCTCTAGTAAGTCGCTACCCTCAGATATATGAAACCCATATCTCTCTGGTTCAGTGCGAGTTCTAAAAGATCTACGAAGAGATAATGGTGGAACGTCAGTTTCTACCGCATCCTCTTGATCGGTACCAACCTCTTGAGGTTGTGTGCTAGTGCCAACATTAGGTAGTTCATTGGATATATATTGAGTTTCCTCAAGATCTATATGCTTCCCACTAGGTTCCTTGGATAACAGTTCTCTTTCAAGAAAGACTGCCCTTCGAGCAACAAATACCTTGTTCTCGGTAGGTTTGTAAAACAAATATCCAAGTCCCGCTTTAGGATATCCAATGAAATAACACTTTTCAGAACGGGGTTCTAGTTTGTCATCTACCTCATGCTTCACGTAGGCTAGACAACCCCAAACTCTAAGATAGGAGAGTGGAGGTTTACTCCCATGCCATATCTTGAAAGGTGTCATTTTTACCTTCTTTGTTGGTACGAGATTAAGAAGCTTGCACGCCGTTTCTAGAGCGTATCCCCAAAAACTTATAGGTATTTGGGTTCTTGCCATCGTTGATCGAACCATGTCAAGTAATGTTCGATTTCTCCTCTCGGCGACTCCATTCAATTGTGGAGTCCTAGGAGGCGTTAATTGTGAGATAATCCCACAATTCTTAAGATGGTCAATAAACTCTAGATTAAGATACTCTCCGCCTCTATCAGATCGAAGTATCTTGATTGATTTGCCCAATTGGTTTTCAACTTCGTTTTGGAATGTCTTGAACACCTCAATGGTTTCTGACTTATGTTTAATCAAGTAAACATATCCAAACCTACTATAGTCATCTATAAAGGTTACGAAGTATCTACAATTATTCCTTGTAAGGTGTTTAAAAGGACCACACAGATCAGTGTGTATAATGTCTAATAAACCCTTATCCCTCTCACTAACACCGGTGAAGGGAGCTTTAGTCATCTTGCCTAATAAGCAAGATTCACATACATCATTTGAACCATTTTCAAATGATTCCAAGTACCCAATTGCTTGAAGCTTGGAGATGCGAGTCTTGTTTATATGGCCAAGACGACTATGCCATAAGGATAATTTATCCAAAGTATCTTTGGATGTAGAACCAATTTGCATGATTGATCTTTTGTTGCTAACATGTGCTATCACCTCATAAATGCCATGGCATGGTAATTAAAGCATTAAAATAACAAGTACTATCTTTAAAACAAGAAATAGAGCCATTGTTATTAAAGGAAAATACAAAACCATCGTCATACAATGCATGAAAAGAAATAATGTTTCTTGCCACATGAGGCGAATAACGAACATTTTTCAACAAAATAAAGGAACCAGATTTAAAGGACAACTTCACGTTTCCTTGAGCTTCAACAGGGACAACACACTTGTTTCCCATGATGAGATCCTGTTCCCCTCTTTTCAACTTCTCACTTTCCAATAGCACCTGAAATTTGTTACAAATATGAGTGCCACAACCAGTGTCTAAGACCCAGTTTTGCGAAGTAGAAGTTTGATAGAGTTCAATCATGTACATACCCTACTTTGAGGTACCTCCAACTCCTTTAGCTTTTAGCTTGTTGAGTTCCTCAAGGTATGTTGGGCAACTACAGCGGAAATGCCCTTTTTTCCCGCAGTAGAAGCAGTCCGCATCTTCCGGTGTCTTGGCTTGAGGAAACTTTCCTTTATCCATCTTTACCGAAGTAGGCTTAGGCTTGGATGCACCAACCTTGCCTTTACCCTTACCTTTAGAGGTAGGGGTGGACTTCTTCTTCTTGGAAACCTTTCCTTCTCGAATTGCAAGGACGGAATGTGATGGGTTGGGCTTTCTTTTCGTCATGGTAGACTCAGCGGTCTTCAACATACCATGAAGCTCCATGATAGACTTGTCCATCCCATGCATATGATAGTTCATTACAAACTGTTCATAAGATGTAGGAAGTGACCTTAGGATAAGATCCACGGCCAATTCCTTACCGATGGAGAAGCCTAACTTTTCCAAACGTTCCACGTTTGCTTTCATGCGCAACACGTGAGAGCTCACATCCCCGCCTTCGAGGAGTTTACAATCAAGCACATTCTTGAGGCACTCGTACCGCTCTAGCTTTTCTTGTTGTTGGAACATGTCCCGCAACTGGATAATAAGCTCATAAGCGTACAAATGATCCATTTGCTTTTGCAAATCAGGAGTCATTGTGCTCAACATTAGACATGAAACGTCCTCATTTTCTTTCATGAGACGTTCATGAGCATCGTGTGCTGCTTGAATTGCATCCTCCCCTGGTTCATCGGGAAGACGTCCTTCAATAACGCGCATCTTTCCTTCATGGCGGAGAACAAGCTTTAGTTGTCTCTCCCAATCAAGGAAATTTGCACCATTGAGTTTCTCCTTTTCAAGGAAAACTCTTAAAGAAACATTGGTGGTGGTGGTGGGGTTTGAAGATGCCATCTATTAAATAGCAAAGTAGTTTTAGTTAGTTTGATGGGTCCTTGTAAATATATTACCCAAAACATTTTATATTTAACAAGGGCTAAGAATCCATATTTCACAATACATTATGACGGGTATGCCGCGGATCATAATGTAAAGCTATTTCTGGTGGTATCTATTGTGTCATTGTAATCACCATATTGTACTAATGCCATACTGTACCAATTGTAACAATACCATATTGTACCAATTGTACCAATAATCATATTGTACCAATTGTACCAATAAGCATATTGTACCAATTGTACCAATTGCATTAATCTTGTACCAATTGTGACTTACAACTCTTAGCTTCTTGCGGGATCCCTTGACAACCATTGTGTCAATTGGCTTGTTTGATCCCTACATGCACTAACCTCAAATCAAATTTTAAATGACTCGGTTTCTCTCGACAATCATTTAAAACCTAATTTGAAGTTTGTAAATCGACCATCTAGATTCACGATAATTCCATTACCAAATTGGCTCGGTTTCGCTCGACAACCAACTTAATTAAGGAGCTTATACTCACCTTCATCATGCTTTACAAGGCACGGCTCGGTTTCGCTCGACAACCGACCTTGCTCCACATGACTTAAGTGGTGACATCGAATGGATAGTGCAAGACTTACATTTTGTGAGAAATCATATAAATCATCCAACATGATACGCGTGAAACACTTTGACTATAATGGTTCGGCTAATGCACGACTACCAATCATAGAAAAATGAGTCACACTCACCTTCCACACTGTCCATTCAAAGATCGGCTCGGCTAATGCACGACAACCGACTTTGTTTACCAAGATTTGGGTGGCGTCATCATTTGGACAATATAAATGATATTCTCTAAAAACGGGTTTTTGTTTCTTTTAAATTTTGATTAATTACTTTTGTGACAAAATCATTTTTCACCTTTTAATTAATCCCTTTTAAAATTTTGATTAATTACTTTTGTGACAAAAACATTTTTCACCTTTTAATTAATCTCTTTTAAAATTTTGATTAATTACTTTTGTGACAAAAATATTTTTCACCTTTTAATTAATCTATAGCGAGTGATTTAATTAAACCATTTTTAATTAATCTACTTATTTATTTAACATTGCGAAAATCTAACAACCAAGCAAATAAATAAACATCACACGCATACAACATAAAATTGGTAACCATGCCCAAATCCTATGCGTTTTTCCCGTGAGCCAACCAGGAAAAACAAGGTCAACTATGGATAAATAATGACCTTCCATGTGAGCTCCCACTAAATCCGTCATCTCCATTAGACTTCATCGAATCTAAGGTTGCCTAGACATCACTTCATGATTCCATTTGGTTGTCTTTTGATCATCATTTTACAAGTACATAGAAAAAATAGAAATGGCTAACAAGCCAGGAAATCCTACTAACTAGTACAAATACAAATGAAAATCAATGGCATGCAAGCCATAATTAATAAATATTACATACCAAAATTAATAGATTATTAATTACAAACCATTGTGACAAAGTCACCAAATGAATAACAACCAAACGCACGGCACAAGGTCAAGGGCATGATGGTTACTAATCTACTAGCTACTACATACATGAAAGCTAAAATGGTGTGCCAAAAACCATTGACAAATATTTTGACAAAGATTCGAAATCAAACACTCAAGGCACAAAGAATCTTTGTATGTATTAAAATTACATACATCAACACAAATATATGCATGCATGCATTTCATGCCAAAATCATGACAAGAATATAAGTGTGTGAGTCAAAATATTATGGGTTTAGCAAAGATGTACTCCAAGAGCACATGCATGGCTAAAAACCCGAAATCTAAAATATGGCAAAACCGATCCGCAAATCGTTTTCAAGCCCGAAATGTGCAAGATTCAGTTAGAGTAGGCTCTGATACCACTGTTGGATTATGGTGGGTTCAAAACGCAGCGGAAGAAAGTATTTTAAAATTAAAGTTTAACCACCACAATCCACCAAGGACCATATCTCTAAACCGAAAAATGCAACAAAGAAAGGAGAGAACATCATACCCTTGAAGACACCCGCAAGAATGATGATGTTGATGAGTGGATGAAGGTCACGAGTTGGTTCCCCTCTACCGTTGATCCACACCGAGTTACCATTCCTTTCGAGCCGCTAACCCAACACCGGAAAACTCAAGATCTTCTTAGTTTTTCGGTGAACTAACACTTGTATATTTTGAGAGAGAACGTTATAGAAGCCCTTTTCCCCACCTTTTCTGCCATGAAGATGATGTATTTAAGGCCACCAAAACGTGCACAAGGTTGTGGCAAAAGTCAACATCATCTCTACATGCATTGGACCATAAAGTGGTCCAATAGAAAAGAAGCACCTACTAGTGGAAGAGTAATTATTAAGTCTCCATGCATTGGACCATCAAATGGTCCAATCACATCTTTCAATAAAGTCTTCCATCCATTAACTAAGCGTCTCCCATATTAAACATGGGTCTCCCTTATTAACGGAGCTGTAGTAGGGGAAGCAGTAACTGAGCAGCAGTAGTAGGGGCATCAGTAGTAACTGATCAGCAGTAACTGAGCATCAGTAGTAGGGGCATCAGTAGTAACTGATCAGCAGTAACTGAGCATCAGTAGCAGGGGCATCAATAGTAAATGATCAGCAGTAACTGAGTAGTCCCTTATTAACTAAGGTTCTACCTTATTAACTAAGGTTACCTCTTATTAATTCTCTCATATAATCAAGTGTATTCGGAAAGGAATTCCCCCGATGTGTGACCCAATAGGCTCGTGTATTATCAGCCATGATACCCGAACGCGTGTGTCGGTGGGCACGATTCTAACATAACCAAGCAGAACCCATCTAAGAATATTAGAATTTAGTAAAAAAATATGCAAAACAATAACATTTAACCCAGATCAAACATATACTTTAAGAAAAACATCAAAAATACTGAAAAACATATATGTTCAAATAATGCAAAAATAACACTTATGTATACATACATGAAAATATACATGCACAAAAACATATATGTTTTCATGCATGAATAACATACATGCATGGGGGTCCCTCATTAAATCACTTCATGTATCTTCCATGATCATTTCATTTTGAAATTCAATGGTGTAGATTGAGTTCTACGGGTTCTGTAGCCTAAAATGGGTTCTGTAACTAGCCAAGGGTTCATGCGAGAACCATTAATATTGCGAGAACTGCGAGAACAATTTATACACCATTAGATTACTAGATGTGTGGTCAAGATCTTTCGTAATATAATTGTAATTAAGTAAACAAAAATTATTAAAATGAAAAACACGGAGGGGTATTTTGGTAACAATACAATGCGATTAAATAAGGAATAAAATTTTAACAAAACAATAAGGCAGATATTTTAGGGAGAAAAGGTTTTAAAGATTCTCTCTCATGTGAAAAAGTAAAAAGAAAACACACACAGGTGTGTGTGTTTTTTCCGTGAAGCTCTCCACGCCGGCAACATGTAGGGTTCTTTTTCCCGACGCCAGCAAACTTCCGGCCAGATCTACAAACCTCCGCCCAGATATGCTACCATCCGAACATCGCGTTCATCGGCGGTGGCAAGATTTCTCGATGGCGCCCCAGATCTGCTAACTTCCGGCCAGATCTACAAACTTCTGGCAACCATCATATACATGTTTAAGCATCCGTTGATTTCTTTTATAGAAAGTAGCACTTTATTTTTAATTTAAGTTTTGAATATGATATTTTAAAAATTACATCTCTGTTAATAAATCATTTATGTTGGGTTTTGGTTTATGTACACATGCTTTTGATTCCATGGCTTTGTTTTAAAACTCCACTGATCATCGATTTACGTCAAAGTTATTGAAAGATTTTTAATATTTTAATGTTTTGATTTTCTAATATTTTATATTTTATAATACTGATATTGATTTTTCAAAAAAAAATTCCGAAATGTCGAATATGAGTTATTTGAACCAATATAAGTCAAATCATTTAACGATTAATTAGTTTTGGTGTTTTCTTCCAGATCTCTGCATGCGTGCAATGGTATGATTTTATCAGTTCATTAGTGATCAACGTTCATTATATGGTTACAATAATCATGAACGAGAATTCGCCTGCAATACATAAAGATGGAGACTTATAGATCTGTTTATTAGTGATCAAGGAACACTAGCGTGATGTATAATCAAAGATAACTGGAGGAAGAATGGAAGAAGGATCTGTTTATTAATGATTAACGTTCATCAGTTTTCATTAGTGTTCATTAGTTTGTATTTCATTAGTTACTGGAGTGATTGTATAAATTTTTTTAGTAGTTTCTTAAATAGTTTGCATTTGTTAGTTCGGTAGTTATTGTTAAGTAGTAATTATATAAATTTTAATTTATGTTTTTTTCACTAGTTTGCCTAGTTTAGTAGTTATTATGTGATTTTGTTCATTAATGAATATCTCAACTTATATAATCCTATATATGAGTTTGTTCAAAAATGCATTTTAAGACTTTGTTAATTTATACAATTAATGGTGAAAAAACACAATGATAATATCATCATCAAAATTCGTATAAGATCCCTAATAATGGTAACAAAAATGTAGTGATTAAGTTACCATATTTAAATTAAATAATATAATTAGTGAATTTATAAAAAGACTCAATTGCCCTTTAAGGTTAAATTTTTAATCAACTTAATCCAAGGGTTAGAAAGTTGTTCTCGCAGTTCTCGCAATAATAGTGGTTCTCGCATGAACCCTATATATATATATATATATATATATATATATATATATATATATATATATATATATATATATATATATATATATAGAAATGGTTTCTCTGATGATTGCTGTTGAGATAAACGGCCTTCGTTGATCTCGAATAACCCACCCTGCAATCATGTCTAGTGAGTCCATTTATGGAGTATACCAAAACTCACACAACATTGCAGGGTATATTGCTCTCGGAGAAGCTTGGAGAGTATGTGAGATTGGGCTATGTCTCAGATAAGTGATCATTTGTCGAAATGGAAGACATACCCAACCTACCGGGATCACGAAATTCATCGTAACGTTGTTCTTTGTGAACTTCGGAAGTTCATCACGTTGAAAATGTTTTGCCGGTGCAGCATTCGGCGCCACGAAATGGAAATTCGCCATGTAGATCTGTGATTTATGAAATGAATAATCATGGTATTGGGAAGTAAAAACGGCTGAAATGACAACCTTATCCTATTCCAACGGTAACTTTTCTATTAAGGAAAGTTACCGTTGGGGAGTATGAGGTTTAGAATCAGTGTTAACACTCCAGGATCCCCAATACCGAGTTAGAATTTTTTTTTAAAAATCTTAAATTAAAAAAAAATTAAAAATTATAAAAACATTTAATTTAACGTATAAATTAATGAAAAATAGAAAATATTTAAATTTGATAAACCGGACGAGCTATAATGTGCTGGTCAGTATTGGACCCAATACTGATTAGACAGTATCAGAAAAATTTTAAAAGAGTTAAAGATTCAGCATACCTAATTGCCCTAGTAGATACATAAACCTTTCTTCAGAGAGAGGTTTAGTAAATGCATCAGCCAATTGATCCTCTGTAGGGACACAATCTACCTGAACCTTACCCTTTTCCACATTATCTCGGATAAAGTGGTGTCTGATATCAATGTGCTTTGTTCTTGAGTGATGGACTGGGTTCTCAGTGATAGCAATAGCACTCATGTTATCACAATGGATCGGTGTCTTTTGAAAATCGAACCCATAATCCATGAGTTGGTACTGCATCTATAAGAGTTGAGCACAACAACTTCCTGCATCAACATATTCTGCTTCTGCTGTGGAAGTTGCTACCGAATTTCGCTTCTTGGATGACAAACCAACCAATCTTCCACCAAGGAATTGGCATCCTCCACTTGTGCTTTTCCTATCCAACCTGCAACCTGCATAATCTGCATCTGTATACCCTTCAAGGTCAAAGTCTGAGTCTTTGGGATACCAAAGACCCATGTTAGGAGTACCTGAAAGATATCTAAAGATTCTCTTAACAACTTTCATATAATTGGCATGCTAGCTGTTAAGTAAAGTAAGGAACCAATCATACCTCGGTATGTGGATTGACATATTGGCTTACTAGTTTCATACTTACTAATCTTATCCTGAGTACTCATAGCGGTGTGCATAGAAGAAAAATTTTTAAATTTGTATTTCTTCAGCATGTCATTGTAACACCCTAAAATTTACAAGATTTTTAAAATTTTTAAGTACAAAATTATAATCAAAAAGGTCCCATAAATAATCCCCAAAATAATTGTTTGATTTAAAAATGTATTTAATGCGGAAATGTCTTGAATAAAATTCATAGTTTTAAAATAATAAAAACGTTTCACATCAGCACTCAGAAGTAGTACAGCAGTCAACCGTCCACCTTCTCTTTTCCTTTGCTAGTACCTGAAAATGGGAGGGAGTTTTTGGGTCAGCGGGGAAGCTGAGTGAATAAACTCAAAATGCAAACAACTACAACATACAATACATGAGGGCACATAGGTGAACTCCTAATCATTTACCACTAAGTTAATTTCTCAGTTTTTGTATCTTTTAAATTTATATAGCGTGCTTGTGTAACTCGAGTCGAGAGATCAACCTCGTCTCTCCTTACACTAAAATGCCACAAGGGCCCACACAGAATTTGCCACAAGGGCCCACACAGAATTTGCCACAAGGGCCCACACAGAATTTGGCACTCAGGCCACCACACAGAATTTCCACTGAGATTTATTAATTATTTTTATGTTTTCAACTCCTAACATAAATCACACAGATAGCCCTATCACTTGGTAGCACAAAATGACATGGTACCGGCTCAGATACTCGGCACGTCCGTCTCAGATCAGTGGTATGTAAAAAAAAAAAGTCATCCAGATAACAGATCAACACATAGAAAGTACAACAGATCAACAGTTAACCATATGAGTCATGCACGTATCGTTATAACTGAATACACGGTGAGAATACTCACCTCGTATAACGTAAGCTCCAAATTATCCTCGGTGCAGAAGAGTGTCTCTAATCAAATCCTAAGAGGTCCTACAACACATTATAAGGCTAGGATTAAAACTCAGCTCAAAACTCAACTCATAGTGATCTGCCAGGACCCGACATCTATAACCATAAAACAGTTTCAAACAACACCCCGTTTTATTAATTCTACGACACGGGAGAGCTCTAACTACTATAAAGGAATTAATCAATTAAACGAACCGAGGCTACAAAACGATTGCTAAACTATTTAATCAAAAAGACCAAAGATAATAATCAGTCAATTGACCAAAGAACCGAGTCCTCATGACCCGGTCTCAACCTTTAGACCACCTGCTCGAAACAAAACAGTACACGAAAACTAATGAGCGGATTTTAAATGAAAGGAAGACGGAATAAAGTCACTACCGATGAATCGCTACTCAAGCTCGTGACCTGCTCGGCTAAATTCGACGACACCTTCACTTGATCAGTTCCCCTTGGCTGCTGCCCGACACCGCCGCACAGACACAAAAAAATAATTAGTATCAGCTCTAAACACAATGGTACAGAAAAAGGAATTAAAGAACTAAAAGAGACTAGCTACCGAATCGGTTTAAATGACTTGGCTCGATATCAGATTACTCAAGGCTCAAGATGGGATTTATGGCTCGGGTTTCACTCGATAAACACCATTCTTGTCTTAGATGATCCTGCTTTGATACATACCACCCACAACGTTTGTAATGCTACAGCTTGAAATTCAGAGAACAAGAACCTGAAGCCAAAACTTGGTTCGTCACCCTCCTTGGTTGATTATCCCTGTTTTGCATCCGCCACACCATCACCAATCCTGAAAAGTAAGCATTCGGTAGTATTGAAGACGAAAAAAAGGATTAGGAAGGAACTAGATTAATACCGAAATCACAGTTGGTGGCTCATGCTTGAATGCTGCAATTGACGAATGAAAAGTGAGGAGGATGTCGGCTGCCGAATTGGATGAACGAGTGGAGGAGATTCCTAGGGTATTAAGCCTTTTCATATTATTAATTAAGGCCACAAGCCTTGAATAAAAGAATCATAGATGGCCCACCCTTTGACTTAAATCCGGCTCCAAGGATATTTAAGCAAAAACAACGACTTAAGGCTTCTTCCAAAAACCGGTCCACTCTTTGGGCCGTGTCTCGACATTTGTGGAACTGAAGAAGAGGAGGAGCAAGGAGAACTAAGCCCGGCTCGAGATAGAATCAAGTACACGAAGGAAAGGCCTTAGAGAAAACCGAGCAAGGAAACAAGGAAAAAGAAAGGAAACTCGACTCGGGCTAGAAACGAATCATAGAAGAAGACCTTGGCCTAATCGGCCGGCCCAACTCGAAAGAATATAGCCCAGTTCATACTATTAACTAAGCGGTCCAAAATAACCAACAACGTCTACTAAAACGAACCGTCTAATTACAGGTCGCCTAAATAAATTTATTAATGACAAATATTAACTATTTAAAATATATAATTTATTTTTCTACTAATTAAAATTAATTAAATAAATAACTTAAATTTCGAGGCGTTACAACTCAACTCCACTTAAAATAGACTTCGTCCCCGAAGTCATGGCTCGGAAAAACACAGGATGATGATCTCGCATCTTAGACTCAGACTTACCGCGACACACATCCACAGATGTGATAGGAAAATGATAAGGTTATTTATAAAAGGGAGCTCTTCAAGACGACCTACTCAATCAGAATGAACTCCGGCTCTCGCAACTGCTCATGTAACTCTTTCTTCTTTAGTGACGCAAAAATGATAAGGCTAAAAGAATTAGAACCTAAATGCTCTCTAAGATCTCGGTTTATCTCAAAAAGAAAAGGATGACGGTAGAAATACAAAATGATCTATGATACTCTGTTAAAGATGTCTTCTTGCTCTCGTAGTCAGGCACAGTTGTTGCACTCATCTCTTGGTGTCGCGTTGAATCTCCGATTCAACTCCACTTGGAGGTTCGATACGGATTTGTTGATGATGTTAGATGATCTCGGCATGGAACTTGGTCATTCAATCCAGCTCCATGACCACACACGACCCTCTTATGGCGATAACAATAAATATATGGGACATAACTTCCCGCACAACTCCATCAAATAATAATCACTTATACATATTTGCAACATTTTAAAATCTTATTATTGTTAATTCCATATTAGAAATGGCTCCAAAAAGGTCCTCTACCCTATGGGACACCAGTTTGCATAAGGCAAAGAAGCAATCTAGTAGTTTACACCATTATCAGTTAATACAAAAACAGGAAATTATTCACAAGAAATGTACATATCACACAGAATTCTCAGATGATGCACACGGAAATTAAAATCACTCAGTAGTACTCATGCAATTTATTCAGAAATGTCACTCATGAATGTAACTCAGAAGTCTAACTCGGAATATATCTCAGAAGTATAACCCATAAATCTAATCTCAACAATTTTAACTCAGAAATAAACCCAGAAATGTAATTCAGAAATTTTAACTCCGAAATAAACCCAGAAATTTGAACTCAGAATGTAGCAACATTTATCAGTAATAGTGTTACGTACCACACGTAAATCTCATACATAATCATGAACATGCATAATTACGCGCATCCGATTCATCTCCCATCTACTTGCTTATATATATAATAGGTCATCTTCGGTTAATAATTAAGATATATGAACCAATAATTAGTACAAATTATTTTAATATTAAATATATCTCCCCAAATTTCTCATTTTCATATACTTCAAATACACTCGATTAAAATTTCCATAATTCAGCCTTTAACTTATCGGAGTCTATACTGACAACTTATTTGAAACCTCAATTAATAACTTCCCATTGATAATTTTATTTTTATTTTATTTTATTTATTTTTATTTATTTATTTATTTTTTTTATTTTTTTTTAATTTTCTCTGGATTACTTCGACCACATATTACTCATTAACCCTGGTTACCCACTTTTTTATATATATAAGAATCAATTAAACATCATACACTTATTTTAATGATTTCTCATTGCTCAATTTTGTGAATTAATTCATTAACTCTCATTTACTCAATACTCAATTGCCCTTTATTCGATAGTTTAATAATAAATATATTATTTGATAAACTATATACTTACAAATAAAATTTTCCGTAAAGCTTTTATAACACCTTAAGGTTCTAATTATTTAATAATTTAATAATAAGACATATTATTTGGTAACTCTAATTAAAACATATTAGTCACAAACAAAGTTTTCTCATAAAGATTTTATAACACCAAAAATAATAATAATTAAGTATTCAATAATTAATAATCAAATATATTATTCAATAACACTAAATAGAATATATTGTTCACAAATACAATTTTCTCATAAATACCTTATAATACCTCTAAAATTTTGAATAAAACTTCCTGTTAATTCAAAACTTTTCTCCTTTAACTCATTTCTTCAAAATTTCATTGTAATTGTTTTCTCATATCAGACTCATTAATAAATTTTCATCACTTTAATTTAATAATTCATCATTATCTCATTATAATCACACAAGAATAAGTATACTATCTTATTTTGTATATAATTGTAGTATTACTACTTCCCTTTCGCACGATATTCATTCAACCCAACTAACTTGATTTATTAATTTCTCCAGTAATCCCGATTTATCAGTTTGTTATAAACTCTATAATTACCCATAGAATAAATTTAATTATTCTCAACTGCTTGATTTGATAGTTACTCTTATAATTTATTTGATCAATTATATGTATCTAGATTTCGCACTTTAAATTCATACCAATAAAATATCTTTGCATAAGCATCATGCTCATAATATTTATAAATAATAATTAGTGATAATTATTTCTTGACAATTTCCCTTTTATACCCCTACTCAACTCCACTTGGAGAAAACTCGTCCCCGAGTTTGGAACTGATAATCACTATCGAAATAAAACAAGCAAGCATGTAGTCATACAAACAATTAGGATACACATACTAAATTCACAATAACAAGCATTGGTCCATCGTTCCCTTCAAAATCTCCCCCTAACCAACCAAAAGTCCTGTGCGGAAAGTAATAGGGGCCCTCTATTACTTTCGACACCTACCTTTTGTTTGGTCACGAGTCAATCCCAAAGTTCACGAGTTCCCACATAAAATTTCACCACACCAACAAATCACATTCGGAAGAAAGAAAAATTTATTTTTCCATATTTGATAAATACAGATATGCACTCAGATGTGTTTACTCAAAATCTTATAAACACTACTCAGAAATGCACTCAGCAAAAGGCACTTAGTCAAAAATATTTTATTATGTTTTTAACTCAGAACATAATATAACTAATAAGCTCTTATAATTCCTTTTAAATAGATTATCACCGAATTCATGATGATAGTATCCCTTTAGTTCACTCTTAATAAACACACTTAAAGATAAACTTGGATAATTTCTGTTTAATTTGACTCGACAATCCTCGATTAGTTGGTATAACAAACATATATAGTTTATTCAATATCTCTGCGTTTATTTAACAATCTCTCACTTAACTTATTAAAAAAAAACAATAATGGATTTTCACACTCAGCTATTTAAATCACATATTTAAAAAAAATTCTCATTTGATCTCAATTTAATAAATCTCAGTTTATTATTTTCTCGGCAAAAATATTTCCTCAATACATCATGTCTCATCTCTTTAATAAAGCATCTTCCTTTTTTTTAATTGTCCAAAGATTTCATCACACCCAAATTCTCATAAATTTAAATTTTTTTAAATTTGATAAATAAGTGAAAAGGTTCCACTAAATAGAATCTCAAATGATAATTCAATATTTAAAAAAAAAAAAGAGGCTTAAACCAACTGAAGTTTTAAAATTAAAAAAAACTAAAACGATTCTGAAATAACGGATTAAAAATAAAATTCAATTCTAGTTAAGGTTTCTCGCCTAGCTCAAATGTAAATCATTTAAAATAATTATCAATTTTAAATAAATTTTTTTAAAAAAAATATATATGTTCTCGGTATTTTCGCTTTTGCTCGACTTGATGAATTGTCATAAAAATATTCTTTAAATTAGTTGATAATAAAAATATCTTTCATTTACTCGTTTCACAGTTTACTCGTTTCAATAACTCTTTCTATTAAGTGTTTTCCCAAAACGAAAGATTTTAGTATTTTATCCATATGAAAAATTTATTACTCCTCATTTCTAATTTACCCAAAACATGTTCGCATTAAATAATTTATGGAATTTATCATAATTTCATATCCATCTATTAACCCTTTTGGTTAAAATTTCCCAGAATTATAAAATCTCACAGATTATATAAAATTTTATATAATTATAATTTTTAGTGTGTATAATGCATATGCACTCAGAATTACCCACGGAAAATATACTCAGAAAAGCGGTCCCCGCCGCAAAATACACTCAGAGTTAAACCAGAATTTTACTCGAAATAATAACAGCAATTCTCATATTTGTCATTCCTCAAAACTCAGAATACAACGAAGTTCCTAAATAAATAAAAGCTCTTATATATTACCGGCAGCAGGAAAAGCGAGAGGTCGACGTGACATGCTGTATACTGGATGTGGAATATTTACTCAGAAAATATTTTACTTATTTCTAGTTTTAAAAAACTCGTAACTCAAACTTGAGTTTGAATTCACCCCTTGTGAATCCAAATCCCTCAAGTCAGCGCTCTGATACAAACTTGTAACACCCTAAAATTTACAAGATTTTTAAAATTTTTAAGTACAAAATTATAATCAAAAAGGTCCCATAAATAATCCCCAAAATAATTGTTTGATTTAAAAATGTATTTAATGCGGAAATGTCTTGAATAAAATTCATAGTTTTAAAATAATAAAAACGTTTCACATCAGCACTCAGAAGTAGTACAGCAGTCAACCGTCCACCTTCTCTTTTCCTTTGCTAGTACCTGAAAATGGGAGGGAGTTTTTGGGTCAGCGGGGAAGCTAAGTGAATAAACTCAAAATGCAAACAACTACAACATACAATACATGAGGGCACACAGGTGAACTCCTAATCATTTACCACTAAGTTAATTTCTCAGTTTTTGTATCTTTTAAATTTATATAGCGCGCTTGTGTAACTCGAGTCGAGATATCAACCTCGTCTCTTCTTACACTAAAATGCCACAAGGGCCCACACAGAATTTGCCACAAGGGCCCACACAGAATTTGCCACAAGGGCCCACACAGAATTTGGCACTCAGGCCACCACACAGAATTTCCACTGAGATTTATTAATTATTTTTATGTTTTCAACTCCTAACATAAATCACACAGATAGCCCTATCACTTGGTAGCACAAAATGACTTGGTACCGGCTCAGATACTTGGCACGTCCGTCTCAGATCAGTGGTATGTAAAAAAAACAGTCATCCAGATAACAGATCAACACACAGAAAGTACAACAGATCAATAGTTAACCATATGAGTCATGCACGTATCGTTATAACTGAATACACGGTGAGAATACTCACCTCGAATAACGTAAGCTCCAAATTATCCTCGGTGCAGAAGAGTGTCTCTAATCAAATCCTAAGAGGTCCTACAACACATTATAAGGCTATGATTAAAACTCAGCTCAAAACTCAACTCATAGTGATCTGCCAGGACCCGACAACTATAACCATAAAACAGTTTCAAACAACACCCCGTTTTATTAATTCTACGACACGGGAGAGCTCTAACTACTATAAAGGAATTAATCAATTAAACGAACCGAGGCTACAAAACGATTGCTAAACTATTTAATCAAAAAGACCAAAGATAATAATCAGTCAATTGACCAAAGAACCGAGTCCTCATGACCCGGTCTCAACCTTTAGACCACCTGCTCGAAACAAAACAGTACACGAAAACTAATGAACGGATTTTAAACGAAAGGAAGACGGAATAAAGTCACTACCGATGAATCGCTACTCAAGCTCGTGACCTGCTCGGCTAAATTCGACGACACCTTCACTTGATCAGTTCCACATGGCTGCTGCCCGACACCGCCGCACAGACACAAAAAAATAATTAGTATCAGCTCTAAACACAATGGTACAGAAAAAGGAATTAAAGAACTAAAAGAGACTAGCTACCGAATTGGTTTAAATGACTTGGCTCGATATCAGATTACTCAAGGCTCAAGATGGGATTTATGGCTCGGGTTTCACTCGATAAACACCATTCTTGTCTTAGATGATCCTGCTTTGATACATACCACCCACAACGTTTGTAATGCTACAGCTTGAAATTCGGAGAACAAGAACCTGAAGCCAAAACCTGGTTCGTCACCCTCCTTGGTTGATTATCCCTGTTTTGCTTCCGCCACACCATCACCAATCATGAAAAGTAAGCATTCGGTAGTATTGAAGACGAAAAAAAGGATTAGGAAGGAACTAGATTAATACCGAAATCACAGTTGGTGGCTCATGCTTGAATGCTGCAATTGACGAATGAAAAGTGAGGAGGATGTCGGCTGCCGAATTGGATGAACGAGTGGAGGAGATTCCTAGGGTATTAAGCCTTTTCATATTATTAATTACGGCCACAAGCCTTGAATAAAAGAATCATAGATGGCCCACCCTTTGACTTAAATCCGGCTCCAAGGATATTTAAGCAAAAACAACGACTTAAGGCTTCTTCCAAAAACCGGTCCACTCTTTGGGCCGTGTCTCGACATTTGTGGAACTGAAGAAGAGGAGGAGCAAGGAGAACTAAGCCCGGCTCGAGATAGAATCAAGTACACGAAGGAAAGGCCTTAGAGAAAACCGAGCAAGGAAACAAGGAAAAAGAAAGGAAACTCGGCTCGGGCTAGAAACGAATCATAGAAGAAGACCTTGGCCTAATCGGCCGGCCCAACTCGAAAGAATATAGCCCAGTTCATACTATTAACTAAGCGGTCCAAAATAACCAACAACGTCTACTAAAACGAACCGTCTAATTACAGGTCGCCTAAATAAATTTATTAATGACAAATATTAACTATTTAAAATATATAATTTATTTTTCTACTAATTAAAATTAATTAAATAAATAACTTAAATTTCGAGGCGTTACAGTCATGCACATACTTACTTTGGTTTATAAAAGTGCCATCATGCTTTTGATCAACTTGTAAACCAGGAAAATAAGTAAGTTCTCCCATCATACTCATCTGATACTGAGCTAACATTATCTTAGCAAACCAATCGCACATAGATTTGTCAGTGGAGCCAAAGATAATGTCATCTACATATATCTGAATGTGTAAAATGTCAGACCCTTTTCTTTTTGAAAATAAATTTTTATCTATTTTACCTCTTGTAAATTTATTTTTAATTAAGTACTCAGGCAGGGTATCATACCAGGCTCTGATACCAGTTGTTAGGTCACAACAACCCTGGATTACTCATATAATTGATAGATTAATTATGCTTAAGATAATTAAGTGATTAACACAGTATTAGAGTCAAATGTATAATTCCACTAAGTGTGGCTTGTTACGGAATAACAAGACCACTGATCAATTACAAAGTATGAACGTGTAAAGTAAATTGGTGAGTACTCCTTTGCCAAGTGATCTCTATTTATAGTGTTATAGATATCTTACAATATAGGCAAGGAGTAGTGGAAGGACTGATATAAGGAAAGTGACCGAGATCAAAGGGATTTGATCTGGTCAGTTAAACATGGAAAGTTTAACTCAGTCCTTCCACTTAGTATTGGGTTCCGATACTGAGTTCCAATACTGAGCGGCCAATACTGCCTACTCAGTATTGCACCAAGACTTAGCTAATTTATTCTACAAGCTATGCTAAGCTAGTCTAGGCTGTCTTGTTATCTTAAAATCCTAATGGGGTCAGGCTTTTTGCCTTAACAACAACATGAACAACAACTTGCACAATCCACTATGATCAATGACATTGTTGCACTCGGCTATGAGGGTGCACCGCATAAACTCTTTGATATCAAGAAAGGATCATTGTCGAAAATATGGTCTTTCTTATTCTCAATCTTCAACAAATGCTTGACGGGCAAGTCGTCTTGATAAGACAGGGCCTCACAAAATGTTTAACATGCATACCATGCCTTGTGTTACGACTGTCACTACGACTACACAACTTTTTTATGGACAGAGTTTACCAATGTTGTAACCGTCAAACCAACATGTAATTATGTGATGTACCCTCGATTCTGGCAAATCATAATCCACTACTTCATGGCCAGACATCAGGAAATTCCAATACGGGAGGTAGCTCTCAAAGTTATTCCTACAACGGCCTCATATTTAAGGGGTGACTCAGGATCATATGTTCTACCTGCAACGGTACCCATTAACCTGTTCAAACTTGCTGATATTTCTGTGGATTTTGTTAAAGAATATAAAGATGAACATTATCCTGAATATAGACCTGAGGATCAAGTTTAACAACCACTTGCTCAACAACCACCTGCTCAACAACAACCTTCTCCACAACCACCAACTCCACAACCTCAGGTTTCTCAACCTCACGTCTCCCAACCTAGAGTTTCTCAACCTCCGGTTCTTAGAACTCGTAATCCAAAGAGAATTCGGGTTTACCATGGGGAATCTTCAAGTAGTCGGGTTGTTGCAACTAAATCTACAACATCACATTATATCCCAATCACCATAACTACCTCTTCATCAGCCACCATGAGCCTCCATGACTCTGATACAGAATCTGATCGTCCAGAGTCACTAGCAAGAACATATCCACATGATTCTGACTTCATTCTGGATTCACCCTTCCGTCCACACTCATCACAACCACCAAGCACCACATTATCTCCAACCTCACATCCAGAAATCACTGTGGTCACTACTGTCACATCACCAATTATTTCATCACCTTCACCAATCATCACTCAACCATTTTCATCACCAGTTATCTAAACAACAACATCATCACCCATCACAGTATCTCTACTACCAATCATCACCGCTTCAACCATTCCAACCGAGGGTTTACAACCATCACAACCACACCTATCATTGGTTCACTCCACAAACAACAACGGCTTTCAGACATTCTACAATTCCCAATCCATCGTTTGCTGAAGCCACAGTTGCAACCTCTGTTCCAATCTCGACATCAGCACCAACTCCACCTATTCTACAAATAGTCACTCACTTGGAGTCTAAACTTGATATGGTGCTGTCAAGACTGGACAATCTAGAAAGCAAGTTGGACATCCCTCCTCCTCCTCCACCTCTTGTTGCCTGCAATGCTAAGTAGCTTCTTGAAGCATCTCGTCAATTCTTTGTTGAGGAACTACAGCAAATGCTTATATTACGAATGGGAGAATTCCAGGATAACTGTTCTCAAGCGGCAGCATTTCAATGGAGACCCGAGGACCCGGACAATGATCTTTAATGAGGAGGCAAATGACGAAGACTTGAAACCGGTGGATCTAGTATTGGCTACCTTACTGAACAGATCAAACAACAACATCCTGGCTCCCCATCAACAATCAGGAGGAGGAACACAACACTCTGTCTGGCACTGTGATTGGAAGATTCTTGTGTTTGACCATACAAGGGTCTTTGATGTTGAACCACTAAATCAATGGCGTGTGGATGATTCTGAAAACACACTGCGTGTGAACTTTATTCCCTTCGATAATATGAATGATGAGGAAAAATTCACATGCATGCGTCACATGCTCAAAATGAAGAACAAGTTGAGAAGAACGATTCTCACAACATTCGAAATGTTTTATTGAAAACTGCGGCTGCAATAATAGATATATCCAGTGGTTCTGAGGAAGATGAAGTGGTGAATGAAGTCTTAACTGCAGAATCTTGTGGGGGAGGAAGTAACCACATCAACTGCTGATATGCCCCCCACAACCACACAAGCATCGTTCACCCGATCAAAGTACTACAAATCTTTTCTTCCAGAATCAAGCTCCTCTCCATCTAGAACAGACAAACCTTCATCATCAAAGTCCAAATCTTGAAAACCTCCAATTGCTACACCAATGCTTGAAATCCCAGACTCACCACCTCTTCTACACTCAAATCCAGTCTTTCCTACAACAGCGAAACCAAAAATGGATAAACAAAAGCGGGCTGCGATTCGAGAAAACAAACGACGATTGATAATTTCATAGAAACTTCAGTTCTGTCATATAAACAATCCATTTTTTGAGGATATTTTTATTGAAATTTTCCAAGAAACGGAGTTCCCAATTAAATATCATGAAGATCCGTACAAAGAGCAGATTTTTCCTCCACGGGGGAAACGAATGTATTATCTTACAATGTGGATGCTAAAAGCAAAGAAAGATAGATACATCAAATCACCAATCAAGCAACTCCTGGACATAAAAACCAAACATTTCTCTGGTTATTATTGGTACACAATTTTCACTTTCTGACGATATGATGACCAAAAGTATAGTTTTGATGAAGCTGATTTTGCAATTCTCAAACCCCGAGACATTGATATGTTGTACAATGATAAAGGACTATTCCAGACAGCATGCATCCACAAAATAACTTTTCAAGAAATCTTACTCAAGCTGCTCTGAAAAGGTTTATGTTTGTGAAAATTCTAGCCGACAGACATGAAGATGTCCAGATGGCTTTCGAGAGTGGAACAGAAAAGTTTCATCTCGCTGCACCTGACAGATCATTTCCTACTGGTTCTCCAGTTAGAGAATATGTAATCTTCAGCGAACCGTACTTGGGGATGTGTTACGTGAACAACTTCAAAGAAAAACACTATTTTCACGAATCTGAGATCTCCAAGTTCTGCGATGGTACACTCTTAAAGTTACGTAAAATATTGACGGTCAAGGACAGAAATCTGAAAATTCTTCCCAGTCACCCAGATTTGAACATTGAATAATGAAACATAGTCAAATTAAGCACTACCATTGATGAGAAACTAAATTGGCGAAATGTGATTAGACATTTTGAAGTTCATCAGGGAGTGCGTGATCGTAGAAAGACTCCCACCTTCTCAACCCAAGTACGCAACCCCACTACTACAGATCGCATTTGTTGTTGCGGACGTATAAATTTATATATTGCGGTGGTATGATAAAACCGCAACAACAAATGTAGTTCGCACTGCAAAAGAAATAACCGCAACAACAATTCAATTTGTTGTTGCGGCCATGCTAAACCCGCAATAACAAATCCATTTTTTGTTGCGGTCAAATATTACCCGCATTAACAAATCCATTTGTTGTTGCGGCCATATATTACCCGCAACAACTACAAAGTTTGTTGTTGCGGCCATGCTAAACCCGCAATAACAATTCAATTTGTTGTTGCGGCCATACATTACCCGCAATAACAATCTAAATTTTCAGTTTAAATTAGTTAATTAACTGGCAAACAAAAACAAATTTCATAAAGATACAACGATAACATTACATCATGTTGAATTCATGTTGACAAACATCAAAACCTAAACAAGGACAACCAAAACCTAAACACAAAGCTAACAAACATCATGTTGAATTCAAAGAAGAGTAACGTTGAAGATAACTCCAGCACCTCTATTTTTTGTTTCGAGATCAAGGGTGAACATCACATTTTGGTTCGTGCGGATGCCCATCTTGTGTTTGAAGTCGACCATATCACCATTTATAGTCATATGGTCTATAAAACGATCATTGGGCCTCCTTCGATCACCGTGGCTTTGTAAATTGAAAACCATGTATGGGGGACTCATTCCAAGGTTTGACAAAGCACACAAATGACGCTCATTCCAAAGTTAGTGATCCCTAACAAATTTTGCACTTGTTGGTCAAGTCATGGAGAATCACGACTTAATTTTAACACATCTTCGAGCAATGTAGATAGTAGTAGTACTAGTACTGCATATACAACATTGAACACTGACTCATACCACGATAACGATCAATACACTTCAAATGACCGTTTCGATGAAAGTATTAATGAATTGGATACTAATATGAGTGGTGACGTTGGTGAACAAGATGAATTACATCGCTTATTTGATGAAGCCGAAACACCATTATATAAAGGTTCTAAATTAATGAAACTTGATGCTGTGTTGAAGTTAATTAACTTAAAGATGAAAAACGGATGGAGTGATACAATTTTCACAACCCTATTAGAGCTTTTACATCATGAGTTGCTTCCGGAAGAAAATGGATTACCAATTTCTACATATCGAGCAAAAAAATTAATGTGTCCAATGGGATTGGAAGTAGAAAGAATACATGCATGTCCCAATAATTGTATGTTGTTTCGTTACGAGTTCGCAAATTTGCATAACTGTCCTCATTGCAAGGCATCGAGGTATAAACGGAAAAAAGATACGGATGAAGTTGTCGATGATGTGACAAAGAATGGACCACCGGCTAAAATGTTGTGGTATCTTCCTATTATACCAAGACTGAAAAGGTTATATTCAAACGAGAAAGAAGCTAAGTTACTTTGTTGGCATTCAGAAGAACGTGTGATTGACGGGAAAATTAGACATGTTGCGGATTCACCGCAGTGGAGAAACATTGATAAAAGGTATGTTGAGTTTGGGAAGGAGATCAGAAACATACGGTTTGGGCTTAGTTCGGATGGGATAAATCCTTTCGGTAACATGAGTAGTCGTCATAGTACGTGGCCAGTTCTCTTATGCATTTACAATCTCCCACCATGGTTATGCATGAAACGGAAATACATTATGATGTCCTTGTTGATTCAAGGTCTGAAACAACCGGGTAATGATATTGATGCTTATTTATCCCCTTTGATTGATGACTTAAAAACTCTTTGGAGTGATGGTGTAGATGTATACGATGCTTATAGAAAAGAACAATTTAAATTGCGGGCCATGGTATTTTGTACTATCAATGACTTTCCAGCATACGGTAACTTGTCAGGGTACAAAACGAAGGGTAAGAAAGCTTGTCCTGTTTGTGAAGATGAGACAAGCTCGGTGTGGTTACGAAATTGTAAAAAAACTGTATACATGGGACATCGAAGATTCCTTACCAAGAGTCACCCGTTTAGGAAGAAGACGATTGAGTTTGACGGAACTGTCGAGGTCAGGACGGTGAAGAAACGATTTGATACATTTTCACGAGTTGAAAATATTAATGTTGTGTTGGGTAAGAGATTCCGTATTGATAATGATGCCATATGGAAAAAGAAGTCCATATTTTTTCAATTGCCTTACTGGAGACATTTAGATGTTAGACATTGTCTTGATGTTATGCACATAGAAAAAAACGTATGTGAGCGCTTGATAGGCTTATTATTGGATATTAAGTACAAAACTAAAGATGATATTAAGGTTCGAAATGACATGGTCGAGATGGGAATACGTAAAGATCTTGCTCCCGTACAACGAGGCACTCGTACTTATCTTCCACCCGCATGTTATAATACAACGAAAGAAGAAAAAAAAAAGTTATGCCAATGTTTGCACGATATTAAGGTTCCGTCATCTTATTCAGCTAACATTCAAAGATTTGTATCAATGAAAGATTATAAATTGCTTGGGATGAAGTCTCACGATTGTCATGTTTTGATGACACATATGATTCCAATCGCAATTCGTGGAATTTTACAAGATGATATCCGACATACAATCACAAAGCTTTGTTTGTTTTTCAACAATATTCATACGAAAGTTATTGATGTCGAAGATTTGGACAAATGGGAGAAAGACATTTATGTTATCCTTTGTGAACTAGAGATGCACTTTCCACCATCATTTTTTGATATAATGGTTCACCTAATATCTCATATCGTACAAGAGATTAAGGCATGTGGTCCTGTATTTCTACGTTACATGTACCCTTTTGAAAGATACATGGGAATATTGAAAGGTTATGTAAGAAACCGTAATCGACCAGAGGGAAGTATTATTGAAGGGTATACTTCTGAAGAGGTGATTGAGTTCTGTCAAGGTACGTATGTAATATATATGATCAACTATAGCAAAAATTAATTTATTATATATTTTGTTTTTGTTAGGCTATATGGAAGGTGTCAAAAGTGTTGGCGTTCCTAAAAGTCGCCATTCAGGTCGACTTGAAGGAAAGGGAGTAGTAGGTTTTAAGATAATAGTGCCAATGCACGGAGAACTACAAGTTGCTCATTTAGTAATATTAAAGCACATGACATGCCTCACTCCATATGTTGATGAACATATGGATATGTTAAAGTCGACGAACCCGGGTAAACAAGAAGTGTGGTACATAAACAACCAAAACAAGGATTTGGCAAGTTGGTTGAAAGAGAGGGTGACAACAAGTGACGACGTTGATGACACTGTCAAAAAATTGGGACAAGATCCAGATGCTAGAGTAAGAACTTACCAAGGATATGATATTAATGGTTATACATTTTACACCAAAGATCAAGATAGAAAAAGTACAGTGCAAAATAGTGGAGTTACAGTAATAGCATCAACAACCGAAATCGATAGGCGTGATCAAGATACATTGATAAGCATCGCAAAAGATTCTTATTACGGTGTGATAGAAGAAATTTGGGAATTGCAGTATTCTGATTTCATAATCCCAGTGTTCAAGTGTAAGTGGGTAAATAACCGTACGGGTGTTAAAGTTGACGAATATGGTTTTACACTTGTCGATCTTGAAACTAATGGCTACAAATCCGAGCCATTCGTTCTCGCAACACATGTATCACAAATTTTTTTCGTCAAAGATCCAAGCAAAGCAAAATACCACATTGTGTTGCAAGGTAAAAGACGTATTCTTGGGGTTGATAATGTTGTGGATGAAGAAGAAGACGACAACTTCGATGATTTACCACCATTTTCCGTCGGTATCGAACCCGGGAATTTTGAAAACATGAATAGAAGCTCATATGTACGAACTGACGGAGAAGGAACATACATTTAATAACTCGATCTATTATATATTATTGAAAATTAATATTTGTATTATATATGTGTTTTAGTACTATGCAAATTTATAATTAACTTACTGTTTTATTCATGTGTAACATTTTTTTATCAATTTGAATTTCTTACTATGCGAAAAAAATGAAACTCAAAACCGCATTAACAAATCAACAAAACCGCAACAACTAAATCATCAAACCGCAACAACAAACAAACCGCAATAACTAATGGACAATAACCGCGGTAACAAATAGAATAAAATAACCCGCTAATACGTAGTAAACACCCGCTAAAACGAAATTGTTTATTCCAAAATTTTCAAATCCCAAAACATAAGTTATCCAAACATCGAATCCTTTAATCACTTTTGCACAAAACCTTCTTCGACCAAACCCTCCGTTTTCTTCACCAAAATCACTCTGCACTAGTTCGCCGGAGTTTGGATTCACCGTCGTTTTCTTCACCTTGGATAGTAACCGACGTTGCTTTCACCACGTCGTATCCTTAATCACTTTTCCAAAAACCTTAATCACTCGATCTCGTCGACCTAAACCCTAGTTTACCGTTACATCGCCGATTTTCCTTACCAAGCTAGGTATTAAAGTATTATGTTAATGATTTCTTGTACGTGTTTGTTATGCATTCGTTCTTAATCATCTTTTTCTGTTAACGTATTATGTTCACGCATTTGTGTCGTAATTCTGCAGAAATGGCCGATAATCAAGAACGTAAGAGACGTAGAGGCGAACGTGGTCCTGCATCTTTTGGGAAGAAATATAAAGAAGATGTATATAAAACTGAATTTGATGAAAATAATATCCCTCTAAGTAATGAACTGACGTCATGGTTTGGGATGACGGTTCAACATCGTTTCCCGCTAGCAACTGATATGGGCAAAATGGACAAAGACATATATTAAAAACTATGGCTGGATACCAAGGTATATATTTATTAGAAATATGAAATAGTTGTTAAGTGATGATAGCATATAATTTATTTACTCTAAATTGTAGAATATGTGGAATATCGAGAACGATGATGTAAAAGAGTTAATGAGGAAGAAAGCTGTGAAAATTGGTACTAATTTTAAATCTAGGCTTGTTAAAAATTTCGTCCTTACAGGTAAGGATGCTTGTGAGAAGTATAAGTTTCTTAAAAGGAATGATTGGGAAGCATTTAAGGCACAAAGAAGCACCCCAGAATTTATGGTATCTCTTAATTATATTATATGTTTAGTGTTGTACAATATTTTATTATTAACAACTTGTTAGTTTGTGTAGCTAAAAAGGGAGAAAGCATTGGCAAGCAATAAAAGCAGACAATTCAAGGTCCGCGTGGGCCGAAGCGGGTGGAACCGTTTTAAAAAAAATAAAAAGGATGCAGTTTGGTCTGAACTTCTACAAAACCATAGTGTTCTTTCGGAGATTCAAAATGAACGGTTTAAGTTGTTTTTGATGGGTTGTGCAGTTAAGAATAGTGAAGGAAAGTTTCAACTTCCTAACGAAGCGATGGACAATTTCCAAGTTTTGGTAAACTAAGTTTTATTTAATTGAATATTTTTATCTTTTTGGTAAACAAATATTTTTTGTAGCTCGCGGAAGAGAAAAAGATGATAGCGGATGGTACTTATGCAGAAAATAAGAAGGATCCTTTAATTGTTCTCTTAGGACCCGAGCACGGGGGACGATCTCGGACCGTATCCGAGGTAATTGGATACACAAAGGTCAAAGGTGGATTGATTAGAAATGTGATCCCGCAAAGTACCCCCGCGGTCAACACAAGCCACCATGATTCATGTGGGTCCCGTGAAACGGTGGAACACTATCCACCTATTGAGGTGACAATTTAAAAGTTTTGCAGCCTATACTATCCAGCCTTATAATTGTATCTGTTTTTACAGGTGTTGTCACCGTGTGAGTTGCTAGTTAGGGTGGCGGATGCCCATCTAGTCAAAGTTGGTTATGGACGAGTATGGCCAACTGTGGTATTCCAACTGTTACATCATAAACAGATTGCCGATGGTTGTGTAAAAGTCCAAGTGGATTCCATCGTGGCAGGAAAGGAGGATTTGCCTGTACATCCTCTTACAAAAACAGATGATGTCCAACTGGTTGAGAATTTGCCATATCATATAGTACAGTGGCCAAGATACGCAGTGAAGGTATATTTTAGTTTATTTTTATTGTTTGTGAACGCTTTTATCTAACGTTGTAGAGATGTTTTAGCTTATCGGTGATGGACTTGTCAATTCCCCGGAAAGGGACTTGAGAGAATCCTCTCCATTTGATTTATCAACCAACAATGTTTATATACCAGAAATGCCCGAAACTTCAACATTCCCTTTAGACCAAGAGTTTGTTAGTTATGCACAAATGGTTAGTCTTATCATTATCATTATTTTAATCATTATATTTAAATACTAATGTTTTTATGATTACTTGTGGTAGTTGCAATCGGAGGATCCAACATTCCCCGCAGCCCAAACCGTCCCCGCAGCCCAAACCGCCCCCGCAGCCCAAACCGTAACCGCAGCCCAACCCATTAACCCAGCCCAAACAGCCCCAATAGCACAAACCATTATCCCAGCCCAAACAGTCCCCATAGCCCAAACAGTCCCCATAGCCCAAACAGTCCCAGAAGCCCAACCCGACAGCCCAGCCCGAACACACCCTATACCCCAAACACCCACCACATCCCAAACCGTCACCACACCTCAACCCGACAGCCCAGCCCGAACCATCCCCGAAGCCCAAACAGAACCCGAAGCCCAAACAGAATCCGAACCCGTGGATGTTCCTCTAGATCCTCAGTACGACCAGCATTATGCGATGGTAGTGGCCGATGCTCCCCAATTTCTCCCAATACTTGATGCATTCTTCAAATATAACAAATATGGTCTTAGTGTTCCTTCCCCTCCGGGTATGTATCCGGAGATATATTCAGAAGGCATCCCAGCAACCGAGGTTTTACAATTTGCTCGATTCCATTGGGTTGATAGCAGCATGATACATTGTTTGTCAATGTAAGCTTAATATTTTAATATTTGGGTATAATTGTATTTATTAACTCTATGTTGTATATTTAAGGTATTATTATGCAATGGCCGGCAGCAATTCACGATGTGCATTTTTCAATGCACACTATATTACCGAGCCAGAATGTCGCACCAACAAGAACCATGTCATCCAACATATCAAGGATGTTTTAAATCATCATCCAAGCAGGTCATACATTCTTGCACCATACTATCAACAGTAATATTTGATTTTCCATAATACATGCAACACTGGATGTTTTAAATCATCATACAAGCAAGTAACTTTGATTAATTGCTTGTGTTTACTTGCAGGCAACACTGGATGCTTTTTATCCTCTGTCCTAAAACGAATATTGCATATATTGTTGATTCTTTAAAGCGTGAATCTGGTCCCGATTACTACACTCTTGTAGGAGTAATCAATCATATGTTTCCCCGTAGATTTAAATGGATAAACACAACTGTATGTTTTCAATTTCCATTTTTTACCAATTTATTTAAGATGTATAAAATATTCAATATATTGAAATATTACAGTGCTGGAAACAAGACCAAAGCTGGGAATGTGGTTACATTGTTAGTCGACATATTGAAGAATTTTTACAGACCATACAGTTTAACATCAACCAATCTGTAAGTTTATGTTATAATTTTAAAATATTACTCATTTAGATGTAAAAATTATTGATATTAATTCTTTTTCATGAGCAGATGTGGAAGAGTAATAAGAGTTTTGATGCTTCTATGATTCATGAATACATAGAAAGGTTGTTGCCACTGTATCTCGAATGGATGAAGAGGTGCAAGCAAAGTGATGCCACTTATTAAAGGTTAGCAATTAATTAGCAAGTGTAAATTCTTGAACATATAGTTGTAAATTTATGAAACACGGTCCATTACAATGATCACAACCCTGCAAGTGTACATTTTTTTGAAATTAAGTTACTGTGTTGTTGTATATATGTTTTTGGGTGCTATCTTTAAATATAGAATATATATATATATATATATATATATATATATATATATATATATATATATATATATATATATATATATATATATATATATTGTGGAATGATTTTTTTTTTGTTTATTTTGAATAACAAATATTGCGGTTACTTTATCATGTGTGCGAATAACTAATATTGCGGGTATGTGTAGTGTGCGAAAAACTAATAGCGCGTTTTTTGCTTTAATGTTGCGGTTTCTGTCTTATTGCGGTCTCAGCGTTTGATATTGCGGTTTCTCTTTTGTTGCGGTGTTGGCTTTAATATTGCGGTTTCTTTCTTGTTGCGGTCTCTGTGTTTGATATTGCGGTTTCTCTTTTGTTGCGGTGTTGGCTTTAATATTGCGGTTTCTTTCTTGTTGCGGTCTCTGTGTTTGATATTGCGGTTTCTCTTTTGTTGCGGTTTGTGTTGTTTGATAGTGCGTAGTATGTTAGTGCGTTCCTTTCCCCGCAACAACAAATCGTTTTACCCGCAACAACAAATCGTTTCTGTAGTAGTGCCCATTGCCAATATTTGGTCAATACAAGGGTCTGAGATGGGAACATGAACCAGTTCCATTAAACAGACGAAAAATGGGAGCTGCCAGACAATAAAGATTACATGAAAGGATGCAGTACATTCAACAAAAAGTTTGAGGATTGGATTATGGCTTCTAATCAACTCAGATTAGAACCAGTTCATCAAATAAAACAATTAACTGGGGCACAACTCAATCACTAACCCTCTTGTACAATTCAAGGTACTTTTCTGTTCTACCAAATTTCAGTTACATATATATTCTGTCAAGGGGGAGAAATATTAATTCTACGGGAGAATTAGTATTTCTAGGGGGAGAAAATATCACAGATCTACAGACTAGATCAAGACAAAACAAAAAGATCAAAATTACCCTAATTCAAAAATGCTTTTGTTTGTAACGTTGATTATAAGTCGTTGTAATATCCGTAAACGATACGTTACTAGAACCCTAGTAAAGATTACATCTGTTTATTACAAATGCTTTTAATTCTAGTTACTTACCACTTCTAAGACTTTACCTTCTCACGGTTTTCCCAAAACCGGCTTTACCTTCCCAGGGAGACATTTTTCATCCGATAAAACACTGAGAGGGTATAGGTCTAGGATAAAGATTTAGGTGAGTGCAAGGTGATTTGAAAACATGATAACATTAAAAAAACACACCTTTGAGTGCATCAAAATAACCAATAAACCGGGCAACCTCACAAAAAGTGATCATTCATTCGTTGAATGCTTCACAAGACTTTACTGGCCCTGTAAAGTAAATGCACACCACCACCAACTACTCAGATTCCTCTCAACATGAATTTGTTTCAATTCATCAGGGGACGTAGCACATAATCTATTGACGGCTCATTTGGAGTCTGTCGATATTGAAAATATTAAGCTCCTGCCCCAGGTTACGTCTCAATTGTATGCACAAAGTGTCTAGATCTCACCGACAAATATTTCCAATATAGGACACATACACTACAAAAATGGATCTCCGTGATTCCATCGGAACACTCGTAGTGGCATCACAATCTGATGTTTGATGAGGATCGACTGGAAATCCTGCTAGAGCTAAAATCACGCCAACTCTAAACGCAGGTCACACATTTGAATCAATCGTTGTGAAAACAACTACTGATTCATACGGTGTGTTAACGATCACTCTATGTGAGTCCGGTGTTACATTAAAATAAACTAGTTGCTCTCCTTTAACTTTAACAACCAAGCAGCAGCAACAACTTATACCGGAAACATCAAACATTCCGATGGTAAATCCATGTGTTTCATATTGCATAGTGAGCTTGAGTGAGAAGGGTGTGACAGGTTTAACGAAAACGAAAAACCCTTACCAAACAGATTAAAAAGCCGGGTAGCCACATTTCTATCAGATTGCATATGTTGCTCTCTGATATTGAATAAGTCATCATGGACCCAGTGATGCAATGCAAAACCCCCTAGCTACTCATGTACTTCTTAAAAAGTACTTGTTTTATTTCCACAGAGATCAGCTCATCTACTATCGACATCTCATTTGGAGATTGTTGATATTGAAAAAGAGGACAATCCTATCCAGTCCTCGCCTTCATTTGTCCACTAATCGAGTCTAGAACCGAACTAAACACTTATAGGACACATGGGAACTCTACCAAGCATATCTTTGTGATATTTCTGGAACATTCATAGTGATACCAAAAATATTGGTATTCCACAATGATTGAATAGAAATCCTACCAGTGCTAACATCAGAGCCAACGCTGAATGTAGGTCACACAGTTTCTGTAACTGCTGTGTTAACACGCAATATATGTGATCTTGGTTTTCCCTGGTTGAGCATAGTGCAGAGATCTGATGACTGTACTCCAATATTATCAACAACAGTCAAGAGATCAGATAATGGATTTGATGACCGTACTCCAACGTCATCAACAACGGTCAAGAAGAATTAAAATACAAGAAGATTAGACCGTACTCCATCACTATCAACAACAGCCAGGAGCCAATGATCATCAAGAACAACAAATCGACCAAGCCACACCTTCAAGAAAAGACTTCCGCAGCAAACAACTCTATCAATGGGTCTTAATTTCGTCGATTAACAAGAAGTCTTCTGAGATACTTTCTATTTGTTGAAAAGCCAATTAAAAGTATCATTTTCACAGATTATCAAAAGTTGAAGCTGATATCTCAACAACAGTATTTAACGAACTATCATTCAGTTGCAGCTTTTGCTAAAGATAAGATTTCAAAGATATGTTTCCCAGACTATTGTTAGAAAGGGGAAGATTGTTAGGACATTTATATTATAATTAATAGTCTAGGACTATTTTTGACAAGATTAGAAACAATTAAACTAGTGGTTAGATTAACCATGAACAATTAGTGATTAGGTATAAATAGATCAAGCTTAATCACTAATTGTAATTTTTCACATTTAATTGAATTTACACTTTTGGAAAGTTCTCTCTCACTTCTCTCTACTTTCTCTCACAAAAAACACACTCTCAAATTCACATTGAAATCAATGGATTGATGCTCAATCAAGGAATCGCAAAACATCATAATAATGAGAGAGGGAGAGATAATTTATAGTTATAGAAATAATAAATGATTCACATATAAATATATACATGGGTTTAAAATGTAAAATTATTAAATATAGGGACTAAAAGAATCAAACATTAAAAGATGTTCAAGTGGTTGTGGAAGATCAAGTGGTTGAGGAAGATCAAGTGGTTGGAGTGACCTCTTAAAAAAGTCATCGATTCTAATGGTAAAAAGTCATTTTAGAGGTTATTCAAATAGTATCAACCTCTTATTCAACCTACAATTTATGCCTAATCATGTGCATGCCTACGCACTTCTGTTGACATGTGTAATCCGCTAATTCTCTTTCCTCATGTTATCCGTTGATTTTAACACTTTTCACGATTAAATTGATAGGCATATGAATAGAACCAAATGGTAGACACCAATACCATTACTCTTAATTTATATCCGTGCAGGTGAAGTAAACCTATATATTTTGAAGATATAGTTAATGACACATTCTTCTTTATGAATATACTTTCTTTCAAGTAGACGGCATATTCCATCTTACTAAAAACATACTATTATTATAGCTAGCTAGTTTAATATACATATACTTTGGAAAAAAAAAACAAAATAATATTTAACTTCAGATAAATAGGTGAATCAACTAAATATCCATATCTATATTCATATCCATTATTCATTCATTTACGTCATCCATATCCACCCATTCGGTCGCGTGGATGCTTATTTGACCGGATGCATGGCTGCTATGCAATCATTTTAGCTGCATTACATGAAACCAACGGTTAATATTATATATACCAAGTGGCAGAGTAGGCGGTAGTTATAACCACCGCATTCCCACATGCTTATAAATATCATGATAAGTTATAACAAAGAAAACCGAAAGAGAGTAAAGAAAAGGAAGAAGAATGGGAAATCAAGAATGGGGTTTTAAGGAGAACCGTGAGGTGCATGCAGCTGCAGCTATTACCATGAGAAACATCCTTGAAGAAATCATGGGGAACATTGATGAAACTCAAACTGGGAAGCCGATGATTCATCTGGGACATGGTGATCCTTCGGTTTATCCGTGCTTTCGAACATCTACAATAGTGGAAGATGCTCTAGTTGAAGCTATTCAATCCGCAAAGTACAACTGTTATGCTCCAAATGTTGGAATTGATCCTGCTAGAAGGTATGATATGTTAAACATCGGAGATATATGTCTTCAGTGTTTGATCGATTGGTGGAGAACCGCTTTCGGTGCTCCGGCAAAGTAAAAAACATGGTACAAGAACAAAAAAAAAAACAATTTTTATTGATTCTGAATTTACAATTTGAATGAATTTAGAAAAATTAAATCTACATGTATTTATAGTAATCGAACACGTACCTTCGAACATCCACAACCGTCGATTGTGGTGGTTTCCGGCGGCAGTTAATTAAGGTGGTGCCGATTTTTGTACGGCGGTGGTGGGTGGCGACAGTTACATGGCTGCCGGCAGTTGCCCTTTGATGACACCTTTTCTTCAATCTTAAGTATTATAATAAAAATATTAATATTTAAATAAATGACAATGGATATTTAATCCCAACATGTTCTTGGTGTGCTACGAAAGAAGTAACTTATTTTAATTCATTCATTTTCAGAGCTATTGCTGACTATTTGTCAACCGACCTTCCCTACAAGTTAACATCGGATGATGTTTTCCTAACCGTTGGAGCTGAACACGCTATCCATGTCTTACTAACGGTTCTTGCTTTCCCCGGTGCAAATATTTTAATTCCTAAACCTAATTATCCAACTTATGAAGCTCGAGCTAGATTTAGTTCACTCGAGGTCCGCCATGTTGATCTCCTTCCAGAGAAAGGTTGGGAATTTGATCTTGACCGTGTCAAAGTATTGGCGGATAAGAATACCGTGGCTATAGTTCTCATCAATCCAGGGAATCCTTGCGGAAACGTCTACTCATTTGAGCACCTGCAAAAGGTTTAACTTTAAATAATATGTACTACAGATTCGAACACAAATTAGGGTATTTTTTCACATTTCGGTTTCTATGATTACAGATCGCAGAAACTGCAAGGCAACTTGGGATTTTGGTGATATCGGATGAGGTTTACGCCCATCAAGTCTTTGGAGAAAAACCGTTTATACCTATGGGGGTGTTTGGAGATATAGCACCAGTTGTAACGGTTGGGACACTATCTAAACGATGGATCATTCCTGGTTGGCGTTTTGGTTGGATAGCGATTACTGATTCTAACCGAATTCTTCATAAAACTGGGGTTAATTTCTCTCTGCCCCACTTCATTTCTGACTAACTTCTATTATCTTTTTATATACTTTTCCTTGGCTCACATATAACAGTTTGATTTCAGATTGTTGATTCCATAAAGGATTGTCTCGTAATAACAGCAGAACCCCCAACTGTAATTCAGGTACATGATTTTGTCATATTTGTATCGATCATGTGATCAGTTTTGGTGATTCTTTATCGAACGTTTCCAATTTCCAGGGAGCAGTTCCTCGCATTGTTAAGAACACCCCGGAGTCGTTCTTCTTGAATATCAACAAGTTGCTAAAACAGGCAGCGGATATGGTTTACGATAGACTAAATGAGATACCTCTTATTACATGCCCACATAGACCTGAAGGATCTATGTTTGTTATGGTATATATTTTTCTAACTTAATAACTCTTTTTTTGGGATTGCAAATTTATTATTTAAAGAAACTTGCAAGACGTATACACTACAATAAATACCCCTATCCTGGCGACGCTCAAAAAGCATGTGCCAATGACATGTTGTCGCCAAAGGCTATCCCGATGACTTGTGGTCGGCATAGTATCGTCGCCATACCTTCGTCGGCATAGGTTAAAAAGTTCGCACCACAGGTGACGTCGCCATTTAATTAAAAAAAATTAAACAACAACGTTTTTTTTTCTCCAGCCATTTAATTTAAAAAAAATAAAATTATTTATTTTTAATGTGTCCCGACGACTTGTCTTCCCCATGATACCAATTGTTAATCCTAGAAAGAGCACTCAATCCATGATTTGATTCCTTGATGAATATTTTGGTGAAACTTGGTAGAGAAGAAAAGAGGGTTTTAGAGAGAGAAAGTAGAGAGAAGGGAGAAAACAATTGCAAATATGTAATTGTGATTAATGAGCAAAAGTTACAATTAGTGATTTCATGATGGCTACTTATACTCTATCACTAATTGTCCAAGCTTAGTCCTAATTGCAAGCTAAGCTAATATACAATATTACATAACTACCCCTAGACTATGCATTACAACAAATAAGTCCTAACATATGTAGGCTTTCCATCAAATGTTGTCATTTCTTTTTCTGCAAACCGTAAATAAAGAAAATCAAAATTTAATTCATTTTATTCTATACCGACAACATGTCGTCGGTATAAGTGTAGTCAAAATTTTGCAGTTCCTATTCACTCTATAGCGACCAAATGTCGTCGGCATAGGTAAATTAGTCAAGTATCAATTATGGTCAACTCTATAGCTATATGTAACTCTTTCACGATGATAAGTGTCTACGGTATAGCTTTCGTCGCTATAGAGGTATTTTCTTGTAGTGATATCATATCTATACCTACCTAGAACAATCATAAAGCCAAGAACAAAAAGAACAACCTGAACTCGACTCTAAACGACAACACAACACCACCACCAATAACTTAAAATAATATGCTAAAATTCATCTATAGGTGAAGTTGAACCTATCAAAATTTGACGATGTGGTTGATGACACCGACTTTTGTATGCAATTGGCTAAAGAGGAATCCATGATCCTTCTACCAGGTAAGTAAATGACCACCATTTGAAAGTATATAATCTTTATTTATCTTTTAATTACTAATTAGTATCATTATATCTCATTTTATATTTGTGATAATTTATATTGCTGCAGGAAATTCTGTTGGTCTAAAGAATTGGGTTAGAGTGAGTTTTGCAGCTGAGCCAAAAGTTCTTGAAGATGCAATTGGAAGGATGCAGGCGTTTTGTATGAGACATGCAAAGCATTTATCTTAGAATATATACATATGATAGTGGATTGTTGTGCAATCAAAATATGGTCATTTCTTTTCATATTTCGCGAATAATATTGTTTAATCTTGGTAAATTCAACTACTCCTTGTAGTCAGATTAATGCCAAATGTGTGTGAAATTAAGCCAAGTAATGTTATTCCTTGAAAGATTAATCAATCCATTACTTGTTGCAGGATGATTTTGGATGAATGTTTGAGTAAGATATGAAGGCTTTTAGAGAGAGAAAGTTAGAGAGAAGGGAGAGGGTTTTACTGGAAATGATTCTTTGATTAATAGAAATACTTAAGGATTAAGCATTACAATTGAGTATTTATACATTTACGCTAATTGCCTAGCTAATCCTAAATAAGTAACTAAACTAATATGCAATGTTACAATCTACCCTCTAGACTATTAATTACAACAAAATAAGTCCTAACAATATCCCCCTTTGTAACAATAGTCTAGGTTGCAAATCTTTGAAGTCTTATTTGTAAAACTGGAACTAAGTGATTAACCATTGTGTAGTTATGATGAAAAATTAGCTTCAGCTTTTGATGATCGGTGATAAACATACTTTTAATTGGCTTTTCAACTGATAAAAAGTATTTTAGAATACTTCAAGCAAATCGATGAATTGTAGACCCATAGATAGAGCGGTTAGCAGCGGAAGTCCTTTCTTGAAGTTGTGGCTTTGACGATTTGCTGATGATCGATCCTCGGTTCCTGATGTTTGTTGAAGTCGTAGAAGTGTGGTATATTGATTTGTTTTGGATTTTCTTACCGTTGTTGATAATGTTGGAGTACGATCATACAATCCCTTATCTGATGTATTGACTGTTGTTGATAAGAGTGGAGTACAGTCATCAGATCCTCTATCAGACATAGTGACTGTTGTTGATAAGAATGGAGTACAGTCGTCTGATCTTCGCACAAGAAAGTATCAGGGTAACCCATGATCACATAGATTGCTTGTTAGCACAACAATTACATAAACTGTGTGACCTACGTTCAATGTTGGCTTTGATGTTAGCACTGGTAGGATTTCCATTCAATCATCTTGGAATACCAAAATTTTGGTATCACTATGAATGTTCCGGCAATATCACAAGGATATGCTTGGTGGAATGCCTGTGTCATAGAGAAATTTAATTCGGTTCTAGACTCTATACGTGGCAAACGAAGGCGAGGACTGGAGGTGGGTCCTCTTTTTCAATATCAACAATCTCCAAATGAGATGTCGATAGTAGATGTGGAAATCTCCGTGATTTTGAAACAAGTACTTTTTGTACTTGAGTGGTCAGTGGGGGTTGTGCATTGCATCACTGGGTCCATGATGTCTTAATCAGAAAGCAACTTATGCAGTGTGATATAGATGTGGTTGCCCGGTCTTTTGTTCGGTTTAGGGAGGGTTTTTCGTTTTCTTTAACCCTTTCTCACACACTCCTCACTCAACTCACTTTTTTCATTTTCAACCACACCCTAGTTTTTGTGTTACCATGTGATAAGCTGATTTGCACCCTATAGATCATACCCCCTCTCAATTTTTACCTCAGCACACCCCAATCAAGATCCCACGATACTTGATTCTGCTCACCTAGACCTAGGACCCTCACTTTTTAGTTCCTATATTGTCGGTGGCTCCGGGGAAGATCACGCTGGATATAGCAGATCGTAGGAGTAATTTGAGAGTGGTCTAATACGCTCATGTGCAATTTAATCAGCTTTTGAAGAATGTTGCATTTTAGAATGTTCACATGGATTTTTCATCGGAATTTGATGTGTTTCCGGTATAAGTTGTTGCCTGAATGACTTTGAATTTTAAGGCACAACAACTTGTTCTTTTAAGGAAACACCGGACTCACATAAAGTATCCGTTAGCACACGGTATGAATAGGTAGTCGTTTACATAACCGTTGATTCAAATGTGTGACCTGCGTTTAGAGTTGGCGTGATTTTTGCTCTAGCAGGATTTCCACTCGATCCTCGTGAAACATCAGATTGTGATGCCACTACAAGTGTTCCGATGGATTCACGGAGATCCATTTTTATAGTGCAAGTGTCCTATATTGGAAGATTCTTGAGGGTGAGAACTAGACACACTGTGCATACAAAGAGACTTAACCCGGGGCAGGAGGTTATTATGTTTCAATACCGACATACTCCGAATGAGTAGTCAGTAGATTTTGTGCTACGTCCCCTAATGAAATGAAACAAATTCCTGTTGAGAGGAATTTGAGTAGTTGGTGGTGGCGTGCATTTGCTTTACTGGGCCAGTAAAGACTAGTGAAACATCCAACGCATGAATGATCACCTATTTGTATGGTTGCCCGGTTTGTTGACGGTTTGGATGCACTCAAAGGTGAGTTTTCCTTAATTTATCATGTTTTCACATCACCTTGCACTCACCTATTTCTATACCCTAGACGTATACCCTCACATTAACCAGTTGGCTGAAATATTTCCCTGGGAAGGTAAGTCCGGATCTGGCAAACCATGGGAAGGTATGTCTTTTGGAGTAGTAAGTAACGAGAATTAGAAGAATTTGTAATAAAAAGATGCTATCTTTACTAGGGAACTAGTAAAGAGATCGTTTACGGATATTACAACCACTTATAATTAGCGTTACAAATATACAACTTTTTTATTTCGGTATTTTGTTTTGATTTTCTATATATTTCTCCCCTAGAAATAATAATTCTCCCCCTAGAATTAATATTTCTCCCCCTTGACAAGACAAAGGTATGAATAAGTTTAGAGTTGTGAGGACGTACCTTGAACATCGTCGGAGGGTTGAAGGAGAGTTTTTGCGGTTATTATTGATTCACCATTGTGCTTGATTATGAGGATCGGGTTCTGAATCTGATGTGATCAGAAGCCATTTTCCGTTGAGGACCGGGTTTCAAGCTGAAGTACTTGAAAGCCAGTTCTTTGAAGCTCGGGTCATACACTGAAGTGTGTATAACCCATTCTGTTGAGACTCGAGTTATACACTGAATTGTGTATAAGTCATCGTGTTGTGGCTTGAGTTGTACACTGAAGTGTGTATAAGTCATCCTGTCGTGGCTCGAGTTATACACTGAAGTGTGTATAAGTCATCCTGTTGTGGCTCGAGTTATACACTGAAATGTGTATAAGTCATCCTGTTGTGGCTCGAGTTATACACTGAAGTGTGTATAAGTCATTCCGTTAAAGAAATTTTAGATATATATATATATATATATATATATATATATATATATATATATATATATATATATATATATATATATATATATATATATATATATATATATATATATATATATAGAAGTGGGATCCTGTGAGGACTCTTTTTTCGGTGAGGACTCGCGAGGATACCTCATAAAAATTTCAAAAAATTCCGAAAAAAAAATATATAACCCACCATGATTATTACTACATTTGACAAAAAAAAAATTTAAAAAAAAAATTATGATCCACTTTTTTTAGCGAATCATAACAATGATCCAGATTATATATATATATATATATATATAAGACCCCTGGTCGAGACTGTTAACTATCCCCAAATAATTATCATAAGTGTTCAATAGAAGAGCTTTAATTCCAGTCATGTGCCTTGAACAAACCAAGTCAAGGTACCTCAGATTTTACATAAAACAATTAAAACAAGTTTGGTACCCAATTAATGTAAGGGTCCTGAACGATTAGGGACATATGTTTTATATAGAATTATGTGATGATGAAATTACAGGTTTAGAGAACTGCAGGGAGGCAGTTCAGATGTTGTGGATTTGATGACCCATTTTAATGATTTTTAAGAGGATTGAACAATCCAATGAGATTTTTCATTTTTAATCCAATTGTACTTCACAAATGTTGACGATTTTGTAGATGTTTCGTTGTCGCCTTTTGAGGAACCTGAAGATTTTGGCTTAGGTGCGGAATTTCCTCGAGAAGATTTGCGACGGGAGAACGAGTGGGTATCAGAGGTTAGCGGGTTTTTGGAAAAAAGTTTCGGTTGTTTGGAAACCGGAGATGATGAGATCTTTTTATTTGATTTTGCTGGTTTAGTGACGTATGATTTGCATTTATATGGATATCACGTTTTGCATGTGTTTATAAGTTTACCAGATTTATGATATACTATGTTCTTATGAATACTGCAAGGTGCATCAAGTCTTACAAAAAAACGTTTATCAGTTTGATTTATCTGTTTCTTTGTAAATTTATCAAAAAATCTTTTTGTTCCAGATTTGTCAGTTTTAACATACACATCACCAAAATCAGGAGAGTATCGGACATGACGATAAACAGTAGAATCATAATCAGTTCTAAAAGCCGTTAAAAGATTTTTTTACACAATTAGAGTTATTACTTTTATTTTGAACCGAAAAAGAAGAAACTACAGACGTACGAGGACTAGACTTCTTAAGCAGGCTGGGCTTCTTAAGCATACAAGGTCCAGTCTGATTAGACTTCTCAGACTTCTTGACTCTTGTGAGTCCATTGGGCTTCTTGAACTTCTCACTCTGAGACTCTAATTTACTATCGGAAGCATTTAAGACAGGTGAATTAGAGTTTCTCCTCAAGATGATTGGTACAGGATTAACAGGTTCCGGTCCTAATAAAGAGGATTTAGAATTTTGAGAAACATTTTTGTCAGTTTTAGGTTTGAATTCTAAAATGGTGTCCTCTAATTTATGTATCTTTGTTTGAAGATTTTCCTTTTCTTTGTCAAATGCTTTGTGAGTTTCGTCAATTTCAGATTTAAGTTGAACAATTTTCTTTTCTAAAATCACCGGTGGAAAATAAAACTTCGGTTCAACTGTTTATTTTAAAACTTCATTATCATAGATGAAAAATTCTTCTGGAGTAACAATCGTGAAGTACTCATTGTTTTCAAATTTTGCTTTATTCTTTTCATATGTACAGTTCAGTTCAGAAGAGTTAAAGTTGATTTGAGTGTGTTCCTTCTTTTCTCTATTGAACTTCTCGATTTCTGCTTCTTCGTCCGGCATATGAAGAAAGCTTTGCCAGATTCCCAAGTTCATGTAATCATAGTTGTATAATGTTGGGAGAACATCAACAACTTTCTCTAGAACACGAGGATTATCTGCTCCAAGTCCAGCTTTTGATTTTTAGGATCTGAACTCTTTTGGTTCTTTGAACTTGATTGTTTGTTCTGTATGACCGGCTTTGACAATCATCTGCTCTAGTTTAGAGATGTGTTCTTCAACATTTACCCTTTTTAACAGTGAGACTGTGTATTGTAGCTGATTGTTCATCGATTTCCTTTGTAAAATTGTTGGTTATATTTTTTATTTGTTCATTTAAATTCTGAATTTCGATGTCAGCCGTCTTCAACTGATCTTTATAGTCTTTCATCTTGACGGCTGCGCTTTATCCATGTTTGTTCTCTATGTAGTTGAAGCGCCAAGTCATTGATCATCTTATTGGAGTCGTCGTTCTCACTTGACACCGTTTTCATGTTTTGAAGGTTTGAAATTTCAAGATATTTTACATTGATAATTTGATTTAGTCGATTGACCTCACTGGTGTGAGCAACATGAAAGGAAGACAACTGCTGTTGTAACTCTTGAGTTTTTTTATTTGAAGCATTATTTTGATTTACTTGAGGAACAAGTGTTTCAAGTTGACGACGAAATGTGACATTTTCTGCCTTTAAGTTTGTGGTTTGTGATTTGTGCATTTGATTCGTTAGTTGTGTTTACTTATTCTTGTAATTTATCTTGTAATTCAGAAATTTGAAATTGAAAAGCAGATTTTGACGTAGACAACTGATTTTGTAATTCCTTGTTTACTTGAGTTAGTTGAAGAGAGCATTGACTTAAATCATTTAAAAGTTGTTCTTTTTCGGATTCTAAAACAGTAATTTGTTTTGTGAATTGTGATTTCTCATCAATTTTAATTAGCAGTTTTTCATTAAACAAGGAATTTTCTGATTCATCAGTGTCTGAGTCAGATAGTTAAGAATCAAAAGAAAAAGAATGTACTTCATTTTCATCGTTCTCAGGGATACCCAGCTTTGCCCTTAATTCGTTTGATCTAGCCATGAGAGCCAGACTGGCAGTGCATTGTTCTTCCTCCTAGACATTCAACCCGGCAGATAATGTTTCTTTGAAAGTCATGTTAAGAACACTTCACGAAAATTTTGATTGAAACGAAGAAGAAAAAAAATTTAAGATGGAAGAGCTTTTGGAATAGAATAAGTGATGTAGAACGTGAATTGGTCTTCAAAAATTCAAAGTTACCGAAATCATAAACTTATTATTCCAGATAATAAAGTACACTTTAAATGTGCCTCAGATTTTCGAATTAGGCAAAAACGAAAAACGAGCCAAAAACGGACATCCGAGTTGAAAGTTATGACCGTTTCAGTACAGCCCCTTTTGTAATGCGATCTTGAGTCGAGAAGTTTTGCAAGAGTCGAGCCGAACTGCGGAAAGATCTCGGGCCGAGATGTTGAAATTTCTCGTGCCGAGAAGTTCAGAAAGAGTTCGAGCCGAGGTGTTGAAAGAGTTCGGGCCGAGAAGTTCAAAGAGTTCAGGCCGAGAAGTTCAAATGTTCGGGCCGAAGAGAACAAAGAGTTCGGGCCGAAGAGAATAAAGAGTTAGGGCCGAAGAGATCACTGTTCTCGGGCCGAGAACAGTAGCGTCGTTCTTGAGCAGAACACTTCCGAACATCCTATAATGCTCGTTTCTTAACCAAAATCGATGATTCTTTTTGCAAATTAACCCAAAAACATTTTCCTTCAATCCATTTCAATAATATTCACGAAAAACAATCTAGATCTAATCTAAAATTTGAATTTTCAATGTTTTTTTCAAGCTTTAATGGAGTTTTCTTAAAATCACAATTTCATCATCAATATGGATTGGAATTGGATGAAATCTGATTCTAAGCTTAATATAATGAAGAAATGAAGCTATTTAACCCATAAGAACAAGCAATAATACCTTAAATCCGGATTTTGATCTTTGACCCCTTTTTCTTCAAAAACTTGAAAAACCCATTAGATCTTCTGATTTGAACAGCAAGCAATGGATATGGATCGAATTCAGAGTGAATTTGTGCTCTGATACCAATTGATAATCCTTGAAAGAGCAATAAATCCATTACTTTTTGCAAGATGATGATTTTGGATGAATGTTTGAGTAAGAAATGAGGGCTTTTAGAGAGAGAAAGTTAGAGAGAAGGGAGAGGGTTTTGCTGGAAATGATTCTTTGATTAATGGCAAAACTTAAGGATTAAGCCTTACAATTGAGTATTTATACCTTTACCCTAATTGCCTAGCTAATCCTAAATAACTAACTAAACTAATATGGAATGTTACAATCTACCCCCTAGACTATTAATTACAACAAAATAAGTCCTAACAAGTAATGTAAAATAACGATGATATTTTTTTCCCCGCACGTTGATGCAGGTTTTAAAATATTACCTTTATTGACAACTAATATAAAAAATTCTTTTTCTGGATTTGGTTTATTTAAATTAAGTGTAAACGTAAAATAAATAATGGTTTTACGTCTCTTGAATATATTTATGTTAATGTGTAAAACTTAGTGTAATAATCTTTTAGGTAATGAACAACCTTTATTAAGGTAATAAATATAAAACAAAACATCGTAAAAATGTTAATTTTGTAGAATGAAAGTGTAGCTAACTTATACAGTTATATGATACACATATAACTAAAAGAATCAACACCCTATATAAAATATATACCTTATAATAAATATCATTTTGAATAAAAAAATTATATTAAGAGAAATCTATTGGTAAAAAAATAGTAATATTAGGCTTATTATGATTATAATTCGGTAATCTTCTAAGGGTTTTGCTAACCATTTCCCTTAGCGCAATGGTTAAGGATAGTTTTAGTGGTTAATTTACAATTAAATAAGCATTAGTGGTTAATAAAATGCACAGGGGTGATTTTTATTAGTTAATTTGTAAGTTTTTAAAGCCTAAAATAGTTTCTTAACCATTGCCCTTAGGGAAATGGTTAGTATTTTCCATGTTTTAATAGCGATTTTATAATACATGCTAAATCAAGATGATAGTTATAATATTATGATTAATGGTATTGCTTCTTACCTTTTGACCCTATTTATATTCTTACTCATTAGATCAAGACATGTGTTAAAATCAATAAATAATATTAAGAGAAATAATTAATAGATTACATATGTCATCTTATCAAGTAGGTAAGAAGATGAGTATAAACAAATAATAGGAATAAAATCATTTTTTTAATATTATTAGTCTGTGTAATACCTAGTAAAATATTAAGGCATATGACACGTGTTTATCGCTAGAGGCATATGTCACATAATGATTCACTACTATTGATTCACTTTTTATGCAATCTTTGAAAACCCCATTCCGTTTTACTTCTAATGAATAATGGAACCTCTATCGTAATTGTATAGTACAAGACGATGAAGAAGAAGAAGAAAAAGATTTGCCCGATATTGAAGAAGACAACCCCGAAGATCAATGGATGGAATACGATAAGAAGAGAGCACGGTTGGATGCTGTAATCAAGTTCTTACTTCAGATATCTCTTCCAAATCATATCTTGATCACAGTACAAGAATGTGAAATTGCAAAGGAAATATGGGACATATTATCTACGTCCTATGAAGGAACTCCTGCAATCAAAGCAAGTAAGAAGGCTATGTTAAATCGAAATATGAAGGATTCAAAGTTGTTAAGGGTGAATCTTTGAAAATGTCTTATAGAAGATTTACCATTCTGATAAATGATATGAGAGAAGTTCGGATAAAGAAGGAAACTTTGGAATTGGTGTATAAGTTCTTGGAAATCTTACCAAAAGAATGGTGTGTCATGTCCACTGTCAGAAGAACAACTGGTCAAATGAAGGATATTGATATGAATAGGGGTGTTGACCGGGTATAACTTTCGGGTTTCGGGTAGTTCAGGTCGGCTAGTTAGGGTTTTTGAAATATAAAAAGTACCCAATACCCGAACCAAATTATATTCCGGTATTTGGGTATGACTAGTACGGGTAATAGGTCAGGTACGGTTATATCCACTAATACCCAAAAATTTGCACACTTGCATTGTCAGCGACCACAATGTTTATATTTCGATCTTAATATACTATTTTTGTCTGTAATTTTATCAAACACCAACCAACGTGAGACTTTATCATTGATTTTTAGATGAATTCATGGATTACAAGCATACGATCGTATTTTATTTATAAAACAACAAAATATTACCTTTAAAAAAATCATTTTAAAAAAAATTGGGTATTCGGGTATACCCGCCAATTAAAAATATTACCTTATACCCGATCCGTATTATTTTCGGGTTACCCGATACCCAAATCTTCCGACCCAATACCCGAACTACCCGACCCGATCTACCTGACTTTGAAACGGGTCGGGCGTGTAGAGCGGGTGTCGGTTATTTTCGACAGCCCTAGATATGAATACTCTCTATAGCATTCTGATGAATTTTTGAAAATGAAAATAAATTGTATGCTGATCCGAATGATACACCATCCACTGCTCTTGTATCTAGCACCACCAGATCCTCCAAAAAAAATTTAGAGGTCAAGGTTGAAAGTATTGTTGAACCAGAAGATGCTGATGATTAATACTTCTCATATGTTGAAGATAAAGTTCTGGAAGAGGAGTATCCGATAAGTGAACATTTAAGTGATGATTCAGATCATCTGGCAGATGAAACGACCATGTTTGGTGTAAGACACAAACGAGCTGTAAATCGTAGCAAGTCCAGAGCATCTGAATCTCAGATGAACAAGAGTTACATGAATTGCTTCAAATGTGGAAAAACCAGTCATGTTGAAGATCAAGCTCTACACCCAATTCTAGTTTCTCAAGATTTATCCCTTCAAGAACAAGCTCTAGACCCAATTCTAGCTTAACCTCAAATTGCAAAAAGAAGTATAAGGAAACTGAAAAGAAATATCAAAATATAAGAGCTCATTTAGCTTAAGCTGAAGAAGAAGCCAAGAGTTTTGCATTAAAAGAAACCACTCAAACATGAGTAAGGGGATCAGATTCTAGTGATGACGAACAAGTTGGTAACGAAATGGGACCAATGTTTTAACTGAAGCCATCAAAGAAGAATCTGAAACTCAATCAAATGGTTATAAAGAATGTAAGTGTCTGATGACAATGTGAGAAGAATCTGAAGATAAAGAATCTTCATCAAGAAAATGGAATGTTGAGACTCTAAAGAGGGGCAAACAAAACGAAGATATGTGGTATATGGACAGTGGATGTTCAAGACATATGGCTGTTTGTAAGTCTCCTCTTAAGAAATTTACAAATAAGGCTAGTCCACAGGTTGTGTTTGGTGATAACTCATCAGGTCAACGGGTTGGCAAAGAAGATATATCTAATGGGTCATGCACCTTAAAGAAGGTATTATTTGTGGATGGGTTAAAGCATAATCGGATAAGCATCAGTCAACTATGTGGTCTAAGTATATGGTTCTATTCACTTATACACAGCTATATTATTGATCTAGAGGGTACAGTAGTGATGACTGCTCCCAGAAAGGATGACATGTATATCCTCGATATGAACTCTGCATCTCCTGAGAAAGTCTTATGCTTCTTTTCCTTAGCCCGATCTGATATTAATTGGTTGTCGCACAGAATATTATCACATTTGAACTTCAAGAACATAAACAACATAAGCAAAAGATTCTTAGTGGAAGGTCTTCCCAAAGTAACATTTGCAAAAGATAAAATGTGTTAAGCTTGTGAGAAAAGGAAAACAATATAGATCATCTTTCAGATCAAAAGTCATATCAGACTCCACCGCGTGCTTAAACTTAAATCACATGGACTTGTTTGGTCCAATAAATGTGGAAAGTCTGGGTGGAAGAAAGAGGTACACTCTGGTAATTGTTCATGACTTCTCCAGATTCTGCTCGGTATTCTTCTTAAGATCCAAAAGTGATGCCGATGAGAAAATCATAAATTTTATCAAGAAAACGGAGGTAAGTCCCGGTGTTCCGGTCAATAATATCCGAAGTGATAGTGTTAAGGCAAAAAGCTTTACCCCTTAGGATATCAAAGATAACAAGACAAACTAGACTAGCTTAAATTAACTAGTAGTATAAATTAGCTAAGTCTTGGTGAAATACTGAGTGGGCAGTATTGGCCACTCAGTATTGGAATTCAGTATTGAAACCCAGTACTGAGTAGAAGGACTAAGTAAATATTTACATGTTTACGAGACCAGATCAAATCTCTTTGATCTGGCTCACTTTCCTTATCTCGGTCCTTCAACTACTCCCTGCACATTTTGTAAGATCTCTATAACACTATAAATAGAGATCACTTCGCAAGGTAGTACTCACTAATTTACTTTACACTTTCATATCTTTGTAATTAATTAGTGGTCTTGTTATTCCGCAACAAGCCAGACTTAGTGGAATTATACATTTGACTATATTCTTGTGTTAATCACTTTAATATCTCTTAAGTATAATAACTCTATCTATTACCTACCCTATTCCATATACCTACCCTACTCAAACCCCAAAAGCCAGAATGTCTTCTATTATAGCACCAGCCATGTCCGGAAAGGGTATGCCAATATTTGATGGCAAAGATTTCCTTCAATGGAAATTGAAAGCCCAATGGTATCTTGAATCCATTCATTGTGAGATACTCACGGTATTGACTGATGGTTCCATCATTCCCTAAACTTTGGAACCCGTTGCAGCTACTAATGATGCTCCCGCATCCATAAGAACCATTCCAAAAGTTGAAGCATACTTAGACTGAGACTGATCGTCTTCTCTTCAGCATCGACTCAAGAGCCAAAGGTGTAATTGGTAATGCAGTTACCAAAAAAATATTGACTGCCATTATACAATTACCTACTGCGAAAGCTATGTGGGATAGCTTGATTATCACCTATGAAGGCTCTGCAAAGGTGAAGTTGCAGAGAAAGAGTAACATGAGGAGTAAATATGAAAAATTCTTATCAAATCAAAATGAAGACATCACATCTATGTACAACAGGTTCAATACTGTTGTTCATGATCTTATCAGTGTTGGTATTGTAAAGGAAGACGGAGAACTCTGTTAAAATTTCTAGAAAATCTTCCTCAACAATTCCTATATATGACAAATTCTGTCAATGCTGCTAAGAACATTGACACATACATTCTTCAAACTATGTATGGATTAATTTTGAATCACGAAGAGAATAATGTTGCTAGACTACTCAACTGGAAGCAGACTGACAAGACTTCCACTGGCATGGCCTTAATTGTCAAACCGGCTAACTCAGTGTAACATGCAAATACTGTCACTGAACTAGATGAGCTAGAAGTTGATCTTGATGATGCTGAGGCAGAAGAGCTGGAAACTCAAATGACTCTTATGTCTATGAAGCTGGACAATTTGAAGAAGAAGAGGCTTGGTGTTAGCTCTTCCAATACTAGCCCAAGATCTGGCCTATGCTACAGGTGTGGAAAGCCTGGTCACATTGCTGCCAATTGTCACTCAAAGTCTTCTGAAACTGATCAGAATGACAAGATTGCATATCGAGCTAAACTTTATAGGGATAAGTATGTGAAGTTGAAGAACTGGAGCAAGGGAAAAGGTGCAGCAGGGAATGGAGCACCTCATCAGGAACTCTACTCAGAAGCTTGGATGAATGAAGAACTGAGTGATGATGAGGAAGAAGTGGAGCACAAAGCCTTTATGGCTTTCACTGAAGAAGATTTGAAGAACACCTTTGAAAGAGACCTCAAAGAGGCTGAGAGGATGAGTGTCCACAGTGATTGGGATTCCACTCAGTCGTACAAGGTGAGTACCTTTCAAACGTATTCAGTTAATGAAAAAGAAAAGATTTTTGAGTACATGATTGTTGAACTTAAAACTTTAGTACAAAAAGAAAAAGCTTTAAAACTAACAATCTTAGAACTTCAAAGAGTAAATAATGAAAAATTAGCAAAATTAAAAGATTTAGAATTAGATTTTTTTAATTTACAGGAAATGAACCAAAGATTAGCTGATAAAGCACATTTGCACAAACTTGAAAAAGAAAAATTTGAAAATCAATGCAAATCTTGGGGTAATGCCTCTATAAAACTTAACAAGTGTTTAAATCAACAATTTTCTTATAATGTGAGGGCTGCACTCGGTGTTGATCCTCAGTTAAAAAAAAACAGTTTTCCTGATTTATTTAAAGATTTTTCAGACATGAATCCAATTAAATTTGTTAAATCTAAAACTTTTTGTGAAGTTGGGTGTCAAACTGAATCAAACGAAGAGGATAAAATTATTTTAGACCAATCTCAACTTATTGGTCCCTCCATTTGTTCGAACAGCTATACTGAAATTCAGGAGCTCAGTATTGAATTTCCTGAAAAAGAGAAATCCAGCACTTAAACCATTGAACCTCAGTATGACACATCTGCAGTCCACCTTTTCATTTGTTATTTAATACTACTACATTTGATGAATATGAAACAAATGAAACAACTTCTGAACATAAAGTTCAATCTGGTACTGAAGTTGCGGGAACATCTCAATCATGCATTGGAGAATCTAAAGAACCTGTTAAAGTTGTTATCCTAAACAATAACACAAAACCTAAAACAACCTCAACAGGTTCTTCAAGTGGTAAAGACAAGAAGTCTAAAAAAAATAAACATCTTTACCAAATAAAAAGAAAGACTCATCTCCTAAAAAGTCTGTTAAAAAGGAAGTAAAACCTAATAATAAAAATGATAAAAACAGTGTTTTAAAATCTACTGGTGATCAAATTAAGTTTTTAATTCAAAAATTTACAAAACTGACTAAAACTGAGCAACCAAAAGAGAAACAGTTTTCAAAAAATCGTTATGAAAACATGTTCAGAAACATGCCTAGAAAATGTTATAAATGTCACGAGATGAGTGTTGGAAAAATCTCTCAAAACCTAGGTACTTAGTACCAAAGAAAAAGAGGGAAAAATAGTCAGTGCCACAAAAGAAAACTTCTAAAGTTTGACCTAATGTAATACTTACTCCCCCAACTAGAGAGATTGAAAAGAATAAAATTGTTACCCCTACCAGAGGTCCCATTCTCAAATGGGTTCCTAAAAAGAACTAATCCTTATTTTGTGTCTTGTGCAGGGTGATAGAAAATGGTACCTTAATAGTGGATGCTCAAGAAACATGACTGGCAGTATGGAGTACCTTCAGCATTACACACCAGAGAAGGGTCCTTCTTTCAGATTTGGGGATGATTCGATAGGGAAGACAAGGGGGTATGGAGAGATTAAAGCAGGCAACATCACCTTTAAAAAGGTTGCCTATGTCAAGGGTCTTAAACACAATCTGATCAGTATCAGCCAGATGTGTGATGATGACAAGGAAGCAAGATTTAGAAAGGTTGCAGGCATTATCTACAATGAGAAAGGACAACCTGTTCTTATTGCTAGAAGGGAAAAAATTGTTTATGTTGTCAATTTTTCTGAAATTAACCCCATTATTAGAGTGTGGCTGCTATCTAAAGTCAATCCAGAACTGAACTTGATGTGGCACAAGTAACTTTCTCACATCAACTTCAGAAATATCAATGAACTCAGTATCAAGAAGTTGGTGAGAGGGTTACCCACAATTGCTTATTGTAAAGATAAGTTATGCACAACATGTGAAATGAGCAAGCAGAAGAAGAGTTCATTCAAGTCAAAAGTCAACCATTCAATTAATGAACTCCTTACTGTGATACATATGGATATTTTTGGCCCAATCAGTACACCATCTCTGGGCAAAAAGATCTATACACTAGTCTTAGTAGATGAATACTCAAGGTATAATTTGGTCATCTTCTTGAAGGCGAAATCAGATGCTACGACAATAATCATTGCCTTCATCAAAAGAGAAGAGCTTCAGAAGGGTACCAAGGTCAAACAACTTAGAAGTGACCATGGTACTGAATTCAAGAACTCAGTACTGGCAAGTTTCTGTGAAGACAAAGGAATAGTACAAAATTTCTCAGCAACCTACACATCACAACAACAATGTTGTTGTGGAAACGAAGAATATGACACTGATTGAAGCTGCAAGAACTTTGTTATGCCATGCTGGACTGGCACCGAGCTTCTGGGTAGAAGCTATAAATTGTGCAAATTTTACACATAATAGAGCCACTGTTGTCCAGAGACACCACAAGACTCCTTATGAGTTATATCATGGTAGGATTCCTAATGTGGAATATTTCCACATGTTTGGGAGTAAATGCTTTGTACTCAGTACTAAGCAAAATCTCAACAAATTTGCTCCCAAAGCAAATGAAGGCACTTTCATGGGCTACTCATCACACTCCAAGGCCTTCAGAGTGTATGTTTTATCTATAAAGGTGATTGAAGAATCCATCCATGTTATTTTGTTGAAAATCCGGATTAGCATTCTACTTCAGCAAAAGAGGACATGAGTGGTATTGAGACGTTATGTAATCCGGAAAACTTTAATACTGAACAGCCCAAGAGTCACCCGTACCAGGTTGCACATGATATGAGTGATGACGATCAATATTTAACACAGTAAGGGAAAACTGCAACAAGTACTGAAGTTCCCAACACTAAGTTCTCAAATCTTGATCTTAATAACTACACGTACGAAGAGGGTGAAACATCAAATCTACTACAAGAACCAATCATTAATCTGCAAGATGAAGAAAACCAGCATCTTGTACTGTCTAATACTGAACAGAATTCAAATCAGTTACAGACTAACAACCCCTCAGTCCAACAAGAGGTTGTAGACACTGCTTCAAATCCTGCTTTAAGAAACAACCTAAGGGAGCGACCAGGCCTCATTCTAATATTATTGGTCCTGTTGAACAAGGTGTTCAAACAAGAAGAAGACTGGCTTTTGAACTCCAAGCAACTACTAACTTTTGTTTCTTTTCAAGTATTCTGTCCACCATAGAACACAAGAAAGTTGATGAAGCTATACTAGATGAAGACTAGGTAGAAGCTATGCAAGAAGAACTTACAGAGTTTGAAAGAAACAAAGTACGGAACTTAGTGCCACCCCTAACATTGGTAATAAGTGGGTGTTCAGAAACAATATGGACAAACATGGAGTTGTAATCATGAACAAAGCTAGACTGGTTGATCAGGGTTACAGGAAAGAGGAAGGTATTGACTATGATTTGACATTTGCACCATTTGCAAGAATTGAAGCAATTAGGTTGTATCTTGCATATGCATCTTTCAAGAACTTTAAAGTCTACCAAATGGATGTCAATAGTATCTTTCTAAATGGAAAACTGCAAAAAGAAGTTTATGTTAAATAACCCCCAGGTTTTGTTGATCCTAAATTTCCTAATTATGTTTTCAAGCTTGATAAAGCTCTATACTTGCTCAAGCAAGCTCCAAGAGCCTTCTATGATACCCTATTTGAGTACGTAATTGAAAATAAATTTACACGTGGTAAAATTGATAAAACATTATTTTCAAAAAGAAAAGGGTTAGACATTTTACTCAATAAGATATATGTGGATGATATTATCTTTGGCTCCACTGACAAGTCAATGTGTGATTGGTTTGCCAAGATAATGTCAGCTCAGTATTAGATGAGTATGATGGGAGAACTTACTTATTTTCTTGGTTTACAAGTTGATCAAAAGCCTGAAGGAACTTTTATTAACCAAAGTAAGTACGTGCATGACATGGTAAAGAAATACAAATTGAAGATTTATCCTCCATGCACACCCCTATGAGTACTCAGGATAAGATAAGTAAGGATGAAACTGGTAGACCAGTATGTCAATCCACATATCGAGGTATGATTAGATCCTGACTTTACTTAACAACTAGCATGCCTGATATCATGTTTGCAACATGTTTGTGTGCTCGGTATCACGCTGATCCCAAAGAATCCCACTGAAAGCTGTTAAGAGGATTTTTAGATAACTTTCAGGTACTAATAACATGGGTATTTGGTATCTCAAAAACTCATATTTTGATCTTGAAGGGTACACAAATGATGACTATGCATTTAGGTTGGACAAGAAAAGCACATGTGGAGGATGTCAATTCCTCGGTGGGAGACTAGTTGGTTGTGATGGTGATTTTCGGTTTAAACATGAACCAAAGCGCAGCGGAATAATATTTATCACCATAAACGGATCTAATATTAAATCATAGAATTAAACTACAAGTAAATTCAAAGAGAATGGTATCAGAAATCATACCCTTGAAGCCTTTGATAATAAATGTTTCGGATGGTGAAGAGAAGCAAACGAAACCAAGAATTCCAATAGGGAATTCCTCCAAAGCTAGTCCACACTACACCTTATCTAGAACACCAATTGGGATGCTATTCCCTTAAACAAGAAATCAAAATCCAAACTCACAATTCACAAGCACTGTTTTGACGTGAGAATTGTCAACAAAAGGAATCCTTTTTATTAAAACCCACAAAACAATTTCTTGTGCGTTCGTATATAAAAACCAAAAAAACACACGCAACTACTTGATCTATTTTTCATCTTGCGGCCGTGAGTTCGGAAGGGAGAGCTTAGGGTTAGGAAGCTTGCTCCTTAATTTAAGTATTTATCTTCTAATTATAAGTCAGGAGATATGACACTTAGACCCTTGTCTTTTTGATTCTTTATGATTACTCACTAATACGTTTTAACTTAACAATTAATTAAAACATAACTAGTCAAGTAATTATAGTTTATATAAATAATATAATTACCCTAATTATATTATATATATTAAATGGTGTTTGGTGTATAAGTGTGTGACCCTTTAGGCTCACATGCGTCTAGCCATATAACTATATGTCATGTACGTGAAGCATATTCCAACAGCTCCCACTTGCGCACGTCATAACATCAAGTAGTTATACAAGCAAATGTTAGAGTCTAGCAACCCGCCAATGCCCCTAGAAGTACATGAGTGAGTTTCAGAAAAGTCCATGTTCAAAGTTTTTCAATCACTTATCCTTTTGTTACTGATACCATGTTGAATTTTAGACAAGGATTAATGTCAATCTAAAATTTTAACGATTCTGTTTCTCGATCTATATATTGAAGTAGATTACCAAAACCAATCAAGATTCATCTTGATTACCTTTTAGGTGTGGCCACACATACATCTAATCAAATCATCGAAGGGCCAGTAGTATCTAATCCACATACGTGGAGGAACAAATTCTTTATTGACTACACGTGTTTGTCATATGCTTACTGACAAACCCGATAGTGGTTGTTATAGCAGCCTTATTCAGGTCAGCGTTTAACCACATCAAAGTTTGCCCCTCTACATACACAAACCAACTTGCATCTCAAGTCAAAGGATAAGTGACAAAGCCTTTGTGAGATTCACTTGTGACATAAATCTAGGAAGTGATTTCTCGTAGGTTGGATCAGTCCAATTGTGCATCATTATGAACAACATGTGAGTTTGATTTCATCATCCTTAGTCCTACTAAGATAATGTCATCAATGCCCTCAGATTTGTCTTAATAATATTCCCATATTATTAATATGACAATGTACAATTTAGAATATAAAACGTAGTAAATATTCATGGAAATAAACATGAAAATATAGAACACAGTAGATATTCATATAAAAACGATCATATCAAATATATCAATTTATTCCAATAAAAACTGCTCAATGTTCCATTATCCAAATACTAAAACAGATTTACATGAAACTAATAGCTTGTCGAAGTCCAATGATCCATTCATATTCAGTATGTTTGGTACAAGATATTGAGTTCGATAAAGTGTCAGCTAGTTAGTAATATGTTTGAACTTTAAGAGTATGAATTTCACATATCTCGATTAATCATTCGAATGTAGTGAACCTTCGTAAATAGGGTCTAGCGTCATCACGACCTATTTCAAAACTAGCATATGTATAACTAGTATACTTAGCTTCAGTTTGGTATATCCGCCATAACCAAGGAACATATATCCAGTATTTCAAAAATACTTAAATGTGTTATTAACAGTGATCCAGTTACTCTCTCGTGGATTCTGTTGGTATTTTCTAGTAAGATCCCTTAAGGACGTTACGATTGGCCTAGTGCTTCTTACAGCGTACATGATGAATGGAATAGCCGACTCATAGGGGATTACATTCATTCGCTCCCACTAGCTTTCATATATACACATGCTCAGTTTAGATTTTAGGTGAAACAAACGTTTTATTTCATCATTAACCAAATCTCATAGTCATAGTACACTACTTTGGCTATAAGAATCCTAACGACTTTAGTAACAAGCGAGAAGGTTTCATCATTGTCAATGTCGTAGAATTGAGTGTAACCTTTTGCTACTACAAGAGCTTTATAGGTGTGTATATTTTCATCCATGTTTTGAGAAAGACCAATTGCGTTCAAAACTTGATTGTCTCTTATGGATTTCATTTTCGCATTCATAGTTTCAAGTCCTTTTTCGAATTCAAATTTCGATAATGCAACTTGACAGTTAGGGGGTTCATTATGATCCTCGAAACTTTTCCCCTCGGCATCGACATAAATCTATATCGTTCAGGTGCATGAGGTGTCCTTGCGGACCTACGAATGGGAACAACATCATTTTGTGGTCCAACATCTATATGTCCAGCCTCATAATGATATTTGCTAGTGTTACCAGAAGGTTGTGCATATTCGCTTTGAATCTTGTCAAAGTCTATAGTGCTCCCACGACTGTTCTCAAGAAACTCAGCATACCGAGCAACAACAATTTGTTCTCAGGTGGGTAGTAAAATAGTAATGAAGATACTGTTGATAGATATGGGCTCAAGTTTGTTTGGCATGTCTCGTTCCACGAGATCCTCACAACCCCAGATCTTCAAGTAAGACAAATTAGGGACTTTCCCTTGCCATATCTTACTAATATATAATGCATTTAGGCCTACCACATTAGGCAACTTTTAAGGACCTCCTTAAACTTAATTTTAAGGAGCTTTCCTCTTTTGTTACTTACTTCTCTGCCTTAAAAATAAATCGCAGCTTTTAAGATTCGAACCCAGGACCTCTCCTAACTTAGGACTATGTGTTAACCACTTGCTCTACATTACATTTTATTTAAAACCACCCACACTTCCCCTCTTAACCTGTTACTCCAACCGATTTATCACTAACATTAACTATACCGCTTTAGTTATAGCAACAATTGACTATACCAAACTCATTTATAACCGAAAAGCATATATAACGGGCTGTATATCAACAATTTCTAGAAACAAAAGCCGTTTAATTTATAACCGAAAATCAAATTTTGACCATACCAAAACCATTTTTTAACCGAAAATCCACTTTTGACCATACATAAACAACCATCTACAATTCATGCAAAGCATTTTGGGATACAAAATTTTATAACCGAAAAGCATACATAACAGGCTATATATCAACAATTTCTAGAAACAATTTCCGTTTAATTTATAACCGAAAATCAAATTTTGACCATGCCAAAACCATTTATAACCGAAATCAACTTTTGACCATACATAAACAAGCAGCTACAATTCAGGCCACACTATATGCTCCACGTTAATGTTTAGTGTTCGGTTAATAACAAATATATATATATACAATCCATTGTCAAATTGTCATACCAACTTGAAATAACTATACATATTTCAACTAGCTACGTGTAAGCAACAAAGAAAACGTATTATTCATGATTATTAACAAAATCGGGAAACGTTTTTTTAGTAAATGTTGAAATAATTACAGTCAAAGTAACAGATTTGGACTTTTCTAAATAAGGAAACGTTTTTATGGTCTATTTTTGTAACGTCGTTGAATTGACTGTAATTAATATGAAGATATATATCGCATGTTTACTTGGTCAATGATTAGGTGAATCCGTGATATTTACATTCATTTGGCCGTTTTTAAATTTTTACGGCATTAACTAAAATTCGTCATTAAGGTGTACACATAACGTGCATTACGCATTAGTCAATCACTCCGTTTATAAATATATCTACACTACAGTTAAAGTGATATAGTAAACCATTGAATCACCAATATATTTTTAAAACGTTTGCAGCAGATGGAATGCCCCTTGTATGTACCAATAGTGAGCTTTGACTCTCTCTGCCAACTTGAGTGGACTTACAGCTGCAACTATGTCCGGGTTGATTATGTTTGGAGGGACGACAAACAAAACAACATGTGGCTTGTTTTGCTCGATAAATTTGTAAGTTGCTATTAAATAATGACATGTAGTACCTTTAAATTTCTTAACTTTACAATTACCAATTCATTGATTTCGTCTTAGGGACACAAAATCATGGCCTTTATCCCCCACATTTTAAGGACTATATATGACGGACTCAATTTACAAGGTGGTGTGTTTTCGTTGAAGGGCTTCGAGATAGATTTCTACCTACCCAAAGACTATCCACGTTTTGGAAACTACAACTTCGTTCAAAACTATTGGACAGTAGTGTTCACTAAAAAAACCGAACTTGCTAGGACTACTATGGGAGATCTTGGATGTTTTCGCAGCTATCCATTTGCTTCCTTGTAGCAATATCCACTTTATGTGAACAACAATATTCATTGTTTTTAATCATTTAACGTTTTTTTTTCATTCTATTTTCCCGTTTTAAATTATTTACTTCCATCCTATATGTAAATTGACATAATTGTCGGTTGAAGTTAAAGAAAATCACGTGAGTTTCTACCATGTTATCTCTCTATGGATCAGATGATTGTTCTGGTAAATTCGTGTTATGATCGACCAATTGAAAATCATATAAATTTTTTTATTTTTAGTTTAAGTTGTTGATGTTTGTTTATGAATGTTGTGATTTAGACAAGCATGTTGATATAAGTTAACCACTTCAACTGCTTGATTATTTTGATTTGTTCCAGATACTAATATATATAAGCTTTAACGTCACCAGAACTGAACCATCATTTCTCTATTTAAAAGGCCCATATTTACTTTCACAAAAAAAGCGAATTTTGGATCTGATCCTACCATCACTAATGTCAGCACATACCATCACTACGCACCACCACTCATCACCATCGCTATTGTCACCACCACCGGTACTGTCATCACTTCAAAAAATAGTTACGAGTACCCGCCGCCGCATTGCGCGGGTACCCTGCTAGTTACATATAGTGTATTTTTAACCTCTTGGTCGGAACCATATTAAGTATTCGAGCAGCACACTTCAGTGCATGCCCCTCAAAAGGATAGAGGAAGAGTAGTAGGACTCATCATAGATCGAACCATGTCAAGCAGGGTCCGATATCTCCTTTCAGACACACCATGATCTCGTGGAGTGTATGGAGGAGAGAATTGTGAGACAATCTCACGTTGGGTTGGATGATCCTGAAACTCTTGGCTCATGTACTTTCCTCCTCGATTAGGACGGAAATCCTTTGTTGTCTTGCCGAGTTGATTTTCTACATCACTTTAGAAGGCTTTGAATCAAGTAAACATAACCATAACTACTGAAATCATCAGTGGAAGTGATAAAGTAGGTAACACCTTCCCTATTCTTAGTTCTAAAAGGGCCACATACATCAGTATGTATGAGTCCAAGTAGATTTTTAGCTATTTCGCCAACATGGGAGAAAAGCTTTCTTGTTATCTTTCCATAATATACAAGAAAGGCATTTAAATGATTCATAATCATTTGTTAAGAAGCCCTTCGTGTGGTGGTGTCAAAATGCGTTTCTTGTTTATGTGAAAAAGATGACAATGGTCTAGGTAAATGGAATCCAAACCGTTTTGGAATCTTGAGTGCCACATATCTATATAGAACTATCGTTTGAATCTGGATCATGCATATCAACTTCAAGCATACTATTACAAGGAATAATTATAAAATATGTTATTTTCATAAAACAAAATATCATAATCCATAATAATTTGAATGAATCATTATTCAACAAACGATAAAGCTAAACAATGCATAATTGACAATTGTTCAAAACAATAATTAACGCATTAGGAAGGATTAGATCATAGCTTCCATAATTTTAGCTTTATACTTTACTTTTAATCTTGCACATTTGTGTAAATGTGAGTTCCATAACTAGTGTCATACACTCAAGATTTATTAGTAAAAGTATAGAGTTCTATAATGAAGATACCTAATGTGCTAGCCTGAACACATTTGTCCTTCATCAACTCTGCCAAGTAGGCAGGACAGTTCCTCCTTCAATGGCCGGTTTCATCACAATGATGGCAAGAGATATCCTTTGTAGGGTGCTCCTTTTTAGCATGTGGGGGAATCGTAGGTTTGGAAAAGTAAACTAGTTTACCCTTACCTAGACTCTTGCCTTGTGCTTGCGGTTTACCTTCCCTGATTGCTAGAAAAAAATTGGGTAACCTTTGCTCAACTAGTTTTACCATATCATAATACACCAATTGTCTTCCCCATGTTATGTATTTTTAAAACTCTTTTCAAACTGGTCATAGTCCTTGGATAGTGACGTACGAATCAAGCTCATTCCAAGAACTTGTGGCAATGGGTACCAAAAGACGTTCCATTTGATCAATATAGCATTTCATATTCAAGATATAAGTGCTATCTGATTGGCCTAGCATGCTTGTAAGCGTGGAATGCTTTAACTGTTTTGAACAGTTCATGTTCTGCTTGTTGTTGAAATATCATTTTCAATTCGCTTATCGTGTCATATGCTGTGAGTTCCTCGAAGTTCTTTCAGGTCTCGGGGTTTATGCTCACAAGCATAGGAGTAGCGACTTCTTGGTGTTCGTTAAAACGTTTCGGTAAAGGCTTGACAAACAGCAGCAGAAGCATTTGCAGGAGGTGCCTCTGGTAAGGCCTCTTATAGGTGTATCTACTTGTTCTCATCTCTAAGGACAATCCTTAGAGTTCGATATCAGTCGATAAAGTTGATATTAGTCAGTTTCAGTTTTCAATAACTGATTTTAGAGTGGAGATACTTAGGTTTTGATTTGTTGTTATTATCTGTATAACACACAAAGTTCAAAAAATAGTATTTTCAATAATAAGTTCTTTTAATCAATTAACTACCCAATTAATTTGAATTAAAAGCTAAGATCCCATTAAGCTTCTATCACCGCATCAGTTGATCTGCTAGAGATGATAGATCTACAAGGTAGGTGACGATCAACAATTGCATTACAAGTGCAACTCTTAGAGGTATGGGACTTCATGGCACCTAGTGAAACAGCATCTAGGGTCAAGTGGCATGTTTGTCGCATCTTCGCCTCGAGTCAAGGTCTCACCGTTAACTCGATTAAGTCATCCAATGTGAAATCATGTCAAAATAACTCTAGCTCTCACGCGTAGAGAATAAGGACCTCGGATCTAAATTCAAACCACGTCTCACGTGAATTCAAAAATAGAAGCAAGTGATTATAAACCGATTGGACGGCGTGACTTAAATTTTAGGTATGTTAAATTTTAATTAATAAAATTTTATTAAGATACGAATGAATCATGTACTTCATTCATACCACTTCATAATTCGTTTAATAAATGGTAAAAACATTTAGCGATTATTAAGGGTTAAGTTTCAAATCATATTTAAACTTAGTTTAATCTCAAAACAATTTTAGATTAAAAGTGAATCATGAATAATGATTAACAAGTAATCATAGATAATAAAAAGTTTGGATGTTTTAAAGTTTGTGTCTAAAATCGTATTTTAATTGTTTTATTACTTGTATCTAATATAAAAGAAAACAACCACAAACATAAATAAAACATGCAACAAATTTTGTGCAAACCTCGACTGATGAAATCCTAGGTTCGGTCACGTGAGTCATCACGACGGACCGAAGGGTCAAACTAGGGGACAGGCCAACATGAACCCAAACCGGCCTACATAAACCCAATGGGCTCCCACTTGCCCTTATGACATTCATGGGCAAGTAGATACCACATTTGTGAAAAATACAACCTGCCAGAAAATTCAGTCTGAATTCAAGGCCCGAAAAGTCACTGAAGGAGTCTTCGTTGGTCTTCCCCGCCTTCTGTAAAGTTGTAGGTCTCTGAGTTACGGAAATTTTGGCGGTGGTTTTAGGTCCAACGGAATAGTCAATCTCCGGGAAAGTCTGTTTTCATGCAGCTGCGCAGGAGGTGCCGAAAATTGTTGTTTTGTCCTCATTTTCTCTCCATCTTTGGTCAACAAATTACAAGATACAAAGAAATAAAATACAACTATTCTAATTACTTTTAGAATGAAATTTACCCCAAAAAAATGGCATCAAAAATAAAAGAAAAAATTGAAACAAATTACAACAATTTAAGCCAAAAACACGACTTTTTTCAAATCAACCAAACAACAACACATTCATTCACAAACGGTCTAGGCTTTCATCGGTTTGCACAAACATGCAACAATTGACAAGGCTTTGCCTTGGGATATGACAAAAATACATGTTTTGCCATATGAAAAAGAAAATTAAACAAGAATTTCAAGCCAAATTATCAAAAAATTCAATAAACTAGATTAATTTTTTGATGTGATTTTGTAATAAGTGACTATAGGGTTCCAAAAATACATGTTTTAACCCACTTTTTAATTAAAAATCCGAAACAAAAAAAAAAAAACAAAAAAACCGTAGGGTTTTTTCTTTCCGATCGGGATTTTTATACCATCAAAACCGATTGATTTTTGTCACTTTTTACAAAATCTAGCTAATTATATGATTAATATAATGACTAGTGATACCACTAATGGTGATTTTCGGTTTAAACATGAACCAAAGCGCAGCGGAATAATATTTATCACCATAAACGGATCTAATATTAAAACATACAATTAAACTACAAGTAAAATTAAAGAGAATGGTATCAGAATTCATACCCTTGAAGCCTTTGATAATAGATGTATCGGATGGTGAAGAGAAGCAACCGAAACCAAGAATTCCAATAGGGAATCTCTCCAAAGCTAGTCCACACTACACCTTGTCTAGAACACTAATTGTGATGCTAGTCCCTTAAACAAGAAATCAAAATCCAAACTCACAATTCACAAGCACTGTTTTGACGTGAGAATTGTCAACAAAAGGAATCCTTTTTATTAAAACCCACAAAACAATTTCTTGTGCGTTCGTATATAAAAACCAAAAAAAACACACGCAACTACTTGATCTATTTTTCATCTTGCGGCCGTGAGTTCGGAAGGGAGAGCTTAGGGTTAGGAAGCTTGCTCCTTAATTTAAGTATTTATCTTCTAATTAGAAGTTAGGAGATATGACACTTAGACCCTTGTCCTTTTGATTCTTTATGATTACTCACTAATACGTTTTAACTTAACAATTAATTAAAACATAACTAGCCAAGTAATTATAGTTTATATAAATAATATAATTACCCTAATTATATTATATATATTAAATGGTGTTTGGTGTATAAATGTGTGACCCTTTAGGCTCACATGCGTCTAGCCATATAACTATATGTCATGTACGTGAAGCATATTCCAACAGGTTGGTCATCCAAGAAGCAAATTTCAGTAGCAACTTCCACTACAGAAGCATAATATGTAGCTACAGGAAGTTGATGTGCTCAATTATCATGGATTCAGTATCAACTCATGGACTATGGGCTTGACTTTAAAAAGACACCAAGTCACTATGATAACAAGAGTGCTATTGCTGTCACTGCAAACTCAGTCCATCATGCAAGAACCAAGCACATTGATATAAGACACCACTTTATTAGAGATAATGTGGAAAATGGTAAGGTTTAAGTAGATTATGTCCCAACAGAGGATCAATTAGCTGATGTGTTTACTAAACCTCTTTCAGAGGAGAGATTTATGTATTTACTAGGCCAATTGAGAATGTTGAACCTTTTTATCTCTTTTAAAAATTTCTGAAACTTGTTGTTAAGTATTGGTTCAACACTGATCAGTGCAGTATAGCTCGTCTAGTTTATCAATTTTAAATACTTTTTATTTTTTTATTAATTTATAGATTAAATTAAATGTTTTTATTATTTTTAAATTTATTATTTTTAAAATTGTAAGATCAGTATTGGAAAGCCTGAAGTTGTTCAAACTGTTACAAAACCTCATACACCCAAACAGTAACCTTCCTTTCTAAAAAGTTATCGTTGGAATAGGATAAGGCTGTCATTTCGCCGATTTTACTTCCCAATACTGTTATGATTGTTATTTAAAGTATTAATAACCATTTATTTTTATTTAAATTTCATTTCTACAGTTATTTATTTTAAATTCTCTATGCGGTTAACGATTTTACTCTCTCTTTGCTAGCAAATACTCTCGATTCTTAATCACATATCATGGCGAACTTCAATTTCGTTGCCACCGAATGATGCACCTGCAAAGGATTTTCAAAGAGATGAGCTTCCGAAGTTCTCAAGGAACAACATCACTGGTAATTTCGAAATTCCTCAAGCTTGGGTATGCCCTCAATTTCGACAAATGGTTACATATCTGAGGCATAGCCCAATCTCTCATGCTCTTCAAGCTTCTCCAAGAGCAATATACCCTGCAATGCTGTTTGGATTTTGGTACACTGCAGAAATGGTTTCATCAGGCATGATTGCAGGGTGGATAATCCGAGATCAACGAAAGCTTTTGTCTCCACAGTAATCATCAGAGAAACACTTCAACTTCCGGTACATGTACAATATGATGAATTCGTTGATAGAGATACTGTAAGATCAATATTGCCTCTTCTTGGACGACAAAGCACAACAGGGATTATCAAGAGGCACGAGTTTGGTCCCATGTGGGGAATTCTGATTTCGACCATAATTCGGTGTATGACCCACAAAACAGGGGCCCTTGATCAAATCAATGACTTTGTACTGCAACTGATACATGCCATGTACCACAATAGGCACATTGATTATGCAAGACTGATCTTCAACGAGTTGGCTTCACTGGTTCAAGCCAGACTCCGAGCCCTAAATGTTCCATTTTGCAGGTTTCTATCGCTCATCTTCCAAAACTCCATGCCAGAAAATCTATATGATGATTTTGATGGAGTAAGAGCAGATCTTCCTCCTATTCATGCGAAGATCTTCTTTCAGCAACCTAGGGAGGAAGAACCCCCACTCATTTCAACCATGTTGGCCATTGATCAGGCCCACATAAATGATACTAATGAAGATAATGATGATGCAATGCAGATGATGATGTTGAAATTGTGGATGTTTAACCTACACCAATACAAGAAGAAGAATACATTCAACAACATCAACAAGATCCTGATGCTCCTCATACTGCATCAGATTGTGATATTGACTCCCTTCAGCAACCACTTATTCTAAGAAGAAGACCTCGAAGAAGTTTGAGTCCAATCATCATCGGGAGCCTTATCATCCGACACAGTATTGCACAGCAACACTCCCACACTGACTCCATCAGTGGAAGTGCAACATCAGATTGCTGAAGCAACCATCCTTCAAGAACCAGATAGATAACAAATTGCTGAACCACCACCACTCATGGAACCACATGTTCTATTTGATACAGAAGTTAAATATGAGCAACACAATCTGGAAGGGGCTCAAGAAAGAGGACAACGAGGTCCAGAAGGTGCTGGAGGATCAAATCAACACACTAATAATCCAACACCGACCTCTGTTGAATGAATAAGGGAATCCGACAAAGTCTCAGGTATGAATCTCTAATAAAACCCGAAACTTCTCTCTCTCTCTCTCTCTATATATATATATATATATATATATATATATATATATATATATGTATATATATATATATATATATATATATATATATATATATTCAAAGTAGAGACTAAGTATTGGCATATACCAACTCAATACTGACCAATATCTCAAACGATATTTTTAAATATGTCCTTTTATGGCCAACATAGTAAGTCCACTTCTACTATGCAACATTCCTACACTGAGCACAAATGATCATTGCCAGTATACAGTTGTCTCAACATAGAAAGAGACAATGGTGGTTGATGTCAAACTGATACCCACTTGTGTTGCTTTTATCATGCCCATCTTACTTTAAGTTGGACCACATGATTTAAGAAATGATCAAAAACCCTAAAGCCACAATATCCAAACATACTAACTAGTTACTATTTTTTGTTTCTTTAGCACCATCTGTGCAGGGTCCTCAGGCTACAGTTTCACATGTTGAAGAAGTTACCCTGCAAACCATCATGCAACAAATCCTGGCAATGCATAACACAATACTAGCCAGGTTGGAAACAATGAGCAATGATATTGACTTACTCAAAGAGTCAGTAGCATTACTCCAGCAGCAACAAAGAACTCCTCCACTGACTCTAACATGTCAACATAGTGGAGGTAATGAAGACCAAGGAAGAGATGATGATATTGAGCCCATGCCATCTCCTTCAAATGAAGATCAAGGTGATACTAATGCTGCTACAGAACCGCTGACATCTCCTACTCATGAACACACTCAAGGAGATCAGGGAGGTGATACTGAACCTCTTCCTTCGCCATCCAAAGATAACAATATGGGGGAGAAGAGACAAAGAGAAGATGAGATTGATCAACCTGAGCCATCTGCTCAGGGGAGAAAAGAAGAAAGTTAAATGAAGATCAAACTCAACAACAACAAACAGACCAAATTCCTCACACTGAGCCACTTAGGTTTTGGTTTGAAAGAACAAGAAAAAGAGGAAGGTCAGTTCTAGCTCAACTTGAGCAAGATCTATCTGAGCCATCTGCTCAGGGGGGAGAGAGTTCTGGGCCAACCTCAGCAGGTTTAGTCTGATCCATCTGCTCAGGGGGAGAGGAACCTACAGATTTTTGTATACCGGCCCTTTGTCTGGCCCATTGCTGATGATGAGGAACCAAATCCAGTGCCAATCCAAAACTTTTACAACTCTGCGCTGGATATGGCAGATAAAGAAAGCTCTTCATCATCATCCTCCGATGATGAAGCGCCTCCTCAAGATCCACAAGACTATCTGGTGACTAGAAATAGAAGACCTCCAACAAGAAGAATGACAAACGTTGTGCTAACATCTTCACAATCTAGTGAGGAACCAACTCCTCTAATCACTAGACCAAGAAGGCCTGTTCGTACTATTTCAAGTGATGATGAGCATGTTCCAAGAAAGACAACACAACAAGTTTAAGAGGAGGCAATAGATTCTTCTATGAGCATGAGCTCGGTATTAAAGAAGAACCAGATACTGAACCAGAATATGACCATGATACTGATATTCCATATACCTCTCACTAAATAAAAAGGAAAGGCCCTGAACTTTTTCAGCATTACTGGAACATGGTATCTAAAAGAACATGGTATAAAGAGAGGAGAATGGATATCTTAACAAAACATTCCTCAATGTGAGGAACATACACTGGTTAAACAAAGATGTTAAGAAGGTAAAAGTGCAACCAAAAGAAGGATCCATAGGATCACTTGCACTGGGATAATCAGTCCTCCAACGAGGATCTTCCTTCATCATATTCAAAATTTAGATCTTCAAGACTGGGTCAAGATTGCTAGAGTGATCAAAGAGTTGACATCCAAATCATCAGTAGATCAAGTAGTCTTGGATGAGATCTGGGGTGTTTCTCCAGTCTATTTTGAAAAGGGGATATTAATTAAAGGGGAGTATAGGGCACTTTATGTAATTACTGAAGCATACTGAAAGAATCATCCATAGTGGCTTCATAATTACAAATTTTTCTAAAAATACCCTTTTCCCCCTAACCTTGTTTTTCAGGATCAGAAGAGTGTCATATATCCCACATCTGGATATACGTATACTGACTCAGAAGATAGGGAGTGCTTCATTTCAGAAACAGATCTACCAAAAGCTCATATCAGTCATCTAGTTTGATTGAAGTGGATGATAACCAAGAAAGAAGATGCTTGGTTCAGAAAGAAGATTGTCTCTGCACCGTACAATAGAAGTGATGAACTCCGAAAAGAGATGAGTTTATCCATATAAAGCATGAAGTCTTCTATGAGCATGAAGCCATCAACAGAGAATGAAGAGGAAGATTCTGCTGTTAGATAAAGAAGAAGATTATGCAATCTTCTTAATTTTTGTTTATTTTATTTTGTACTTCACTTTGTGAAGTTGTCTTGTTATCATTAGATAGGGGGAGATTGTTAAGGAAAAAAGCCTTACCCCTTGGGATCTCAAAGATAACAAGGCAACCTAGACTAGCTTAGAATAGTTTGTAGAATAAATTAGCTAAGTCTCGGTGCAATTCTGAGTGGGCTGTATTGGCCACAAAGTATTCGAACTCAGTTTTGAAATCCAATACTGAGTAGAAGGACTGAGTAAACAATTCCATGTTTACGTGACCATATCAAATCCCTTTGATCTGGCTCACTTTCCTTATCTCGGTCCTTCAACTACTCCTTTCCACGTTTGTAAGATCTTTATAACACTATAAATAGAGATGACTTGGCAAGGTAGTACTCACCAATTTACGTATTCACTTTCATACACATGTAATTGATCTGTGGACTTGTTATTCCGCAACAAGCCACACTTAGTGGAATATTACATTTGACTAAATCTTGTGTTCAATACATTATTGGTCTTAAGTATATTAATTCTATCTAATTAACAAGCAGACCAGGGTTGTTGTGACCTAACACTGTGCTGTGATCACAAGAACTATGGGAGCTCGTTTCGGGCTTCTCTGAAGAAGACGACGACGCTGCGAGGCTACGAGAAAGCTACTAAAAGGATGCTCGTGCTCTAGCACGCATCCAACAGGCTGTTCATGACAACATATTCTCTTGTATTGTCACTGCAACAACCGCCAAGAATGCATGGGATATTCTGCAGACCGAGTACCAGGGCGACTCAAAAGTGAAGACTGTGAAATTATAATGATTAAGGAGAGAGTTTGACACTCTTCAAATGAAGGATGATGAAGCAATTGCTGATTTTCTGTCAAGGGTTATGCGTATTGTCAACCAGAAGAGGGCATACGCTGAAGAAGTTTCAGATCAGCAAATTGTAGAGAAGGTGTTGAGGAGTCTACCTTTCAAATGGGATCATGTAGTGACTGCTATAGAAGAATCGAAAGATCTGTCCGTACTTACTTTCAATCAACTTATGGGCTCTTTGCAATTACATAAGGTTAAAGTTAATCGAAATATGGAAGTTGTTGAAGAAGAGAAAGTTTTTCAAGCGAATGAAGTAGATAGTTCATTTGCTAAGGGAAGCGGACGCTTTTATTCACGAGGTGATCGTGGTAGAGGACGCGACAGATTTAGTGGGCGTGGAAAGGGTGATGTACAATGTTACAATTGTAACAAGTTTGGCCATACAAGATCGGAATGTTGGTCTGAACCGCACGCAAACGTTGTTGTTGATCAAAATGATGATGAAGATGAGTGTAAATTCTTCATGGCTCACTGTGAAGGTGAAAAAGATGTGGCTCTCACGACTTCAAGTAAGAATATTGAAAACTCAAGTGTTTGGTTTGTAGATAGTGGGTGTTTTAATCATATGACTAGTAATCAAAGTACATTAAAGGATTTAGATGAAAAAAAGAAAGTTGATGTACAAATGGGAAAGGAATTCAGGTTGAAGGAAAGGGGGGTAGTCAAGCTTCTAATGGGTAATGCGTAGAAAAAAGAGCTCCATGATGTGTATTATGCTCCTTCCTTGGTGTACAGCTTGTTAAGTGTTGGCCAATTAACGAGGAATGGGTATAAAGTGCTTTTTGATGATGACGCTTGTATTATCATCAAAAAGGCAACTGGGAAGGTCACATGTATGGTCCCTATGGCTGGAAATAATTCTTTTCCTTTTAATATTTTAAAGCAAGTTGATATTGCCTTACTTGTTGATGTTACTGACTCATCTTTATGGCATAATCGATATGTTCATCTACATGACCAAGCATTGCAACAACTCAGAAAAGATAATATGGTCAATGGTATTCCCTTGATTAATAGCATTAACGAGTTTGAAGCTTGTGTTATAAGGAAACAAACCGGGAGATCATTTCCCACTCGTACCTCAAAAACAAGTTTACCACTTCAATTGGTGCATGCTGATTTAGTTTGTCCTATACAAACTAAGGTGTTGTTTGTTTGTTTAAAGCAAAAAGATTTGTTGTATGCGGACCACATCTACCAACTGCAGCAGCTTCTGGGTGGACCAAAGGTCTGCAGTCTGCAAGAAAGCAGTTGTTTGTTTTTTAACGTCTGTATACTTGCGCAAATAAATCTAAATTAATATATCTTACGTCTAAAAACATTAATATAATCCATACAACAATATAGTATGTTGCTTTAAGGAGATGTGTTTTTTTAGGTTTAGAAGACCCAAGAAGCTAATGCCCAAAGCTTCTTGGAGAAGACCTTCTGCAGACATAAAAAGATCTATGAGCTTCAAAAAAACAAATATATGCGGGAGACTTTTTCCAGCGTGGCCGCGTGGTCTGCGCCGCGAAGACAAAAGACCCCAGGAAGAGTTTTTGTCAAATAACAAACATCACCTAAATCTTTGGGAGGTAATTCTTATTTTTTTCTTGTTAACTGATGATTATACTCGTATGAGTTCAGTGTATTTTTTGAACATGTAATCAGAAAGTTCGAACTTGTTTAAGAAGTTTAAGATGAAAATTGTAAAAGAAAGTGGATATCTAATCGGGACCTTGAGAACAGATCGAGGTGGGGAGTTTACTGGGAATATGTTTAACGAATTTTGTGCAGAGCATGGCATGAATCCTGATTTAATAGCCCCGTATACACTGGAGCAAAACAGAATCGCAGAAACAAAAAACGGAACCGTTGTCGAGATGGCGCGATGTATGCTCCAAGCAAAAGGGCTGTCAAATGATTTTTAGGGAGAAGTTGTTGCAACAACCGTTTATATTATCTCTTTATCTCCGTCCACCGCCATTTCCGGAAAAATGCCATTGAGATGTGGTATGGTAACAAGCTATCTGTAAGTCAACTGAAGGTGTTTGGTTGTATAGCATATGCTCTTGTTCCCTCTAAAATAAGAACAAAGTTGGATGCTAAATAAAAAAAATGCATCTTTGTTAGGTATTCACCTAACTCGAAAGCATATCATTTGTTTGATCCGGTTAAAAAACAAGTTATAACAAGCAAGGATGTAGTCTTTTATGAGCAGGGAGCATGTAATGAAGTAATAAAGAACAATAGCAATCAAGATGAAGTTACGTGTGTGAAAGGCATGGTGTTTCCCGATGAAGAAATTTAATGAAAATAACCAGGTCAATGTATAGCACTCATAGTTCAGGTAGCTCCCCTTCAATAACTCCAAGTGAAGAAGAGTCTAGTCATGGTTAATCTGAAGAATCAAGTGATACGGATACAAGTAGAAATGAGCTAGCCCTACACTTTCGAGATCTCAATAATATCTATGAGAATACCTCACCAATTCAAAATTATGAAGGTTGTCAATTTGCTCTTGTTAGGACTAGTTTTGTACTTAATAATATGTAATTAGTGTAGTCCTAGGGAGGTTTGGGCTTAATCATTGTAGTAAGTATAGTTATGGGCTTAATAGATTTAATTGTTAAGGCAAAAAGCCTTACCCCTTTAGGATCTTAAGATAACAAGAAAACCTAGACTAGCTTAGATTAGATTGTAGAAAATTAGCTAAGTCTCGGTGTGATAATGAGTAGCCAGTATTGGCCACTCAGTATCAGAACTCAGTATTGGAAATCCAATACTGAGTGGAAGGACTGAGTTACATTCTCAAAATATAACTGACTAGATCAAATCCCTTGATCTTAGTCACTTTCCTTGACCGGTCCTTCCATTACTCCTTTGCTCATCTTGTAAGATCTCTATATCAATATAAATAGAGATCGCTTGGCAAAGGAGTACTCACAAATCTATACATTCAATTTCATATCCTTTGTAATTGTTAAGTGGTTTTGTATTTTCGCTACAAGCCACACTTTGTGGAATAATATACGTTTGACTAAATTACTGTGTTTATCACCTTAATTGTCTTAAGTAAATTATAATCTAACAATTAGCAAACAAACCAGGGTTGTTGTGACCTAACAACTGGTATCAGAGCAAGCTAAATAAACGCTTATTTAGTCGATCTATTACCCTGGCAGCCATTCCCTATACATACCCTCCCCGACCTACAAAAACCAAAATGTGTTCCATTGTTGCACCAGTTATGTCTGGAAAGGGTGTGCCAATCTTTGATGGCAAAGACTTTCATCAGTGGAAGTTGAAAGCACAATGGTATCTTGAATCCATTCATCATGAGAAGCTCACAGTGCTGACTGATGGTCCCATCATTCCACAAACTATGGAACCCGTTGTAGCTACTGATGATGCTCCTGTAAGCACAAGAACCATACGAAAACTGAAGCATACATGGACTGATACTGACCGTCAGTTGTGCAGTCTTGACTCCAGAGCAAAGGGGGTGATTGGTAATGCAGTTACCAAAGAAATACTGAATGCAATTATGAAATTGCCAACTTCAAAAGCTATGTGGGATAGCTTATCAGTTACCTATAAAGGCACATCTAAGGTGAAGTTGCAGAGATCGAGCAATATGAGAAGAAAGTATGAAAACTTCTTCTCAAGTCCTAATGAAGACATCACCACTCTCTATAACAGGTTCAATACTATTATCCATGATCTTATAACAGGTTCAATACTATTATCCATGATATTATCCATGTCATACAAAGTCATCTGAAAATGATCAGAATGATAAGATTGCATACCGAGCTAAATGGTGACAAGTATGTCAAGTTGAAGAACTGGAGCAAGGTCAAAGGAGCAGCAGGGAATGGAGCACCTCATCAAGCACTTTACTCTGAAGCTTGGATGGATGAAGAGCTCAGTGATGATGAGGAAGAAGTTGAAAACAAAGCCTTCATGGCTTTCACTGAAGAGGATTTGAAGAGCTCCTTTGAAAAGGATATCAAAGAAGCTGAGAGGATGAGTGTTCATACTGATTGGGATTCCACTCAATTTTACAAGGTGAGTTCCTTTCAAACTTATTCAGTGAATGAAAAAGAAAAGATTTTTGAGTACATGATTGTTGATCTTAAAACTTTAGTACAGAAAGAAAAAGCTTTAAAATTAACTATTCTTGAACTTGAAAGGGTAAATAATGAACATTTAGATAAATTAGCAAAATTTAAAGATTTAGAATTAAATTTTTTAAACTTACAAGACATTAACCAAAGATTAGCTGATAAAGCTCACTTACACAAATTAGAAAAAGAAAAATTTGAGAATCAGTGTAAATCTTGGGGAAATGCATCTATTAAATTAAATAAATGTCTAAATCAACAATTTCCAGAAAATGTAAGGGCTGCACTCGGTGTTGATACTCAGTTAAAAAATAGAAACAATTTTGATGATTTATTTGAAGAATATTCTGATATGAACCCTATTCAGTTGGTCAAATCCAAAACATTTTGTGAAGTCGGATGTCAAACTGAGTCAGATGATGAGGACAAAATCATTTTTGATAAACCTGTTGGTCCATCTATGTGTTCAAAGTGTTATAGTGAACTACAAGAGCTCAGTATTGAATTTCCTGAAAAAGAAATTTCTGATACTGAACCCGATGTAATGCAGTATGACACATCTGCTGTTCCACTATTTGAATTATAATTTAATACAAATACATTTGAAATATAGAATGAAAAGGAAACAACTTCTACATCTAGTGTTATAACTAATACTGATGTTGCAGGAACAGAAAATTCATGTACTGAAGAACCTAAAGAGCCTGTTAAAGTTGTCATTTTAAAACATGTTAATCAAAAACCAACTTCACCAGGATCTTCAAGTGGGAAAAGCAAGAAGTATAAACATCATTAGACTTGTTTGCCAAATAAAAAGAAGAAACCAGATCCATCTCCTCCAAAACTAGTTAAAAATAATATTAGACAACCTATTAAAAATGAGAAAAATAGCATTTTAAAATCTATTGGTGATCAGATTAAATTTTTAAGTCAAATGTTTGCAAAACTTACTGATACTGATCAGTCAAAAGAGAAACAATTTTCTAAAATTCCTTATGAAAACATGTTTAGGAATAGGCCTAGAAAATGTTATAGATGTCATCATACTGGTCATAAGGGAGATGAATGCTGACTGATCTCTCAAATCCTAGGTACTCAGTACCAAAGAAGAAGAGAGAAAATTAGTCAGTATCACCAAAGAAAACCTCCAAGGTTACTCCTGAAGTGATACTGACCTCTCCATTTAAAGAGATCAAGTCTAAACATGTTTCTCCTACTAAAGGTCCCATTCAAAAATGGGTTCCTAAAAAGAACTAATCATAATTTTGTGTCTTGTGCAGGGTGACAGAAAATGGTACTTAGATAGTAGCTGCTCATGACACATGACTGACAGTATGGAGTGCCTTCTAAACTATACAACAGCGAAGGGTCCTTTTGTCAAGTTTGGGGATGATTCAGTAGGAAAAACAAGCGGATATGGAGTGATCAAGGCAGACAACATAACTTTCAAAAGAGTTGCCTATGTAGAGGGTCTGCAACACAATCTGCTCAGTATCAGCCAGATGTGTGATGATGACAATGAAGCTCGCTTCAGGAAGACTGCGGGAATCATCTACAATGACAAGGGGCAACCTGTACTCATTGCTCGAAGAGAGAAAGATGTCTATGTGGTCAACTTGTCTGAACTAGACCCTACTATTCGTGTATGCCTGCTTTCTAAATTCAACCCAGAACTGAACTGGATGTGGCACAAGAAACTCTCTCACATCAACTTTAGAAATATTAATGAGCTCAGTATGAAGAAGTTGGTGAGAGGGTTGCCCACAATTACTTATTCTAAAGATAAGTTGTGTACAACATGCGAAATGGGCAAGCTCAAGAAGAGTTCATTTAAATTTAACGTCATCCATTCAATCAATGAACCTCTTACTATGATACATATGGATCTTTTTGGCCTCATTAGTACACCATATCTGGGCAAAAATATCTATACATTGGTCATGGTTGATGAATACTCAAGATACACTTGGGTCATCTTCCTTAAGACCAAATCTGATGCTACAACAAAGATCATTTTCTTCATCAAAAGAGAAGAACTTCAGAAAGGCAACAAGGTCAAACAACTAAGAAGTGACCATGGTACTGAGTTTAAGAACTCAGTATTAGCAGATTTCTGTGAAGACAAGGGAATCGTACAAAACTTCTCTGCAGCCTACACACCACAACAAAACGGTGTTGTAGAAAGGAAAAATAGAACATTGATTGAAGCTGCAAGATCTTTGTTATGCCATCCTGGACTGGCACTGAGCTTCTGGGCTGAAGCTGTAAACTATGCAAACTTTACACATAACAGAGCTACCTTAGTCCAGAGACACCACAAGACTCCTTATGAGTTATATCATGGCAGGGTTCCTAATGTGGAATATTTCCACATCTTTGGGAGTAAATGTTTTGTACTAAGTACTAAACAAAATCTCAACAAATTTGCTCCCAAAGAAAATGAAGGTGTGTTCATTGGCTATTCACCACACTCCAAGGTTTTTAGAGTGTTTAGTATATCTACAAAGGTGATTGAAGAATCCATCCATGTTACTTTTGATGAAAACCTGGATGTGCATTCTACTTCAGCAAAGGAGGACATAAGTGGTCTAGACACCTTATGTAATCCAGAAAACTCCAATGCTGACCAGCCCATGTCTCACCCATACTATGTTGAACATGGTATGAGTGATATTGATCAATCCAAAACTCAAAATAATCCCAGTGCAATAAATACTGAGGTTCCCATCTCTAAGAACCTCAACACTGAGTTCCCAATTATTGATCTGAACAACTCCACATATGAAAAAGGTGAAACATCCAACACTTCCCAAGAATCCACCTCAGATCTGCAAAATGAAGAAGAACAACAACATGAACTGTCTAATACTGAACATAATTCAACTCAGTATCAGATAGACAACACTCCAGTTCAACAAGATATTATTGACCTTGCTTCAAATAGTCCCTTAGGAAACAATCTTAGGGAACACAGAGATCATCAACATTTAAATATCATTGGTCCAATTGAACAAGGTGTCCAAACAAGAAGAAAGTTAGCATTTGAACCCCAAGCCACTGCTAACTTTTGTTTCTTCTCAAGCTTTCTGTCTACCATGGAACCAAAGAAAGCTGATGAAGCTTTATTAGATGAAGAATGGGTAGAAGCTATGCAAGAAGAGCTTACATAATTTGAAAGAAACAAGGTATGGAACTTAGTACCACCTCCTTCTGGCAAAACTATGATTGGTACTAAGTGGGTGTTCAGAAACAAGATGGACAAGGATGGTGTTGTAATCAGAAACAAGGCAAGACTGGTTGCTCAGGGCTACAGGCAAGAAAAAGGCATTGACTATGATGAAACTTTTGCACCAGTTGCAAGAATTGAAGCTATTAGGCTGTATCTTGCATATGCAGCTTTCAAAAACTTCGAGGTTTTTCAGATGGATGTCAAGAGTGCCTTCCTAAATGGAAAACTGTAAAAGGAAGTTTATGTTAAACAGCCCCCAGGTTTTGTTGATCCTAAATTTACTAATTATGTTTTCAAGCTTGATACAGCTTTGTATGGGCTCAAACAAGCTCCAAGAGCCTGGTATGATACCCTGTCTGAGTACCTACTTGAAAATAAATTTACTCGAGGTAAAATTAATAAAACTCTATTTTCAAAAAGGAAAGGGTCTGACATCTTACTCATTCAGATATATGTTGATGATATTATCTTTGGCTCCACTGACAACTCCATGTGTGATTGGTTTGCTAAGATAATGTCATCTCAGTATCAGATGAGTATGATGGGAGAACTTACTTATTTTCTTGGTTTACATGTCGATCAAAATCCTGATGGCACATTTATAAACCAAAGTAAGTATGTGCATGACATGCTGAAGAAATACAAATTTGAAAATTTATCTTCCATGCATACTCCTATGGGTACTCAGGATAAGATAAGTAAGGATGAGACTGGTAAGCCAGTATGGCAATCCATATACCGAGGTATGATTGGTTCCTTACTTTACTTAACAGCTAGCAGGCCTGATATCATGTTTGCAACATGTTTGTGTGCTCGGTATCAGGCTGATCATAAGGAATCACATAAGAAAGTTTTTAAGCGTATGTTTAGATATCTTTCAGGTACTCCTAACATGGGTCTTTGGTATCCCAAAGACTTAGAATTTGACCTTGAAGGGTATGCAGATGCAGATTATGCAGGTTGCAGGTTGGACAGAAAAAGCACAAGTGGGGGATGTCAATTCCTTGATGGAAGATTGGTTGGTTGGTCATCCAAGAAGCAAAATTCAGTAGCAACTTCCACAGCAGAGGCATAATATGTTGCTACAGGAAGTTGTTGTGCTCAACTCTTATGGATGCAGTATCAACTTATGGACTATGGATTCAACTTTCAGAAGACACCCATTCATTGTGATAACAAGAGTGCTATTGCTATCACTGAGAACCCAGTCCATCACTCAAGAACAAAGCACATTGATATCAGACACCACTTTATTCGAGATAATGTGGAAAAGGGTAACGTTGAGGTAGATTTCGTTCCTACAGAGGACCAATTGGCTGATGTGTTTACTAAACCTCTCTCTGAAGAAAGGTTTATGTATCTACTAGGGCAATTGAGCATGCTGAATCCTTAAATCTTCTAAAATTTCTTCTGATATTGTCTGCTCAGTATTACTGTTAATACTGACCAGCTCAGTATCACTCGTCTGGTTTATCAAAAATAAATAATTGTTATTTTTTTATTAATTTACAGATTAAATTAAACATTTTTATATTTTTAAATTTTTTTTTTAATTTAATTTTTTTAACTCGGTACTGGATGTCCTAGAGTGTTAAACTGATTCTAACCCCTATACTCCCCAACGGTAACCTTTCTTAATAAGAAAGTTACCGTTGGAACAGGATACGGCTTTCATTTCAGCCGGTTTAACTTCCCAATACCGTAATCATTGCCGTTTTACTATAAATAACAGTTTTTTCCTTTCTTTTAAATCTTTAAATAGTTATTTCATTCTTTCTCGTTTCAGCCGGTTTAACTTCCCAATACTCTCTCTTTGCAAGAATTTTTTCAATCACAAATCGCAGATTGAAGATGGCAAATTACATATTCGTCGCACCCGATGTTGCACCGGCGACCCAGTTTAGAAACGATGATGTGCCCAAGTACACGAGGAACAACATCACTGCTAATTTCAATATTCCTCAAGCTTGGGCCTGCCCGAATTCACACACATCGTCACATACATGAAGAATAGTCCGATCGCTCGAGCTCTGACACTATCTCCTCGAGCAATATATCCAGAGATGCTGTGCGAATTCTGGTACTCTGCAAAACTCGACTCTCCAGACATGATTACTGGATGGGTTGTTCGTGATCAACGACGGGTTTTTGTCTCAACTGCTATTATATGGGAAACACTGCGACTTCCCGCTCACGCTCAGTATGAGCCTTTTTTTGATCGAACATAGGCCAGATCAGTATTGCCCTTTATTGGTCACAGAGGCACCATGGGCACTATAAAAAGAAATGAATTTGATCCAATGTGGGGTGTTTTTATTTCTGCAATCATTCGATGTATGACCCACAAAACTGGAGCTTTGGACCAAATCAATGATTTTGGGATGCACATAGTACATGCCATGTATCATGGCAGAGACATTGACTATGAAAGACCGATCTTCAATGAGCTAGCTGCTCTGGTTAGGGCTGAAACCAGAGAAATCAATGTCCCTTTCTACAGGTTCTTGTCTCTCATCTTCCAGTACTCTATGAGTTCCCAAATTTATGATGACTTCAACAGTCCAAGAGCTGATCTTCCTCCCCTCAATGAGAAGATATTCTTTAACAGACCAAGGGAAGGAGAACCTGTACTGAGTCACTCCATGTGGGCAATTGTACAGGCCCATATAAATGATAAATATAATAATGATGAAGATGATTCTGATACTGAATCAAATGATGATAATGATGATGATAATGGTGGTGGTGGAAATGCAGATGAAGATGTTGAGATGGTGGATGCTCAACCAGATCAAGAACAAGAGCAACCAAACATTTCACCACCTCAACAGGATCCTGATGCTCCTCATTCTGCATCAGACACTGATACTGAGTCAACAGAGGTGCCGCCTCTTATTCTAAGATGAAGAAGACGAAGTTTGACTCAAGTACTAATGGGGGCTTTATCATCAGAAGAGGACATGCAGCATACACATGTTCCATCTTTGACTGCCTCTATTTTGCTCAACCAATTGAGGAACCTCATGTTCTTCTTGATGTGGAGATGCAGTATGAGCAACACACACTGGAAGGTGCTCAGGATAGAAGACAAGTAGGTCCTGAGGGTGCTGGTGGTTCCAATCAACACACAAACTATCCAACACCGAGCTCTACAGATGGGAGAAGGGAACCTGACAAAGTCTCAGGTATGAATCTCTATAGAACCTTCAACTTGTGTATATATATATATATATATATATATATATATATATAACTATCCCCCATAGAGACTAAGTATTGGCCAGTACCAACTCAATACTGACCAAAGTCTCAAACGATCTTTCAAATATATATCCTATTATGGCCAACATAGTTAGCCCACTGCTACTATGCAACATTCAAACACTGATCACTCAAATGATCACTGTCAGTCTACAGTTGTCTCTAAATTCAAAGAGACAATAGTGGTTGATGTCACACTGACACCCACTGGTGCTGCTTGAATCATGTCCAGCTTATTTTTTAGTTGGATCACATGATTTAAGAAGTCATCACAAACCTTTAAGCCACAATAGCCAAATATTTTCCATGAGGTTTTAGCCACATTTCTGTTATCACTCTAATACCGAGTGATAAACATTGAAAATAAAAAGAAGCACATCCCAGGCTTCGATTTCCCAAACCCAAACCTGTTACACATGCTTTGCTGAAACACTCACTTTTTACTGAAAATTTCTTACACATGCTTTGCACAAGTCCACAATATTTCATCATGAACCAGATGAAATACAGACTTCACAATTCTGTTTAAATGATTATAGAGTTAAACAACAACACAATTCTATTTGATAAAGCTTTCTTACTAACCAGTTTTCTATTTTTGTTTCTTTAGCACCATCTGTGCAGGGTATTCAAGCATCTCAGGCTCAAGAAGAATAGGTGACCCTGTAAACAATCATGCAGCAGATCCTAGCCATGTAGAACACTCTGAACAGTATTCTGGCCTGGACGAACACCATGAATAGTGAAAGTGTCTCACTAAAACAGTCAGTGGCACTACTCCAACAGCAACATCAACCTCCACCGACTACACAATCTCAACATGGTGGAAACAATGAAGATGAAGGTGGTCATGATAGTAAGCCAATCAAATCACCCTCCAATGTTGATCCTGAGGGTGATACTGATGCTGCCACTGAGCCTATGCCCTCCCCTACTCAAGATGATCCTGAAGGGAACATAGGTTGTGATACTGAACCTCTTCCTTCCCCATCCAATGATAACAATAAGGGGGAGAAGAGACAAAGAGAAGGTGAGGTTGATCAACCTGAGCCATCTGCTCAGGGGGAGAAAAGAAGAAGGTTAAATGAAGATCAACTTCCACAACTACAACAACCATCTCAGCAATTCACTCACACTGAACCACTTCGGTTTCAGTATGAGAGAAGAAGACAAATAGGGAGGTCAGTCCCGCAACAACTTGAAAAACCATCTGAGCCATCTGCTCAGGGGGAGACAGTTACTGACCAACCTCAACAGGTTGATACAGAGCCACTTGCTGTTAAGGCAAAAAGCCTTACCCCTTAGGATCTTAAGATAACAAGACAACCTAGACTAGCTTAGAATAGTTTACAGAATAATTTAGCTAAGTTTATGAGTGATACTGAGTAGGCAGTATTGGCCACTCAGTATAAGTACTCAGTATTGGAAATCCAATATTGAGTAGAAGGACTGAGTTATATTTTTACATGTAACTGACTAACAATCTCTTGATCTTAGTCATTTTCCTTGTTCGGTCATTCGGTTACTCCTTTGCTCATTATGTAAGATCTCTATATCATTATAAATAGAGATCACCTTGCAAAGGAGAATTCATCAATTTACATATTTTACTTTCATACACTTGTAATTGATTAGTGGACATGTTATTCCGCAACAAGCCACATTTAGTGGATTTATACATTGACTATATTCTTGTCTTATCACTTTAATATTTCATACAGTGTAATAATCTATCAATTAACCTATATAACCAGGGTGTTGTGACCTAACACTTACTCAGGAAGTAAACAACCTGCAGATTATGGTTTACAGGCCATTCATCTGGCCTATTGCTGATGATGAAGATGAAGACCCAAATCCAGTGCCAAATCAAAACTTTCTCATCTATGCACTGGATATGGCAGAACAAGAAAGCTCTTCATCATCATCCTCCGATGATGAAGACCCAAAAGAACCTCAAGACTATCTAGTTACCAGAAGAAGAAGACCACACATAAGAAGTTTTATAAATGTGGTCCTCACTTCTTCTGAATCAAGTGAGGAACCTGCTCCTTTAATTACAAGACCAAGAAGACATGTCCATACTGTGGACAGTGATACTGAGCAGGTTCCAAAATTGACTCGCCAACAACTTTGTCAAGAACAAGAAAGATTTTTATATGAACAAGAGTTGGGGGTCAAAGAAGAACCAGGTACCGACCCAGATACTGATACTCCTGGTCCATCTCGCAGAGTTAAAAGAAAGGGCCCGGACCATATTCAACATTAATGGAATATGGTTGCTGCAAGGACTCGGTATAAAGAAGATAGGAAGGAGTTCTTGAAGACAAAAGCTCTCCCAAATGTGAGGAGCATACACTAATTAAACCTTGAGGTCAACAAGGTGAAAGTGCAGTCAAAAGATAGAAGGATCATAATTACCTGCAAAGGTTTAATCAGTCCTCCCATTAAGATCTTTCTTCATGACATTCAAAATATTGGTCTTCAAGACTGGGTCAAGATCACAAGACTGATCAAGGAGCTGCCAACGAGATCAACAATTGCTCAGATAGTCTTGGATGAGATCTGTGCAGTATCTGTTGTATGCTATGAGAAGGGACTACTCCATGAGGTGGAGTATAGGGCACTCAGTGTAATGACTGAAGTATACTCAAAAAACCGTCATGAGTGCCTCCATACATATAAATTTATTAGAAAGTACGCTCTTCCTCCTAACCTTGTATTTCAGGATCAAAAGAGTGTCATATATCCAACCTCTGGATATATGTACACTGACTCAGAGGATAGGGAGTGCTTCATCTCAGAAGCAGATCTGCCAAGGGCCCAAATCAGTCATCTGGTGGGACTAAAATGGATGATAACCAAGTAGGAGGACTCTTGGTTCAGAAAGAAGATCATTGCAGTGTTAAACAACAGAAGGGATGAACTGAGGAAAATAGAAGAGTTCATACACATCAAGCAAGAGGTCTTCTATGCGCATGAATCCATCAACAGCAGATGAAGAAGAAGACTCAGCTGTTTTGATGAAGAAGAAGACTCTGTTGTCTTCTTATTTTTTTTTCTGTATTTAAGTTCTCTTTGTATTATTGTCTTGTTATCATCAGATAGGAGAAGATTGTTAAGGCAAAAAGCCTTACCCCTTTAGGATCTTAAGATAACAAGACAACCTAGACTAGCTTAGATTAGATTGTAGAAAATTAGCTAAGTCTCGGTGTGATACTGAGTAGACAGTATTGGCCCCTCAGTATCAGAACTCAGTATTGGAAATCCAATACTTAGTGGAAGGACTGAGTTACATTCTCAAATGTAACTGACTAGACCAAATCCCTTGATCTTAGTCACTTTCTGTTAAGGCAAAAAGCCTTGCCCCTTTGGATCTTAAGATAACAAAACAACCTAGACTAGCTTTGATTAATATGTAGAATAATATAGCTAAGTTTAGGTCTGATACTGAGTGATCAGTATTGGAACTCAGTATCAGTACTCAGTATCAGATAGTGATACTGAGTACAAGGACTGAGTAGAAGGACTGAGTTACAATATGTAACGGACTAAGATCAAATCCCTTGATCTTAGTCATTTTCCTAGTTCAGTCCTTCGGTTACTCCTTTGCCCATTATGTAAGATCTCTATATCATTATAAATAGAGATCATCTTGCAAAGGAGAACACACCAATTCACTTTTACACTTTCATATCTTTTGTAATTGATCAGTGGTCTTGTTATTCGGCAACAAGCCACACTTACTGGAATTATACATTTGACTCATATCTTGTTCTTATACAATATTTGTCTTAGAGTTATAATTAACCAATCAATTAAACAACTAAACCAGGGTGTTGTGACCTAACAACTGGTATCAGAGCAGGCTAAATAAACTCTTATTTAGTCGATCTATAACCCTGGCAGCCATTCCTTATACTTATCCATCACTTACTCCAAAATCAAAAATGTCTACCATTGTTGCACCAATTATGTCTGGAAAGGGAGTACCCATCTTTGATGGTAAAGACTTCCATCAATGGAAGCTAAAAGCTCAGTGGTATCTCGAATCCATTCATCATGAAATGCTCACTGTGCTAAATGATGGTCCTATCATCCCACAAACTGTGGAACCCGTTGCTGCTACTGATGATGCTCCTGAGAGCATAAGGACAGTTCCAAAACTGAAACACACCTGGACTGATACTGACCGTCAGTTATTCAGTCTAGACTCAAGAGCAAAGGGAGTGATTGGTAATGCTGTTACCAAAGAAATACTTAATGCAATTATGAAATTGCCAACAGCAAAGGCTATGTGGGATAGCCTATCAGTCACCTATGAGGGCACAACAAAGGTGAAGTTGCAAAGAAAAAGCAACATGAGAAGGAAATATGAAAACTTCTTCTCAACTCCTAATGAAGACATCACCACTCTCTATAACAGGTTCAATATTGTTATCCATGATTTAATCAGTGTAGGCATTGTGAAAGAGGAAGGAGAGCTTGTTCAAAAGTTCCTGGATAGTCTTCCTCAACAATTTCTTGACATGACAAACTCTGTCAATGCTGCTAACAACATTGAGTCATACACTCTTCAAACTTTGTATGGTCTAATGTTGAATCATGAGGAGAATAATGATGCAAGACTGATCAACTGGAAGAAAACTGACAAGTCTTCCACTGGCATGGCTCTAGTTGTGCAACAGGCCTATACTGTGACTGAGCCAGATGAACCAGAAGTTGATCTAGCTGATGCTGAGACAGAAGAGCTTGAAACTCAAATGGCTCTTATGTCTATGAAGCTGGATCAGTTGAAGAAGAAGAGGCTTGGTGTTAGCTCTTCTAATACTGACCCAAGATCAGGTCTTTGCTATAGGTGTGGAAAGCCTGGACATATTGCTGCAAATTGTCATACCAAGTCTTCTGAGACTGACCAAAATGACAAGATTGCATACCGAGCAAAGAGGTATAGAGACAAATATGTCAAGCTGAAGAATTGGAGCAAGGGCAAGAGGGCAGAAGGGAATGGAGCACCTCATCAAGCACTTTACTCAGAAGCCTGGATGGATGAAGACTTAAGTGATGATGAGGAAGAGATTGAGAATAAAGCCTTTATGGCTTTCACTGAAGATGATTTGAAGAGCTCCTTTGAAAAGGATATCAAAGAGGCTGAGAGGATGAGTGTTCATACTGATTGGGATTCCACTCAGTTGTACAAGGTAAGTTCCTTTCAAACTTATTCAGTGAATGAAAAAACTAAGATTTTTGAGTATATGATTGTTGATCTTAAAACTTCCGTACAAAAAGAAAAAGCTTTAAAATTAACAATTCAAGAACTTGAAAGGGTAAATAATGAAAACTTAGATAAACTAGCAAAGTATAAAGATTTAGAATTAAATTTTTCAGATTTAAAAGACATTAACCAAAGATTAGCTGATAAAGCTCATTTACACAAACTTGAAAAAGAGAAATTTGAAAAACAGTGTAAATCTTGGGGAAATGCTTCAATAAAATTAAATAAATGTTTAAATCAACAATTCCCAGAAAATGTGAGGGCTGCACTTGGTGTTGATCCTCAATTTAAAATTAGGAATAATTTTGCTGATTTATTTGAAGAGTTTTCTAGTATGAACCCTATTAATTTTGTAAAAGCTAAAACTTTATGTGAAGTTGGATGTCAAACTGAGTCAGATGATGAGGAAAATGAAATTTTAGAAAAACCTATTGGTCCTTTCATCTGCTCAAAGTGCTATACTGAGCTACAAGAACCCAGTATTGAATTTTCTATAAAAGATATTTCTGATACTGAGCTCCCAATAGATCAGGTTGACACTTCTGCTGTTCCACCTTTTGAATTATTATTTAATACAACAACTTTTGAATTATATAATGATAATAAGACAACTTCTATCTCTAATGTTTCATCTAATACAGAAGTTGCAGGAACAGAAACATCATATACTGAGAAATCTAAAGAACCTGTTAAAGTTGTTTCTTCAAAACATGATAAACAAAAAACAACTTCAACCTGGTCCACAGTTGGTAGAAACAAGAAGTCTTTCACTAATAAAATTAGAAAGACTTCTATGCCAAATAAAAAGAAGCAATCAGATCCACCACCCTTTAAACCAGTAAAACAAAATGTTAAAACACCTATTAAAAATGACAAAAATAACATTTTAAAAACACTTGGTGATCAGGTCAAATCTTTAAGTAAACAATTTGCAAAACTTGTTCATACTGATCTACCAAAAGTGCAACATTTTTCAAAAATACCTTATGAAAATATGTTTAGAAATAGACCTAGAAAATGTTATAGGTGTCATCATACTGATCATAAGGGAGATGAATGCTGGACTGATCTCTCAAGTCCTAGGTACTCAGTACCAAAGAAAAGGAGAGAAACTAAGTCAGTATCACCAAAGAAAACCTCAAAAGTTTTCACCGAAGTGATACTGACCTCTCCACATAAAGAGATCAAGTCAAAATATGTTTATCCCACCAAAGGTCCCATTCAAAAATGGGTTCCTAAAAAGAACTAACTCTTATTTTGTGTCTTGTGCAGGGTGACATAAAATGGTATTTAGATAGTGGCTGCTCAAGACACATGACAGGCAGTATGGAATACCTTCTCAATTATACTCCAGAGAAGGGTCCTTCTGTTAAATTTGGAGATGACTCGGTGGGAAAGACAAGAGCTTATGGTGTGATCAAGGCAGGCAACATAACTTTTAAAAGAGTTGCCTATGTAGAGGGTCTTAAACACAATCTGCTCAGTATCAGCCAGATGTGTGATGATGACAATGAAGCTCGATTCAGGAAGGTTGCAGGAATTATCTACAATGATAAAGGGCAGCCTGTACTCATTGCTAGAAGAGAAAAAGATGTATATGTGGTCAACCTATCTGAAATAGACCCAACTATTCGAGTATGCCTGCTTTCTAAAGTCAAGCCAGAATTGCATTGGCTATGGCAGAAGAAACTCTCTCACATCAACTTTAGAAATATCAACGAGCTCAGTATGAAGAAACTGGTGAGAGGGTTGCCCACTATTACTTATTCAAAAGATAAGTTATGCTCAGCATGTGAAACGGGCAAGCAGAAGAAGAGTTCATTCAAGTCCAAAGTCAATCATTCCATTAATGAACCTCTTACTATGATACATATGGATCTTTTTGGCCCCATCAGCACACCATCTTTGGCCAAAAAGATCTATACTCTAGTCTTGGTTGATGAATTTTCAAGATATACTTGGGTCATCTTCCTCAAGACTAAGTCAGATGCAACAACAGAAATCATTGCCTTTATAAAAAGAGAGGAACTTCAAAAAGGCAACAAGGTCAAGCAACTTAGAAGTGACCATGGTACTGAGTTTAAGAACTCAGTATTAGCCGATTTCTGTGAAGAAAAAGGAATCAATCAAAACTTCTCTGCAGCCTACACACCACAACAAAATGGTGTTGTAGAAAGAAAGAATAGAACACTGATTGAAGCTGCAAGAACTTTATTATGCCATGCTGGACTGGTACTGAGTTTCTGGGCTGAAGCTGTAAACTGTGCAAACTTCACTCAGAATAGAGCCACTATAGTCCAAAGACATCTGAAGACTCCATATGAGTTATACAATGGCAAGATTCCTAATGTGGAATACTTCCACATCTTTGGGAGTAAATGCTTTGTACTCAGTACAAAACAAAATCTCAACAAATTTGCTCCCAAAGCAAATGAAGGTGTGTTCATGGGCTACTCTCCACACTCTAAAGCTTTCCGAGTGTATATCATCTCAACCAAGATGATTGTAGAATCCATTCATGTCACATTCGATGAAGATCAGAATGAGCATTCTACCTCAGCAAGTGAAGACATAAGTGGCATAGATATTCTATGCAATCCAGAACACTCCATTGCTGAACAACCCAAGTTTCATCCACACTTTATTCCCAATAAGTTTAATGAAACTGATCAAGGTCAAACTCAGTATCACTCAACTGCGACTAATACTGAGGTTCCCATAACAGAGGACCTCCATACTGAGTTTCCAACTAATGATCTGAACCACTCTACCTATGAAGAAGGTGAAACATCCAACACTTCACAAGAATCCACATCAACTCTGGAAAATGAAGATGAACAGCAACCTGCGCTGTCTAATAATGACCAGAATTCCACTCAGTATCAGACACAAGACACACCAAATCAACAAGATATTGTTGATCCTATTTCAAATGCTCCTCTAGGAAACAATTTAAGGGAACACAGAGACCATCCACACTCAAACATTATTGGTCCTATTGAAGAAGGTGTCCAAACAAGAAGAAAATTAGAATTTCCAACCCAAGCAACTGCAAATTTTTGTTTCTTCTCAAGTTTCCTATCTACCATTGAACCAAAGAAAGCTGATGAAGCTTTATTAGATGAAGATTGGGTAGAGGCTATGCAAGAAGAGCTCACAGAGTTTGAGAGAAACAAAGTTTGGAACTTAGTACCACCTCCTACTGGCAAAACTATTATTGGTACTAAGTGGGTGTTCAGAAACAAGATGGACAAGGATGGTGTTGTCATCAGAAACAAAGCAAGGTTAGTTGCTCAAGGTTACAGGCAAGAAGAAGGCATTGACTATGATGAAACTTTTGCACCAGTTGCAAGAATTGAAGCTATTAGGTTGTATCTTGCATATGCAGCCTTTAAGAATTTCAAAGTTTATCAGATGGATGTCAAAAGTGCTTTCTAAATGGAAAACTATAAGAAGAAGTTTACGTTAAACAACCTCCAGGTTTTGTTGATCCTAAATTTCCTAATTATGTTTTCAAGCTTGATAAAGCTCTATATGGGCTCAAACAAGCTCCAAGAGCCTGGTATGACACCCTGTCTGAGTATCTTATTGAAAATAAATTTACAAGAGGTAAAATTGATAAAACATTATTTTCAAAACGGAAAGGTTCTGACATCTTACTCATTCAGATATATGTAGATGATATTATCTTTGGCTCCACTGACAAGTCAATGTGTGACTGGTTTGCTAAGATAATGTCAACTCAGTATCAAATGAGTATGATGGGAGAACTTACTTACTTTCTTGGTTTACAAGTTGAACAAAAGCCTGATGGCACTTTTATAAATCAAAGTAAGTATGTGCATGACATGTTAAAGAAATATAAATTTGAAAATTTATCTTCCATGCACACTCCTATGTGTACTCAGGATAAGATAAGTAAGGATGAAACTGGTAAACCAGTATGTCAATCCACATACCGAGGTATGATTGGTTCCTTACTTTACTTAACTGCTAGCAGGCCTGATATCATGTTTGCAACATGTTTGTGTGCTCGGTATCAGGCTGATCCTAAAGAATCACACATGAAAGCAGTTAAACGCATCTTTAGATATCTTACAGGTACTCCTAACCTGGGTCTTTGGTATCCCAAAGATTCAAACTTTCACCTTGAAGGGTACACAGATGCAGATTTTGCAGGTTGTAGATTGGACAGAAAGAGCACAAGTGGAGGATGTCAATTCCTAGGTGGAAGACTAGTTGGTTGGTCATCCAAGAAGCAAAATTCGGTAGCAACTTCCACAGCAGAAGTAGAATATGTTGCTGCAGGAAGTTGTTGTGCTCAATTATTATGGATGCAGTATCAACTCTTAGACTATGGGTTCAACTTTCATAAGACTCCCATTCATTGTGATAACAAGAGTGCTATTGCTATCACAGAGAACCCAGTCTATCACTCCAAAACCAAGCACATTGATATCAGACACCACTTTATTCGAGATAATGTGGAAAAAGGGAAGGTTGAGGTAGATTATGTACCAACAGATGAACAATTGGCCGATGTGTTTACTAAACCTCTCCCTGAGGAAAGGTTTATGTATTTACTAGGGTAATTAGGTATGTTGAATCCTTAATTTTCCTTAATTTTCTTTAAAACTGAACGCTCAGTATCACTCCTGTTGATACTGACCGCTCAGTATCACTAGTCTGTTATCATCAAAATTTAAAATTTTTATTTTTTTTATTAATTTCAAGAGTAAATTAATTGTTTTTATATTTTTTAAAATTTTTAAAATTAATTTTTTTTACTCAGTATTGGGGTATGACGGCTCTTACACCGACTTAATCCTCATACTGCTCAACGGTAACCTTTCTTAATAGGAAAGTTACCGTTGGCAGAGGATAAGGCAGTCAAATCAGTCGTTTTTACTTCCCAATACCTTAATTATCTTTCAAATCTCCTATAAATAACCGTTTATTTTTACTTCAAATATTTTTCAACGGTTATTTCATTATTCTTTTAAATTCTCTCTGCGATTAACGATTTCACTCTTTCTTAGCAAGCAAAACTCTTAAATCAAAATCACAGATGGCAAATTACACTTTCATCGCTCCAGAAGTTGAATCGGAAATCAAATTCCGAAACGATGAACTGCCCAGGTTTGCAAGGAACAACATAACAGCAAACTTCAATATTCCTCAAGCCTGGGTATGCCAAGAATTCACAAACATTGTGACTTTTCTGAAGAATTGCCCAAATGCTCGTGCACTGACCTTGTCTCCTCGAGCAATTTACCCAGAAATGCTATGCGAGTTTTGGTACTCTGCTACACTCGATTCTCCAGATATGATTGCTGGGTGGGTAATTAGAGATCAAAGAAGGGCATTTGTTTCTACTGCCATCATTCGTGAAGCACTGAGACTTCCCGCCCAAGCTCGGTATGGTCCATTCGTTGATAGAACAGAGGCACGCTCAGTTTTACCATTTTTGGGTCGAAGAGGAACAACGGGCACAATCAAAAGAAACGAATTTGGTCCTATGTGGGGTATTCTCATTACAACAATAATTCAGTGTATGACCCACAAGACGGGTGCTTTGGACCAAATAAATGAATTTGGGATGCAAATAGTACATGCCTTGTACTATGGAAGAAACATTGATTATGCACGGCTCATTTTCAATGAACTAGCTGCTCTGGTTCGGGCTAACACAAGGGAATGCAATGTCCCTTTCTGCAGATTTTTATCACTCATCTTTCAACATTCAATGCCCACACATACTTATGATGAGTTTCACAGTCCAAGGGTTGATCTTCCTCCTCTTAGTGAGAAGATCTTCTTTTACAGGCCAAGACAAGGAGAGCCTCTACTGAGCCCTTATATGTGGGCCATTGTTCAAGAACATATAAATGATGCAGAGGACATGTCTGATACTGAATCAGACAATGATGATGATGATGATAATGATGATAATAGTGGTAATGGAGAACAGACAGGTCAAGATGTTGAGATGCAGGATGTTCCACAAGTTCAAGAACCAACTCAACAACATATCTCTCTACCTGCACAGGATCCTGATGCTCCTCATATTGAAACAGTTTTTGATACTGAGTCCTCCGAAGACACACCACTGGTTCTTCAAAGAAGAAGAAGGAATCTTTCCCCTATCATTATGGGAAACTTATCATCTGAGGAGGTGCAGCCTGCCAATGTTCCATCATTAACTGCATCTCTTCAAGCCCAAAGCTTAGTTGCAGCCACCGCTGACCTTCCAGGTCCAGAACTAATTCCAACTGCTCAACCAATTGAGGAACCTCATGTTCCTCTTGATGTGGAGATTCAATATGAGCTAATTTCACTGGAAGGTGCTCAGCAAGACAGAGAGGTCGGTATTGAAGATATTGGTGCTGAAAATCCACAATCACATGATCCTGCACCGACCTCTGCAGATGCTAGAAGGGAATCTGACAGAGTCTCAGGTATGAATTTCTAAAAAGCCCTTAAACTTATATATATATATTTCATTCCCAAATAGAGACTAAGTATTGGCCAGTACCAACTCATTACTGACCAAAGTCTCACACGATCTTTCAAATATATATCCTTTTATGGCCAACATAGCTAGCCCACTGCTGCTATGCAAAATTCATATACTGAGCACACAATTGATCATTGTCAGTCTACAGTTGTCTCATCTTAACGAGACAATAGTGGTTGATGTCACACTGACACCCACTTGTGCTGCTTGAATCATGTCCAACTTATTTTTGAGTTGGATAGCATGATTCAAGAAATGATCACAAACCCTTAAGCCACAAAATCCAAAAATTTTCCATGGGGTTTAGCCACATTTCTGTTATCATTCTAATACCGAGTGATAAACATTGAAAATAACAAGAAGCACATCCCAGGCTTCGAATACTCAAACCCAAACCTTTTAGTAAATGTGACTTATCCTATACTGAGCTACTTAAATTTACACACTCACTTTTACTAAAATCTTCTTACACATGCTATGCACAAGTCCACAGTATTTCATCCTAAACCAGATGAAATACAGACTTCACAAACTCTGTTTATATGATTATAGAGTTAACCAACACCACAATTCTATTTGATAAACCTTTCTTTTTAACCAGTTTTATTTTTTATTTCTTTAGCACCATCTGTGCAGGGCATTCAGGCATCACAGGCTGCAGGAGACCAAGTGACTCTGCAAGCAATCATGCAGCAAATTTGGGCCATCCAACATACTCAAAATATAATACTGGCCAGAATGGACACGATGAGTAGTGATATTGACTCAATAAAATAGTCAGTCTCACTACTTCAACAACCACATCAACCTCCACAAACTCCACCATTTTCACATGGTGACCACAATGAAGAAGGAGAAGGAGAAGGAGGTGCTGGTGATACTGATGCTGCAACTGAGCCCATGCCCTCCCCTACTCTTGAAGAACCTGAAGGGGACATGGGTGGTGATACTGATCCTCTTCCCTCCCCATCAAATGATAACAAAAAGGGGGAGAAGAGACAAAGAGATACTCAGGTTGATCAAACTGAGCCATCTGCTCAGGGGGGAGAAAAGAAGACGATTGAATGAAGATCAACCTCCACAACAAGAACAACAACATCAGCAAAGCCCTCATACTGAGCCACTTCGGATTCACTATCACAGAAGAAGACAAAGAACTAGGTCAGCATTACAAGTTCAAGGTCAACTTGAGCCATCTGCTCAGGGGGAGACTCATACTGACCAACCACAACAAGCCTATACTGAGCCATCTGCTTAAGAAGAAAATAACTTGCAAATTGTGGTCTATACGCCTTTCATCTGGCCTATTGCTGATGATGAAGATGAAGAACCAAATTTAGTGGACTATGCACTAAATCTGGTAACAAGAAAGTTCTTCATCATCATCCTCGGATGATGAAGAACCAGAAAATCTGGTGATTAGAAGAAGGAGTTCCTTATCAAGAAGACCTATCAATGCTGTTCTCACTTCTTCTAAATCAAGTGAGGAATCTGCTCCTTTGGTAACAAGACAAAGAAGACCTGTTCATACAAGGGACAGTGATACCGAGCAGGCTCTAAGACTGACTCCTCAACAACTCTGGGCAGAACAAGAAAGATTTTTATATGAGCAAGAGTTGGGAGTCAAAGCTGAACCAGAATCTGACCCAGATACTGATACTCCTTGTCCTTCCCATAGAATTTCAAGAAAGGGTCCAGACCATATTCAACATTACTGGAATATGGTTGCTGCCAGGACTCAGTATAAGGAGGAAAGAAAGGAGTTCTTGAAGACCAAAACATTTCCAAATGTAAGGGGGATACATTGGTTAAACCTGGATGTCAATAAAGTAAAAGTGAAGCTCAAAGAAGGAAGAATCACTATCACTTGTACTGGCTTAACCAGTCCTCCCGTGAAGTTATTTATTCATGATATTCCAAGAATTGGTCTTCAAGACTGGGTGAGGATCACAAGACTGATCAAAGAGCTTCCAAAGAAATCAACATATGATCAAATAGTCTTCGATGAGATCTGTGCAGTCTCTGCAGTATGTTATTAGAAGGGCTTGCTCCATGAGATAGAGTATAGAACGCTCAGTGTGATGACTGAAGCTTACTCAAACAACAGACCAGAATGCCTTCATACATACAAGTATCTTAGAAAGTACCCTCTTCCTTCTAACCTTGTTTTTCAGGATCAAAAGAGTGTCATATATTCAACTTCTGGATATATGTATACTGACTCAAAGGATAGAGAGTGCTTCATTTCTGAAGAAGATCTACCAAGAGCTCAAATCAGTCACCTTGTTGGACTGAAATGGATGATCACCAAGAAAGAAGACTCTTGGTTCAGAAAGAAGATTGTTGCAGTTCTGAATTGTAGAAGGGATGAACTCAAAAGCAGAGAAGAGTTTGTCCACATCAAACAAGAAGTCTTCTATGAGAATGAAGCCATCAACAGCAGATGAAGAAGAAGATATTGCTACCTATGCTGTTGTATTTTTTGTTTGTCTCTTTGTAATTGTTTTGTTATCATTAGATAGGGGGAGATTGTTAAGGCAAAAAGCCTTGCCCCTTTGGATCTTAAGATAACAAAACAACCTAGACTAGCTTTGATTAATATGTAGAATAATATAGCTAAGTTTAGGTCTGATACTGAGTGATCAGTATTGGAACTCAGTATCAGTACTCAGTATCAGATAGTGATACTGAGTACAAGGACTGAGTAGAAGGACTGAGTTACAATATGTAACGGACTAAGATCAAATCCCTTGATCTTAGTCATTTTCCTAGTTTAGTCCTTCGGTTACTCCTTTGCCCATTATGTAAGATCTCTATATCATTATAAATAGAGATCATCTTGCAAAGGACAACACACCAATTCACTTTTACACTTTCATATCTTTTGTAATTGATCAGTGGTCTTGTTATTCCGCAACAAGCCACACTTAGTGGAATTATACATTTGACTCATATCTTGTTCTTATACAATATTTGTCTTAGAGTTATAATTAACCAATCAATTAACCAACTAAACCAGGGTGTTGTGACCTAACACTTTCCGTGACCGGTCCTTTCATTACTCCTTTGCCGATCTTGTAAGATCTCTATATCACTATAAATAGAGATCACTTGGAAAAGGAGTACTCACCAATTTATACGTTCAATTTCACATCCTTTGTAATTGTTAATTGGTCTTGTATTTCCTCTACAAGACACACTTTGTGGAATAATATACGTTTGACTAAATTACTGTGTTTATCACATTAATTGTCTTAACTAAATTATAATCTAACAATTAGCAAACAAACCAGGGTTGTTGTGACCTAACGGTAATTAGAGATAGTTAGCTTGTTTAGTGTTGAGGGTATATAAGGGGGTGTTTAATCATGATGATGTAACATTTCTCATTTTAACCTAATCGCAATTCAGAAAGTGTGTGTTTTCTTCTCTTTCTCTCTAGATCTCTCTCTCTGTCTCTCTAAAACCACCTCACTTGAATCTATCCATATTCAAATCTAGCCATGAATTCAATGGATTATGCATTCAATTAGTGCTAACAAGTGGTTTCAGAGCATAATCCAATAGGAACAGATCCAAAATCGTCCCAAAATGGTTCTGATTTGAAGAAGTTTTGAAGGTTTTTGAAGAAGTTTTGAAGGTTTTTGAAGAAGAAGAGCTCAGATCTGGAAATCGAAATTTGAGGAGTGGATCATCGTTTTTAGTAGATCATTAAATTCCTCTCATGATTCTAATAACCTTAGAATCAAGTTTCGATTGCATCCATTAAGTATAGATCTCAATTTCGTGATTTTAGTAAAAACCTTGAAAACTCACCTTTTCTACTGTAAAATCGAAATTGTCATCTGATTTGTTATCTTTTGAGTTAGTATATTAGATCAATCTGTGCGAAATTGAATTTCGAGTGTTTTGGGATTTGAATTAATCAACTTGGTTAAGAATTGAGCAATCTAGGATCGATTTAGTGAAGTTTTTGGCTGGTTTCGTTCGTAACTGGTGAAGAACGAAGAACGTTCTCAGCTCGAAGCTCAAGAACGATCTTGGCTTCGAATCGACCTGAGAACAGAAACATCTCGGCTCGAGATCTTAAACATCTCGGCTCGAGAACCAACAGTAACATCTCGGCTCGAGTTCTTGAACATCTCGGCACGAGTTCTTAAACATTTTGGCTCGAGAACCAACAGTAACTTCTCGGCTCGAGTTCCTAAACATCTCATCTCGAGAACCAACAGTAACTTCTCGGCTTGAGTTCCTGAACATCTCGGCTCGAGAACGATCAAACATCTCGGCTCGATAACTTTCGTCTTCTCGGCTCGAAAACACTTCGAACCTTTACCCCCGTCGTAATATAAACTTAACCCATACAAATAATAGCTTCAAAAGATGCACTTTCAATCAGAACGGATCTCAAACCACTAGTTCTCTACAGAGGAGAGTATCCTCAGTGGAAGAAACGGTTTCTCCACTTCATTAAAAGTCAAGAGTTAGCAACTGAAATTCTAGATTCACTTGAAAATGGTAATGCTCAATTTTACGAAGATATTGTTGCTGCTCCAAATGTTACTCCTGCAGTTATTGGTGACCGATTTCCTATCCCTCCTGCTCGATATAGTGTTGAACAAAGGCAACGTGCCAAAGCAGATTTACAAGCATATTCGTTCATGCTTCAAGGCCTACCAAATGACATCTATAACAGCTTAGATAGTATTGAAATGGTAAAGAACTCTGGGATGAAATCAGAAAACAAATGGAAGGAACACAATTAAGAAATAAAGCAAAAATGGTCACAACTTTAAATTCCTATCAATCATTCAAAGCTACCATCGGGAAAGACTTACAAACCACTTATCATCGATACTCTTTGTTAAATGATCTCCACAAAAATAGTTTAACAAAGGGAAATCTTGAGATCAATATCAAATTCATCAACAGTCTTCTCCCGGAATGGGAAATGTTTGGAAATAGTGCTATGCAGCATAAAGATCTCAGTTTGATAGATATTCATGAGCTGTATGAATACTTGTATCAAAATGCACCAATGGTGAAGAACATAGCAAAGCCAAAAAAGAAACAAAAGATACTCTTGCACTTCTTACAAAGCAACATCAGCTAAATGCGGCTGCTAAAATGAAGGAAAAAGTAGTAGAACCCACACCTGCAAAGAATGATGACATGGATAAAGAACTACAATAAGTGTTACAGGCTATATCTCTCATCTCCAACTATCAAAAGAAATATTACTCAAAGCCAACAAGCAAAAATCTGAGATATTCATCCAACTTTAAACCTGCTCAATCTGCTACAGTTTCAACTGACGAGCCAACCATGACACCTTTGGATCCTACAAAGAAATGCTATAATTGTGGTGTTGCTGGTCACTTCTCCCGTGATTGCACGAAACCAAAAGTTTGTGACTCTGAGTACATCAAACGGAAGATGTTAATGGCAAAACAAATTGAAACCGGCAAAGTGTTGTTACCACAAGATCTTCAATGGATGGAAGATTCAGAACCGGAGGATGAAGAACATGTTGCAAACTTGTGCTTCATGGCAAGAGAGAATGCTGAGCTTTCTGACCATTTCAATGAGGAAGCCAACAAAGAAATCGAGGTAATCAGTTCTCTCTTACTAATTCTGATCATTCCACTAATTCTGATACTTGTTTTGATAACTATCTGATTTCTGAAATTGATTCTTAAAAACAAACAATTTTACTTGAAAAAGCGATAAATGCTCAATTTTTAGAACGTTTAAATGATTTAGAAAATGAACGTGAACAATTTGCTCATTTAGGTGAACAACTTGTCTATCGTATTACACAAAATCAAAATTTTGAAGCAGAAAATCTGGATTTACAAACACATGTAGCAAAATTAAAGGACCAATATGACTCTGAGATTCAAAATTTATTTAATACAATCTCAGAAAAAGATCTTGAAATCACCAATCATAAAAATTCTCAAAATACAATTTCAAATGATCAAAATGATAAATACTACAAATTGTATATCGATACATTTCAGGAACTTCAAATAACAAGAAATTGGTTCAAACGAAAACAACAAGAATTTGATGATAATGAAAAACAATTTAATTCTTTAAACATCCAAATAAAACAATTATCTACAAAATTGAATGAAAGTCAGATCATTTCATCAAATGAAATAAATAACCAACAAAATGTCATAAATCAAGTTCAAAATGACAACACTCATTTAAATGCTCACATCAAACACCTTGAAGAATTGTTTGCCAAAAGAGGACAAACTGATCGGACTATTCAGTTCAACAAACCGAAAGAGTTCAAATATTTCAATTCCAAACAAGGGTTAGGTGCTGACGATGTGCTCCCAACGCTATATGATTACAGCTACATGCAAAGAGATATCTGGCAGAGCTTTGTGAGAATAACCGATGAAGAAAAAGAAATTGAGACATTCAATAGAGCAAAGGAGGAGAATGCACAAATTAGTTTCAATTATACTGAACTGAATAAAACTTATGAAACTAAAAAGGCAAAATTTTAAAATGATGAATATTTTCCGATAATAACACTGGATGATTTTGATATTAAAGGAAACAATGTCCTTCAACAGAAAGTGACACGAAATATTTATATTCCATCTCTAATTCTCGAAAATAAAATTTGCCATTTAGAAACTGAAATCGATGAAACACATAAGACATTTTATAAAGAAAAATCAGTTTTACAAACCAAAATTTATGAATTAGAGGATAAAATTGGTAAAATAAATTCGGTTCATGTTCAAAGTGATTCTCCAACACCAAAGTCTCTCCTTCAAAAATCTTTATCAACCAAAACTCCAGTTATTTGAAAAAGAGGTTCTAATTCGATTGTTTTCAATGTTTTAGATAGAACTTTAGAGTCCAAGCTTAAGAAGCCCATGCAAGTCGGACTCAAAGGAGTAACTTAGATTAAGAAGTCTAAGTCGTCTACTTCTAGTATGCTTAAGTCAAAGGAACTTAAGAAGTCTAGTTCATCTTCGCCTTTAGTTTCTTCTTTTTCTAATTCAAATAAATGTAATAAATCCACAAATTTTATTTCTCCGAAAGAAAAGTATGGAATTGTTTATGATGTTGCAGTTTACCGTCCAGTTAATTACACTGTTAATGGTGTAAATTTGATTATTAAAACTGATAAAAATGGCAAAAAGGTTTATTTTGATAAAAAGACAAATAAACCAATTTCTCAGTATGATGAACGATATATTATTAGGCTTGACGCTCCATGTGGTCCTCAAAACGATGTACTTCATAAATCTGGTAAAATCATTAAATCATGCAAAACTCATTTACCACATCCATGCAAGACATATGTTTCTCATCCGTTGAATACGAAACATAAATATTCTACTCCACAAATTTACAAACCAGTGAATGTTTCGTCCAAGACCCCACCGATCTCTGATAGAGTTGTGTCTACTCAATGTCAAATTTGAGGAAGTTCAACACCTAAATCGTGTAATTAAGATTTCCCAACGAAATCTCACAAGATGGATGCCAAACAATCCACATTTGTTAAATACAAATGGATCAAAAATGAACAATCAAAATGTATTTTACATTCCCCTGTGAAATCTTTTAAATGGTATATCAAATCAACAAACTCAGAACTGCCTCTTTGAAGTTCTCCAAAATCTCTAAATTAATCTCTCATTAAATTCTACATAAAACAACATTACTAATCGTACAGGACCCATAATTGATTGGGTACCTAAATTGTTTTAATTGTTTTATGTAGAATACATGGTATCTTGATTCTGGATGCACAAGACATATGACCGGAAACAAGAAATTATTAACGAATTTTAGAGATAAATATTTGGGAACTGTTAGGCTTGGAAATGATCATTTGGGTGCCATCATGGGAATTGGAGATATTATTCTTGAAAATTTAATAATTAGAAATGTGACTTATCTTGCTCACAACTTTTTTAGTATTTGTCAATTTTGCGATAAGACATTGGAAGTAAATTTTCGTTCTAAGAAATGTGTTGTTCGAACTTATGAGGGCAAAGAGCTTTTAACTAGCACTCATGAGTCAAATCTCTTCACAATCAACTTAAATGATGTAGTCCCACTTGAAGAGGTGTGTCTTGTTTCGAACGCAACGTCCAATGAATCATGGTTGTGGCACCATCGGCTATCACACCTTAATTTCAAATCTATTAATAAGTTGGTAAAGGGTGGCCATGTTTCTGGCCTTCCGGATGTCTCTTTTGAAAAAGATCATCTATGTTCTTCTTGTGAAATGGGAAAGATGAAGAAGAAGTCACATAAGTCCAAGCCAGTACAAAGTACATCCGAACCGTTAGAATTGCTTCACATAGATCTATGTAGACCAATGAGTGTACAATTGATAGCTGGTAAACAGCATGTGTTGGTGATTGTTGATGACTACTCACGTTATACCTGGGTTCACTTCTTACGTACCAAAGATGAAGCTGCAGATATTATTATCGCCTTCATTAAGACACTGTATGAATTGATTAATAATCGATCCCCAATGTTAAATTTTTCCATATTTTTGGGAGTCGGTGCTTCATCCTCAATGACAAAGACAAATTGAATAAATTTAAAGCTAAAGCGGATGAAGGAATATTTGTTGGGTACTCATGTGAATCTGAATATTTCAGAGTATATAATCGGTCAAATCAAACGATAAAAGAAAGTGTCAATGTTACTTTCGATGAGGCATTCCCTCTGGATTCACTGACTACAAATGTTGAAATTCCTTTACCTTCATCGTCGCCTTCCACATCTGAAAATGACTTAGATGTCTTGTTTGAACTTCTTTATGATGATTATTATTATAACATTAGACATACCGTACTTGAGGAGGCTCGTGTTCCATTTCCTTCGGCAGCAGATGTTCAATCTATGACTGCACCAGAAATGCAAAGTCCAAGTTCTACTGATTCTCCATCTCAATCATCTGCTTCTCCCACTACCACCTTATCAGCATCAAATTCTGACTCTTCATCTTCATCATTGGGAAACCAATCATCATCGGATATTCCTCCACCTTCTACTCAAGCTGCCGGTGTCTCTGATCCAATCACTGCTCCAGCACAAGCTCCACCTTTAGTGATTGATTTTTCCAAATTCAATGTACAACGAGTTGATCCTCCACCTTCTTCGTCCACTACTCAAACTGCAATAACCCCACGTCCTGCATTAACCGATACCTCCAATATTATTCCAGGTCAACTTCCACTTCCCCATTCTCTGAAATGGACGAGAGCGCATCCTTTACATCAAATAATTGGAAATCCTGACTCTTCTGTTCAAACCCGTGGAGCAACAACTGATGCATGCCAATACTCATCTTTTTTATGCTCTAATGAACCTAAGAAAGTAAGTGAAGCTCTAACAGACCCAGACTGGATTATTTCAATGCAAGAGGAAATCAATCAATTTGAACGACTGAAAGTTTGGCATCTTGTTCCAAAACCACCTAGAAAATATATTGTTGGTAAAAAATGGATTTTTAAGAATAAAAAGGATGAAAATGGGATTGTTATTCGAAATAAAGCACGCCCGGTTGCTAAAGGTTATTCTCAACATGAGGGTATTGACAATGAAGAAACGTTTGCTCCGGTTGCAAGATTGAGGTCATTCGTATATTTCTGGCATATGCAGCACACAAGAATTTTACAATCTATCAAATGGATGTAAAAACTGCATTTCTAAATGGCATTCTCAATGAAGAAGTTTTCATTCATCAACCCGAAGGTTTTGTAGATCCTCACTTGCCTAACCATGTCTACATCCTTGATAAAGCTTTATATGGTTTGAAGCAAGCTCCTCGTGCGTGGTATGATGTGTTATCCAAATTTTTAGTCGAATATGGTTTTTCAGAAGGCAAAGTCGACACAACTCTATTCATCAAACGTCAAGGGGAGGATATTGTCCTCATTCAGATCTATGTAGATGATATTATCTTTGGTTCTACAAATCATAAATACTGCAAACGGTTTTCTGATCTTATGATTAAAAGATTTCAAATGAGTATGATGGGGAGATGAATTTCTTTCTAGGTCTACAGGTTCGTCAGTTACCTACCGCGATCTTCATTAATCAATCAAAGTATATCACTGATTTGTTGAAGAAGTATCTGATGGATGATTGTAAACCAATTTCTACACCAATGTCACCTGGTTCAAAATTGCATGTTGATCCTGACGGAAAGCTAGTTGATGTCACAAACTATCGAGGCATGATAGGGTTATTATTATATCTAACTGCCAGTCGACCAGATATTATGTTCCCTACTTGCGTTTGTGCTCGGTATTAGGCTGCTCCTAAAGAGTCTCACTTTCAAGCAGTCAAACACATCTTTCGTTACTTAAAGGGTACTCGAGATCTTGGTCGTTGGTATCCCAAAGAAACTTCGTTTGACTTGTCAGCATTCTCTGATGCTGATCATGCTGGCTGTATGTTAGATCTTAAAAGCACACCTGTTAAGGCAAAAAGCCTTACCCCTTTATGAATCTTAGGATAACAAAACAACCTAGACTAGCTTAGATTAAATAGTAGATTAAATTAGCTAAGTTAGGAGTGATACTGAGTTTGGCCAGTATTGGCCACTCAGTATCAGCACTCAGTATTGGAAAACCAATACTGAGTAGAAGGACTGAGTTACAAGTCAGTATTGTAACGGACTAAGATCACATCCTTTGATCTTAGTCATTTCCTTAGTTTAGTCCTTCGGTTACTCCTTTGCCATTATGTAAGATCTCTATAAACATTATAAATAGAGATCATCTTGTAAAGGAGTACTCACCAATTTACACGTTCACTAATATCTCTTTGTAATTGTTCAAGTGGTCTTGTATTTCCGCTACAAGCCACACTTTGTGGAATAATATACGTTTGACTACATTACTGTGTTAATCACCTTAATTGTCTTAAGTAAATTATTAATCTAAACAATTATTAAACAAACCAGGGTTGTTGTGACCTAACAACTGGTATCAGAGCAGGCTAAATTTATTATTATTTAGTCGATCTATTACCCTGGCAGCCATTCCATATACTTATCCTTCAAACACTCAAAAATCCAAAATGTCAACAATCATTGCACCTGTTATGTCTGGTAAGGGAGTGCCCATCTTTGATGGAAAAGACTTTCATCAATGGAAGCTTAAAGCTCAGTGGTATCTTGAATCCATTCATCATGAGATGCTCACTGTGCTAAATGATGGTCCTATCATTCCACAAACTGTGGAACCCGTTGCTGCTTTCTGATGATGCTCCTGAGAGCACAAGAACAGTTCCTAAACTGAAACGCACCTGGACTGATACTGACCGTCAGTTATTCAGTCTAGACTCAAGAGCAAAGGGGGTGATTGGTAATGCTGTTACCAAAGAAATACTTAATGCAGTTATGAAATTGCCAACATCAAAGGCTATGTGGGATAGTCTATCAATCACTTATGAAGGCACACCAAAGGTGAAGTTCCATAGGAAAAGCAACATGAGAAGGAAGTATGAAAACTTCTTCTCTAGTCCAAATGAAGACATCACTACTCTCTATAACAGGTTCAATACTGTTGTCCATGATTTAATCAGTGTAGGCATTGTGAAGGAGGAAGGAGAGCTTGTTCAAAAGTTCTTGGATAGTCTTCCTCAACAGTTTCTTGACATGACAAATTCTGTCAATGCTGCCAACAACATTGAGTCATACACTCTTCAAACTCTGTATGGTTTAATGTAGAATCATGAGGAGAATAATGTTGCAAGACTGATCAACTGGAAGAAAACTGACAAGTCTTCCACTGGCATGGCTCTAGTTGTGCAACATGCATATACTGTAACTGAGCCTGAAGAACCAGAAGTTGATCTTGCTGATGCTGAGGCAGAAGAGCTTGAAACACAAATGGCTCTTATGTCTATGAAGCTGGATCAGTTGAAAAAGAAGAGGCTTGGTGTTAGCTCTTCCGATACTGACCCAAGATCAGGTCTTTGCTATAGGTGTGGAAAGCCTGGGCACATTGCTGCTAATTGTCATACCAAGTCAACTGAAACTGATCAGAATGACAAGATTGCATACCGACCTAAAAGGTATAGAGACAAGTATGTCAAGCTAAAGAACTGGAGCTAGGGGAAGAATGCAGCAGGGAATGGAGCACCTCATCAAGCACTTTACTCAGAGGCTTGGATGGATGAGGAGATAAGTGATGATGAGGAAGAGATTGAGAACAAAGCCTTTATGGCTTTTACAGAAGAAGATTTGAAGAGCTCCTTTGAAAGATATATCAAAGAAGCTGAGAGGATGAGTGTCCGTACTGATTGTGATTCCACTCAGTTGTACAAGGTGAGTTCCTTTCAAACTTATTCAGTGAATGAAAAAGAAAAGATTTTTGAGTATATGATTGTTGATCTTAAAACTTTAGTACAGAGAGAAAAAGCTTTAAAATAGAAATAATTTTGCTGATTTATTTGAAAAAATTTCTGATATGAACCCTATTCAGTTTGTAAAAGCAAAAACTTTTTGTGAAGTTGGATGTCAAACTGAGTCAGATGATGAGGATAAAATCATTTTTGAAAAACCAAATGGTCCTTCCATCTGCTCTAAGTGCTATACTGAACTACAAGAGCTCAGTATTGAATTTCCTGAAAAAGAAATTTTTGATACTGACCTCGAAGTTGTGCAGTATGACACTTCTGCTGTTCCTCCATTTAAAGTTTTATTTAACACAACTACTTTTGAGATATATAAAGAACCCGAGTCTACAGGAAAGAAAATCACTACTACTCAAAATGTTTTTTCTAATACTGAATCCACAGGAACAACAAAGTCAACTACTCAAGAATCTAAAGAACCTGTTCAAGTTGTCATTCTAAAACATGATAAAAAGAAAACAACTTCAACAGGATCTTCAAGTTGCTAAAACAAGAAGTCGAATGATAACAAGACTTCTCTGCCTAATAAAACTAAAAGACCAGAACCATCTCCTTCAAAACCAGTCAAACATAACATTAAAACTCAAATAAAAAATGACAAAAATAAGATTTTAAAATCTATGGGTGATCAGATAAAAGTATTAAGTCAAAAGTTTGCAAAACTCACTAATATTGATCAATCAAAAGTCAAACAATTTTCCAAAATTCCTTATGAAAATATGTTTCGAAACAGACCTAGAAAATGTTATAGATGTCACCATACTGGACATAAAGGAGATGAATGCTGGACTGATGTCTCAAGTCCTAGGTACTTAGTACCAAAGAAAAGGAGAGAAACCAAGTCAGTATCACCAAAGAAAACCTTAAAGGTTTCTCCTGAAGTGATACTGACCTCTCCAACAAAAGAGATCAAGTCAACCCCTGTTTCTCCCACCAAAGGTCCCATTCAAAAATGGGTTCCTAAAAGAAACTAACTCTTAATTTGTGTCTTGTGCAGGGTGACAGAAAATGGTACTTAGATAGTGGCTATTCAAGACACATGACTGGCAGTATGGAGTACCTCCTCAACTATACTCCAGAGAAGGGTCCTTCTGTCAAGTTTGGAGATGATGATGTAGGGAAAACAAGAGGGTATGGAGTAATCAAGGCATGCAACATAACTTTTAAAAGAGTTGCCTATGTAGAGGGTCTTAAACACAATCTGCTCAGTATCATCCAGAAGTGTGATGATGATAATGAAGCTTGTTTCAGAAAGATTGCAGGAATCATCTATAATGATAAAGGGCAACCTGTACTCGTTGCTAGAAGAGAAAAGGATGTTTATGTGGTCAATCTGTCTAAAATAGACCCCACTATTCGAGTTTGCCTGCTGTCTAAAGTCAAACCAGAATTGGTTATGGCACAAGAAGCTCTCTCACATAAATTTCAGAAATATAAATGAGCTCAGTATTAAGAAACTGGTGAGAGGGCTGCCCACTATTACTTATTCGAAAGATAAGTTATGCTCAGCATGTGAAATGGGCAAGCAGAAGAAGAGTTTATTCAAATCAAAGGTTAATCATTCCATCAATGAACCTCTTACAATGATACATATGGATCTTTTTTGCCCCATCAGCACACCATCTTTGGCCAAAAAGATCTATACTTTAGTCCTGGTTGATGAATTCTCAAGATACACTTGGGTCATTTTTCTCAAGACTAAAGCTGATGCAACAACATAAATCATTTCCTTCAATAAAAGAGAAGAACTTCAAAAAGGAAACAAGGTCAAACAATTAAGAAGTGACCATGGTACTGAGTTTAAGAACTCAGTATTGGCTGATTTCTGTGAAGAAAAAGGAATCATTCAAAATTTCTCTGCAGCCTACACACCACAACAAAATGGTGTTGTAGAACGAAAGAATAGAACCTTGATTGAAGCTGCAAGGACTTTGTTATGCCATGCTGGACTGGCACTGAGCTTCTGGGCAGAAGTTGTCAACTGTGCAAATTTTACTCAGAACAGAGCTACAATAGTCCAAAGACATCAAAAGACTCCTTATGAGTTATATAATGGCAAGGTTCCTAATGTGGAATACTTCCACATCTTTGGGAGTAAATTTTTTGTACTCAGTACTAAACAAAATCTCAACAAATTTGCTCCCAAAGCAAATGAAGGTGTGTTCATGGGCTACTCTCCACACTCTAAAGCCTTCAGAGTGTATGTCATCTCAACTAAGATGATTGTAGAATCTATTCATGTTACATTTGATGAAAATCAGAATGAGCAATCTACCTCAGCAACAGAAATTCTACAAAATGGCTTTAAAAAACTTCATCTTGAAACCCAGTCTTCGTAAAATGTTCACCAATTCAGGGGTAGAAAATTTTTACTCTCTAATCAAGGGGGAACAAAGTCGAGATCACACTCACATCAGTCAAGGGGGAGCGGATGTTGTGTTTCAAATGACCATCATTGACGAATCTTGAAAATTCACTTCTTGATGAATGCCCACAGTCGAGGGGGAGCACTTGTGAAGAAATTACTAATATTCATTCTCATAGTACACTCTTAATGCTTCAAAAGAAATTGACTGTCAAGGGCAGACATCTGAATATTCTTCCCTGCCACCCATATGTGAACATTGAACAACGAAACATAGACAAATTAATCACTGCCATTGATGAGAAATTAATTGGCGAAATGTGATTAGACACTTCGAAGTTCATCTGGGAGTACGTGAGCGTAGTAAGACGCTCACCTTCTCAACCTAAGTACGCAATCATTAACAAATTTGATCAAGGGTCTGAGATGGGAACATGAACCGGTTCCATTAAACAGAAGAAAAAGGGGAGCTGCCATGCAACAAAGATTGAAGGGAAGTGATGCAGTACATTCAACTAAAAGTTTGTAGTTTGGACAATGGCTTCTAATCATATCAAATTAGGACCCGCTCTTCAAATAAATCAACGGAGCACAACTCAATCACTAACGGCACAGTCTCTTCTACATCCCTCTTATGCTGTTCCAGGTAACTCTTCAGCACTCTCAATCTTTCAATTATATATGTTTTGTGTAGGGGGAGAAATATTAATTTTGCGGGAGAATTAGTATTTCTATGGGGAGAAATATCAAATATATACATATTAGATCAAAACAAAACAACAAAATAAAAATTACCCTAATTCAAAAAAGTTTTTGTTTGTAATGTTGATTATAAGTCATTGTAATATCCGTAAATGATCTCTTTACTAGAACCCTTGTAAAGATTTCATATGTTTATTACAGATCCTTTTAATTCTCGTTGTTTACCACTTTAAATGACTTACCTTCCCATGGTTTTACCAGAACCGTCTTTACCTTCCCAGGGAAACATTTTTCAGCAGATGAAACAATGTGAGGGTATAGGTCTAGGGTATAGATTTAGGTGAGTGCAAGGTGATGTGAAAACATGATAACGTTAAGAAAACACACCCTTGAGTACATCCAAACAACCAATAAACCGGGCAACCTCATAAAAGGTGATCATTCATTCGTTGAATGCTTCACAAGACTTTACTGGCCCAGTAAAGCAAATGCATGCCACCACCAACTACTCAGATACCTCTCAACATTAACTGGTTTAATTCATCAGGGGACGTAGCACATAATCTATTGACGGCTCATTTGGATTCTGTTGGTATTGAAAATATTAACCTCTTGCCCCGGGTTACGTGTCAATTGAATGCACAAAGTGTCTAGATCTCACCGTCAAATATTTCCAATTTAGGACACATACACTACTAAAATGGATCTCCGTGATTCCATCGAAACACTCATAGTGGAATCAAAATCTGATGATTCACGAGGATTGAATGGAAATCATGCTATAGCTAAAATCACGGCAACTTTAAATGCAGGTCATACAATTGAATCGACGGTTGTGCAAACGACCATTGAATCAAGTATTGTGCTAACGACTACTCTATCTGAGTCTGGTGTTACACTTAAATTAAAGGTTGCTCTGCTATATCATAATCAATCAATCAAGCAGCAACAACCTATACCGGAAACACCAAATTATTCCGATAAAAATTCATGTGATTCATACACACAAAGAAGGAAAAAGTTTATGTAACACCTCAATTTTCAAAAACGACATTTAAATAACATCTAATCCAAAATACATAGTATTGCAACGCTGTCAAATATCGGTTTTACAAAAACGAAAAGGTTTCTTGTTCGAGATTATCAGAGTTTACAAAAACGGTGTTACAAATTATATCTTAACCATAGGATAAGGACTCTAATCATCAACACCGAGCTAATCTCAACAAGGCCTCTTCTAAACGGGCCTCCTAGATCATCGATCCCGATCCTGAGTACATAGCAAAAATACAAACATAGTACGTGAGACAAAAATTACCTCGTGAGATACATGGGTTTTAGACCCGATAAACATTTAGTCAAATAATATCATTTAATCTTAAAATAATATTACTAAGTTTGTTTTGGGTCACTTTATCACTTTCATCATTGGCCAATGTCAAGATAATCGGAATGCCTCCAATCTATCAAGACCATCATTACCACGGTAATCGGAATGCCTCCAATCTACCGGGACTCATAGGTATTGGGTAATCGGAATGCCTCCAATCTACCACTAACCTTAAGGTACCGTAGTAACCGGAATACCTCCAATCTACTACGGCCCTAGGGACATCATCATCATCATCATCATCATTACTTGTATTTTATCGTTATGAGCTTATAGCTCCATCATTTCTCAATAAATCAATCATTTCGTTATCAATCAAGCAATTCATCATAAATCACATAAATGACTAAATTACTTAAAGACTCGACAAAATCATTAGATCATAAAAACATTTACTAGCTATGTACCCAGTTTCAAAGTCACATGTACTCACCTTAGCCAAGCTTATCCAAATGTTGTGTTTCTTGAACACCAATATCACTTCTCAAGATTTGAATGCCTCAAATCTTCCAACCGATAACCTATTATCAAAACCAATACAATGGTTTGCATTAATCATCTATACTAACTACATAATCCATGGCTAGTTAACTACTAGCACCATTTTCCCCAAAATTACCAAACCCTAAGTTCATAAATCACCACATTTTCGTGTATTCATAACATGACCATGTTTTCCTTGTTAAAATACCATAGATCTAAGTTATCTCACTTCCATTTAACCATTCATGAACAAATCCATAACTAGGGTTTATGATTCAAGCTTCCCTACTTGAATCTAAGACTTATAACACAAGAGAGATGAAGATTTACCTTAGATCTTCAACTAGGAGCAAGAATCACTAAGATTTGATGAAGATTGAGCTCCAAACAGCCCCTTGAACTCCAAAATCGCACACACCAAAGAGAGGAGAAAACTAGGGTTTCAAAATGACATAAATGAAGTTTTCCCGAATTAAATGCTGGTGTCGGGCAGAGTTCGCGATCGCGAACTAGTTCGCGTCGCTAACTCTTTCATGCCTCGCACAGTTCGCGATCGTTACCGGGTCGGGAACTACTTCGCGACGATTGGCCCAATTCGCTGGACCGAGTTCACGATCGCGAACAATAGTTCGCGCCGTGAACTCCCACAGCAGTCCAGGCTGCACTTTTTAATCTTTGGCTCGACCCGGTTTCGCCCATAACTTTCTCGTACGGTGTCCGAATGACACGAAACCAATTCCTACGTTCTTTAAACGATTTATCCTTATTTAACATATTTTTGTACAATTTTTATTTACAAAATTCGGGTCGTTACAACTATCTACCCCTTAAGGAGATTCCGTCCTCGGAATCTCATCATAGTTCACGAAGTTCGGGTATCTTTCCGAATCTCATCCTTGACTTCCCAAGTCAAGTTCGGTCCAAGGGAATGCTTCCACTTGACCAACACCAACTCAATCTCTTTATTTCTAAGTTTCTTGGTCTTTGTCTCTAACATGGCTTCGGGTTCTTCTATCAACCGGTTCGGGGCATCAACCCGCAACTCTTGCAATGGAATTATATTTTCAACTTCACCCACGAACTTCTTCAAATAACTTACATGAAACGTATCGTGAACACCTTGAAGTTCGGGTGGGAGTTCTAACTTTAAAGCTTGCAAACCGACCAGTTTCAAAATCTTAAACGGGCCAACATACCTTGGGCTCAGTTTGCCTTTCTTACCAAACCGCATTACTCCCTTCCAAGGCGATACTTTCAACATCACCATGTCTCCAACATTCAAATCATACGGTCTCTTTTTCAATCCCGAGTAACTTCTTTGTCGATCTTGGGCGATTTTCATATTGGTTTGGATTATCCCAATCTTTTCATTGGTCAACCTCACAATCTCGGGACCCGTGAGTTTCGTCTCACCCGCTTCGAGCCAACACGATGGAGTTCTACATTTCCTTCCATACAACGCCTCATAAGGCGGCATTTTAACAGTCGATTGGTAACTATTGTTGTAGGAGAACTCAACTAACGGTAAATGTTCATCCCATTTACCCCCAAGATCTAGCACACACGATCTTAGCATATCTTCAACCGTTTGAATAGTTCTTTCACTTTGACCATCGGTTTGCGGGTGGTAAGCCGTACTCAACCGCAATTTCATTCCCAACTCCTCTTGCAACGATCTCCAAAATCTCGAGGTAAACCTCGCGTCTCTATCGGACACAATCGACAACGGGACTCCATGAAGTCTCACCACTTCATCCACATACAACTTTGCCAACTTCTCAAGTGGCATGGTTTCCCGAATTGCCAAGAATAATGCACTTTTGGTCAACCGGTCGACTATGACCCAAATGGCGTCGTGTTTCTTGCTCGTCTTTGGCAATCCAACAATAAAATCCATTGTTATATCATCCCATTTTCCGGCCGGGATTTGTAACGATTGAGCTACCCCGTATGGTACTTGATGCTCGGCTTTTACTTGTGCACACGTGGCACACTTAGAAATATATTTTGCCACTCTTGCCTTCATCCCGGGCCACCAATACATCTTCTTCATATCTTGATACGTTTTTGTACTTCCCGGGTGGATCGAATACTTAGACTTATGAACATCGTTTAGTAACTCCTTTCGGGTACCCCCGAACTTGGGAACCCAAATTCGACCACCAACGGTTTTCAACCCTTGCTTATTTTCCACAAAATGTTGGTTCTTTCCCAAACGTTCTTGCCTTAACTCATCTTTTTCCATCACTTCCCGTTGGGCATTCTTGATTCGCTCTACTATACTTCAGACTACTTCAATATGTGTTAGCTTTCCCTTTATCGGCTTTTCATACACTTTTCGGTTTAAGGCGTCGGCTACCACGTTGGCCTTCCCCGCATGATAGACAATTTCACAATCATAATCTTGTATCAATTCGATCCATCTTCTTTGCCCCATATTTAGGTCTTCTTGAGTGAAAACGTATTGAAGACTTTTGTGATCCGTGTACAACGTACACCTTGTACCATAAAGGTAGTGTCTCCATAACTTTAAAGCGAACACTATGGCCGCCAACTCTAAATCGTGAGTCGTGTACCTTTCTTCCGCATTCTTTAGCTGTCTCGAGGCGTAAGCAATCACTTTCCCCCGTTGCATCAAAACACAACCCAAACCTTTATGTGAAGCATCACTATACACGACAAAGTCTTCCATCCCTTCGGGTAACGTGAGAACCGGGGCGTTACACAATTTTTCCTTTAATATGGCAAATGCATTTTCTTGTTTTTCTCCCCACACGAACTCACTACTCTTTCGGGTCAACAATGTGAGTGGTGTCGCCACTCGAGAAAAGTCTTGAATAAATCGACGGTAATATCCGGCAAGGCCGAGAAAACTTCTCACTTCGGTTGGAGTTCGTGGCGGTTCCCACTTCATAACCGCTTCAATCTTCGACGGGTCAACTTTGATTCCTTCTCGGGACACGACATGACCAAGGAATTGGACTTCCTGAATCCAAAATTCACACTTAGAAAACTTAGCATACAATTTCTCTCGTTGTAGCACTTCTAACGTTTGCCTTAGGTGGCTCTCGTGTTCTTCTTCGGTTTTTGAATAAATAAGAATATCGTCAATAAATACGATAAGGAACTTGTCGAGGAATGGTTTGCAAACCCGATTCATAAGATCCATAAAAATGGCCGGTGCATTAGTCAACCCAAATGGCATCACCAAAAACTCGTAATGCCCATAACGTGTACGAAACGCCGTCTTCTCGGTATCTCCTTCTTTCACTCGAACTTGATGGTAACCCGATCTCAAATCGATCTTCGAGAAATAGTCGGCACCTTGAAGTTGATCAAACAAGTCGTCGATTCTAGGCAATGGGTACCGGTTCTTAATAGTCATCTTGTTCAACTCTCGGTAGTCAATGCACATTCTCATTGAACCGTCTTTCTTCTTAACAAACAATACGGGCGCACCCCATGGAGACGAGCTAGGACGAATAAATCCTTTGTCGAGTAACTCTTGCAACTGGGACATCAATTCCCGCATTTCGGTGGGAGCCAAACGGTATGGAGCACGAGCTATCGGCGTCGCTCCCGGAACTAAATCAATACGGAATTCTACTTGTCTCTCCGGTGGCAATCCCGGTAGATCGTCGGGAAATACCTCGGGAAAATCCCGAATCACTTTTACATTTTCCACCGTCTTCTTCTCTTTCCTTCCATCTAACACATATGCTAAAAAGGACGAACATCCTTTGGCTAAACATTTCCTAGCTTTAACCGCGGTCATAAGACATGGTAGATGGTGTCGTCTCTCACCATACACATAAACTTTTGCATTGTCAGGAGTCCTAATCGAGACTATCTTCTTCCCACATAAAATCTTTGCTTGATTCTCACCCAACCAATCCATACCTATAACTATATCAAAACCCGCAATTTCCATGGGTAATAAGTTCACCTTAAACTTCCTCCCATCTATTTCCAATTCACAATTTCGACACATATGTTGAACTATGGAGGTTTTACCATCCGCAATTTCTATATCATAGATTTCATCAAGGAGTTCTAACGGCACATTCAACACCACAACAAAATCATGTGACACAAACGAATAAGTAGCACCCGAGTCAAATAAGATCCGGGCGGGAATAGAATTTACGAGTAGGGTACCTGAAACGACATCGTGGGCTTCTTTGGCTTCATCTCGGGTAAGTTGGAAGGACCGTCCCTTGACCTTTGTCGGCTCCGCTTTCTTTTGAGCGGTTGACACCATGGTCTCACTTCCCTTCTTCGGGCATGCATTGCTATAGTGCCCTTTTTCATGGCACGAATAGCACTCGATTTCATCCAACGGTTTGGCCCGGCAATCCCTTGCCATATGCCCCGGCCTTCCACACTTGAAACACGACTTTGAATCCGCCAAACATTCTCCTTTGTGGTCCTTGCCACACTTCTTACAAGCACCCACACTTGCTTGCCTAGAGAAGGTCGGAATGAACTTTCCCTTCTTCACCGACCCCGAGCTTCCTTCAAACTTTCTCTTTTCAAACTTTGGCCTTTCATTGATCTTTCTTCGGCCAACCTCCTCCACATTCCTCGCCGCACCGATAGCCTCATCGAGTGTGGCGGCCCTTTTAACTTCCAACTCATACTCCCACGGGAGTCCATTAGCATACCTAACAATCCGGGACCTCTCGTCCGGATACAATCTAATCACAAACGGGATCAATCCCGTGAACTTCTTAGTGTACTCATCGACACTCAAATCACCTTTCTTCAAATGAACGAATTCTTCTTGAAGTTTTTCTAAGTTTCTTTCGGGGCAAAACTTTGCCTTCAACCGTTTCACAAACTCATCCCATGTCATCTTGTACACCGCCCTCTTTCCCAACGTTTCATACAAGGTATCCCACCACACGAGGGCCTCATCCTTCAATAACCGAGAAGCATAAATCACCATATCACCGTCCTTGCATTTACTAGCTTCAAGGACTTGCTCGGTTTCACGGATCCAACGGATCGTGACTTTCGGTTCGGAGCTACCATAGTAGTTATCAGGCTTAAAAGCCATAAAGTTCTTATACGTGCACCCCTTCCTTTCCCTCGGCTCGGGGTCACTCTCATCTTCTTCCGTTAATGATTTCTCAGTTTGAGCAACACTACTTGACTTGCTCTTTGTGCGGGGTGGAGATTCCTCCCGCCTTTCACGTGCCCTATGCTCATTGAGAAGTTGGTTCACATCCTCGTTCACTATGTCCCTCATTTGATTGAACATAGTTTGGAGGTGTTCTACGGTGACCGGGGTGTGAGTGTTCCTATCAACACCCGAATTCTCCACTTCGTCACGAGGTGGAGGACCAAATACCGGTTCAACAATGTTATTCGAATCTTGCCCTTGATCAAGTGGGCCTCTTGCACTTCTAGTTCTCACCATTTTGCTATAATAAGACATCAATCATTTAGTAGTCAATTCATTAAAGTAACGGTGGCATTGACCGTTCCACAACCAATATGACCAATTCTCTTAAGGTCAACCCTATCGAGCCTACACTTTAAGGTCTCAATAGTCATTTCATAAGTATCCTATGGAACCTACGGTCCTACTAGCTCAGTTTAAGTCTAGGATGGTCAATTCAACCTAGTTCACTTAAACTATAGCTCTGATACCAAGTTGTAACACCTCAATTTTCAAAAACGACATTTAAATAACATCTAATCCAAAATACATAGTATTGCAACTGTGTCAAATATCGGTTTTACAAAAACGAAAAGGTCTCTTGTTCGAGATTATCAGAGTTTACAAAAACGGTGTTACAAATTATATCTTAACCATAGGATAAGGACTCTAATCATCAACACCGAGCTAATCTCAACAAGGCCTCTTCTAAACGGGCCTCCTAGATCTTCGATCCCGATCCTGAGTACATAGCAAAAAGACAAACATAGTACGTGAGACAAAAATTGCCTCGTGAGATACATGGGTTTTAGACCCGATAAACATTTAGTCAAATAATATCATTTAATCTTAAAATAATATTACTAAGTTTGTTTTGGGTCACTTTATCACTTTCATCATTGGCCAATGTCAAGATAATCGGAATGCCTCCAATCTATCAAGACCATCATTACCACGGTAATCGGAATGCCTCCAATCTACCGGGACTCATAGGTATTGGGTAATCGGAATGCCTCCAATCTACCACTAACCTTAAGGTGCCGTAGTAACCGGAATGCCTCCAATCTACTACGGCCCTAGGGACATCATCATCATCATCATCATCATCATCATTACTTGTCTTTTATCGTTATGAGCTTATAGCTCCATCATTTCTCAATAAATCAATCATTTCATTATCAATCAAGCAATTCATCATAAATCACATAAATGACTAAATTACTTAAAGACTCGACAAAATCATTAGATCATAAAAACATTTACTAGCTATGTACCCAGTTTCAAAGTCACATGTACTCACCTTAGCCAAGCTTATCCAAATGTTGTGTTTCTTGAACACCAATATCACTTCTCAAGATTTGAATGCCTCAAATCTTCCAACCGATAACCTATTATCAAAACCAATACAATGGTTTGCATTAATCATCTATACTAACTACATAATCCATGGCTAGTTAACTACTAGCACCATTTTCCCCAAAATTACCAAACCCTAAGTTCATAAATCACCACATTTTCGTGTATCCATAACATGACCACGTTTTTCTTGTTAAAATACCATAGATCTAAGTTATCTCACTTCCATTTAACCATTCATGAACAAATCTATAACTAGGGTTTATGATTCAAGCTTCCATACTTGAATCTAAAACTTATAACACAAGAGAGATGAAGATTTACCTTAGATCTTCAACTAGGAGCAAGAATCACTAAGATTTGATGAAGATTGAGCTCCAAACAGCCCCTTGAACTCCAAAATGGCACACACCAAAGAGAGGAGAAAACTAGGGTTTCAAAATGACATAAATGAAGTTTTCCCGAATTAAATGCTGGTGTCGGGCAGAGTTCGCGATCGCGAACTAGTTCGCGTCGCTAACTCTTTCATGCCTCGCACAGTTCGCGATCGTTACCGAGTCGGGAACTACTTCGCGACGATTGGCCCAATTCGCTGGACCGAGTTCACGATCGCGAACAATAGTTCGTGCCGTGAACTCCCACAGCAGTCCAGGCTGCACTTTTTAATCTTTGGCTCGACCCGGTTTCGCCCATAACTTTCTCATACGGTGTCCGAATGACACGAAACCAATTCCTACGTTCTTTAAACGATTTATCCTTATTTAACATATTTTTGTACAATTTTTATTTACAAAATTCGGGTCGTTACAGTTTATTCGGTGCACATGAGCGTTATTGTTCACTCCAAATAACTCCTATGATCTAATATAGCCGGCATGATCTTCCCAGGAGCCACCTACAATATAGGAAATACTGTGAGGGTTCCTAGGTTTAGGTGAGCAGAATCAATCCGCAAGTATCATTTGATCTTCATTTGGGTGCATAGAGGTAAAACATGAGAGGGGGATGAAGTATGGGGTGCAAAATCAACTGATCAACACAATAATCACATGATGCAATAAATGAGGGAGTAGTCAAAATTGAAAAAGCGAGCTTGAGTGAGTAGGGTGTGACAGGGTTAAAGAAAACGAAAAACCCTTACCAAAACGATTAAAAAGTCGGGTAGCCACATTTCTATCATATTCCATATGTTGCTCTCGGATATTAAATAAGTCATCATGGACCCAGTGATGCGATGCACAACCCCCTAGCTACTCAAGTACTTCTTAAAAAGTACTTGTTTCATTTCCACGGAGATCAGCTCATATGCTATCCACATCTTATTTAGATATTATTGATATTGAAAAAGAGGACAATCCTGTCCAGTCCTCGCCTTCATTTGTCCACTAATCGAGTCTACAACCGAACGAAACACGTTTAGGACACATGGGCACTCTACCAAACATGTCTTTGTGATATTGCCGGAACATTCATAGTGATACCAAAAATATTGGTATTCCACAATGATTGGATGAAATCCTACCAGTGCTAACATCAGAGCCAACGCTGAACGTAGGTCACACACTTTCTGTAACAGTTGTGTTAACAGGCAATCTATTTGATCCTGGTTTTCCCTGGTTTAGCTACTCAAGTACTTCTAAGATATACTTCCTAAACTATTGTTATAAAGGGGGAGATTGTTGGGGCAATATTTTTGTAATTAATAGTGTAGGGACTTGAGTTGACATGTTTAGAAACTACTAACTAGAGCTTAGGGTGAACATGGTTAATTAGTAGTTAGGTATAAATATGGAGAGGTTAAGAGTTAATTATAACTTTCACACATTAATTGAATTACTCTTTTGGAAGTTCTCTCTCAATTCTCTCTCTACTTTCTCTCACTAAAACACACTCTACACACTAGATCTCAAATTCCACATTGAATCAATGGATTGATGCTTGTTCAAGGTTTCTCATGACGGTACTTGGCGAACCCGGTAATTCAGATAGGGAATTCACTAAGTGTTTCACTAGTGGTCATAAGAGGAAGGAAAAGGCTAACGCGTGATCCAGTTCTGGAAGACTATTAGATAAATGCAATTTATTATTGTGAAACACTTTATTATTATTTATTTTACCGCATTTAATATTGGGACGCTTATGAACTAGACGATTTATGACACATTTTATTTAAGAGAATGATTTTATTATCAAAAATGTGTTTTAAAAAGATTTAATTTTTTGTGAAAAATTTGTGAAAAATTGAAGTGTTACAATATGCCAGTGGTTAACGCTCATATGCTATGTGTACCCATTAATTAATAATAGTACAATAAAATCAATGTAATATACAACTACGTACCCAGTTTTTTTGTTTCTATGATACTTGTTTCATTCCGTTTCTCTGTAATGAATTGTATATGCCCTATGGCAATTGTATAATAGATACAATTAACCTTGTGAATGGTAGTCTTTAACTAATATATCTAAGAGAGACGACTTGGTTACATGTTTGTAGCTTTCCACACAACTTTTGATCTCTTTTTTCTTACCTTCTATTTAAATAAAAAAAATAGCTTCTATTTAAATAAGACACTATATAAATTAATATTAACTAAACTTGTGAAAAGTAGTCTTTAACCACAAATGGATATATGTAGGCATAGGATTAGGAATATATTAAGGTTCAAATGCATCATAATAAGATTGACTCGATCGGTATTTAACCCTATATTTATTGAATGCTATTTTTCACAGGCACAATTTCCCATTGTGACAAATATATTTTAATATATATTAATGTTTTGCATGTCTCAAGCAAAACGCTTTCATCCTCTCCATTCCTTCTTCAAGCAGTTTCGGGTGTGCTGCAAAACTTATTCGAACCCAGTTCTTCATACCAGCAGCATCTCCTATAATATTAACGGTATCATACATAAAGAATGAAGTTTATTTAATTATATGTTAAAGCGGGTGTTCATTTACCAGGAAAAAGGATCATGGATTCCTCTTTAGCCAACTTCGTACAAAAATCTATGTCGTCAACTACGTCCTCAAAAACTGCTACGTTTAGCTTTACCTGTACAAGCAAAGTGGGCATTTATTATCTTTTATGGCAAACAGTGAATTTTGGTAACTTTAATGGAACATTAAAAAATATTTATCACTTGATAAAAATCATTACCATTGCAAACATAGATCCTTCGGGTTTGTAAGAGCATGCAACGAATGGTATCTCCTTGAGTCTCTCGTAAAGTGTGTCTGCTGCCTCCTTTAGTACCATATTGATATTTAAGAAGAACGAATCTGGTGTCTTCTCTATAATGTCAGCAACTGCTCCCTGTCAATTGAATAACATATGCTCCAAATGATCGAGAATCCGTCCCTAAAGACGCCATGTCATCGCCACAGCTTTGACTTCTAGATTTTGACTTTTAATATGCAGCGACGACATTTTATCGCTACATGATTGACTGCTTAATTTTAACTTTTAGTATATAGCGATGACATGTCATGGCGATAGGTGTCACCGGTTATTTTTAACACGTTATTTTTCTAGACGACTTGTCTTCGCGAAAGGTATTACCGGAATAACTTACGGCAAACTCTAAAGGAACGACATGTCGCCGGCACACACATATAATAAAACATTTTTCTGATTTGGTAAATCTGTAGCGACGGTTCTTTTCAGGACTAAATTCGCCGCGATTGATCACCCATGGGACAATATCTATGGCGACGAACTTTTTTTAGCTGTTATGACGACGAAACTATGGCGACTAAATGTCGTCGCTAAAAGTTATGGGAGCGACATGTCGTCGTGGTTACAGGTCTTTTGGCTGTCATCGCCATAGGGTGAGTTTGGTGATGTGATGACATACCTGAATAATGGTGGCGGGATCTGCTGTTATCGTTAGACAACTCGTGAGGGAACTAGCGATCTGACACAAAAATATGTGTAAAACAAGAGAAAAACTTGATACAAGAAAAGAAAAGAAAAAATGAGCAAGTAATCAATTAAACCCCAGTTTTGTGAAGAATTCGTATAGGATCCGATATTGCTATCCAACCAAGACGTGATCCAGGAATGATCCATCGTTTTGATAATGACCCAAGTGTCACAACAGGTACTATATCACCAAATATCCCCATGGGGAAGAATGGTTTTTCTCCAAAAACTTGATGAGCATAAACTTCGTCTGTTATCACTAGAATCCCAAGTTCTCTGGCTGTTTCAGCAATCTTTCATAACGGAAATACAATGAAACAATATCATGACGAATTAACAAAAACTATATGCTATTAATTGAGAAAAAGTTAATTAACCATACCTTTTTCATATGGTCAGATGTGAAAACATTTCCACATGGATTCCCAGGGTTGATGAGAACAATCGCCACAGTTTGATCATCCGCCAGTGCTTTAACACCATCAAGATCAACTTCCCAACATTTCTCAGGGAGTAGATCATAATGACGAACCTGAAGCGGACTAAAACTGGCTCGAGCTTCATATATTGGATAATTAGGTCTCGGGAAAAGTATATTTGCACCTGGGCGAGCAAGAACTGTTAGTATTACTTCTATCGCATGGTTTGCTCCAGCGGTGAGGAAAATGTCATCAGCTGTTAACTTGTAGGGAAGGTCTCTTGATAGATACTCGGCAATAGCCCTGAAAATTAATAAAGAAAATTAGTAACATATATATACCAAAATAATTTAAGTTGTCTATTGATCAATATATCTTGCATTAAATAAAATTATAGACCTTCTTGCAGGCTCAATTCCTACACCAAGAGGATAACCATTGAATTTCTCCGATCGAATAGATTCAATTAGCGCATCTTCGACTATTTTAGATGTTCGAAAGCAAGGATAAGCAGAGGGATCCCCATGTCCCAGATGAATCAGTTGTTTTCCGGTCTTTGCTTCGTCGATGTTTGCCCTAATGTTTTGAAGGATATTTCGGATCGTGAAAGATGCAGCAGCATGCAACTCATGGTTTTCCTTGAAACCCCATTCTTGCTTCTCCATTTCTTCTTTCTAGCTTTCAGCTCTAACTAATTTCCTCTATTTCTTTCTTCTAATGGACATCTCGTATATGTATACTCAGGGACTAAACTCGTGACCTATAGGAAGTCATTCGTAAGCCCTTACAAGTTATCACCACATACAACATTATAAATTCACAAGAATCACTAAGATACATAAAACAATCATTTAGTGATGGCTTAGTGGTAAGGGTTCTCGAATGACTTTTTATATGTCAAGAGAAATGTTCGAAAATAGACACGGCAACGGCTAGCTAGATTATGTACATATCGAGTATAAACTTGATAAGGAGCCGTTATAAACAAGAATATCTATACAATATATAGCTAATATACATAACCCAAGACTTGTAGCCTAGTGGTTATGGAGATTGATTTAAGGTGTTGCCCATGACCAAATGGTCATTGGTTCAAGTCCCATCGTGGATAAAAAAAAAGTATATTAGGTCCCGTTCACAAAAAAATATATATATATAGCTAATATACATAATTATTATTAAATTAACAGTTGAAATACATATTAGGGATAGTTGACAATAGAATAGTTGACCTTATAGTTAACACGTTCTTAATAATGCTGGCCTTGACTATTGCATTTAGCGTGTCCTTAAAATTTGGTATTGAGATTATATATAATTCAATTGGATCCTTCCATCAAGACTCTATAGTTTTTCTTTTTTATCAAAGAGAAATTTAATGTGGTAATTTGTATAGACAAGTTTTAATTCTTAGACAACAATTATATATGTGTTTTATATTTTACTTTATGTAAAAAATAAAATTTGAACGAACCTGCCAAATTCCAAGCGGTGTAATTCTTTGTTTATTACCTTTATTCCAAATCTCGAAGATCATATTTAATTGTTTGAGCGACTATAGACCTTAATTGGTTGCTAATACAAGATCTTAGCATAAGTATTAGCTAATCGGCTTTGCAAGGTTGTTGCGTGACTCCATAATTGGTGACGTCCAATTGCTTATATAGTTATATCTCTAACAAACAAATGACAGAAGGACTTCTCATGGTTAATGAAATTATTTCGTGAAGTAGAAAGAAAAAGAAATGTGTATTCTTTAAAATTGATTTTGAAAAAGGCTTTTGACCCTATTAAGAATTGCACATGAGCCCCTTTATATAAAGCCGTATGTGGTTGTGTTTATATTTTCGTTTACGGTAGGTCGTGTCATATAAATGGCCCAATTTGATATCACCTTGTAATTATAACAGGTTTTAATCTGGCTTGTATTTAAAATAGTGTCTTAATCCGTGTAAGGACCCAAAATATAAAACACATGATACAAGATTTAAAACCATGACCTTGCATTTGTATTGTGACCATGAGCCAATGTGCTACTGAAGCTTTTGTTGCAATACAAATGTAAGAAGAGTTAAGAAAGTTGCAACAAGCTTCAGTAGCACAGTGGCTCATGGTCACAATACAAATGCAAGGTCATGGTTTTAAATGATGTACCATGAGCTACTGTGCTATTGTGACCACAAGCTTGTTTGATTATTGTCAGGATCAATTAACTATAGACAAGTTAATAAACACCTTAGATCTAATTGATGATAGAAGTTGCAGCGGATCAACACTATATCAATAATTAAGAACAATGAACTGTATGAACAATATGCAAGAATATTAAGAACACAGTTTCACAAAAGCTTCAATGTATATTATTGAGTTAACAATACACACGTACGTTTACAATTCGTAAGGAACATACTTATAGTAGTCCTTGAAGCTAAACTATTTACCCTAGTTATTCTAGGACTTGATTTACATCGAATTATAAAAGATATACATTTAATTACATTCTATAACTATCTCTACGAAGATCTCGGACTTGATATCTTCCAAAAACGCGTATCAGTAGTAACTGCAATCACCAGTAGTAAATAAGTAACGTCAGTAGTAAACTTGGTGATCAGTAGTAAGTCCATAATCAACGTCAGTAGTAACTACAATGATCAGTAGTATCTTCAATCTTCTCATGATCAGTAGTAACTTAGTTATAGTATACACCAGCATCAACTTCATCAGTAGTAAATGTTCTGCCCCATCAGTACTAAGTATGTCAGTACTAACTGCAGCATCAGTAATAAGTTGATCTGTGTTTTGCTCCAACAATCTCCCCCTAAACTTATTGATCATCTTTTAATCAATCAAGTTTCTTTTGTTCCTCTTGTTCTTTTCTTCTTTTCTCAAGAGTTCTTTGATTCTGTTGAAGCCTTTGTTCAATAATATATCTACTGTTCCTCTTTGTAAAATAATTCAATTTATTTTGGAACATAACAGCATCATAGGGTTTCATCAAAGTGTTTAGGAATATCTGATACATTGTCTTCTCTGAATGTGGATATTCTTTCTCATATAAGTACAATTCACACACTTTGCCTGATTTCTCAAAGAAGTACATATTTGCAGTAGGAATGACATTCCAAGCATATACATTACCTGGATTTGTAAATTGTTCTGGATAATTATCTGGATAAAATGCAGCATCTATCATTCTAGTCAGGTATCCAGCTCCAGATTCTTTCCATGATTTCTTTGTCATTCTTGGTTTCCCAATAATCAGAAGTTTGATTACATCACTTCTTGAACATGATCTGATTAAGGGTAACCATCCAGTGAATCTTTGTACTACTTTGTCTTCCCTTATGACTTCTATGACATTATTCTGCATCACTCTCCAGTTAAGAATTGGATTGTTCTGTAGAGGAGCAACTGGCATTTCAAGAACAGGTATAATTTGTTGTTTTGATTTCTTCTTAGAACTTTGTTCTTGATCAACAGATTTTCTTTTATTAGATTGGGGAGTTGAAGTATTACCAACAGTTGTAACACTACCAGCTTTGAGCAAATTTAAGCTGATTGGTACTAAAGTTTTGGCTTTGGCTTTCTTTGATTCTTCAGCTTCTTGTTCAGCCAAGTCTTTCTTCTTTTCAGTGCAGTATTTTTCAATAATAGTTACCATCTTCATTCTTCCAAAAGATTTTGCACTGTGACCTCTTGTCTTCAGAAAGTCTATCATAAGAGCTTTTTGTTCAAATATATCATCTGGTAACTCACCTTTTGTTCTTTTGCATTCTGCTACAAGTTCCTCAAGACAGTTTAGATGTTCTTCTTCTACTTTTCTAAGCCTTTTGAATTCTGCTTCTTGGGCTTCTATCTGAACATCTTTAATTTGAACAGGTGCTTGAACAGGCATTTCTCTTTGATTCTTCTTTTGTTCAAGAGCTTGATACTTAGCTACCTTCTCCCAAAATCTCTTATTCTTCACCTTCCATTTGTCTTGTTTATCAGCTCTAACAAGATTTATCTTGTTTACCATGTAATGACCAAGAGCTCTGTTAGGGTAATCTTCATCATATATTTCTTTACCCTTTCCAATGTGTGCTGAAGGTGGAGGTGGAATATATTTCATATCTGGCACTCCACTTATTATAACTGAAGGAGAAAATGATCTAAGTTCATTTTGTTGAAGAATTTTTGGATGTGGAGGAAGTGAGCATTCATCAACCTCAAACCAATTCACATTATCATCAATGTCAGGTATGATAAGTGGTTGATCAGGTGTTGGTGGTTTGGTAATGATGACATGTCTCTCTCTTTCAATAAGCTCTGGAAAATGTAGTTCTTCCTCTTCAGTAGTAACTGGAGTAGTTACTACTGGTTTTACTTCAGGAGTTACTACTGATAGGGCATCAGTAGTATTTGCTGCTAATAATTCCTTTTCTTCATTTACTACTGCTATAATATCAGTAGTAGAGGTTACTACAGGTATTTCCTTTTCAACTTATTCTTCCATTGTAGCAGTAGTAATAGGCTCTTCTTCTGTCATCATCATCTCTGGGCCTTCATCAACATTTGTTTCTTTTAAATTTAAAAGGGAGGATGCTGCTGCTGCTATAGATTCATCAATCATTGTCTGTATATTATCCTTCTCCCCCTTAGTGAGCTCAACTGGTGGAGCCTCACTATCATCCATCTTTTTCTTTAATTTTCGGATGATTTTGGTTTGTTGATGAAGCCTGTGTTCATAGAACCGCATTCGTTTGTTGATGGTATTCACATGCCTTTTCATGGCAGCCATAGTTTTTCCTTGATTGGTTAAGTACTTGAGACAATCTTGTACCGTGGATTCCAAGGAATCCACTTTAGCCGTCAATTGGGTGATTTTAATACTGCCCTCACTCCATCTAGCAAGATCATCGGGCTTACTAACAGGTACATTGGTTTTAAGGTTTTCCTTCCTTTCCATCAATTCCACAGATCTGCCCTCATCACTGCTTGGTGATTCATTGGGTCTTTTAGACATTCTCTTCTTCCTAGAAGAAGCAGAGATGCCCCCCTGTGGTTTTTTGGCACCGGGGTCCTTTGAGTAATTCCTCAAAAGAGTCATCACTCAAAGTTGCCGAGGTTTGGGTCCTAATGATGTTTTCACTGTCCTGTGCACCCACCTTTGGGGCATCAGTAGTGAAAGCCCTCCCCTCATGTCCTCTCTCCTCCTTGGAGGACAACTCTTTGAGCCTGGGGTGTGACTCGATTTGTCCCCTGGTGTCCTTTGAAGAAAGTTTCTTTCTTTTATAAATTGTGGAAATGTTTTTGGTTTTGTCTGGTAGGTCTTCCACAGAGTGAAGAGTAGCACTCTGCAGATTTATATCAAGTTCCTGGGACACATTCAGGACTTCTGTTTGGGTTGGTGATTGAGTGGCTATTTGGATTGGTGTTTGGGCTATATTTGGGGGTGATGGAGTGGGTTGAGGTTCAACTTGGGTTGTAGCAATGGTTGAACCCTCTCCAATATTGGGATGATCTTTGATCATGTTAGGAAACAGAGGGGTTTCCTTGCCCGAAAATTTAAATTGTTTTCTCATATTTGAGAAAACTTTCTTGTTCAACTCAGGTAATATAAAAATGTTTTTAGGAGTTGACAAGTTTTCTAATTCACAGTTTATGATATGTTGTAGAAATCTGGGATACATTAAAAATTTAGAAGAACTAAGATTTCCCAACATACCATCAAATATCATGTTTGAAAAATTAAATACTTGGTCTGTGCATAAACAGACAACAGCAGAGGCTATTGCCTTATTAAACTCATTCCAAGTACTTCTTTTAGGAGAAATACAATGCTGAATGGTATGTATTAAAAATTTCCATTGTGGGGAGAGAAGACCCTTTTGAAAAGTAACTATATTCAGTCTTCCCTCATATCCCATTTTATTCAAAATTTCAGCAATGTATTCCTTAGGAAGAGTGGACATACCTGAATCATCGTGTAGTTGTAGATGGTGTCTGATTGACTGTTCTGTTACTGTAATGTGCTTTCCATCTACTTTAGATTTTATCATTGATGATGTTGTTCCTTCTGTTCGCTCAGCATTGGTCCAGAAATCCACCAAGTGCTGTTGATATGATTTTGGTTTTACAGTTAAGGCAAACTGTATATATGAATTTCTCAAAAATTTTACGATCGGACGGAAATCTTTTGTTCCGTCGGGATTCTTTAAGAATGCAACCATATTGTGAAATTCTGAGTATTTGAGATCGGTTTGCACATCGAGAGCTTGTAAGGTTGCCATTGTTGTTGAGTTTTTGCAAGAATTTTGTTAAAGATGAAGGGTTTTTGATCGTAAACTTGGGTTTATCGAAAGGTGTTTAGAGAATCGAAGTGAAGATAATGCTAAATTAATCATCTGCCGCCTTTTATATCTTTCGATTAAACCTGCAAAACTACGAAAATAGTCTTCGAATCATAACATAACGGTTATTTTCATGGGGGTTAGTTTGGTAATTGTGTTTATGAAAGACCAGTAGTAAATAAGACATCAGTAGTAAAACGTCAGTAGTATCTACTAACATCAGTAATGACTAAGGATTTTGACATCAGTAGTAACTATAGACATCAGTAGTAATAATTAACACACAAGACCAGTAGTATAAGTGAATACCAGTAGTACTGACTTACCAGTAGTATCTGTGTAAACCTAAAATACACCAGTAGTAATGAACTATCAGTAGTATTTTGTGCATACACTTTCACACCAGTAGTACAGCAATACCAGTAGTAAAACACTTAAGAAAATAATATTTTACAACATTAACTTTACACATGATTTTAAGTGAGATTTTAAGTTATTAAAATCATTCCAATACTGCTAACCAAGAAGTTGAATCTTCCTACATCAAATGCTTTTGTAAAAAGATCTGCTAATTGATCATCAGTATGGATTTTAACTACTTTGATTAATTTCTTTTCATTACAATCTCTTATAAAGTGAAATCTTATTTCAATGTGTTTAGTTTTTGAATGTTTTACTGGATTATTCACAATACTAATAGCACTTTGATTATCAATAAAAATAGGAGTTTTAAGGATAGAGATACCAAAGTCTAGAAGTTGATTTTGAATCCATAGTACTTGAGCACAGCAAGCAGATGCAGCTACATATTCTGCTTCAGCAGTAGATGTTGATACATTTGTCTGCTTCTTACATTGCCATGACACCAGTCTTGATCCAAAGAATTGACATCCACCAGTAGTGGATTTTCTATCTTGACATTCACCTCCATAGTCACTATCTGTATAGGCTATTAGTTCAAAGGGTGAGTCATGTGGATACCATAGACCTAGTGATGGTTTGCCTTTCAAGTATCTGAATATTCTTTTAACAGCCTGCAAGTGTAGTTCTTTGGGTCTTGCTTGATATCTAGCACACACACAAACACTATACATAATGTCAGGTCTTGATGCAGTTAAGTACATCAAAGAGCCTATCATTGATCTATATAAGTGTTCATCTACATCCTCCCCCTCAACATCAGGATGTAGGTGTTTGTGTGTTTCCATTGGTGTACTAGCACTTTTACTGTCTTTCAAGTCAAACTTTTCCAAGATGTCTTTGACATATTTTGATTGATTTATCAAAATACCATCAGTTCTTTGATTGACTTGGAGTCCAAGGAAGAAGTTCATTGGACCCATGGAGCTCATCTTGAATTTAATCTGCATCAGCTCTTCAAATTCTTTGCACAATGTATCATTGGTTGAACCAAAGATGATATCATCTACATAGATTTGTACCAGTAGTATATCATCTTTGACTTTCTTTGTAAACAATGTTTTATCAATGGCTCCTCTTTTAAAGTTGTTCTTCAATAGGTATGATGATAATGTGTCATACCATGCTCTTGGTGCCTGATGTAGGCCATACAGAGCTTTATCCAATTTGAACACATAATCACCATGTTTTGGATCTTCAAAACCTGGAGGTTGGCAAACATAGACCTCTTCTTCAATTTTCCCATATAGGAAGGCACTCTTAACATCCATTTGATAGACTTTGAATTTCTTGAATGAAGCATATGCTAGAAATATTCTTATAGCTTCAATTCTAGCAACAGGAGCATATACTTCATCATAGTCTATTCCTTCTTCTTGAGTGTATCCTTGGGCTACAAGTCTGGCTTTATTCTTGATCACTATGCCTCTTTCATCTTTCTTGTTTCTGAATATCCATCTTGTTCCAATGGCTCTTTTTCCTTTGGGTAGAGGTACAAGTGTCCAAACAGCTTGTAATTTAAATTGAAGGAGTTCTTCTTGCATTGCTTCAATCCAGTTTGAGTCCTTCATTGCTTGTTGGATCTTCTTTGGTTCTTCCTGAGACAGAAAGCATTCATACATACATTCATTAGCAATTAAACTAATGTTACACATATTTGCAGTTAAGCTTTTATTTAATTTGCTTCTTGTTTGAAGTGGTGAGTTAACATCACTTAGAACAAGGTCTAATGGATGGTTCTTCTGAGTCCTTGTAGTTGTAGCTTTATCAACCACTAGTTGATTTCCTAGATTGGACTCATTTGTCTCAGGCAGTTGTTCATCTTGTGATTCTTCATTGTCATGGATGTTTAGTTCATCATCATCTTGGCCAGAGTTACTACTGTTGTTGTCTTCGTTGAGATCAGTAGTATTGTTGTTGATACTGGCATCAGTAGTATCTTGAGAATCTAGGTTATTGTTGGGACCAGTAGTATTTTCAGTACTATTACTGGTACCAGTAGTATTGGAATTACTACTGACCTCATTCTCAGAGTTACTACTGCTTTCAATATTTGAGTTATTACTGACATCAGTATTAACTATGGGAGCAGTATCAACTATTATGTATCTCATCTTTTCTTGACCAGTATTAACAGATGATGTTCCTTCTTTTTGATTAAGACAGTTTGAATTACCTGCATTGAAATTCATATTAGAATTAAAGGATTTGGTTAGATTGTCTATGTCAAATAGCCAATCTGGACCATTTCCTTGTTCATTAGGTACATTTTCATTAAAGGATACATTGATGCTTTCTTCAATTATCCTTAGTCTTTTGTTGAATACTCTGTATGATTTGCTTTGAGTAGAGTATCCCACAAAGATTCCATCATCAGCTTTGCAGTCAAACTTACCAATTTGTTCTCTTGTAATCAGAATAGTACAAGGACAACCAAATGATTTTAAGAAACTTATAGAAGGTTTTCTTTTATTAAAAAGTTCATATGGTGTTTTAAAATGTGGCTTAACTATTAATACTCTGTTTTGAACATAACAGGCAGTATTAACGGCTTCAGCCCAAAAAGTGATTGGTAATTTTGAATCTGCTAGCATTGATCTTGCTGCTTCAATGATGGTTCTATTTCTTCTTTCAGCTACACCATTTTGTTGAGGAGTTCTAGGTGAGCTGTATTGCCTATCAATACCTTTAAGATCACAAAAGTTAATTAAGTTAGCATTTTTAAATTCTGTGCCATTATCACATCTTATGGCTTTCACTTTTTGATCAGATGTGTTTTCCAGTTTGATAATTAAGTTCTTTATGAGTTCACTTGTTTCATCCTTTGTCCTGAGAAAGAAAACCCATGTATATCTGGAAAAGTCATCAGTAATAACAAGACAATATTGTTTCTTTCCAATACTCATTACATTTGTAGGTCCAAATAGGTCCATATGTAAGAGCTGTAAAGGAACAGAAATAGAGTTCACAGTTTTGGACTTATGAGAAGTCTTGTGTTGTTTACCTTTTAGGCATGCAACACAGTGATGATCACACATGAATTGTTTTTTTTGAGGTAGTCCAATGACCAGATTTCTTTTTACTAAATTATTCATGTTTTTAAAATTTTTGTGACACATCCTTCTATGCCAAAGTTCTGATTCAGTGGTGTTTGCCTTGGATATAAAACAGTTGACCTCATTTGTAGAAATGAGTTCTCCCCCTATATCCAGGCAATACACATTGTTTCTCCTAGGAGTTCTTAAAACCACATATTTTTCATCTAAAACAAAATCAGGAGAAAGAATGATGCACTCAATGTCTGTGAATAGAATCTTGTTCTTTTTATCACAAACTTGAGACACACTGACAAGATTGTATTTTAGTTCAGCAACATAAAATACATCATCAAAGGTAATTTTTCCATTAGTAACAGTACCTTTACCTGTAATCTTACCTCCCTGGGGATTCTCACCAAATGCCACATATCCTCCATCAAACGACTTGAAATCTTTAAGAATTTGCAGATTTCCAGTCATGTGCCTTGAGCATCCACTATCAATATGCCATGTTCTTCCTTCTTCTGGGATCTGAATGCTCTGCACAAATGAGTAAAGGATTAGTTAAGTTTGGGAACCCAAGCTTTATTTGTCTTGGGTTCATCCTTTGAGAAATAAGCTTTTGGGGATTTAACTTTAAAGACTTTTGGTACCCATACTTGTTTATTACTGGTACTTTGTTTTACTACTGCCCTTTTGGAGTTGTTACTGGTGTGAGAAGTTCCTACTGATCTTGGTTTATACCCATGATTTTTAGCTTTTGAGTACTTTACTACTGATGGACCAGTAGTATTTGGGTACTTACCATGTTTAGAATGACCAGTAGTGTCTTTAAAATTACCACCAGTAGTGTTTTTAAAATTTGTTTTGGGAGCAGTAGTATTTTTGAAATTAGGGTTTTTACCAGTAGTATTCTTGTACTGGTACCATACAGCATTATAATTAGGGTTAACACCAGTAGTAAATTTGTTAGAGTTTCTACTGGTGTTGGAAAATTTAAAATATTGTTTATTTTGATTAGATTTTCCATTGTTCTTGAAGTAATTGCTGTTCTTTGGGCTGCCAACTCTTCTGTTTTGCACAAATCTTGGTGCACTTCTTCCAAATCTTGGATTTTCAGCAATTGGAGTTTTGATTGTATTTACTACTGAAGGATCAGTAGTATCTTTTAACCTTTGAGTTTTTGCATTTTCTTTAAAAGCTTTAAATTCCTTTAACTCCTTGCAATTTATTGGATTGAAGTGACAATCCTTTGCTAAATGATTCACTTTATTGCAAATAACACATTTTAATTTATTTTCTTGAGCCTTTATTGTTTTTCTTTGTTCTAAGAGTTGGTTTCTATTTCTTTGGTTTCCTCTTTTTAGAATTTTGGGTATATTTTCTTCATTATATTTAGGAGACTCATTTGGACTTTGAGCTGTGTGAAAACTTGTATCAATTGATTTTGGTGATTCAGTTTGAGATATTGTAAATTCAATTGATTGCTCATCATCTGAAGAATCATTTGATTCAGATGTTTCATTATTAGATTCAGTTTTAATTTCAGTTTTTAATTCATTAATGATTCTTTCTGAACTGTCTTTAAGTGGAGGAATGAATTTGTGTGGAGGTGGTACAGCATGATATCCCACCCCATGAACAACCTTTTCTGTAGTTTGATTATTAGTTAATTCATCTAGAATTTTAGTGCTTCTTTCAAACTTTTTAATTGTTAATTTATTTTGTTCAATTTCAAGCTGACATTCTTCTAATTTGCTTGTTAGTTCTTTATTTTTTGTTTCATAGAACTCTTTCTCATCCACAGCTTGAAGCAATTCTTCCTTGATTCGTTGATCAATCATCTTGTACACCTTTATTTGATGTTCTTGATCAACAATTACACTATCAAACTCATGATTTCTTCTGATTGCTTTTGCTAAATCTTCATTTAATTTAGTGTTTTCTTTTTCTAGATTTTTAATAATTTTAGCACATTCAGGAGTACAAGGTTTAGATTTTACCTCAGTTTTGTTGTCAGTAACGGCCATGAGAGCTTGGTTTTGAGCATGCTCTTCTGCTTGGAAGCTCCAGTCATATCCTTGTCCTTGTTGTGACACAAGAGCAGTTGATTTTGATCTTTTGTCTGGTTGAGGACATTCTTTTGCAAAGTGACCAAGGTTGTTACAGTTGTAACACTTGACTTTTGTCTTGTCAAATCCTGCTTTGTCACCTTTGTTGAAATTGAGGCTTGTCCTACCAGTTCTTTTTAAGAATCTTTTGGCCCTTAGACTCAGCATAGCCATCTGCCATTTAAGATCCATCTCCTCAAGATCATCTGGATTCAATTGTTCCAAGTCATCACTAATCAATGCAGTATGCACATGACTAGTGAAGAAGGATTCTCTTGCAGTATCCTCAGAATCTGCAGCCTTTCCTGTGGAGGTTTCTTGCCCTTGACCTGTACTTGATACAAATGCAGCATTGTTAGAAGAAATAGAAGGGTTTTTGTGATTTACCTCAGTTTCAAACACTCTGAGATCATTATAGAGTTCATCTAACTCCTTTTCTTCTAGAGCATCTCTTTGTCTATACACCACTGTGTACATGGCCCATTCTTCACTAAGAGACCTTAGGAACTTCATGTTAACATCTTCTTGATCCATCTTTACACCAACTTGGTTGAGTTCACCAATTAGTTTGTTGAATCTGTCAAACACTTGAGTGAGTGTTTCATTGGGCTTTCCTTTGAAATTTTCAAAGTCTTGTTTGAGAACAGACTTCATGTTTCTTTTTGTACTCTTTGTCCCAACGAATCTCTTCTCCAGTGCTTCCCAAAGCAACTTAGCATCATCATATTCAACAAAGAGATGTTGATAGTCATTAGGAATGGCCAGTAAAAGAGTGCTTAGAGTTTTGAGTTCGATGCCTTTATCTTTCTTCTCCTTCTCACATTTAAGTTTGTCTGCCTCAGTTACAGAGCTGCTTGCTTGAAGTTGACCAGTTTTGTTTCCTTCACAAACGACTTCCCACATGGAATAATCTGTAATAAGCATGTATTGTTTAATACGATTCTTCCACATCCCAAAATTATTGGGAGTGAGCATAGGGATTTTGTTGGCCTGAGTGCTTTCATTATTATCAGTCATGATTAATAATGTGTGTGTTTTAAAGATTAAAACTTTTTGTTGTTCTTAACAAATAGTAGATCTAGAACCAATATGCTCTGATACCACTTGTCAGGATCAATTAACTATAGACAAGTTAATAAACACCTTAGATCTAATTGATGATAGAAGTTGCAGCGGATCAACACTATATCAATAATTAAGAACAATGAACTGTATGAACAATATGCAAGAATATTAAGAACACAGTTTCACAAAAGCTTCAATGTATATTATTGAGTTAACAATACACACGTACGTTTACAATTCGTAAGGAACATACTTATAGTAGTCCTTGAAGCTAAACTATTTACCCTAGTTATTCTAGGACTTGATTTACATCGAATTATAAAAGATATACATTTAATTACATTCTATAACTATCTCTACGAAGATCTCGGACTTGATATCTTCCAAAAACGCGTATCAGTAGTAACTGCAATCACCAGTAGTAAATAAGTAACGTCAGTAGTAAACTTGGTGATCAGTAGTAAGTCCATAATCAACGTCAGTAGTAACTACAATGATCAGTAGTATCTTCAATCTTCTCATGATCAGTAGTAACTTAGTTATAGTATACACCAGCATCAACTTCATCAGTAGTAAATGTTCTGCCCCATCAGTACTAAGTATGTCAGTACTAACTGCAGCATCAGTAATAAGTTGATCTGTGTTTTGCTCCAACAATTATGCTTGTTGCAAAATATCTTCGTGATCAGTTGGTTCTAATTTGAAGATTTTTGAAGTTTTTGAAGATGAAGAGTTGTGATTTTTAATTTCGAGATCCGAGGTAGAAATCGTTGATATTAGTTGATAATTGCATTCCTCTTTCGATTCTAATGACTTAAAAATCAAATTTCGATTCAATCCATCAAGTATTGATCTCAATTTTGTGATTTTTGTCAAAATTATGAAAACACCAATTTTCGACTGAAAAATCAAAATCGAGTGCTGATTTGTTACGTTTTGAGGAATATGATTGGATCAGATTGTTAGAAAAATGATTTCGAACATATTGTGATTTGAATCACTAATTTTGGTTAAGAATTGAACAAACTAGGATTAATTTAGTGAGTTTCTGAAACTTATGTTACCTGCACTGTTCGTTTGAAGATGATGAATGATCTCGACTCATTGAAGGATTTTGATCTCGGCCTTTTTGTAATAGCTTATTGATCTCGATCTCGACTAATTTGATCGATCTCAACTTATCGATCTCGGCTTCTTGCTCTTTGATAGTTCTCGATCACGACTGCCATTGTGATCTCGACTTCGACCAGCTGTTCTCGATCTCGACAATTCAGGCCCAAATTCAGATTCGTTCTCAACTTCTCGATCTTGATTCAACATAGTTCTCGACTTTATGGATCTCGATCTCGACTGAAACATAGTTCTCGACTTCATGGATCTCGATCTCAACTAAAACTACTTCGACGATCTCGACCAGTGTTTGCCATTCTCGATCTCGACTGAAACGACCAGACTGTTCTCGACTTCGATTCGCTATTACAGATTGTTCTCGACCAATCTCGACCAACAGATTGTTCTCGACCAACAAATTGTTCTCGACTGATTTCGATTCAATATCCAATCTCGATCTCGACAACTAGACCCAATATCCAATCTCGATCTCGCTATTACAGATTTTGATCTCAACAATTCGATCTCGATCAAGCACCTGATCTCGACTTTACTCTCAATTGATCTTGATCTCGACCAGCTTTAAGTTCTCGACCATATAACTTTTTGGCCCAATAACACATCTCAGCCCAAATTCAATTTTGACCCAATTCTTTAAATCTAATTAAGATCTCGACCCATCTTGATCTCAACCCAAATCAGAAGAATCCCAACCCAAACCCGAGAATTTTAAATTTTTTTTTTCAAACCCGAGAAATTTTACACTTCTCGACTCAAACTATTACATTTTTTTTAAACACGAGATCTTATACTTTCAAACCCAAGAACTATTCTGAAATGGCTTCAAAAGATGATTTATCAATTGGATCTGATCTTAAACCACCAGTTTTATTCAGAGGAGAGTATGCACGGTGGAAGAAACATTTTCTTCACTTTATTAAAAATCAGGAATTATCTACTGAAATTCTTGAATCTCTCGAGAATTGGGTTGCTGTGTTTTATGAAGACATTGTTGCTGCTCCAAATGCTACTTGTCAATTCGTGGGGTTCCATCTTAAAACCAATTGGTTGTAAGAGGAGTAGCCCAGGACCCTTATAAGCACATTACTGGTTCATTTCTTGTCCAATGTGGGACATCTCAACACGCCCCCTCACGTGTGGCGTCATTTTTTTTTTCGCGCCTAACACGTGGATATTTTGGGTTACGTGGGGTCCGTGTGACCGTTTGACCAACTACGGATGAACCTTATGTTAGTCCCTAGACTAAGTGAATAAGATTTGATGATCAACATCTAAGAAGAATAAATATCAGCTGAAGTATGTATCTCAGCTGAAGCAAGTATATGCAATAAACCTTCAGCTGAGTACGTACTTAGCTCTAGGAAATCAAGTCAAATCAGCAGCTATAGAAGAGTGTTCATTCGAAGTCTATGGCTAAAGGACAAAGACAAGAAGAAGATCATCCAGCTGATTGTGGAATCAGCTGATGATACCGGCCTGCTGCATATAAGACTTAGTGGAAATGTTCTTGACACTTTGAACATTTCCTTTCCCGCTCAAAGAAGAAGAAAACGATGAGGATCTTCTATTTTGGAATAGAAGATATTGTGTCAGTACATCATCGTTTGTCCCTCCAAGCATGTAAACGGAAAGTCAATTGCTTTTGTACTTTCATAGTACACCTTTTTACTGTGCGTCAGAAAAGGTAGCAAAAGGAGTTGACACAAAGTACACTTGGGACTACAACATATGCAAGAGCATTAAATGTTTCCGTGGACAAGTCTACATCGACGAATAATATGTTTACACGTCGTCTAACTTGTGGGCAAAGGAACATGGATCTTGGGCTATATATAGAGACGTAAATGCTTGCATTTACACACACCTTTTGAGCATTCATAGCACAAGAACATTCTCTGAGAGTTAGTTATTGTCTAAGTATTAACTCCTCCATAGTTATTACTAGGAAATTAATATCAGCTGTTAGTATCAGCTGATAAAACTCTCATTGCATAGTCTTCTAGTTTTGAGCGATTTAAAGTGTCATTTCAAGTATAGAGTTTTAGTTAGTGTGTACTATCTATTTCCGCAAACTTTGTACTTGTGACAACTCGATATTTCTGGTATGTAACTTCATTTCATTTCTAGAACTTTCCTTATTTAGAAAGTTTATATTTTTAGACATTTCTATTTTTGGCATTCCTAACACACAACAAACATACATATTTTTACACCATACATTAGTGTTTGATTATTTTAGTCAACACAACATATTTATTTACTTATGGTGACACACTTTGAGCTAAAACATTTCTAATACGATAAGTTTCTCGGTTAAACAATAAACGTAACAAATTAAATTAAAATGTGGCTTGAATGGAACTAGCTTCTAAACTCGACACCAAGTCTAGACCGAACACCTTGTGGCCGGCCCCCACTCCCTTGTGCGTGACCCTATGTGGCCGAACCCATCATGGGTAAGGCTTACTCTCATTTAAATTTGATCTTATCCTCCTAATTGTTGATAGATTTGATCCAAAGGAGTCCTACTACCTCTCAAACTCTATTTCCTAACCTTAATCATCTACTATAAATAGAACACATCCCAAAACCCAAATCCCCTTTACAAATATCGGCCAAGAACACCCCACCATCACCGTTCGTTCATCTCAAGCAATCCCGATCACCTTTTGCTCGTTTTTGCCCTCCGATCGTTCATAGCAAGGTATGATCTAGACTTTTCTCTTGATTTTCTTCGTGTTGTAACGTAGATTCGAACCCGAGACCATGGCCCTAGGCCATGTGGTCTCGGTTAGCCCTCAAACCCGTAGCCTACATGCATGCATGCGTACGGTTGTGTGCGAGTGTGTGTGTATGTCTTGTGCTCGATCATGATCTTGTTAAATCAATTGTTTAATCCTTATTTGAACCCTAGATCTAACCTAGTTGTGGCCGAATACCGAGACCCAGCCAAACAAACCTTTGATCTCGAACCATAGACTCGATCTAGCTAGAACCCGTAGGGTTTTGGCCATTCGGCCAACCCTAGGTCAAACCCTAGCCGAACCCTAAACATACATGCTTGACTTTTGACCTAGACTAGTTAGATTTGACTTTTGTTGACCAAATAGTATTCTAGATTATACCCTAGAACCGGATACCCAACCCTAACCGAAATCTAGAACATTTAAGTTGACTTTTGTTGACTTTCATTGACCAATTTTGACCCAAAAGTCAAACCGGGTCAAGGCCGGATCTTGACCCAATCGTGGACCCAAACCCGAATACCCAATCGGGCCAAGACCCGTACTTGGCCCTTATCGATCTACCTTAGTCTATCGGGCCCAAACTTTAGTTGGCCCATTAGTATCCAAGCCCATTTGGACCAAAGCCCAAACCTTTGGCCCATTCATACCTAAACCGAACCCAATTGGGCCAAGCCCAATCCATGGCTCAATCTAATTGGACCTAAGCCCAATAAGAGGCCCAAGTGGCCCAACCTAGTGGCCCATTAAGCCCATATAGGCCCATTAACCCCATTAGGCCCAATAGGCCCAATCTAGGCCCAATAAGCCTAACCCAAGCCCATTTCATTTCGAAGTCCATTTCATTTCATTTCATTTCATTTCATTTCGACCTATTAAGGTCCAATAACCCAAATTCATTCGATGTCACAAAACATAAAACATAACATGAAATGCATATCATTTAACTTATATCGTATATAGAATCGCCTGTGTTAGCTTAGTCTAATCATTAGTTAAATCATTTAGGAAGCTAGGAGTCTCCAAAGGATTCCTCTGTCCTAAGTATTGTGTCGCTAAGCTTTGCCAGGTGAGTCCACAGACCCCTTTTACTCTTTTACTGTTTTATAAACTTTGGGGTGGAAAACATAAACAACTGCTACTGTTTTACTATGACTGTACAACATTTACATTTTCATTATCGCGTTGGCATGACAAACAATTATTATACCGGACTAAGGTTTGCCAGCAATCATTAACTAGTGGATCTAGACCATGGATATGCAGATAGTACTATTGACTGACACTCATCCTCCCATCGAAAAGCCTTGCCCCTTTGGATCTTAAGATAACAAAACAACCTAGACTAGCTTAGATTAATATGTAGAATAAAATAGCTAAGTTTAGGTCTGATACTGAGTGATCAGTATTGGAACTCAGTATCAGTACTCAGTATCAGATAGTGATACTGAGTACAAGGACTGAGTAGAAGGACTGAGTTACAATATGTAACGGACTAATATCAAATCCCTTGATCTTAGTCATTTTCCTAGTTTAGTCCTTCGGTTACTCCTTTGCCCATTATGTAAGATCTCTATATCATTATAAATAGAGATCATCTTGCAAAGGAGAAACCACCAATTCACTTTACACTTTCATATCTTTGTAATTGATCAGTGGTCTTGTTATTCCGCAACAAGCCACACTTAGTGGAATTATACATTTGACTCATATCTTGTTCTTATACAATATTTGTCTTAAGTTATAATTAACCAATCAATTAACCAACTAAACCATGGTGTTGTGACCTAACAACTGGTATCAGAGCAGGCTAAATAAACTCTTACTTAGTCGATCTATAACCCTGGCAGCCATTCCTTATATCTATCCCTCCAACACTCAAAAATCCAAAATGTCTACTATTATAGCACCAGTTATGTCTGGTAAGGGAGTGCCCATCTTTGATGGAAAAGACTTTTACCAATGGAAGCTTAAAGCTCAGTGGTATCTTGAATCTATTCACCATGAGATGCTCACTGTGCTATATGATGGTCCCATCATTCCACAAACTGTGGAACCTGTTGCTGCTACTGAAGATGCTCCTGAGAGCATAAGAACTGTACCTAAACTAAAGCACAACTGGACTGATACTGACCGTCAGTTGTATGCTTTAGACTCAAGAGCAAAAGGAGTGATTGGTAATGCTGTTACCAAAGAAATACTTAATGCAATTATGAAATTGCCAACAGCAAAGGCTATGTGGGATAGCCTATCAGTCACCTATGAAGGCACAGCAAAGGTGAAGTTGCAAAGAAAAAGCAACATGAGAAGGAAATATGAAAACTTCTTCTCAACTCCTAATAAAGACATCACCACTCTCTATAACAGGTTCAATACTGTTATCCATGATTTAATCAGTGTAGGCATTGTGAAAGAGGAAGGAGAGCTTGTTCAAAAGTTCTTGGATAGTCTTCCTCAACAATTTCTTGACATGACAAACTCTGTCAATGCTGCTAACAACATTGAGTCATACACTCTTCAAACTTTGTATGGTCTAATGTTGAATCATGTGGAGAATAATGCTGCAAGACTGATCAACTGGAAGAAAACTGACAAGGCTTCCACTGGCATGGCTCTAGTTGTGCAACAGGCATATACTGTAACTGAGCCAGAAGAACCAGAAGTTGATCTTGCTGATGCTGAGGCAGAAGAGCTTGAAACCCAAATGGCTCTTATGTCTATGAAGCTGGATCAGTTGAAAAAGAAGAGGCTTGGTGTTAGCTCTTCTAATACTGATCCAAGATCAGGTCTTTGCTATAGGTGTGGAAAGCCTGGACATATTGCTGCAAACTGTCATACCAAGTCTTCTGAGACTGACCAAAATGACAAGATTGCATACCGAGCAAAGAGGTATAGAGACAAATATGTCAAGCTGAAGAATTGGAGCAAGGGCAAGAGGGCAGAAGGGAATGGAGCACCTCATCAAGCACTTTACTCAGAAGCATGGATGGATGAAGACTTAAGTGATGATGAGGAAGAGATTGAGAATAAAGCCTTTATGGCTTTCACTGAAGATGATTTGAAGAGCTCCTTTGAAAAGGATATCAAAGAGGCTGAGAGGATGAGTGTTCACACTGATTGGGATTCCACTCAGTTGTACAAGGTAAGTTCCTTTCAAACTTATTCAGTGAATGAAAAAACTATGATTTTTGAGTATATGATTGTTGATCTTAAAACTTATGTACAAAAAGAAAAAACTTTAAAATTAACAATTCAAGAACTTGAAAGGGTAAATAATGAAAACATGGATAAATTAGCAAAGTATAAAGATTTAGAACTAAACCTTTCAGATTTAAAGGACATTAACCAAAGATTAGCTGATAAAGTTCACTTACACAAACTTGAAAAAGAAAAATTTGAAAAACAGTGTAAATCTTGGGGAAATGCTTCAATAAAATTAAATAAATGTTTAAATCAACAATTTCCCAGAAAATGTGAGGGCTGCACTTGGTGTTGATCCTCAATTTAAAAATAAGAACAATTTTGCTGATTTATTTGAAGAGTTTTCTACTATGAACCCTATTAATTTTGTAAAAGCTAAAACTTTATGTGAAGTTGGATGTCAAACTGAGTCAGATGATGAGGAAAATGAAATTTTAGAAAAACTATTGGTCCCTCCATCTGCTCAAAGTGCTATACTGAGCTACAAGAACACAGTATTGAATTTCATATAACGGAAATTTCTGATACCGAGCACCCAATAGTTCAGTATGACACTTCTGCTGTTCCACCTTTTGAATTATTATTTAATACAACAACTTTTGAATTATATAATGATAATAAGACAACTTCTATCTCAAATGCTTCATCTAATACAGAAGTTGCAGGAACAGAAACATCATATACTGAGACATCTAAAGAACCTGTTAAAGTTGTTTCTTCAAAGCATGATAAACAAAAAAACAACTTCAACTAGGTCCTTAGTTGGCAGAGACAAGAAGTCTACCACTAATAATATTAGAAAGACTTCTCTGCCAAATAAAAAGAAGCAACCAGATCCTCCATCTCCTAAACCAGTTAAAAACAATGTTAATACACCTATTAAAAATGACAAAATTAACATTTTAAAAACACTTGGTGATCAGGTCAAATCTTTAAGTAAACAATTTGCAAAACTTGTTCATACTGACCTACCAAAAGTGAAACGTTTTTCTAAAATACCTTATGAAAACATGTTTAGAAATAGACCTAGAAAATGTTATAGGTGTCATCATACTGGTCATAAGGGAGATGAATGCTGGACTGATCTCTCAAGTCCTAGGTACTCAGTACCAAAGAAAAGGAGAGAAACTAAGTCAGTATCACCAAAGAAAACTTCTAAAGTTTCCCCCGAAGTGATACTGACCTCTCTACATAAAGAGATCAAGTCAAAATATGTTTATCCCACCAAAGGTCCCATTCAAAAATGGGTTCCTAAAAAGAACTAACTCTTATTTTGTGTCTTGTGCAGGGTGACAGAAAATGGTATTTAGATAGTGGCTGCTCAAGACACATGACAGGCAGTATGGAATACCTTCTCAATTATACTCCAGAGAAGGGTCCTTCTGTTAAATTTGGAGATGACTCGGTGGGAAAGACAAGAGGTTATGGTGTGATCAAGGCAGGCAACATAACTTTTAAAAGAGTTGCCTATGTAGAGGGTCTTAAACACAATCTGCTCAGTATCAGCCAGATGTGTGATGATGACAATGAAGCTCGATTCAGGAAGGTTGCAGGAATCATCTACAATGATAAAGGCTAGCCTGTACTCATTGCTAGAAGAGAAAAAGATGTATATGTGGTCAACCTATCTGAAATAGACCCAACTATTCGAGTATGCCTGCTTTCTAAAGTCAAGCCAGAATTGCATTGGCTATGGCACAAGAAACTCTCTCACATCAACTTTAGAAATATCACCGAGCTCAGTATGAAGAAACTGGTGAGAGGGCTGCCCACCATTACTTATACAAAAGATAAGTTATGCTCAGCATGTGAAATGGGCAAGCAGAAGAAGAGTTCATTCAAGTCCAAAGTCAATCATTCCATTAATGAACCTCTTACTATGATACATATGGATCTTTTTGGCCCCATCAGCACACCATCTTTGGCCAAAAATATCTATACTCTAGTCTTGGTTGATGAATTTTCAAGATATACTTGGGTCATCTTCCTCAAGACTAAGTCAGATGCAACAACAGAAATCATTGCCTTTATAAAAAGAGAGGAACTTCAAAAAGGCAACAAGGTCAAGCAACTTAGAAGTGACCATGGTACTGAATTTAAGAACTCAGTATTAGCCGATTTCTGTGAAGAAAAAGGAATCATTCAAAACTTCTTTGCAACCTACACACCACAACAAAATGGTGTTGTAGAAAGAAAGAATAGAACACTGATTGAAGCTGCAAGAACTTTATTATGCCATGCTGGACAGGCACTGAGTTTCTGGGCTGAAGCTGTAAACTGTGCAAACTTCACTCAGAATAGAGCCACTATCGTCCAAAGACATCTGAAGACTACATATGAGTTATACAATGGCAAGATTCCTAATGTGGAATACTTCCACATCTTTGGGAGTAAATGCTTTGTACTCAGTACAAAACAAAATCTCAACAAATTTGCTCCCAAAGCAAATGAAGGTGTGTTCATGGGCTACTCTCCACACTCTAAAGCCTTCAGAGTATACATCATCTCAACTAAGATGATTGTAGAATCCATTCATGTCACATTTGATGAAGATCAGAATGAGCATTCTACCTCAGCAAGTGAAGACATAAGTGGCATAGATATCCTATGAAATCCAGAAAACTCCATTGCTGAAGAGCCCAAGTTTCATCCACACTTTATTTCCAATAAGTTAAATGAAACTGATCAAGTTCAAACTCAGTATCACTCAACTGCGACTAATACAGAGGTTCCCATAACAGAGGACCTCCATACTGAGTTTCCAACTAATGATCTGAACCACTCTACCTATGAAGAAGGTGAAACATCCAACACTTCACAAGAATCCACATCAACTCTGCAAAATGAAGATGAACAGCAACCTGCGCTGTCTAATACTGACCAGAATTTCACTCAGTATCAGACACAAGACACACCAAATCAACAAGATATTGTTGATCCTATTTCAAATGCTCCTCTAGGAAACAATTTAAGGGAACACAGAGACCATCCACACTCAAACATTATTGGTCCTATTGAAGAAGGTGTCCAAACAAGAAGAAAATTAGAGTTTCCACCACAAGCAACTGCAAATTTTTGTTTCTTCTCAAGTTTTCTATCTACCATTGAACCAAAGAAAGCTGATGAAGCTTTATTAGATGAAGATTGGGTAGAGGCTATGCAAGAAGAGCTCACAGAGTTTGAGAGAAACAAAGTTTGGAACTTAGTACCACCTCCTACTGGCAAAACTATTATTGGTACTAAGTGGGTGTTCAGAAACAAGATGGACAAGGATGGTGTTGTCATCAGAAACAAAGCACGGTTAGTTGCTCAAGGTTAAAGGCAAGAAGAAGGCATTGACTATGATGAAACTTTTGCACCATTTGCAAGAATTGAAGCTATTAGGTTGTATCTTGCATATGCAGCTTTTAAGAATTTCAAAGTTTATCAGATGGATGTCAAAAGTGCTTTTCTAAATGGAAAACTACAAGAAGAAGTTTATGTTAAACAACCTCCAGGTTTTGTTGATCCTAAATTTCCTAATTATGTTTTCAAGCTTGATAAAGCTCTATATGGGCTCAAACAAGCTCCAAGAGCCTGGTATGACACCCTGTCTGAGTACCTTATTGAAAATAAATTTACAAGAGGTAAAATTGATAAAACATTATTTTTAAAACGGAAAGGTTCTGACATCTTACTCATTCAGATATATGTAGATGATATTATCTTTGGCTCCACTGACAAGTCAATGTGTGACTGGTTCGCTAAGATAATTTCAACTCAGTATCAGATGAGTACGATGGGAGAACTTACTTACTTTCTTGGTTTACAAGTTGAACAAAAGCCTGATGGCACTTTTATAAATCAAAGTAAGTATGTGCATGACATGTTAAAGAAATACCAATTTGAAAATTTATCTTCCATGCACACTCCTATGGGTACTCAGGATAAGATAAGTAAGGATGAAACTGGTAAACCAGTATGTCAATCCACATACCGAGGTATGATTGGTTCCTTACTTTACTTAACTGCTAGCATGCCTGATATCATGTTTGCCACATGTTTGTGTGCTCGGTATCAGGCTGATCCTAAAGAATCACACATGAAAGCAGTTAAGCGCATCTTTAGATATCTTACAGGTACTCCTAACCTGGGTCTTTGGTATCCCAAAGATTCAAACTTTCACCTTGAAGGGTACACAGATGCAGATTTTGCAGGATGTAGATTGGACAGAAAGAGCACAAGTGGAGGATGTCAATTTCTAGGTGGAAGACTAGTAGGTTGGTCATCCAAGAAGCAAAATTCGGTAGCAACTTCCACAGCAGAAGCAGAATATGTTGCTGCAGGAAGTTGTTGTGCTCAATTATTATGGATGTAGTATCAACTCTTAGACTATGGGTTCAACTTTCATAAGACTCCCATTCATTGTGATAACAAGAGTGCTATTGCTATCACAGAGAACCCAGTCTATCACTCCAAAACCAAGCACATTGATATCAGACACCACTTTATTCGAGATAATGTGGAAAAAGGTAAGGTTGAGGTAGATTATGTTCCAACAGATGAACAATTGGCCGATGTGTTTACTAAACCTCTCCCCGAGGAAAGGTTTATGTATTTACTAGGGCAATTAGGTATGTTGAATCCTTAATTTTCCTTAATTTTCTTTAAAACTGAACGCTCAGTATCACTTCTGTTGATACTGACCACTCAGTATCACTAGTCTGTTATCATCAAAATTTAAAATTTTTATTTTTTTAATTTCAAGAGTAAATTAATTGTTTTTATATTTTTTAAAATTTTTATAATTAATTTTTTTTTAACTCAGTATTGGGGTATGACGGCTCTTACAGCGAGCTTAATCCTCATACTGCTCAACGGTAACCTTTCTTAATAGGAAAGTTACCGTTGGCAGAGGATAAGGCAGTCAAATCAGCCGTTTTTACTTCCCAATACCTTAATTATCTTTCAAATCTTCTATAAATAACCGTTTTTATTTACTTCAAATATTTTTCAACAGTTATTTCATTCTTTCATTTAAAATTCTCTCTGCGATTAACGATTTCACTCTTTCTTAGCAAGCACAAACACTTAAATCAAAATCACAGATGGCAAATTACACTTTCGTCGCTCCAGAAGTTGAATCGGAAATCAAATTCCGAAACGATGAACTGCCCAGGTTTGCAAGGAACAACATAACAGCAAACTTCAACATTCCTCAAGCCTGGGTATGCCAAGAATTCACAAACATTGTGACTTTTCTGAAGAATTGCCCAATTGCTCGTGCACTGACCTTGTCTCCTCGAGCAATTTACCCAGAAATGTTATGCGAGTTTTGGTACTCTGCCACACTCGATTCTCCAGATATGATTGCTGGGTGGGTAATTCGAGATCAAAGAAGGGCATTTGTGTCTGCCGCCATTATTCGTGAAACAATGAGGCTTTCCGCCCACGCTCAGTATGACCCATTTGTTGACAAAACAGAGGCACTCTCAGTATTGCCATTTTTGGGACGAAGAGGAACAACGGGCATTATCAAAAGAAATCAATTTGGTCCTATGTGGGGTATTCTCATTACAACAATAATTCGGTGTATGACCCACAAGACGGGTGCTTTGGACCAAATAAATGAATTTGGGATGCAAATAGTACATGCCTTGTACTATGGAAGAAACATTGATTATGCACGGCTCATTTTCAATGAATTAGCTACTCTGGTTCGGGCTAACACAAGGGAATGCAATGTCCCTTTCTGCAGATTTTTATCACTCATCTTTCAACACTCAATGCCCACACATACTTATGATGAGTTTCACAGTCCAAGGGTTGATCTTCCTCCTCTTAGTGAGAAGATCTTCTTTTACAGGCCAATCGCAGGAGAGCCGCTTCTAAGTCCTTCTATGTGGGCCATTGTTCAAGAACACATAAATGATGAAGAAGACATGTCTGATACTGAGTCAGACAATGATGATGATGATGACAATGATGATAATAGTGGTAATGGAGCACAGGCCGGTCAAGATATTGAGATGCAGGATGTTCCACAAGTTCAAGAACCGACTCAACAACATATCTCTCCACCTGCACAGGATCCTGATGCTCCTCATATTGAAATAGTTTTTGATACTGAGTCCTCCGAAGACACACCACTGGTCCTTCAAAGAAGAAGAAGGAATCTTTCCCCTATCATTATGGGAAACTTATCATCTGAGGAGGTGCAGCCTGCAAATGTTCCATCATTAACTGCATCTCTTCAAGCCCAAAGCTTAGTTGCAGCCACCGCTGACCTTCCAGGTCCAGATCTAATTCCAACAGCTCAACCAATTAAGGAACCTCATGTTCCTCTTGATGTGGAGATTCAATATGAGCGAATTACACTGGAAGGTGCTCAGCAAAACATAGAGGTCGGTATTGAAGATATTGGTGCTACAAATCCACAATCACATGATCCTGCACCGACCTCTGCAGATGCTAGAAGGGAATCTGACAGAGTCTCAAGTATTAATTTCTAAAAAGCCCTTAAACTTATATATATATTTCATTCCCAAATAGAGACTAAGTATTGGCCAGTACCAACTCAATACTGACCAAAGTCTCACACGATCTTTCAAATATATATCCTTTTATGGCCAACATAGCTAGCCCACTGTTGCTATGCAAAATTCATATACTGAGCACACAATTGATCATTGTCAGTCTACAGTTGTCTCAACATTTAAAGAGACAATGGTGGTTGATGTCACACTGACACCCACTGGTGCTGCTTGAATAATGTCCAACTTATTTTTGAGTTGGGTAGCATAATTCAAGAAATGATCACAAACCCTTAAGCCACAAAATCCAAAAATTTTCCATGGGGTTTAGCCACATTTCTGTTATCACTCTAATACCGAGTGATAAACATTGAAAATAACAAGAAGCACATCCCAGGCTTCGAATACCCAAACCCAAACCTTTTAGTAAATGTGACTTATCCTATACTGAGCTACTTAAATTTACACACTCACTTTTACTAAAATCTTCTTACACATGCTATGCACAAGTTCACAATATTTCATCATAAACCAGATGAAATACAGACTTCACAAACTCTGTTTATATGATTATAGAATTAAACAACACCACAATTCTATTTGATAAACCTCTCTTTCTAACCAGTTTTATATTTTTTTTGTTTCTTTAGCACCATCTGTGCAGGGTATTCCAGCATCACAGGCTGCAGGAGAACAAGTGACTCTGCAAGCAATCATGCAGAATATTCTGGCCATTCAACACACTCAGAATACAATTTTGGCCAGAATGGACACTGTGAGTAGGGACATTGACTCCATCAAACAGTCAGTCTCACTACTCCAACAACAACATAAGCCTCCATCTCCTCCACCATCCTCACATGGTGGACATAATGAAGAAGGAGAAGGCGATGATGATCCTGCACATATGCAATCACCCTCCCATGCCAATACTGAGGGTGATACTGATGCTGGACTGAGCCCATGCCATCCCCTACCATTGAAGCACCACAAGGGGACATGGGTGGTGATACTGATCCTCTTCCCTCCCCATCCAATGATAACAATAAGGGGGAGAAGAGACAAAGAGATACTGAGGTTGATCAACCTGAGCCATCTGCTCAGGGGGAGAAAAGAAGAAGATTGAATGAAGATCAACCTCCACAACAAGAACAACAACATCAGCAAAGCCCTCATACTGAGCCACTTCGGATTCAGTATGAGAGAAGAAGACAAAGAACTAGGTCAGCATTACAAGTTCAAGACCCACTTGAGCCATCTGCTCAGGGGGAGACTCATACTGGCCAACCACAACAAGCTTATACTGAGCCATCTGCTCAAGAAGAAAATAACTTGCAAATTGTGGTCTATAGGCCTTTCATCTGGCCTATTGCTGATGATGAAGATGAAGAACCAGATTTAGTAAACTATGCACTAAATCTGGTAGAACAAGAAAGTTCTTCATCATCATCCTCGGATGATGAAGTACCAGAAAATCTGGTGATTAGAAGAAGGAGTTCCTTATCAAGAGGACCTATCAATGCAGTTCTCACTTCTTCTGAATCAAGTGAGGAATCTGCTCCTTTGGTAACAAGACAAAGAAGACCTGTTCATACAATGGACAGTGATACCGAGCAGGCTCCAAGACTGACTCCTCAACAACTCTGGGCAGAACAAGAAAGATTTTTATATGAGCAAGAGTTGGGAGTCAAAATTGAACCAGAGTCTGACCCAGATACTGATACTCCTGGTCCTTCCCATAGAATCTCAAGAAAGGGTCCAGACCATATTCAACATTACTGGAATATGGTTGCTGCTAGGACTCAGTATAAGGAAGAAAGGAAGGAGTTCTTGAGGACCAAAACATTTCCAAATGTAAGGGGGATACATTGGTTAAATCTGGATGTCAATATAGTAAAAGTGAAGCTCAAAGAAGGAAGAATCACTATCACTTGTACTCGCTTAACCAGTCCTCCCATGAAGATATTTATTCATGATATTCAAAGAATTGGTCTTCAAGACTGGGTGAAGATCACAAGACTGATCAAAGAGCTTCCAAAGAAATCAACTTATGATCAAATAGTCTTGGATGAGATCTGTGCAGTAGCTGCAGTATGTTATGAGAAGGACTTACTTCATGAAATAGAGTATAGAACACTCAGTGTGATGACTGAGGCTTACTCAAACAACAGACCAGAATGTCTTCATACATACAAGTATCTTAAAAAGTACCCTCTTCCTCCTAACCTTGTTTTTCAGGATCCAAAGAGTTTCATATATCCAACTTCTGGATATATGTATACTGACTCAGAGGATAGAGAGTGCTTCATTTCTGAAGAAGATCTACCAAGAGCTCAAATCAGTCACCTTGTTGGACTGAAATGGATGATCACCAAGAAAGAAGACTCTTGGTTCAGAAAGACGATTGTTGCAGTTCTGAATTGTAGAAGGGATGAACTCAAAAGCAGAGAAGAGTTTGTCCACATCAAACAAGAAGTCTTCTATGAGAATGAAGCCATCAACAGCAAATGAAGAAAAAGATGTTGCTACCTATGCTGTTGTATTTTTTTTTTTTGTCTATCTCTTTGTAATTGTTTTGTTATCATTAGATAGGGGGAGATTGTTAAGGGAAAAAGCCTTGCCCATTTGGATCTTAAGATAACAAAACAACCTAGACTAGCTTAGATTAATATGTAGAATAAAATAGCTAAGTTTAGATCTGAAACTGAGTGATCAGTATTGGAACTCAGTATCAGTACTCAGTATCAGATAGTGATACTGAGTACAAGGACTGAGTAGAAGGACTGAGTTACAATATGTAACGGACTAAGATCAAATCCCTTGATCTTAGTCATTTTCCTAGTTTAGTCCTTCGGTTACTCCTTTGCCCATTATGTAAGATCTCTATATCATTATAAATAGAGATCATCTTGCAAAGGAGAAACCACCAATTCACTTTACACTTTCATATCTTTGTAATTGATCAATGGTCTTGTTATTCCGCAACAAGCCACACTTGACTCATATCTTGTTCTTATACAATATTTGTCTTAAGTTATAATTAACCAATCAATTAACCAACTAAACCAGGGTGTTGTGACCTAACAGTTAGATCATTACTTGGTATATCCAAGACATCTCCGGGAGTGTATATCCATAAAAAACGATAACATAATGGAGTCGAAGTGTTGATTGTGGACTTAGGGGTTGGTATATTAACTCAATAGACTAGCTACCTGTTGGGGATAACAGTTCATGCGATGTCAAACATAACATTTTGTTCAACACTTTTTCATAAACATAACTGGTAGTTGCAGATATTCTACAACTACACTAAACATTTCATACTTACTACTCCTGTTATATGGGTGTTGAACTTTATACTTTTCAGTCATAAACCATTTTCATAACAAACATTTTGAGTAGCAAATCACAGTACTTTACTTTACATCACTTTTTACTTTAACCCTGTGGATTCACTCAACATTATTGTTGACCCTTTTACTATTTATATTTTTCCAGGTAATTAGGTGCAGTGGAGTTTGGAGGATATGAGCATTGGGATTGTCGTGAGCCATGATTAAAACATTAAGTTTACGAACAATCATTTCATTTCAAAACAATTTCTATTTTAGGAAACATACTATTTTTGGAAACTTTTCTACTTTTGGAAAGTGAAACAATCGTTTATTTTCGTTATTGCGTGGTTGTTTGTTTACTTAATTTTTGCTATGTTGTCATGAACGTTACACCTTCGTTCTTCCGCAAAACATTTTAAATGAAGTAAAACTCATTTTTGGCGGGGTGTGACAGTACTGTATTAAGTTGTTTTAATAAACTCTTAATCATTGAAATCTTGTTGTTCATTATCTTATCTTCATAAATCAGTCTTAACGCAACACGTTAGTGTTGTTGGGATCCAACAACTGGTATCAGAGCAAGTGTCAAAATGGTTTTCCATCAATTTTGAGCATCTGTTATGGCTGAACCTACATCATCAGATCTTCCATCATCTGGAAAACCTCCTAAACTCACTCAAACCAACTATCCTATATGGAAAACCCGTATGTTGTCCCACATGGTTACCTATCACCCAAAACTTCAAGATAACATCACGATAGGAAAATATGTTCCCAAAACCCTCATCCCTGGTACTCTTGAAATACCAGAACACTATGTGGTGAAGTCTGAGGCTCAATGGACAGACGCTGAAAAATGTCTTGTTCATCTTGAGAATAAGGGTAGGGATATGCTTTTTCAAGCAGTTGGTGATGAAGTGTATCACAATATTCAATTTTGTGACTCAGTTAAAGAGATGAGGGAGAGGCTGGCTGAAGTTTATGAAGGCACATCAGTTGTGCGTGAAGACAACAAAAACATGCTCATACATGATTACAAGCTGTTTAAAGCCAAGCCGAGTGAGACTATAGCTCAAACTTTCAATCGTTATAACATTCTGTTTAACGAGCTGAAGTCTCATGGGGTTGATAAGGATGATATGTCCAAAATGTGTAAGTTTATGGCCGCCTTACCTTCTAAATGGGCTACCATCATAACTTGAATGACTACATCCCCTACTCTGAAAGATTATACTCTTTCTTCTCTCTACGGTATGTTTCTTAGCCACGAGAGAACCGTACTCAACAAATTTCAACCTCCAAAGGACTCTAAAGTGAGTCCCTCTGGATCTTCAACTGCTCTTGTTTCTTTAAACAAGCCCAGCATAATCGAATATCCTGCATCAGATGATGAAGCTGGCAACACTTCAGCTGCTGGCTTGTTCAGCATGCCTGAGGTCAGCATCGAAGAAATCGATGAAGACGAAGACAATGATGCCCTTATATCTGAGCTTGCCTTACTTGTTGAAAATAGAAAATTCTTTAAAAACAAGTCTGGCTCCTCAGCTAGAGGATCAAGTACACCTGACAACTCTGAGATAACTTGCTATAACTGTAACAAGAAGGGACACTATGCTAACGACTGCAAGGAGAAGAAAGCAAGTTCCTCATCTTCAACTGGTGAGTCCATTGAAGAGAAATACAAAAAGCTACAAGCCTTCACCAAAAAGATCCTAAAAGAAAAGAAGGCACTTGAAGGCAAAGCTGATGATGCTAGCTCTTATAAATGGGTCAGGTGACAACTCATCTGATGATGATGAACAAATGGCCACAATGTGTTTGATGGCTCGTGCTGATGATGATGGAAGTATTACAGCTGATGATGCTAGCTCTTATAAATGGGTCAAAATTGTTCATAAAAAGGTAACCTCTCTAATCTCTGATGAGGCTACTAAAGCCAAAGATATTGTTGATTCTATTATTTGTAACTTGCACTTCATCGATCAACTGAAAGGTGAATGTTTGGATAAACACAGTGCTATTCTACGTGAAAATGCATTTTTAAAAGAACGTTTAATTGACCACAAAACTTTAAAAGAAGATCCTTCTGAAACAAAATTTATAAACTCAGTTCTTCAACATGATCTAAGTGAAAAAGTTAAAGAACTTGAAGAAATTAAAAAGATTTGTGAATCATGGTCTCGTTCATCCAAAGTGTGAGTGAATGTGTTAACTCACAAATCCCTAGTCAAGTACAAGTTGTACTAGGAGGAGACTTCCTTGCTGCAGCCGATGTACCTGACAGCAGTACATATGATCTGTACTACTCGTCAGCCGATGCTTCTGTGCCAGCTGAAGAGTTAGTTTTTGGTTCCTTTGTTAGGTCTACCAAAACATTTGCTACTGAGATGTCCTCAGAAGCTCCTTCTGTAGCTACTGGTGAAGAGTCATCAGTTCACTCCTCTGCCATGGTAGTTAGGACACCCACTGCAGTAATTGTTGAGTCAAGAAAATCTATCTTGGGTTCAGCACCTGCTGCCTCTTCTGCTAGACTTCAACAGAAGACTAGCAGAACAGCAGGAAAGAAAACTGTTCTTACACCCTCCAAGGGTGAGCCAGTTGGAGTTCGTACTCGAGCTGCAAAGAACAAAGGTAAGTGTGTTCCAAAAAACACTCCAAGTCCTTCTTCAGCTGTGTCTGTCAGACGGCTGAAAGGAAAGGTCAGCAAGCTGACATCACTCGTTCAAACTCTGGCTATCTCTGAGAATCAGAAAATGAAAGGAATTTTGGGTCCAATTCCCAATCCTGCTACCTCGCCCTCTACTCCACTGCAAAGAAACAGAAAATGCTATAAGTGTGGAGATCGTGGGCATATGGCAAGTGAGTGTGACAGCACATGCCTGAGACCTTCCCTAACCTCAGTTAATGAGTCCTCTGAAAAATCAACCTCTGTGAATTCCAGCGGGAAATCACAAGGACCCACATAAGTGTGGGTTCCCAAAAAGAACTAACTCTTTTAATTTATGTGCAGGGCGATGAAAGCAATCATGTCTGGTACTTAGACAGTGGTTGCTCGAGACACATGACTGGATACAAATCCCTGCTGGAAGAGTTTGAAGTTTGTGCTGGTCCCTCAGTAATTTTTGGTGATAATGGTAGAGGCTCAACTGAAGGTTATGGAACCATTTCAAATGGATCCGTGAAAATCACAAGAGTTGGTTATGTGAATGGGCTGAAACATAATCTAATCAGCATTAGTCAACTTTGTGATGCGAAGTTCTCAGTGAACTTTAATGAATACAGAGGAACGATGACGGATAAAAGTGGAAAGGTAGTATTGGTTGCTCCAAGAACCAAAAATGTTTATACACTTGACATGAATCCTCAAAATCAAGAAGTTTGTCTATTCTCTCATTCTACTGAAGAGCTGAACTGGTTGTGGTACAAAAGGCTATCTCACCTAAACTTCAAAAATATATCGAAGTTGGCTCGAGGACAGCTGGTGAATGGTCTACCACAAATCAAGTATGAAAAAGATAAGTTTTGTTCAGCTTGTGAACAAGGCAAGCAACATAAAAGCTCTTTCAAATCAAAGAAATGTTTTTCCATCGACAGCTGCCTGCACATGCTTCATATGGATCTCTTTGGTCCTATGAGTACTGAAAGTCTAGGTGGAAAGAAGTATACACTTGTTATCATTGATGAATATTCACGATATACTTGGGTAATATTTCTTCGTCACAAAAGTGATGCAGCTGAAGAGATTATCAAATTTATCAAAAGGATGGAACTTCTAAATGGGTCTAGAGTCAAGATGCTGAGATCAGACAACGGTACTGAATTCAGGAACAAGACTTTAGAAGACTTCTGTTCTGATGTTGGGATCTCCCAAAACTTCTCAGCTGCTAGAACACCTCAACAAAATGGTGTTGCTGAAAGAAGAAACAGAACCCTAATAGAAGCTGCAAGAACAATGCTAGCCGAGTCAAACATGCCAAGCAATTTTGGGCAGAAGCTGTTAACACAGCTTGTTTTACTCAAAATAGGTCTCTCTACGTGAAGAGACACAAGAAGACTTCTTATGAGATTTTTTGTCAAAGGAAACCCTTCATCGGTTTCTTTCATGTGTTTGGCTGTGTGTGTTTTGTGTTAAACACATGAGATCAGCTAAGTAAATTTGACTCCATAGCTGATGAAGCCATTTTCTTGGGATATTCTACTTCATCCAAGGCATATAGAGTTTTCAACAAAAGAAGACAAACGTTGGAAGAATCCATAAATGTTACTTTTGAAGAACACTCAAAGGCTTTGAACCCCACCTCTGCTGACTCGTCTGATGCATTTCAGAGATCAGCTGAACCATCTCCTGATGATACAGCTGAAGCATTCTCCAATGCTTTAAACCTCTTTGATGTTCCCATAAATGAATTAGATGAGATGTTCCATGATGCTCCTACATATCTTTTAGATATTGCAGTTGTTCAACAAGAGATTCCAACAGCTAGAGCATCATCCAAGGCTATCTCTAAGCCACCTCTTCATACTTCAAGAAGATCCGTTCAAAATGAAGTAATTCATCCTGCTGAGCAGTCAGTCGCTCAACAAGGATCTAATTCTGCTGAATCTTCCTCTTCTACAGCTGATCCTCAATCAAAGTGGACCTCAGAACATCCAATTGATCTAATCATTGGATATCCACAGCAAGGAGTTGTCACAAGAAGTAAAGCATCATGCAATCTCTGCTTATGGTCTTGTTTCTTAGCAACTGAAGAACCGAAAAATATTGAAGCTGCTTTAGAAGACTCAAGCTGGATTCAAGTGATGCAGGAGGAACTTAACCAATTTGAGGTCAACAAGGTATGGCAGCTGGTGCCCCCACCAGCTGGAAAGACTATAATTGGTACAAAATGGGTTTTTAGAAATAAGATGGATGAAGAAGGTGTGGTTATTCGCAACAAGGCTAGACTTGTTGCACAAGGATATAGACAAGAGGAAGGAATCGATTTCGATGAAACATTTTCTCCAGTAGCTAGGCTTGAGGCTATTAGAATATTTCTAGCCTATGCTGCTTACAAGAACTTCACAGTTTTTCAGATGGATGTAAAGAGTGCTTTCTTAAACGGTAAGCTGCAAGAGGAAGTATATGTTAAGCAACCACCAGGGTTTGAAAATCCTAAGTATTTAGACTATGTGTTTAAACTAGAGAAGGCAATGTATGGGTTGAAACAAGCTCCTCGTGCATGTTATGATACACTCTCCACGTTCCTCATAGCAAACAATCTAGACTAGCTTTGATTAATATGTAGAATAAAATAGCTAAGTCTAGGTCTGATACTGAGTGATCAGTATTGGAACTCAGTATCAGAGCTCAGTATCAGATAGTGATACTGAGTACAAGGACTGAGTAGAAGGACTGAGTTACATTTTGTTATGTAACGGACTAAGATCAAATCCCTTGATCTTAGTCATTTTCCTAGTTTAGTCCTTCGATTACTCCTTTGCCCATTATGTAAGATCTCTATATCATTATAAAGAGAGATCATCTTGCAAAGGAGAACTCACCAATTCACTTTACACTTTCATATCTATTTTAATTGATCAGTGGTCTTGTTATTCCGCAACAAGCCACACTTAGTGGAATTATACATTTGACTCATATCTTGTTCTTATACAATATTTGTCTTGAGTTATAATTATCCTATCAATTGACCATCTAAACCAGGGTTGTTGTGACCTAACAACTGGTATCAGAGCAGGCTAAATAAACTCTTATTTAGTCGATATATAACCCTGGCAGCCATCCCTAACACTTATCCTTCACATACTGCAAAATCAAAAATGTCTACCATTGTTGCACCAATTATGTCTGGAAAGGGAGTACCCATCTTTGATGGTAAAGATTTCCATCAATGGAAGCTAAAAGCTCAGTGGTATCTTGAATCCATTCATCATGAAATGCTCACTGTGCTAAATGATGGTCCCATCATCCCACAAACTGTGGAACCCGTTGCTGCTACTGATAATGCTCCTGAGAGCATAAGAATTGTACCTAAACTAAGGCACAACTGGACTGATACTGACCGTCAGTTGTATGCTTTAGACTCCAGAGCTAAAGGGGTGATTGGTAATGCTGTCACCAAAGAAATTCTCAATGCAATCATGGAATTGCCAACAGCAAAGGCTATGTGGGATAGCCTATCAGTCACTTATGAAGGCACACCAAAAGTGAAGTTGCAAAGAAAGAGCAACATGAGAAGAAAGTATGAAAACTTCTTCTCAAAACCAAATGAAGACATCACCTCTCTTTACAACAGGTTTAATACTATTGTCCATGGTCTAATCAGTGTTGGCATTGTAAAAGAGGAAGGGGAACTTGTTCAAAAGTTCCTGGACAGTCTTCCTCAACAATTTCTTGACGTGTCAAATTCTGTCAATGTTCCTAACAACATTGAGTCATATACTCTTCAAATTTTATATGGCCTAATGTTGAATCATGAAGAGAATACTGCTTCAAGACTGATCAACTGGAAGAAAACTGACCAATCTTCAAATGGAATGGCTCTCATTGTGCAACAAGCATATACTGTGACTGAGCCTAAAGAACCAGTAGTTGATCTTGCTGATGCTGAGGCAGAAGAGCTTGAGACTCAAATGGCTCGTATGTCTATGAAGCTGGATCAGTTGAAAAATAAGAGGCTTGGTGTTAGCTCTTCTAATACTGACCCAAGATCAGGTCTTTGCTATAGATGTGGAAAACCTGGACATATTGCTGCAAATTGTCATACCAAGTCTTCTGAGACTGATCAGAATGACAAGATTGCCTACCGAGCAAAGAGGTATAGAGACAAGTATGTCAAACTGAAGAACTGGAGCAAGGGCAAGAGGGCAGAAGGGAATGGAGCACCTCATCAAGCACTATACTCTGAAGCTTGGATGGATGAGGACATAAGTGATGATGAGGAAGAGATTGAGAATAAAGCCTTTATGGCTTTCAATGAAGATGATTTGAAGAGCTCCTTTGAAAAGGATATCAAAGAGGCTGAGAGGATGAGTGTTCATACTGATTGGGATTCCACTCAGTTGTAGAAGGTAAGTTCCTTTCAAACTTATTCAGTGAATGAAAAAACTAAGATTTTTGAGTATATGATTGTTGATCTTAAAACTTCTGTACAAAAAGAAAAAGCTTTAAAATTAACAATTCAAGAACTTGAAAGGGTAAATAATGAAAACTTAGATAAATTAGCAAAGTATAAAGATTTAGAACTAAACTTTTCAGATTTAAAGGACATTAACCAAAGATTAGCTGATAAAGCTCATTTACACAAACTTGAAAAAGAAAAATTTGAAAAACAGTGTAAATCTTGGGGGAATGCTTCAATAAAATTAAATAAATGTTTAAATCAACAATTCCCAGAAAATGTGAGGCTGCACTTGGTGTTGATCCTCAATTTAAAAATAGGAATAATTTTGCTGATTTATTTGATGAGTTTTCTAATATGAACCCTATTAAATTTATAAAAGCTAAAACTTTTTGTGAAGTTGGATGTCAAACCGAGTCAGATGATGAGGAAAATGAAATTTTAGAAAAACCTATTGGTCCCTCCATCTGCTCAAAGTGCTATACTGAGCTACAAGAACTCAGTATTGAATTTCCTGTAAAGGAAATTTCTGATACTGAGCTCCCAATAGATCAGTATGACACTTCTGCTGTTCCACCTTTTGAATTATTATTTAATACAACAACTTTTGAAATATATAATGATAATAAGACTACTTCTATCTCAAATGTTTCATCTAATACAGAAGTTGCAGGAACATGAACATCATATACTGAGACATCTAAAGAACCTGTTAAAGTTGTTTCTTCAAAACATGATAAACAAAAAACAACTTCAACTAGGTCCACATTTGGCAGAAACAAGAAGTCTTATACTAATAATATTAGAAAGCCTTCTGTGCCAAATAAAAAGAAGCAATCAGATCCACCACCTTTTAAACCAGTAAAAAACAATGTTAAAACACCTATTAAAAATGACAAAAATAACATTTTAAAAACACTTGGTGATCAGGTCAAATCTTTAAGTAAAAAATTTGCAAAACTTACTCATACTGATCTACCAAAAGTGCAAAAGTTTTCTAAAATACCTTATGAAAATATGTTTAGAAATAGACCTAGAAAATGTTATAGGTGTCATCATACTGGTCATAAGGGAGATGAATGTTGGACTGATCTCTCAAATCCTAGGTACTCAGTACCAAAGAAAAGGACAGAATCTAAGTCAGTATCACCAAAGAAAACCTCTAAAGTTTCCCCTGAAGTGTTACTGATCTCTCCAAATAAAGAGATCAGGATAAAATCTGTTTATTCCACCAAAGGTCCCATTCAAAAATGGGCGCCTAAAAGGAACTAACTTTTATTTTGTGTCTTGTGCAGGGTGACAGAAAATGGTATTTAGATAGTGGCTGCTCAAGACACATGACAGGCAGTATGGAGTACCTTCTCAATTATACTCCAGAGAAGGGTCCTTCTGTTAAATTTGGAGATGACTCGGTGGGAAAGACAAGAGGTTATGGTGTGATCAAGGCAGGCAACATAACTTTTAAAAGAGTTGCCTATGTAGAGGGTCTTAAACACAATCTGCTCAGTATCAGCCAGATGTGTGATGATGACAATGAAGCTCGATTCAGGAAGGTTGCAGGAATCATCTACAATGATAAAGGGCAGGCTGTACTCATTGCTAGAAGAGAAAAAGATGTATATGTGGTCAACCTATCTGAAATAGACCCTACTATTCGAGTATGCCTGCTTTCTAAAGTCAAGCCAGAATTGCATTGGCTATGGCACAAGAAACTCTCTCACATCAACTTTAGAAATATCAACGAGCTCAGTATGAAGAAACTGGTGCGAGGGTTGCCCACTATTACTTATTCAAAAGATAAGTTATGCTCAGCATGTCAAATGGGCAAGCAGAAGAAGAGTTCATTCAAGTCAAAGGTCAATCATTCCATTAATGAACCTCTTACTATGATACATATGGATCTTTTTGGCCCCATCAGCACACCATCTTTGGCTAAAAAGATCTATACCCTAGTCTTGGTTGATGAATTCTCAAGATATACTTGGGTCATCTTCCTCAAGACTAAGTCAGATGCAACAACAGAAATCATTGCCTTTATAAAAAGAGAGGAACTTCAAAAAGGCAACAAGGTCAAGCAACTTAGAAGTGACCATGGTACTGAGTTTAAGAACTCAGTATTAGCCGATTGCTGAAGAGCCCAAGTTTCATCCACACTTTCTTCCTAATACGTTTAATGAAACTGATCAAGTTCGAACTCAGCCTCACTCAATTGCGACTAATACTGAGGCTCCCATAACAGAGAACCTTCACACTGAGTTTCCAACTAATGATCTGAACCACTCTACCTATGAAGAAGGTGAAACATTCAACACTTCACAAGAATCCACATCAACTCTGCAAAATGAAGATGAACAGCAACCTCCGCTATCTAATACTGACCCGAATTCCACTCAGTATCAGACACACAACACACCTAATCAACAAGATAGTGTTGATCCTACTTCAAATGCTCCCTTAGGAACCAATTTAAGGGAACACAGAGACCATCCACACTCAAACATTATTGGTCCTATTGAAGAAGGTGTCCAAACAAGAAGAAAATTAGAGTTTCCACCCCAAGCAACTGCAAATTTTTGTTTCTTCTCAAGCTTTCTATCTACCATTGAACCAAAGAAAGCTGATGAAGCTTTATTAGATGAAGATTGGGTAGAAGCTATGCAAGAAGAGCTCACAGAGATTGAGAGATACAAAGTTTGGAACTTAGTACCACCTCCTACTGGCAAAACTATTATTGGTACTAAGTGGGTATTCAGAAACAAGATGGACAAGGATGGTGTTGTCATCAGAAACAAAGCAAGGTTGGTTGCTCAAGGTTCCAGGCAAGAAGAAGGCATTGACTATGATGAAACTTTTGCACCAGTTGCAAGAATTGAAGCTATTAGGTTGTATCTTGCATATGCAGCTTTTAAGAACTTCAAAGTTTATCAGATGGGTGTCAAGAGTGATTTTCAAAATGGAAAACTACAAGAGGAAGTTTATGTTAAACAACCACCAGGTTTTGTTGATCCTAAATTTCCTAATTATGTTTTCAAGCTTGATAAAGCTCTATATGGGCTCAAACAAGCTCCAAGAGCCTGGTATGATACCCTGTCTGAGTACCTTATTGAAAATAAATTTACAAGAGGAAAAATTGATAAAACATTATTTTCAAGACGGAAAGGTTCTGACATCTTACTCATTCAGATATATGTAGATGATATTATTTTTGGCTCCACTGACAAGTCAATGTGTGACTGGTTTGCTAAGATAATGTCAACTCAGTATCAGATGAGTATGATGGGAGAACTTACTTATTTTCTTGGTTTACAAGTTGAACAAAAGCCTGATGGCACTTTTACAAATCAAAGTAAGTATGTGCATGACATGTTGAAGAAATACAAATTTGAAAACTTATCTTCCATGCATACTCCTATGGGTACTCGGGATAAGATAAGTAAGGATGAAACTGGTAAACCAGTTTGTCAATCCACATACCGAGGTATGATTGGTTCCTTACTTTACTTACCTGCTAGCAGGCCTGATATCATGTTTGCAACATGTTTGTGTGCTCGGTATCAGGCTGATCCTAAAGAATCACACATGAAAGCAGTTAAGCGCATCTTTAGATATCTTACAGGTACTCCTAACCTGGGTCTTTGGTATCCCAAAGATTCAAACTTTGACCTTGAAGGGTACACAGATGCAGATTTTGCAGGTTGTAGATTGGATAGAAAAAGCACAAGTGGAGGATGTCAATTCCTAGGTGGAAGACTAGTAGGTTGGTCATCCAAGAAGCAAAATTCGGTAGCAACTTCCACAACAGAAGCAGAGTATGTTGCTGCAGGAATTTGTTGTGCTCAATTATTATGGATGTAGTATCAACTATTTGACTATGGTTTCAACTTTCAAAAGACTCAAATTCATTGTGATAACAAGAGTGCTATTGCTATCACAGAGTACCCAGTCTATCACTCCAAAACTAAGCACATTGATATCAGACACCACTTTATTCGAGATAATGTGGAAAAAGGTAAGGTTGAGGTAGATTATGTACCAATAGATGAACAATTGGCCGATGTGTTTACTAAACCTCTCCATGAGGAAAGGTTTATGTATTTACTAGGGCAATTAGGTATGCTGAATCCTTGATCTTTCTTAATTTTCTTTAAAACTGAGCGCTTAGTATCACTCCTGTTGATACTGACCACTCAGTATCACTAGTCTGTTATCATCAAAATTTAAAACTTTTATTTTTTTTATTAATTTCAAGAGTAAATTAATTGTTTTTATATTTTTAAATTTTTTTTAAAATTAATTTTTTTACTCAGTATTGGGGTATGACGGCGTTCACACCGCGCTTAACCCTCATACTGCCCAACGGTAACCTTTCTTAATAGGAAAGTTACCGTTGGCACAGGATAAGGCAGTCAAATCAGCCGGTTTAACTTCCCAATACCTTAATTATCATTCAATCACCTATAAATAACCGTTTTTTTTTACTTCAAATTTTTTAACAGTTATTTCATTCTTTCTCTTTAAATTCTCTCTGCGATTAACGATTTCACTCTCATTTAGCAAGCAAAAACTCTTAAATCAAAATCACAGATGGCGAATTACACTTTCGTCGCTCCAGAGGTTGAATCGGAAATCAAATTCCGAAATGATGAACTGCCCAGGTTTGCGAGGAACAACATCACAGCCAATTTCACTATTCCTCAAGCCTGGGTATGCCAAGAATTCACAAACATTGTGACTTTTATGAAGAATTGCCCAATTGCTCGTGCACTGACCTTGTCTCCTCGAGCAATTTACCCAGAAATGCTATGCGAGTTTTGGTACTCTGCCACACTCGATTCTCCAGATATGATTGCTGGGTGGGTAATTAGGGATCAAAGAAGGGCATTTGTTTCTACTGCCATCATTCGTGAAACACTGAGGCTTCCCGCCCAAGCTCAGTATGACCCATTCGTTGATAGAACAGAGGCACGCTCAGTATTGCCATTTTTGGGTCGAAGAGGAACAACGGGCATAATCAAAAGAAACGAATTTGGTCCTATGTGGGGTATTCTCATTACAACAATTATTCGGTGTATGACCCACAAGACGGGTGCTTTGGACCAAATAAATGAATTTGGGATGCAAATAGTACATGCTTTGTACTATGGAAGAAACATTGATTATGCACGGCTCATTTTCAATGAATTAGCTGCTGTGGTTCGGGCTAACACAAGGGAATGTAATGTCCCTTTCTGCAGATTCTTATCACTCATCTTTCAACACTCAATGCCCACACATTCTTATGACGAGTTTCATAGTCCAAGGGTTGATCTTCCTCCTCTTAGTGAGAAGATCTTCTTTTACAGGCCAAGAGAAGGAGAGCCTCTACTGAGTCCTTATATGTGGGCCATTGTTCAAGAACACATAAATGAGGAAGCAGACATGTCTGATACTGAATCAGACAATGATGATGATGATGATGATAATAGTGGTAATGAAGGACATGCTGGTCAAGATGTTGAGATGCAGGATGTGCAAGATGTTCCACAAGTTCAAGAACCGACTCAACAACATATCTCTCATACTGAGTCGACCGAAGCCACACAGCTTGTCCTAAGAAGAAGAAGAAGAAACCTCTCACCAGTCCTTATGGACGTGTTATCATCTGAGGAGGTGCAGCCTGCAAATGTTCCATCATTAACTGCCTCTCTTCAAGCCCAAAGCCTAGTTGCAGCCACCGCTAACCTTCCAGGTCCAGAACTAGTCCCAACTGCTCAACCAATTGAGGAACCACATGTTCCTCTTGATGTGGAGATTCAATATGAGCAAACTGCACTGGAAGGTGCTCAGCAAGATAGAGAGGTCGGTATTGAAGATGTTGGTGCTGCAAATCAACAACCACATGATCCTGCACCGACCTCTGCAGATGCTAGAAGGGAATCTGACAGAGTCTCAGGTATGACTTTCTAAAAAGCCCTTAAACTTATATATATATATATATATATATATATATATATATATATATATATATATATATATATATATATATATATATATATATATATATATATATATATATATATATGTATATATATATATATATATATATATATATATATATATATATATATATATATATATTTCATTCCCAAATAGAGACTAAGTATTGGCCAGTACCAACTCAATACTGACCAAAGTCTCACACAATCTTTCAAATATATATCCGTTTATGGCCAACATAGCTAGCCCACTGCTGCTATGCAAAATTCATATACTGAGCACACAATTGATCATTGTCAGTCTACAGTTATTTCAATATTTAAAGAGACAATGGTGGTTGATGTCAAACTGACACCCACTGGTGCTGCTTGAATAATGTCCAACTTATTTTTGAGTTGGGTAGCATAATTCAAGAAATGATCACAAACCCTTAAGCCACAAAATCCAAAAACTTTCCATGGGGTTTAGCCACATTTCTGTTATCACTCTAATACCGAGTGATAAACATTGAAAATAACAAGAAGCACATCCCAGGCTTCGAATTCCCAAACCCAAACCTTTTAGTAAATGTGACTTATCCTATACCGAGCTACTTAAATTTACACACTCACTTTTACTAAAATCTTCTTACACGTGCTATGCACAAGTCCACAATATTTCATCATAAACCAGATGAAATACAGACTTCACAAACTCTGTTTATATGATTATAGAGTTAAACAACACCACAATTCTATTTGATAAACCTTTCTTTTTTAACCAGTTTTATATTTTTTGTTTCTTTAGCACCATCTGTGCAGGGCATTCAGGCATCACAGGCTGCAGGAGACCAAGTGACTCTGCAAGCGATCATGCAGCATATTCTGGCCATCCAACATACTCAGACTATCATCCTGGCCAGAATGGACACTATGAGTAGTGATATTGACTCAATAAAACAGTCAGTCTCACTACTTCAACAACCACATCAGCCTCCACCAACTCCACCATTTTCACATGGTGAACACAATGAAGAAGGAGAAGGAGAAGGAGATGCTGGTGATACTGATGATGCCACTGAGCCCATGCCCTCCCATACTCTTGAAGAACCTGAAGGGGACATGGGTGGTGATACTGATCCTCTCCCCTCCCCATCCAATGATAACAATAAGGGGGAGAAGAGACAAAGAGATACTGAGGTTGATCAAACTGAGCCATCTGCTCAGGGGGAGAAAAGAAGAAGATTGAATGAAGATCAACCTCCATAACAAGAACAACAACATCAGCAAAGCCCTCATACTGAGCCACCTCGGATTGAGTATGAGAGAAGAAGACAAAGAACTAGGTCAGCATTACAAGTTCAAGACCCACTTGAGCCATCTGCTCAGGGGAGACTCATACTGACCAACCACAACAAACTTATTCTGAGCCACCTACTCATGAGGAGAATGATTTGCAAATTGTGGTCTATAGGCCTTTCATCTGGCCTATTGCTGATGATGAAGATGAAGAACCAAATTTAGTGAACTATGCACTTAATCTGGTAGAACAAGAAAGTTCTTCATCATCATCCTCGGATGATGAAGAACCAGAAAATCTGGTGATTAGAAGAAGGAGTTCATTATCAAGAAGACCCATCAATGCAGTTCTCACTTCTTCTGAATCAAGTGAGGAACCTGCTCCTTTGGTAACAACACAAAGAAGACCTGTTCATACATTGGACAGTGATACCGAGCAGGCTCCAAGACTGACTTCTTAACAACTCTGTGCAGAACAAGAGAGATTTTTATATGAGCAAGAGTTGGGAATCAAAGCTGAACCAGAATCTGTCCCAGATACTGATGCTCCTGGTCCTTCACATAGAATCTCAAGAAAGGGTCCAGACCATATTCAACATTATTGGAATATGGTTGCTGCTAGGACTCATTATAAGGAGGAAAGGAAGGAGTTCTTGAAGACCAAAACATTTCCAAATGTAAGGGGGATACATTGGTTGAATCTGGATGTCAATAAAGTAAAAGTGAAGCTCAAAGAAGGAAGAATCACTATCACTTGTACTGGCTTAACCAGTCCTCCCATGAAGATATTTATTCATGATATTCAAAGAATTGGTCTTCAAGACTGGGTGAAGATCACAAGACTGATCAAAGAGCTTCCAAAGAAATCAACTTATGATCAAATAGTCTTGGATGAGATCTGTGCAGTAGCTGCTGTATGCTATGAGAAGGGCTTGCTTCATGAGATAGAGTATAGAACACTCAGTGTGATGACTGAAGCTTACTCAAACAACAGACCAGAATGCCTTCATACATACAAGTATCTTAATAAGTATCCTCTTCCTCCTAACCTTGTTTTTCAGGATCAAAAGAGTGTCATATATCCAACTTCTGGATATATGTATACTGACTCAGAGGATAGAGAGTGCTTCATTTCTGAAGAAGATCTACCAAGAGCTCAAATCAGTCACCTTGTTAGACTGAAATGGATGATCACCAAGAAAGAAGACTCTTGGTTCAGAAAGAAGATTGTTGCAGTTCTTAATTGTAGAAAGGATGAACTCAAGAGCAGAGAAGAGTTTGTCCACATCAAACAAGAAGTCTTCTATGAGAATGAAGCCATCAACAGCAGATGAAGAAGAAGATTTTGCTACCTATGCTGTTGTATTTTCTATTTCTTTTTATCTCTTTGTAATTGTTTTGTTATCATTAGATAGAGGGAGATTGTTAAGGCAAAAAGCCTTACCCCTTTGGATCTTAAGATAACAAAACAACCTAGACTAGCTTTTATTAATATGTAGAATAAAATAGCTAAGTCTAGGTCTGATACTGAGTGATCAGTATTGGAACTCAGTATCAGAGCTCAGTATCAGATAGTGATACTGAGTACAAGGACTGAGTAGAAGGACTGAGTTACATTTTGTTATGTAACGGACTAAGATCAAATCCCTTGATCTTAGTCATTTTCCTAGTTTAGTCCTTCGGTTACTCCTTTGCCCATTATGTAAGATCTCTATATCATTATAAATACAGATCATCTTGCAAAGGAGAACTCACCAATTCACTTTACACTTTCATATCTATTGTGATTGATCAGTGGTCTTGTTATTCCGCAACAAGCCACACTTAGTGGAATTATACATTTGACTCATATCTTGTTCTTATACAATATTTGTCTTGAGTTATAAATATCCTATCAATTAACCATCTAAACCAGGGTTGTTGTGACCTAACAAAAACTCCAATGGCTCCTCCAAACAATCTAGATGCTGACATAACTAGGAAATCAGTCGATGTCACATTCTATAGAGGAATCATTGGATCGTTACTCTATCTCACCGCTAGCAGACCAGATATTATGTTTGCTACTTGCAAGTGTGCTAGATATCAAGCTGATCCTAGAGAATCTCACTTAATAGCTGCTAAAAGAATTTCGAGGTACCTTAAGGGTACTCCTAGCCTAGGTCTTTGGTACGCCAAAGACTCCGGGTTTGATCTAATTGGCTATTCAGATTCAGACTTTGCAGGTTGCAAAATGGATAGGAAGAGCACCACTGGAGGATGTCAGATGCCTGGAGGAAAGCTAGTCAGCTGGACCAGCAAGAAACAAAGCACTGTCTCTACATCCACAGCTGAAGCAGAGTACGTCGCTGCTGGAAGCTGCTGTGCTCAAGTCCTTTGGATGAAGAATCAGCTTGTTGATTTCGATATGAACTTTTGCAAAGTTCCTATCTACTATGATAACACAAGTGCTATTCCAATCAGCAATAATCCAGTTCCTCACTCTAGAACCAAACATATCGACATAAGGTATCATTTTATCAGAGATCATATTGAACAAGGTGACGTGGAACTCCATTTCATTTCAACAGACCTTCAGCTAGCTGATTTATTCACTAAGCCTTTAGATGAAAAAAAATTCAATTTTTTAATCAGCGAGCTGGGTATGTTGAATGCTTGAATCAACTGCTGAAGTACTATCAGCAGCTGATAAGTTCACCTTGTCACTTAGTACATTCAGTTGCCAAAACTGTTTTGAATTCATCAGTTAGCGGAATAAAATCTCTTAAATGATAACTTATCGTGTTTTATAAGTTAAAACGTTTGGTTCTCCCATAAAAAGGCATCTTTTATCCCTATCCATACGTTTTCTGTGGCAAATATTTCCACTCGAGTGAAAAGATTTGGCATTTATGTGGGACAAGACACCCTGACACAGAAACGGCTCCACTACCCCTCTCTGTCACATCCAACCACCACTTTTGCATGATAACCATCATGTCTATAGTTGGTTTGCAACTATCCATTAATGGCCCCGTTTAAATTCATATATTTACCCAAACCGTTCCATAAATCCCTATAAATACCCATCCATTTCCCCTCATTTCATCCTCATCACTCCCAATAAATCTCTCTCAAAAACCCTCTCTTTCGAACTTTTATCTTTCTTCCCTCTTCCAAAAATGTCGAAGAAAGCTCCCAAAGTTCCTCTTACTAGGGCTGCCATTGAGTTCATCCAGAACTCTAACCTAGTAGCCAACACTTCTCCACCGAAGGATCTTGTCAATGTTTATCGACCGGTTGGGAAGTTTTTGCGTCACTGCCCTATCGGTGGTGCATTCATCAGATTCACCAAGAGTATCATCGAACTCTTGCGTGATTTCTGGATGTCTGCCTCCGTTTCTGGAGACGACATCGTAGCGCAAGTTGGAGATCATCAAATCACCATTACTATTGATGATTTCCGAACTGCTTGCGGGTTCGAGTATCTGCAACCTGGAGAAGAATATCAGCAGACGAAATATGCTGATGAAGCTAAAGAGAACCTAATCCGTATCACTGGATACCGATTAGAAAACAACGAAGACAAGGTGCAGATCTTCAAGAAGTCTCAGCTGACGAGACCCTGGGCCTATTTCTTTACCCACATCATTCAGGGTATAGGCGGCAACTCCGGGTCTCACAACCAGTGCAACTCCAGCATGCAAGTCTTTGCTGAAGCCCTAGTCACCGGTCAGCAGATTGACTATGGGAAACTGGTGTACGAGGAGGTCAAGGCCAAGCTGAAAGGCAAGGGAAATCATATTCCCTATCTTCACTTCTTCACATTGTGCATCGCACATGTGATGCTTGAGAAGCTGAAGATCGATTATGAGGACCTTCCAGGGGAATCAGTGATGGTGCGTACCATCTCCAACATCATCTTCCAGAAGAAGGATGCTGAGAAAGATTTTCCTCTCACCTCGTACATGCTGAAGATCATTGATGATCAAGCCAGATCCAAAAAGGACCAATCAGAGGGCACCTCATTAGAAGAATCTGCCCTACAAGAAGGTATGTCCTTTCCTCATCTGAAGTGTTTTCCATCAAATGAACGTACACAAACTATTGATGGAAATACCACCACTTCCACTGGGATCTCAATGCGAGCTGCTCACGTGGTGGGAAGAAGCGGGTCAAGCGAGCTACTCACCGCCCTCCTTCTTCCTCTTCATTCTTTTTATCATCCTCTTCTGCCACCAGTGCCCCTTTTTCTCCTCAGCTGAGGGTAAGAGGGTCTGCTACCCGTGGAGAAGATGTGGTAGCTGATGATGTTGAACTAGCGACAGCAGCATCATCAGGATTCAGTCAGAATCCATTGGGTTCTCACTCGAGATCCCGATTGGAAGGATTACGATCAGAAGCTATGCCAGCATCTGAAAGCAGTCCTTCTCATTTTCACTCTTATAGTGTTTTTCCAGGAACTCCACCAACAATTGGAGTTCCTGTCCAGACATTTCCGGCTGGTCATCTTTTTCTCTCTTTTGCTCTTCAACCTCCTTCTGCTGATTTCTCAACAAGTCAGCAGACTTCAAAACGGCAATTTCGTTCTTTAGGAGTTAGTGCCGGTCCAACCTTCTGCGTAGCTCCTCGACTGATTCATTATCAGTCGTTGTAACAAGGGGACAAACTCCACAAGCAACCTCAGTCTCTCAACAGACTGTTGGTGAAGTTTTTGGCTCATCCCAAGCCACCCGTGAGTCAGCTGAACACACACCACCACCAACTTCTTCATCACTTTCTGAGTCATCAGCTGACAATAGATTGACTGGAAACCAAGTCAATCTTGAAGTTGTTCCTTCTGTTTCCTACAACGTCACCAGCTTAAACCAGCAGGTGATCGAGGAAACCACCACCGCCAATGAAGAGACAACTTTAGACCAAGTTGTTACTGAGTCATTCACCCAAGCTACCAGTGATCGCGAACGTACTCGCCAACCAAGCTGTGAGGTAGCTAACACACCACCCAGAGGAACTCTTCCTCCAGTCTCTATACCAGTATCGCCGGCTGATGAGACCGAAGCTCCAGAGGATCAAACAGCATTTCATATGATGTTTGATTCGGTTGATGATCCAATTCAGCCATACTATTCATCATCTGACGAAGATGTACAAACTGGGCTTCAAACTATTTTGACAGCTGATGACGGCACTTCTGTTAGTAACCCAGAAGTTTCAGCTGGACCCAACCCACCCCCCATAGTTTCCGAGCATCCCATAGGAGCAATTCCTCCTAACTCAGGAACACCCACTCCCACAGCTGAGGTTACCCCTCAAGCTGGAGACATGTCGGACCCCCTCTCCCAAAGCGTCCAAGTGTCCCATGCTGAATCCAGCAAAGCTGGATGAAGCATTCCCATTAGAGTCGCTGCTGCTCTGATGTCTAGAGTTGTATCATCCCAGATTCGACCTGGGATAGCCAGACTGAGTCAGCAGATGGACACCCTTCGCAGGGATGTTCTAAAAAAGTTTGCCTCAACTGCTGAGAATCTCTCCTCCAGCATAGCTTCTCTGCACACTGAGGTTCTCACTCAGACTCCTTAGCTGGTTCTTCTTGCTGATCAGATTCGCTGCAACACAAGCGAGTTCATCTCTCTCAAAAAGTACTTTCATCAAGAGCTGAACTCCATTCGTGATTCTGATAGAGTCGAAAAAGACAAGCTTCTCTCCGAACTCGGGCCACAGAAGCCGAAGTTGAACGACAGTTGAATACCTTGTCCTCCAAGGTGTCTCCTTTCCAAACAACTGTCGATCGACTGGCTCTTGCACAGTCAAAGCAAGAGTCTCTGCTGACCCACACTCATTGCCATCTTTCTAAGGCTATTGAGGGGGTCTGCTTCTGATGTGTCCACAAGATTGGACAAATTGGAGACCGAAGTCAGCTCGCTGACTTTCCAAGACGCTGGTCTCCAAGGCACCCTTAACCTCATTCTTGCAAAGCTAAATGAGGGTGCCGCTGCTGTCCATCCTGCTTCAGCACCAGAGAGTACCCCTCTTCTTCGGGCACTCTCTGAGGGGGAGAAAGAGGCCACTTCAGCAGGTAAACAACAAGGTGAACAAAATGTTTCACAACTTATAATCACCTCTACTGTTGGAGCTAATACTGAAGACATTCCAGCAGGTGAGACCCCAAGATCTCCACCTATCACCTCTGCTGGGATACAAGAAGAAGAAGACGTTTCATTAGACGAGACCAAAATTCCAACATCACTCGTCACTACTGAAACACCTGAGGTAACTACTTCAGCAGGTGAGACAATCATTCAACCAACACTCACCGCTGCTGAAGGCCTCAGGACAGGAGAATCCTCAACTGGAGTTAAAATCGTTGATTCCTTTGGACCAGTTGAGGGCCCACAAGTCCAAGTCCCGCAAATCCAAAACCCTCAGCCTATTATACAGGAGATTCCACAACCTGCTGAGGGGGAGCCTACCTCTGCCACGATTAAAGCTCTCCTTTTAAAGGAAGCTGCAACCGCAACAGATCTTGATGCAGCTATTGCCCTTCAAAGAAAGACTCACGAAGAGCTGTATCAAAAAGATGAGGCCCAAAGAACTGAGAACATTAGGTTGTTCAACAAAGTTCTTTACCAGCGTAGGCAGGAAGAAAAAATCACCAGCGTAAGGGCAATCAAGTCCACTTCCAGCTCCCCACCAGAAGTAAAAATAACAAGAGCTGGAGGATACATTGCTGCTGAAAGGTTTCCTCTGAACAAAATCACTACTCACCTCAGCTATGCTGAGTGGAATGAGTTACTGACAGCTTCCAGATCTGCACTATCATCAGACATTATAACAGATCTGCAAAGTGAGATCAAAGTCGCAATTATTATCTTCAAGGGTTTATGCGACAATATCAGGAGAACCACTCCTGAGTTGGCAAATCGCATACCAGCTGAATTGCTTGACTCACAAGAAGTTGCTGTCAGAGAACCTGCTGGTGAAGGCTCCTCAGCAAGAAGGGAAAAACGTACGTCTGTTCTTCCCGACCCCTTTGCTGACTCCAGAACACTTGATATTGGGTCGTCTATCATATATGCAAAACGACCAAGACACAATATCACAAAAGCTGTCCCCATGGGATTAAACTTTGTCCCTGGACTGATCGTGAAAGAACCTATCTACGGCTTTTGCTATCTGGAGAAGAAGGCGCCTTGCTTCCAACGGGCTGATGAGCTGCATATCTGTGATATTGATCAACTTTTGTTCTATCACAAGTCGCTGAGTTCTTCCACTGAAGAAGGAAGACAAATGAAGAAATTAATTGACTCAGCGATCGGCTCACTATATCACAATGTGACTAAGGAAGCTATGTCGTAGATAGCAAAAATCTCGGGCCGAGATGTTTTGAAAGACTTCAGGCCGAACTGTGGAAAGATCTCGGGCCGAGATGTTTCGAAAGAGTTCGGGCCGAGATGTTCACTATTCTCGAGCCGAGATTGTTCTTGAGCTTCGATCCGAGAACAGTAGCGTCGTTTTGAGCAGGGGACTTCCGAACAGCCAAAAACTTACACTAAAATGATCCTAGATTGCTCGTTTCTCGACCAAAATGAATGATTCTTTTTGCAAACTAATCTAAAAACGTTTTCCTTCAATCCATTCCAATAATATTGACTAAAAACTGAAGGGTTTCACTACGCACCATGCGACTGATCGACCCATAGGATCGACCTCCTAGTATACTTGGTTCGAACTATGACTGACCAAGAACATGAACTTGTTCTTGACCGGTTAAAACCAACTACCTGATTTAATCCCTAAATGCGGAATTGGGATTAAACCTAATCCTTAAACCCTAAAGGATTGGGATGTTGGTAATCTAGATTAGGTTAACAAGAAAGAAACCTTGTACGAAGAACTCGAACACACACACATACTTGTGTGTGTTCGTCGACTACTACCAAGAACCCTAGGGTTCTTGGTTCGACTTCGAACAAGAGGAGAAGGAGGAAAGAGTGTTCCATGAAACATACCTTAGTTAGTGCTTAAGATAGATCCACTGATGATGAACACAACGAACGATCCTCTAGATGATCACTTGCAACGAACTTGGATCTTCAAGGCTTGAAGAGCACGAAGAACGAATGAAGAACACTAAGAACACAAAGTGTTGTGTTCTTGGGGTTGTGTTTGGCCTAAACCAAAGAGAGGAGGGAGGCTAGGGTTTCGTGATTATGATCAAGGAATAAGGGAACCCCATGCATTCTATTTATAATAGAAAGACTTTCACTTAGGGCCCTTCTAGTTTAATTAAGATTAATCTCTTAATTAAACTTATCTCTTACACTTTAAACCCTTATAGTTTTACTAGTTTATTATTGTTGCACTTAACTATTAAATGTCTAGTATTAATACACTAATAATTCGTTACCTATATACACGAATTATATACTTGTATTTATACTTTTAATAATTAATTATATAATAACCTTTATATAATTTATACAACAATATTATCCAATTACTATATGATTTAATAACTTTAAATCATATTATGGATAATCTATAATTAACACATTGTATATTTACTCAACTAGTAAATGTACAACTACTTGTATTAATTAGTTAGTCAAACTAATCTAGTAATAAGTTAAACTTAACTTAATATTTAACTGATTCATAATGACTATTATGAATCATTCCTCTTCGTAGTATCGTTGCATAACTTGCTCGTATTACATACACTCACCGGTGTGACCCTTGAGTGTTTCGTAGGCATGGATGTATCATCATAGGTTGACTAACTGTGCACATAAACCCTTCAAAAACAACCTAGATCTAATCCGAAATTTGAATTTACAAGGTTTTTCAAGCTTTAATAGAGTTTTCTTAAAATCAAGATTTCATTGTCAATATGGATTGGAATTGAACGAAATTTGATTCTAAGCTTTATATAATGAAGAAAAGAACAGATTTAACCCATAAAAACTAACATTAGTACCTTAAATTCGGATTTTGATTTCTTGACCCAATTTCTTCAAAAACGCAAAAACCCCAAATGATCTTCTGTTCTGGAATGTAAGCAATGGATTTGGATTGAATTCCTTGAAGGATTATGCTCTGATACCAATTGTAGATAATCAAACAAGCATCTAATCCATTACTTGATTCTAGATTGTGATTTAGGTAAGAAAACTTTATGAACAAGCATAGGGTTTTAGAGAGAGAGTAGAGAGAATGAGGACCTTTTGCAAGAGATAATGATTTGATTAATGGCAAAACTTGGGAATTAAGGATTACAATTTGGTTTATATACCATGTCCTTAATTCCCTAATTAGCTTAAGACTAATCCTAAGACTAATCTAACAACTATACAATGTTGGAAATCTTGCCCCCTAGACTATTAATTACAATTTAAATATGACCTAACAAGAACATCAAGAAGTACTACAAGCTATGTCACTCATTTCAAACTATCAAAAGAAATATTTCTCAAAGCCTACAAACAACAATTTGAGATCTTCATCCAACTTTAAGTCTGCTCCGTATGCTACAATCTCAACTGATAAACCAACTATCACACCTTTGGATCCTACGAAGAAATGCCATAATTGTGGAATTGATGGTCACTTCTCCCGTGATTGGAAGAAACCTAAAGTTCGTGATTCTGAGTATTTTAAACGGAAGATGTTGATGGCTAAGCAAGTTGAGACAGGAAAGGTGTTATTGGCCGAAGATCTTTAGTGGATGGAGGATTCAGAACCTGAGGATGAAGAACATTCAGCAAACTTGTGCTTTATGGCAAGAGAAAATGCTGAGATTTCTGATAGATTTAATGAAGAGGCCAACAAGGAAATTGAGGTAATCAGTTCTATCTTATCAAATTCTGATAATTCCATTGGTCCTGATACTTGTTTTTGATAAAACTCATATATCTGAAATTGATTCTTTAAAAAAAATACGTTTACTTGAAAAAGATTTAAATACTCAACTTCAAGAACGTTTAAATGATTTAGAAAATCAATGTGAACAAACTGTTCATTTAGGTGAACAACAACTTGTTCATTGTATTAAATAAAATCAAATTTTCAAAAAAAAGAATCTATATTTACAAAATCAAGTATCATAATTGAAGGTCAAATATGAAAATGATATTAAAAATATTTCTCAAACAATTTCAGAAAAAGAACTTGAATTAACCAATCTTAAAAATAAACAAAATTCAATATCAGCTGATCAAAATGATAAATACTACAAATTGTATATTGATACTTTTCATGAACTTCAAATCACAAACGATTGGTTCAAACGAAAACAACAAGATTTTGATGATAATGAAAAACAATTTAAATCATTAAACAATCAAATAAAAGAATTATCTGCAAAATTAAAAGATAAACACCTCACTACATCACAAGAAATAAATAGTCAACAGAATATCATCAATCAACTTAAAAATGATAACGATCAATTGAATTCCCACATCAAACATCTTGAAGAGTTAATCGCCAAAAGAGGACACACTGATCAAATCATTCATTTGAATCAGGCTAAAGAATTCAAATACTTCAATTCAAAAGCAGGGTTAGGAGCTGATAATCCAGAATATCTTCGCAAGGCGTGTGATGTACTTCCAACACTGTATGACTACAACTATATGCATCTAGATATCTGGCAGAGCTTTATTCGAATGACAATTAAAGAAGAAGAAACTGAGACATTCAATAGAGCAAAGAAGGAGAATGCACAAATTAGTTTCAACTACGCTGAATTGAATAAAACATATGAAACTAAAAAGGCAAAATTTGTAAATGGTGATTATTTTCCAATTGTTACACCAAAAGAATTTGAGATTAAGGGTAATGTTGTACTTCAACAAAAAGTAACACCAAAGATTTATGTACCCTCTCTAATTCTAGAAAACAAAATTTGTCAATTGAAAACTGAAATAGATGAAACACATAAGGCATTTGAATAAGAAAATCAGTTTTACAAAAAAAAAAATTATGAATTAGAAGATAAAATTGTTGAAATAAATTTTGTTTCTAATCAAAGTGCTTCTCCAAAACCAAAGTCTCTTATTGATAATTTTTCTACTCCGAAAATTCTTGTTATTTTAAAAAGAGATTCTAATTCAACTGTTTTAAATGTTTCAGATAGAACCTTAGAATCCAAGCTTAAGAAGCTCTTTCCCGTCGGAGTCAAAGAAGTTGAGCAGTTTAAGAAGTCTAAATCGTCTAGTATGCTTAAGTCCAAGGAGCTTAAGATGTCTAGATCCCCTTTATTTTTAGCTTCATCTTTTACTGATAAAAATAAATGTAATAACTCAACAACTTTTATTTCTCCCGCTACGATTTATTGAATTGTTTATGATGCTGCGGTTTATCTCCTGTTAATTACTCTGATAATTGTGCTAATATGTTTGTTAAATGTGATAACAATGGTAAAAAGATATATTTGATAAAAAGAGGAATAAACCAATTTCTCAGTATGATGAATGATATTTTATTAAGAATGATGCTCCATGTGGTACTAGAAACGATGTTCTTCATAAATCTTGTAAAATCATTAAATCATGCGATACTTGTTTTCCACATCCATGCAAAACATATGTTTCTTGTCCACTTAGATCTACTCTAAAACGATCAAACCCACCAATCTCTAATAAATCTTCATCTATTCGTCGTCTCGTCTATCGAGAAGTTTCTGCACCTAAATCGTCTAATTCAGGTTCCTCGATCATTTCTAACAAGATGAATAATAAACCATCCACATTTGTTAAATACAAATGGATCAAAAATGAAAATTCAAATTGGATTTTACATTCTCCTGAGAAATCTTTAAAATGGACAATAAAACTAACAAAAACAGAACTGTCTCCTTGCAGTTCTCCAAAACTCTAATTGTTCAGGACCCATAACTGAGTGGGTACCTAAATTGTTTTAATTGTTTTATGTAGAATATATGGTATCTTGATTCTGGATGTTCAAGACATATGACCGGCAATAAGGAATTACTATCACATTTTAGAGAAAAATATTTGGGAACTGTTCGGTTTGGAAATGATCACTTTGCTGCCATAATGGGTATTGGAGATATAATTCGTCCAAATTTAATCATTCGTAATGTGACCTATGTTGAAGATCTTCTCACAATCTTTTTAGTATTGGTCAAATCTGTGATAAAACTTTGGAAGTTAATTTTGGATCAAAGAAGTGTGTTGTTCGAACTCATGATGGTAAAGAACTTATTACTATTTCTCGTGAGTTAAATCTGATTACTATCAATTTAAATGAGTGGGCCCACTTCAAGAAGTGTGTCTCGTTTCCAATGCAACGTCTAATGAATCATGGTTATGGCACCACCGTCTTTCACATCTTAATTTCAAAACCATTAATAAATTGGTAAAGGATGGCCATGTCTCTGGTCTTCCAGATGTTTCATTTGTCAAAGATCATCTATGTTCATCTTGCGAAATGGGAAAGATGACCAGAAAGTCTCATAAGTCCAAACCATTTCAAAGTACTTCACACCGCTTAAATTGCTTCACATGGACTTATGCGGTCCAATGAGTGTCCAATCTTTAGCTGGTAAACGATATGTGTTGGTGATTGTTGATGATTATTCACGTTATACATGGATTCAAAAGATCAAGCGGCCGGAATCATTATTGCCTTCATCAAGAAAACTCACACTAATTTGGAATCAAAAGTCCACACCATTCATACTGACAATGGCACTGAATTTTTAAAAATCAAAGTTTAGATTCTTTCCTTGAATCAGTTGGTATAACCTATCAATTTTCCGCTGCACGAACTCCACAACAAAATGGGGTTGTTGAACGAAGAAATCGTACCTTAGTTGAGGCTGCTCGCACAATGCTTTCGTTTTCCAAACTATCATTATCTCTGTGGGCTGAAGCTATCAACACAGCATGCTTCACTCAAAATCTTTCAATTATCAACAGAACCTATAACAAAAGTCCGTATGAACTGACTAATAAACACATTCCTAATTTCAAACTTTTCCATATTTTTAGGATTCGTTGCTTCATCCTGAATGACAAAGACAAATTGAATAAATTTGAAGCTAAAGCTAATGAAGGAGTTTTTGTGGGGTACTCACGTGAATCTGCATCTTTCAGAATATATAATCGTTCAAATAGAACAATAAGAGAAAGTGTCAATGTTACATTTGATGAGACTTTTCCTCTTGACTCGCTAACTTCAGATATCGAATCTCCTTTACCTTCGTCATCTCCTTCCACATCTGAAAATGATTTTGATGTTTTGTTTGAACATTTTTATGATTAACATCATAACATCCAACATACCTTACGTGAGGAGGCTGGCGTTCCATTTCCATCAGTAGCCGATGCTCAATCCATAATTGTACATGAAATGCAAAGTACAAGTTCTGCTGATTCTCCATCTCAAACATCTGTTGCTCCCAATACCACTTTCTCTGGTTCAGAGTTTGCTTCATGCTTAGAAGACCAATCGTCACCGGATATTCCTCCACCTCCTGCTCATGCTTCCACTACTTCCGATTTAACTTTAGTTACAGCACAAGCTCCACCTTTGGTGATTCATTTCTCCAAATTCAATGTTCAACGTGTTGATCCTTGTTAGGACTTATAATATTGTTCGATTGCCAACATTTTATAGTTAGTTAATTAGTGATTTGGATTAATTACATAATTAGAGAGATGGTATATAAAACAAACATGTAATATCTAATTGTTAACTTTTGCCATTAATCAATCTTATCTCTTGCAATTGTTCTCTCTCCCTCTATCTACTTTCTCTCACTAAAAGCCCTTACTTCTTCTTCAAATTCTGATCAAGGTGTGGAATACAATAATCACATATTTTTCTAGATCTTTGAGATATGGAAATTTTGGCGGCGGTTTCAGGTCCAACGGAGTTCGGGAACTCCTACAGTTCTGTTGTTCGTGCAGCTGCGCAGGAGGTGTCGAAAATCTTGTTTTTCTTCAATATTTTCTTCATTTTTGGTCAACAAATTACAAGTGATAAAAGTAATAAAAATACAACTATTCTAATACATTTACAACTGAAATTTACCTCAAAAATTGGCACCAAAAATAAATAAAAAATTGAAATTGCAACAAGAGCCAAACACGGCTTTTCCACAACAACAATCAGTCGCAACACATTCATTCACAACACAAAATGAGTCTAGATTTTCATCGGTTTTGCACAATCAATCAACATTTGACAAGGTTTTGGCTTGGGATATGGCAAAAATACATGTTTTGCCATATAAAAACTTAACAATTAATATAAAAAACCAAGCCAAATAAAATAAAAAATTCAATTAACAAGATTAATTTTTTATTTAAGTTTTTGTAAATAGTAGCAATTAAGGTTCCAAAAAATCAAATTTTTAACCACAATTGTATTAAAAAAATTCGAAAACAAAGAACCCTAGGGTTCTTTGTTTCGATCGGACGCCACTAGGGGGCCAAATAAAACTGATTTTTTGCTACTTTTTACAAAACACTTGCTAATTAAATCATCAATATGATGACTCGTGATACCAATGTTAGTGATTTACGGTTTAATCAAGTAAAACGCAGCGGAGAATTATATAAATCATTAATAACGGATCTACATATTGACAAAGTAATCAAGCAAAAATATCAAAGAGTTAGGATGAAGATCATACCCGTGAAGTCTCTGATTACACCAATAAATGAAGAATAACTCCAAGAATTTAATGTAGAATTCCTCTAATGATATCCACACTACACCATATTAAAAACACCAAATGGGATGCTAGTCCCTTGAAAAAAATCAAAGTTCGACGCCCAAAAATTAAATCAAAAAATAATCTTTTTTTTTTCTCTTTTTGTGCGTACGTCACCCTCAAAAAAACACAATTCCAATTCCATATTCAATGGCTTTGTGCGGCTGTAATTCTTTTAGAGATTCACAAAAACCACACACCTTTTGTGCGTGCATATGTGACGGCCGTGGGGTTTAGGAGGGAGAGATTAGGGTTAATCTATCTTGCTCTCTAATCTGAGAATATATCCATAATATAAGGTTATAAGATATGACACTTAGCCTCTTATACTTTTGATTCTTTATGATTACTCACTAATACGTTTTAACTTAACAATTAATTAAAATATAACTAGCTAAGTCATCATAGTTTATATAAATAATATAATTACCTTAATTATATTATATATTAAATGGTATTTGGTGTATAAGTGTGTGACCCTTTAAGCTCAAATGCGTCTAGCCATATAACTATATGTCATGTACGTGAAGCATATTCCAACAGTTTGCGGAATAGCTAAGTACATGAATCCTAACTAAACTACTTGTAGGAGATATCCGGCCCTAGGCGATTCAATGGAGATTCTGCATGCATGCCGATCTACTACCGTCCTTGATTAACGAACTTGCAACCTTCCCTGTTATTGTAAGAGATCTAATCAGGTTTCTTACTTTACGAGCATTGTTACATGTTTGGTATCTTGGACCTATAGGGTTCGGTATTGTGCCGTTCTTTTCTGTTAGGGTTACGATTTTTCTTTTTTTTGTTCACTGCGATTCACATTGTTGTTGGAGTGAAATTAATTGTTAATAATTGATTGTCTGGTGTTATCAATTTTATTCTTCATGGGTTTTCGGGTTAATCATCGTCAAGATGCAGACGGGTGGATATGGAAAATTGGAAAATTCGATCGTCATAAACATGAGAATTCTAATAAGCGTATTGATAACCCGTATCAATGGTCCGTGAATAACATCTCTTCTTCGTTTTTTATCACTAATTTCCCTTTGAATCTTGATGCGAAAGCTTTATGGAAGTGGTGCATGGTGCATGGCAATGTGGTAGATGTGTTCATTCCCAATGAGAAGACTAAATATGGGAAGCGATTTGGTTTTATTCGATTCCTTGGGATTAAAGATGACGTTGCATTCGTTGCTAAACTCTCTCAACAGTGGATGGGTTCATATCACTTGTATGTTTCGGTTGCTCGTTTTTCCCGGAAGCGTGTTTCAAACCCTGTTAGTCATCAGGTTAAACCTTTGATTTCTAACAACAAATCTTCATATGCAAGTGTATTGGTTGGATCAGCTAAGGCTGGTAATTCGGATGTGTGTAGGACATCTGATTCATTTGTTGCAAGTCCTACGGGGAAGAGGTTAGTGGTTAAAGATTCTGACCTAGTTCAGTTAGTTGATTAAGAGATAATTGCTTTGGTTAAGGTGAAAGACATTGATTCTATGCCTCATTCGTATAAAATTCTTGAAAATGAATGATTTCACAATGTGGATATTCATCACATAGGTGGTTTTTGGATGTGGGTAGAATTCAAATCTGCAAAAACATGTATGAGATTTAAAAATAAAGACTTATCTCAGTATTTCGTAGAGGTGAAGCATGTCACTAGCAACTTTGTGGTAGATGATCATCTCTGTTGGTTGGAAATTGACGGGTTGCCTCTTTGTGCTTGGGATTCTAATGTGTACAAGAAAACTGGAGCCTTATGGGGGAAATTTATGTTTTTTGATGAGAAAGATGATAATCCCAGTAGAGGTAGATTATGTATTAGTACAAGAGAATCCTTGTCTATTAAAGAATCTATTTCGGTAGTAGTGGAAGATGTTACTTACCCGGTACGTGTCGTTGAAAAAGAGTTATGGCACATAAAAATCAGTAAGACTTCTAGCCCTGCGGGTTCGGAAGTTTTTGGGTGAAGATGATCTTAGCTCCGCCGCTGAATCAGTACGTCTCGAAGAAGTGGAGACAAGTAATACTATTTTTAACAAAGGAAAAGGAGATAATTCTTGTCCAGATTTGGTTCAAGAGGTTAATAAAATAGTGGTTGGAGAAATAAGTGAGATTGCAAGTAAAACTCACTAAGGCGATAATATTGTGAAATATGGTACTGATGAAAATGTGGATATTCCAGTGTCAATGTGTAGCACATCAGAATCTGAATCTCTTAGTCACCCGCCCGGTTTTGACAAACAATGTTCAGGTTTTAATCGGATTGGGGCATCTAGTTACGATTCTTATTTTGCAAAAAAGAAAGGTAATGATGGTGATAGAAAGGATCAGGATAGTATAGGTGTGATTATGATTAATGATGAATGTGCTCTTCATTAATGCGAACGGTATCGGGAATTCTGATAAGAGAAAGTGGATTAAAAAACTTTGCTTCCAAAATGGTCTTTCGTTTTTAGGAGTTCAAGAAACTATCATGACCAAGGTGAATCTTTTTAAATTAAAGTCGATGTGGGGGAATTACCGATTTGAGTTTGCTTGTAGTTCCGCTAGAGGTCATTCGGGTGGGATTGTATCTATTTGGGATAAGGCGGCGTTCGTTAAAGATAATATTAAATGTTCTCATAATTATGTGATTGTTGAAGGTAGGTAGTTGGGTAAGATTAGAAGACTTCATATGATAAACGTTTATGCTCCTCAAGATGTGGAGGAAAGACATAGAATTTGGTTAGAACTCTCTTCTTATATGAATGATAATTCCGGTAATTTTATTATATTTGGAGATATTAATGAAGTGAGGTGTGAAGCCGAAAGAAGTGGTTCGATTTTTAATTCCCAAGGTGCGGTCTATTTTAACAATTTCATAGACGATAATAAACTTTGTGATCTTAATATAGGAGGTCGTAAATATACTTGGATGAATAAGTCGGGTTCTAAAATGAGCAAACTTGATAGGTTTCTTTTATCGGATAATTTGTTATCTATAGATTCGGATTTGAAAGTGACTGGTTTAGAACGGAAGTATTCTGATCATATTCCGATTCTTCTTCATTCAAAAAAATTTGATTTTGGGCTGGTGCCATTTCGGGTTTATCACTCATGGTTAGAAGAGGTTTCTTTCGACGATATGGTTAATCAACGATGTAGCTCTTTTATGAAGTCGGGTATATCTTCTATTATAAATTTAAAAGATAAATTAAAATTTATAAAAGAAGGTTGCAAACAGTGGAGTAGGGATCACAAATTTTCTTTTAAAGTCATTATAATATGTTGTGTAAATATGTTGATGAGATTGATAAAAAGATAGAGATCTGATGCTTCTATTCAAGAAATGGAACTATGGGCCAAATGGTTACAAGAAATTAAGGATATTGAAAGAAAAGAAAACATGAACTTGATTCAAAAACTCAAGTGCAAATGGGATGTGGAAGGAGATGAAAACTCTTCTTTTTTTCATGGTTTATTGAACCAACGAAGGAAATAGCAATCTATTCAAGGTGTGTATGATGATGGTACATGGGAGGTTGAGCTGAATAAAATAAAAAATGTATTTCGTGAGTATTTCAAAACCAAATTTGAGGCTGTGGTGTCCAGGATTGATTCGGACCCACGGGTTTTTGAAGAAATTCCCGATTCTCGTAAATTTTCTTTTATTGAGGTGGATTTAATTGAAGGTATTTGTTCAATGGAGGAGGTGAAAAAGGTTGTTTGGAGTTGCGGGTCTGACAAATCTCCGGGCGCGGATGGTATGACTTTCAAATTCGTTAAAAAATATTGGGATATCTTGAATTTAGATATCTTTAATGCAGTTGAAAAGTTTTTGGCTACGTCTAAATTTCCTAGGGGTTGTAATTCTTCTTTTATTACGTTAATCCCTAAAGTCCCTAATCCTACTTTGGTCAAAAATTTTCGGCATATATCTTTAATCGGTATTCAATATGAAATCATAACGAAAATATTATCATTCAGATTAGCAACGGTTGTGGATAAAATCATTACCCAGAGCAATCCGCTTTCATTAAAGGTCGTCAAATACTAGACGGCCCACTTATGATTAATGAAATTATGGAATGGTATAAGTTGAAGAAAAATAAATTATTATTATTTTTTAAAGTAGATTTTGAAAAAGCTTATGATTCCTTAAGTTGTGATTTTTTGGACCGCATGATGGGTTATCTTGGGTTCGGTAACAAATGGAGAGTTTGGATCCGTGAATGTCTTTCTTCTTCTAAACTTTCAGTTTTAATAAACAGAAGTCCTACGGAGGAGTTTTCTATGTTCCGAGGGTTGCTGCAAGGAGATCCGCTTTCTCCTTTTTTATTTATTATTTCCATGGAGGGTCTTCACCTTATGATTTCTAAGGCAGTGGTTGAAAAGCGTATTGTTGGAGCATGTGTCGGCTCCAATAATTTTATTATTTCCCACTTGATTTATGCTGATGATGTTGTGTTTGTGTCTTCTTGGAATCAACAAGAGTTAGATGGTATTTTAGATGTTCTAAATGAGTTTCACCTTCAATCTGGTCTCAAATTGAACATTCAGAAATCTAACATTTTCAGAGTGGGTGTTGACGATGAAGAAATTGTTGCAGCTTGTGAGAGGTTTGGATGCTCCAAAGGTTCGTTTCCTTGCATGTATTTGGGTGTTAAACTCGGTGTTGATATGTCTCGTCCCAAAAATTGGGATGAAATTCTTGTTAAGGTGTATTCAAAACTCTCTAAATGGAAAGCAAATATGCTTTCCATAGGTGGAAGATTAACCCTTATAAAATTTGTGCTAGGTAGTATGGGGATTTCTTGGATGTCTCTATTTCGTACTCCTAAATCAATTATTAAAACCTTGGAACAATTAAGGTCTAAATTTTTATGGGGTTCGTTGGAGAGAGAGAGGAAAATTAATTGGGTCAAATGGGATGTTTGTTTGGCGGAAAAAGATAGAGGTGGGTTGGGGATATCGAGCATAAATGCTCTTAATCTAGCTCTTGTGTATAAGTGGAGGTGGCGTTTTTTTAAAGTAAAAGAATCGTTATGGCATAATCTTATTAAATCCATTCACGGGGATGTTGGTGGTTTTGAAAAATGGGTGAATATTCGTAAAAAAAAAAAAGGTGTTTGGTCCCAAATTATTGGTACTACGCATTATCTTCATGATCATAACATAATCCCTTTTAATTCGATCAAATATAATGTTGTTAGTGGTGTTGAGGTAAAATTTTAGAGGGATAGATGGATTGCTAATGAACCATTATGTAATTCTTTTAATAGATTGTTCCGGTTGGATTTAAATTCGGACTGTTTGATCAAAGATAGATGGAATAATGGAGGGTGGATGTTTAATTGGAGAAGAAATATTAGAGGGGGTTTAGAGCTAGAACAATTCGATAATTTAATGGTCCTTATTCGTGGTATTAATTTGGGTGAAGGTAGAGATAAAGTTACATGGCATCTAGGAGATGATAGTTTATGGTAGGTGATGCTAGGCACCATATAAACTCGTTTCTATACCCCGGTTTGGAAATGAGTTCTAAATGGTGAAATTCAATCCCGATTAAAGTCAATGTATTTATATGGAGGCTTAATTTGGATCGTCTTCCTTCTCGGTATAATTTTTCTCGTCGTGGATTGGAAATTAATTCCATTATGTGTCCCATATGTGATCAAGGTGTGGAATATAATAACCACATATTTTTCTTATGTTCATTTGCAAGAGATGTATGGAGATGTATTTCTCAATGGTGCCATATGAATTTTGAAGAATGTGGATCTTTTAATGAGTGGTGGCTCCTTATCGAGAGCATTCCCAATAATAATTTTCGGCGACTTCAAATCCAAGTCATTGGGTTCTCTACATGTTGGATGATTTGGAAATTTAGAAACTCTTTGCTTTTTGATAGTGAAAAAATTCGTAGATCCAATGTTTTAGATAGCATAAAATTGTTTTCTTTTGTTTGGCTTTCTCACCGGAACCTTAAGTTTAAGGTTTCTTGGGTGGATTGGCTTCTTTTTTCTTTGTAATTGTTTTAGTTTAGCAATTTGCTAGACTCGAGTTATAATATTGCCGTTCAAAAAAAAAAAGAGATAGACAATAACAAATACTATCTAAGACAAGTATTGGTCAACAAATGATCAAGCACAAGACCAGACACCTTCGTTACAGAGATTCAATTCTGAAATCAAGGAAGAGAAGGTATCACTGGTTGTTCACACTTTGCTCAAAGGATGATATCAGAGAAAGCTTTTAGCAAAGTGAGAACGTGTTGGGTGCACACGGAATTCGTTCGTTAAGTCCTCAATTTATAGTGTTTGGGAAACGTGATGACAAAGAAATGAACGATCGAATCCACGTGTAAGAATTATGTTGGTGTAGAGGATATTTCATGCGACGAGCACCACTAATGGAATTCTGATAGTACTTTCTGTAGTTTTATGATCGTCGATATCTTCTAGAAGATTTTCATAGGATTTCCTTTGTCGGCGATACACAAACTTGTTCTTTACTTGTGTCTTTCTGTAACACTGAAATTTCGGGCCTTTGTACGCTTCAGATCACCATGAGTTTTTCAGATGCTCATGCTCCTTCAGATGGCAGACAGCTTCAGTGACCTTCACTAAGAGTTTTGCTTTGAGAAGTATTTGTCCTCAAGGCTCAGCGTAATTGTCAAGCGTACGTTGAACCTACTACAACTATTTGATCGGTTGATCGGTCTCTGATTCCGCCCGGGGAACTGGTCGTTGTTTTCGGATGGTGATCAGATAGTGTAGCCACGTAACTAAAATCCGAACAGATCAGATTCAGTTACCCACAATCTGAAGAACTAATCTTCAGATTGTCTTCTAACTATTTGCCTTTTGTCCTTATTAAATCTCTTTCAGTAGGGGATGCTTTCAGCGACCCAACATAACATTAATTTGGTTTTTGAATTTCCTTTTTTGAAAGAAAGGATTTGAATGTGGACATGTGGCATTTAAGCCTAATTCCACGTCATCAAAACAGACCAATGAGAAGGGGTTAATATGACATATGGGCAAATAAAACTCAAATCTAGACTCCATATATAGAGGTAGATTAGGGTGTCCTTGACAATGTTTTAAAACTCGGATTTTTGAATCGGATCGGACGATCCCATTTAAACGGTCGAACCGGTCGGACCGGTTGAACCGGATAATAATATCGTTCTATATTTTGATAAACTAATATTACGCAAGATAATAGATGACTGATTTAAGATGGTCAGTCTCCCAAGAATAAAAAGAGGAAACTAAAGACTTTTAACAGTTTTCTATTTTTTCATCCTCTTCTCTAAATGCAAAGTACAATATTTAAAGGAAGAAAAACTTGCTAATTCCAAAGAAGTTAAACACTAACATTTACGTGGCCTAATATTAAGGAAACATGGGAAGTTGCTTTTCGTTGATAGAATTGATGCCAAGAATTAACTGACAAGAAGCATCCACGTATTTGGTATTTGTGGAGGAAATAGTCTTCCTTGAATTTACCTCGAAAACTATGCAAGTATCAATACTCTGCGCCTAAAAAACGACCTTGTCCTCAAGGTCGAAGTTTGTTAGGTCACAACGCCCTGGTTTAGATGGTTAATTGATTGGATAATTATAACTCAAGACAAATATTGTATAAGAACAAGATATGAGTCAAATGTATAATTCCACTAAGTGTGGCTTGTTGCGGAATAACAAGACCACTGATCAATTACAATATATATGAAAGTGTAAAGTGAATTGGTGAATACTCCTTTGCCAAATGATCTCTATTTATAATGTTATAGAGATCTTACAAGTTAGGCAAGGAGTAATGCAAGGACTAGAATAAGGAAAGTGGCCGAGATCAAAGGGATTTGATCTGGCAAGGTAAACATGGAAATATTTACTCAGTCCTTCTACTCAGTCCTTGTACTCAGTATCACTATCTGATACTGAGCTCTGATACTGAGTTCCAATACTGACCACTCAGTATCAGACCTAAACTTAGCTATTTTATTCTACATATTAATCAAAGCTAGTCTAGGTTGTTTTGTTATCTTAAGATCCAAAGGGGTAAGGCTTTTGCCCTTAACAATCTCCCCCTATCTAATGATAACAAAACAATTACAAAGAGATAAAAAGAAATAAAAAATACAACAACATAGGTAGCAAAATCTTCTTCTTCATCTGCTGTTGATGGCTTCATTCTCATAGAAGACTTCTTGTTTGATGTGGACAAACTCTTCTCTGCTCTTGAGTTCATCCCTTCTACAATTAAGAACTGCAACAATCTTCTTTCTGAACCAAGAGTCTTCTTTCTTGGTGATCATCCATTTCCCAACAAGGTGACTGATTTGAGCTCTTGGGAGATCTTCTTCAGAAATGAAGCACTCTCTATCCTCTGAGTCAGTATACATATATCCAGAAGTTGGATATATGACACTCTTTTGATCCTGAAAAACAAGGTTAGGAGGAAGAGGGTACTTATTAAGATACTTGTATGTATGAAGGCATTCTGGTCTGTTGTTTGTGTAAGCTTCAGTCATCACACTGAGTATTCTATACTCTATCTCATGAAGCAAGCCCTTCTCATAGCATACAGCAGCTACTGCACAAATCTCACCCAATCTTGAAGACCAATTCTTTGAATATCATGAAGAAATATCTTCATGGGATGACTGGTTAAGCCAGTACAAGTGATAGTGATTCTTCCTTCTTTGAGCTTCACTTTTACTTTATTGACATCCAGATTCAACCAATGTATCACCCTTACATTTGGAAATGTTTTAGTCTTCAAGAACTCCTTCCTTCCCTCCTTATACTGAGTCCTAGCAGCAACCATATTCCAATAATGTTGAATATGGTCTGGACCCTTTCTTGAGATTCTATGTGAAGGACTAGGAGTATCAGTATCTGGGTCAGATTCTGGTTCAGCTTTGATTCCCAACTCTTGCTCATATAAAAATCTCTCTTGTTCTGCACAGAGTTGTTGAGAAGTCAGCCTTGGAGCCTGCTCGGTATCACTGTCCAATGTATGGACAGGTCTTCTTTGTCTTGTTACCAAAGGAGCAGGTTCCTCACTTGATTCAGAAGAAGTGAGAACTGCATTGACGGGTCTTCTTGATAAGGAACTCCTTCTTCTAATCACCAGATTTTCTGGTTCTTCATCATCCGATGATGATGATGAAGAACTTTCTTGTTCTACCAGATTTAGTGCATAGTTCACTAAATCTGGTTCTTCATCTTCATCATCAGCAATAGGCCAGATGAAAGGCCTATAGACCACAATTTGCAAATCATTCTCCTCACGAGCAGGTGGCTCAGAATAAGTTTGTTGTGGTTGGTCAGTATGAGTCTCCCCCTGAGCAGATGGCTCAAGTGGGTCTTCAACTTGTAATGATGACCTAGTTCTTTGTCTTCATCTCTCATACTAAAACCGAAGTGGCTCAGTATGAGGGCTTTGCTGATGTTGTTGTTCTTGTTGTGGAGGTTGATCTTCATTCAATCTTCTTCTTTTCTCCCCCTGAGCAGATGGCTCAGTTTGATCAACCTCAGTATTTCTTTGTCTCTTCTCCCCCTTATTGTTATCATTGGATGGGGAGGGAAGAGGATTAATATCACCACCCATGTCCCCTTCAGGTTCTTCAAGAGTAGGGGAGGGCATGGGCTCAGTGGCAGCATCAGTATCACCCTCAGAATCTGCATTGGAGGGTGATTTCATTTGCTCAGGATCATCATCTCCTTCTCCTTCTTCATTGTGTCCACCATGTGAAGATGGTGGAGTTGGTGGAGGCTGATGTGGTTGTTGAAGTAGTGAGACTGACTGTTTTATTGAGTCAATATCACTACTCATAGTGTCCATTATGGCCAGTATGATAGTCTGAGTATGTTGGATGGCCAGAATATGCTGCATGATTGCTTGCAGAGTCACTTGGTCTCCTGCAGCCTGTGATGCCTGAATGCCCTGCACAGATGGTGCTAAAGAAACAAAAAATATAAAACTGGTTAAAAAGAAAGGTTTATCAAATAGAATTGTGGTGTTGTTTAACTCTATAATCATATAAACAGAGTTTGTGAAGTCTGTATTTCATCTGGTTTATGATGAAATATTGTGGACTTGTGCATAGCATGTGTAAGAAGGTTTTAGTAAAAGTGAGTGTGTAAATTTAAGTAGCTCAGTATAGGATAAGTCACATTTACTAAAAGGTTTGGGTTTGGGAATTCGAAGCCTGGGATGTGCTTCTTGTTATTTTCAATGTTTATCACTCGGTATTAGAGTGATAACAGAAATGTGGCTAAACCCCATGGAAAGTTTTTGGATTTTGTGGCTTAAGGGTTTGTGATCATTTCTTGAATTATGCTACCCAACTCAAAAATAAGTTGGACATTATTCAAGCAGCACCAGTGGGTGTCAGTATGACATCAACCACCATTGTCTTTAAATGTTGAGACAACTGTAGACTGACAATGATCAATTGGGTGCTCAGTATATGAATTTTGCATAGCAGCAGTGGGCTAGCTATGTTGGCCATAAACGGATATATATTTGAAAGATCGTGTGAGACTTTAGTCAGTATTGAGTTGGTACTGGCCAATACTTAGTCTCTATTTGGGAATGAAATATATATATATATATATATATATATATATATATATATATATATATATATATATATATATATTTAAGGGCTTTTTAGAAATTCATACCTGAGACTCTGTCAGATTCCCTTCTAGCATCGGCAGAGGTCGGTGCAGGATCATGTGATTGTTGATTTGCAGCACCAACATCTTCAATACCGACATGTCTGTCTTGCTGAGCACCTTCCAGTGTAGTTTGCTCATATTGAATCTCCACATCAAGAGGAACATGAGGTTCCTCAATTGGTTGAGCAGTTGGGACTAGTTCTGGACCTGGAAGGTCAGCGGTGGCTGCAACTAGGCTTTGGGCTTGAAGAGAAGCAGTTAATGATGGAACATTTGTAGGCTGCACCTCCTCAGATGATAACACGCCCATAAGGTCTGGTGAGAGGTTTCTTCTTCTTCTTTTTAGGACAAGTGGTGTGGCTTCGGACGACTCAGTATGAGAGATATGTTGTTGAGTCGGTTCTTGAACTTGTGGAACATGTTGCATCTCAACATCTTGACCAGCATGTCCTCCATTACCACTATTATCATCATTATCATCATCATCATCATTGTCTGATTCAGTATCAGACATGTCTTCTTCCTCATTTATGTGTTCTTGAACAATGGCCCACATATAAGGACTCAGTAGAAGCTCTCCTTCTCTTGGCCTGTAAAAGAAGATCTTCTCACTAAGAGGAGGAAGATCAACCCTTGGACTGTGAAACTCATCATAAGTATGTGTGGGCATTGAGTGTTGAAAGATGAGTGATAAGAATCTGCAGAAAGGGACATTACATTCCCTTGTGTTAGCCCGAACCAAAGCAGCTAATTCATTGAAAATGAGCCTTGCATAATCAATGTTTCTTCCATAGTACAAAGCATGTACTATTTGCATCCTAAATTCATTTATTTGGTCCAAAGCACCCGTCTTGTGGGTCATACACCGAATAATCATTGTAATGAGAATACCCCACATAGGACCAAATTCGTTTCTTTTGATTATGCCCGTTTTCCTCTTCGACCCAAAAATGGCAATACTGAGCGTGCCTCTGTTCTATCAACGAATGGGTCATACTGAGCTTGGGCAGGAAGCCTCAGTGTTTCACGAATGATGGCAGTAGAAAGAAATGCCCTTCTTTGATCCCTAATTACCCACCCAGCAATCATATCTGGAGAATCGAGTGTGGCAGAGTACCAAAACTCGCATAACATTTCTGGGTAAATTGCTCGAGGAGACAAAGTCAGTGCACGAGCAATTGGGCAATTTTTCATAAAAGTCACAATGTTTGTGAATTTTTGGCATACCCAGGCTTGAGGAATAGTGAAATTGGCTGTGATGTTGTTCCTCGCAAACCTGGGCAGTTCATCATTTCGGAATTTGATTTCCGATTCAACCTCTGAGCGACGAAAGTGTAGTTCGCCATCTGTAATTTTGATTTAAGAGTTTTTGCTTGCTAAGAGAGAGTGAAATCGTTAATCGCAGATAGAATTTAAAGAGAAAGAATGAAATAACTGTTAAAAAATATATTTGAAGTAAAAAAAATGGTTATTTATAGGTGATTGAAAGATAATTAAGGTATTGGGAATTAAAACTGGCTGATTTGACTGCCTTATCATGTGCCAACGGTAACTTTCCTATTAAGAAAGGTTACCGTTGGGCAGTATGAGGATTAAGCTCGGTGTGAGCGCCGTCATACCCCAATACTGAGAAAAAAAATTAATTTAAAAAAAATTGTAAAAATATAAAAACAATTAATTTACTCTTGAAATTAATAAAAAAAAAAAAATTAAATTTTGATGATAACAGACTAGTGATACTGAGTGGTCAGTATCAACAGGAGTGATACTGAGCGCTCAGTTTTAAAGAAAATTAAGAAAGATCAAGGATTCAGCATACCTAATTGCCCTAGTAAATACATAAACCTTTCCTCAGGGAGAAGTTTAGCAAACACATCTGCCAGTTGTTCATCTGTTGGTACATAATCTACCTCAACCTTACCTTTTTCCACATTATCTCGAATAAAGTGGTGTCTGATATCAATGTGCTTAGTTTTGGAGTAATAGACTGGGTTCTCTGTGATAGCAATAGCACTCTTGTTATCACAATGAATTGGAGTCTTTTGAAAGTTGAACCCATAGTCCAATAGTTGATACTGCATCCATAATAATTGAGCACAGCAACTTCCTGCAGCAACATACTCTGCTTCTGCTGTGGAAGTTGCTACCGAATTTTGCTTCTTGGATGACCAACCTACTAGTCTTCCACCTAGGAATTGACATCCTCCACTTGTGCTTTTTCTATCCAATCTACAACCTGCAAAATCTGCATCTGTGTACACTTCAAGGTCAAAGTTTGAATCTTTGGGATACCAAAGACCCAGGTTAGGAGTACCTGTAAGATATCTAAAGATGCGCTTAACTGCTTTCATGTGTGATTCTTTAGGATCAGCCTGATACCGAGCACACAAACATGTTGCAAACATGATATCAGGCCTGCTAGCAGTTAAGTAAAGTAAGGAACCAATCATACCTCGGTATGTGGATTGACAAACTGGTTTACCAGTTTCATCCTTACTTATCTTATCCTGAGTACCCATAGGAGTGTGCATGGAAGATAAATTTTCAAATTTGTATTTCTTTAACATGTCATGCACATACTTACTTTGATTTTTAAAAGTGCCATCAGGCTTTTGTTCAACTTGTAAACCAAGAAAATAAGTAAGTTCTCCCATCATACTCATCTGATACTGAGTTGACATTATCTTAGCAAACCAGTCACACATTGACTTGTCAGTGGAGCCAAAGATAATATCATCAACATATATCTGAATGAGTAAGATGTCAGAACCTTTCCGTTTTGAAAATAATGTTTTATCAATTTTACCTCTTGTAAATTTATTTTCAATAAGGTACTCAGACAGGGTATCATACCAGGCTCTTGGAGCTTGTTTGAGCCCATATAGAGCTTTATCAAGCTTGAAAACATAATTAGGAAATTTAGGATCAACAAAACCTGGTGGTTGTTTAACATAAACTTCCTCTTGTAGTTTTCCATTTAGAAAAGCACTCTTGACATCCATCTGATAAACTTTGAAGTTCTTAAAAGCTGCATATGCAAGATACAACCTAATAGCTTCAATTCTTGCAACTGGTGCAAAAGTTTCATCATAGTCAATGCCTTCTTCTTGCCTGTAACCTTGAGCAACCAACCTTGCTTTGTTTCTGATGACAACACCATCCTTGTCCATCTTGTTTATGAATATCCACTTAGTACCAATAATAGTTTTGCCAGTAGGAGGTGGTACTAAGTACCAAACTTTGTTTCTCTCAAACTCTGTGAGCTCTTCTTGCATAGCCTCTACCCAATCTTCATCTAATAAAGCTTCATCAGCTTTCTTTGGTTCAATGGTAGATAGAAAGCTTGAGAAGAAACAAAAATTTGCAGTTGCTTGGGGTTGAAACTCTAATTTTCTTCTTGTTTGGACACCTTCTTCAATAGGACCAATAATGTTTGAGTGTGGATGGTCTCTGTGTTCCCTTAAATTGTTTCCTAAGGGAGCATTTGAAGTAGGATCAACACTATCTTGTTGATTAGGTGTGTTGTGTGTCTGATACTGAGTGAAATTCTGGTCAGTATTAGACAGCGGAGGTTGCTGTTCATCTTCATTTTGCAGAGTTGATGTGGATTCTTGTGAAGTGTTGAATGTTTCACCTTCTTCATATGTAGAGTGGTGCAGATCATTAGATGGAAACTCAGTGTGAGGGTTCTCTGTTATGGGAGCCTCAGTATTAGTCGCAGTTGAGTGAGGCTGACTTCGAACTTGATCAGTTTCATTAAACTTATTAGGAATAAAGTGTGGATGAAACTTGGGCTCTTCAGCAATGGAGTTTTCTGGATTGCATAGAATATCTATGCCACTTATGTCTTCACTTGCTGAGGTAGAATGCTCATTCTGATCTTCATCAAAGGTAACATGAATGGATTCTACAATCATCTTGGTTGAGATGATATACACTCTGAAGGCTTTAGAGTGTGGAGAGTAGCCCATAAACACACCTTCATTTGCTTTTGGAGCAAATTTGTTGAGATTTTGTTTTGTACTGATTACAAAGCATTTACTTCCAAAGATGTGGAAGTATTCCACATTAGGAATCTTGCCATTGTATAACTCATATGGAGTCTTCAGATGTCTCTGGACTATAGTGGCTCTATTTTGAGTGAAGTTTGCAAAATTTACAGCTTCAGCCCAGAAACTCAGTGCCAGTCCAACATGGCATAACAAAGTTCTTGCAGCTTCAATTAATGTTCTATTCTTTCTTTCTACAACACCATTTTGTTGTGGTGTGTAAGCTGCAGAGAAGTTTTGAATGATTCCTTTTTCTTCACAGAAATCGGCTAATACTGAGTTCTTAATCTCAGTACCATGGTCACTTCTAAGTTGCTTGACCTTGTTGCCTTTTTGAAGTTCCTCTCTTTTTATAAAGGCAATGATTTCTGTTGTTGCATCTGACTTAGTCTTGAGGAAGATGACCCAAGTATATCTTGAGAATTCATCAACCAAGACTAGGGTATAGATCTTTTTGGCCAAAGATGGTGTGCTGATGGGGCCAAAAAGATCCATATGTATCATAGTAAGAGGTTCATTAATGGAATGATTGACCTTTGACTTGAATGAACTCTTCTTCTGCTTGCCCATTTCACATGCTGAGCATAACTTATCTTTTGAATAAGTAATAGTAGGCAACCCTCTCACCAGTTTCTTCATACTGAGCTTGTTGATATTTCTAAAGTTGATGTGAGAGAGTTTCTTGTGCCATAGCCAATGCAATTCTGGCTTGACTTTAGAAAGCAGGCATACTCGAATAGTTGGGTCTATTTCAGATAGGTTGACCACATATACATCTTTTTCTCTTCTAGCAATGAGTACAGGCTGCCCTTTATCATTGTAGATGATTCCTGCAACCTTCCTGAATCGAGCTTCATTGTCATCATCACACATCTGGCTGATACTGAGCAAATTGTGTTTAAGACCCTCTACATAGGCAACTCTTTTAAGAGTTATGTTGCCTGCCTTGATCACACCATAACCTCTTGGTGGAATAAATAGATTTTGACCTGATCTCTTTATTTGGAGAGGTCAGTAACACTTCAGGGGAAACTTTAGAGGTTTTCTTTGGTGATACTGACTTAGATTCTGTCCTTTTCTTTGGTACTGAGTACCTAGGACTTGAGAGATCAGTCCAGCATTCATCTCCCTTATGACCAGTATGATGACACCTATAACATTTTCTAGGTCTATTTCTAAACATATTTTCATAAGGTATTTTAGAAAACTGTTGCACTTTTGGTAGATCAGTATGAGTAAGTTTTGCAAATTTTTTACTTAAAAATTTAACCTGGTCACCAAGTGTTTTTAAAATGTTATTTTTGTCATTTTTAATAGGTGTTTTAACATTTTTTTTACTGGTTTAAAGGGTGGTGGATCTGGTTGCTTCTTTTTATTTGGCAGAGAAGTCTTTCTAATATTATTAGTGTAAGACTTCTTGTTTCTGCCAACTGTGGACCTAGTTGAAGTTGTTTTTTGTTTATCATGTTTTGAAGAAACAACTTTAACAGGTTCTTTAGATGTCTCAGTATATGATGTTCCTGTTCTTGCAACTTCTGTATTAGATGAAACATTTGAGATAGAAGTAGTCTTATTATCATTATATAATTCAAAAGTTGTTGTATTAAATAATAATTCAAAAGGTGGAACAGCAGAAGTGTCATACTGAACTATTGGGAGCCCAGTATCAGAAATTTCTTTTACAGGAAATTCAATACTGAGTTCTTGTAGCTCAGTATAGCACTTCGAGCAGATGGAGGGACCAATAGGTTTTTCTAAAATTTCATTTTCCTCATCATCTGACTCAGTTTGACATCCAACTTCACAAAAGGTTTTAGCTTTTATAAATTTAATAGGGTTCATATTTGAAAACTCTTCAAATAAATCAGCAAAATTATTTCTAATTTTAAATTGAGGATCAACACCAAGTGCAGCCCTCACATTTTCTGGGAATTGTTGATTTAAACATTTATTTAAATTTATTGAAGCATTTCCCCAAGATTTACACTGTTTTTCAAAGTTTTCTTTTTCAAGTTTGTGTAAATGAGCTTTATCAGCTAATCTTTGGTTAATGTCCTTTAAATCTGAAAAGTTTAGTTCTAAATCTTTATACTTTGCTAATTTATCTAAGTTTTCATTATTTACCCTTTCAAGTTCTTGAATTGTTAATTTTAAAGCTTTTTCTTTTTGTACAGAAGTTTTTAGATCAACAATCATATACTCAAAAATCTTAGTTTTTTTCATTCACTGAATAAGTTTGAAAGGAACTTACCTTGTACAACTGAGTGGAATCCCAATCAGTATGAACACTCATCCTCTCAGCCTCTTTGATATCCTTTTCAAAGGAGCTCTTCAAATCATCTTCAGTGAAAGCCATAAAGGCTTTATTCTCAACCTCTTCCTCATCATCACTTATGTCCTCATCCATCCAAGCTTCAGAGTACAGTGCTTGATGAGGTGCTCCATTCCCTTCTGCCCTCTTGCCCTTGCTCCAGTTATTCAGTTTGACATACTTGTCTCTATACCTCTTTGCTCGGTATGCAATCTTGTCATTCTGATCAGTCTCAGAAGACTTGGTATGACAATTTGCAGCAATATGTCCAGGCTTTCCACACCTATAGCAAAGACCTGATCGTGGGTCAGTATTAGAAGAGCTAACACCAAGCCTCTTCTTTTTCAACTGATCCAGCTTCATAGACATAAGAGCCATTTGAGTCTCAAGCTCTTCTGCCTCAGCATCAGCAAGATCAACTACTGGTTCTTCAGGCTCAGTCACAGTATATGCTTGTTGCACAATGAGAGCCATTCCATTTGAAGATTGGTCAGTTTTCTTCCAGTTGATCAGTCTTGAAGCAGTATTCTCCTCATGATTCAACATTAGGCCATACAAAGTTTGAAGAGTATATGACTCAATGTTGTTAGCAGCATTGACAGAATTTGACATGTCAAGAAATTATTGAGGAAGACTGTCCAGGAACTTTTGAACAAGTTCCCCTTCCTCTTTTACAATACCAACACTAATTAGACCATGAACAACAGTATTAAACCTGTTGTAAAGAGAGGTGATGTCTTCATTTGGATTTGAGAAGAGGTTTTCATACTTTCTTCTCATGTTGCTCTTTATTTGCAACTTCACTTTTGGTGTGCCTTCATAAGTGACTGATAGGCTATCCCACATAGCCTTTGCTGTTGGCAATTCCATGATTGCATTGAGAATTTCTTTGGTAACAGCATTACCAATCACCCATTTAGCCCTGGAGTCTAAAGCATACAACTGACGGTCAGTATCAGTCCAGTTGTGCCTTAGTTTAGGTACAGTTCTTATGCTCTCAGGAGCATTATCAGTAGCAGCAACGGGTTCCACAGTTTATGGGATGATAGGACCATCATTTAGCACAGTGAGCATTTCATGATGAATGGATTCAAGATACCACTGAGCTTTTAGCTTCCATTGATGGAAGTCTTTACCATCAAAGATGGGTACTCCCTTTCCAGGCATAATTGGTGCAACAATGGTAGACATTTTTGATTTTGGAGTATGTGAAGGATAAGTATAAGGGATGGCTGCCTGGGTTATAGATCGACTAAATAAGAGTTTATTTAGCCTGCTCTGATACCAGTTGTTAGGTCACAACGCCCTGGTTTAGATGGTTAATTGATTGGATAATTATAACTCAAGACAAATATTGAATAAGAACAAGATATGAGTCAAATGTATAATTCCACTAAGTGTGGCTTGTTGCGGAATAACAAGACCACTGATCAATTACAATAGATATGAAAGTGTAAAGTGAATTGGTGAATACTCCTCTGCCAAATGATCTCTATTTATAATGTTATAGAGATCTTACAAGTTAGGCAAGGAGTAATGCAAGGACTAGAATAAGGAAAGTGGCCGAGATCAAAGGGATTTGATCTGGCAAGGTAAACATGGAAATGTTTACTCAGTCCTTCTACTCAGTCCTTGTACTCAGTATCACTATCTGATACTGAGCTCTGATACTGAGTTCCAATACTGACCACTCAGTATCAGACCTAAACTTAGCTATTTTATTCTACATATTAATCAAAGCTAGTCTAGGTTGTTTTGTTATCTTAAGATCCAAAGGGGTAAGGATTTTTTCCTTAACAAAGTTCTCGTCCGGTGGTTTAGGAGGAGGTTTGGGTTGGTGACGGGTGTAAAATATTTTCAGGCATCGAAAATAAAGTCTTTGACACCAATTATCTTGGATCTCATTAAGTGAGAGACATTGTCACGGTAGTGGAACGGGTTTGTTTGAGGTTGTGAGCCGAAGGTGGCTGAGTATGAACTTGTCCTATATGAGATTGGGAAGGTCATAACTTTTGTGAAGTTTTGATTGATGGAAAATGACTATCTCCTCTTGAATTTTTGGGGTGTTTTGAGTTGGTTTGGTATGTGTATGGGGCGGCGGTGGTAAAGTTTCGTTGGCGACCTCTATGTCGGTATTGGTGATACTTGTGGTGGTATTGGTTTGAGGAGAGCGATCTTGGGTGGTGAGGTTGGTGTCGTTCTTAGTTATGGCCTTAAGAAGATTGGCGATAAAGGTAGTTTATATGGCAATATTGTTCGAGATTATTGCAAGATTGGTGTTAATTGAAGTGAAAACGGTGACCAGCTTACTCATGGTTTCGGCGAAGGTTGCCATGGATTCTTCGTGGGTTGGCGGGTGATGGTTTGGAGGCATGAGATGATTGAATGAAAACGGTAATTGATACTTGCATAGTTTTCGAGCTAAATTCAAGGAAGACTATTTCCTCTACAAATACCAAATACGTGGATGCTTCTTGTCAGTTTGTTCTTGACATCATTTCTATCAACTAAAAGCAACTTCCCATGTTTCCTTAATATTAGGCCATGTAAATGTTAGTGTTTAACTTTTTAGAAATTAGCAAGTTTTTCTTACTTTAAATATTGTACTTTGCATTTATTTAGAGAAGGGGGTGAAAAAATTAGAAAATTATTAAAAGTCTTTAATTTCCTCTCTTTATTCTTGGGAGATTGATCATCTAAAGTCGGTCATCTATCAATGGTGCTTTCATTCACTCGTCTCATGCCTCCAAACCTCAAAGAATCCATGGCATCCTTCCCCGAAACCATGGGTAAGTTGGTCACCATTTTCACTTCAAATAACACCAATCTTGAAATAATATCGCCATCCAAACCACTATTACCACCAATCTTCTTAAAGCCATAGCCAAGAACAACACCAACCTCACCGCCCAAGATCCCTCTCCCCACCGCCGCCTCCTCCGCCTAGCAAACCAACTCAAAACACCCCAAAAGTTCAAGAGGAGATGGTCATTTTCTATCCATCAAAACTTCACAAAAGTTATGACCTTGTCAATCTCATCGAGGAAAAGTTCACACTCAGACAACTTCGGTTTACAACCTCAAACAAACCCGTTCCACTACCGTTACAATGTCTTTCACCCAATGAGATCCAAGTTAATCGGTGTCAAACACTTTATTTTCGATACCTGAAAATATTTTACACCCGTGACCAACCCAAACCTCCTCCCAAACCACCAGACGAGAACTTCGACCTTGAGGACAATATCGTTTTTTAGGCGCGGAGTATTGATACATGCACTTAGTATCAAAGAAGACTTGGTCATGCTGGTAATATCAGTAAAATTTATGTTATTTCTTTTAAGTAGTTTTTTTAATCATGGTCAATTGCATGGAGATCATGGGTATGCAAGTTAGCAACTTCGTAGGGGTAGTGGCATGAAGTGTCAAACCACTAGTTAGTTTACTGCTTGTCTTTCTTTATAAATATTGTATTTAAGTTTAGGAAAATACTAATGACAGCCCTTAGGGCTGTCATTAAGAAGACAAAATACACAAAAGACAACCCCCTGAATTTTAAAAATATTACTTTTTTAATCAATGTACAAGCTTTTTATGCATGCTAAGCAAAACCCTTAAGTTTATTAAGGGAATAGAGAAAATTGTTACAAAAATGCTAGTTTCTTTTAGTCTATTTCTTTGGAGATTAACCATCTCGAATAGATCTCTATCAAAAGAGGTCCAAATGCCATGGGATCACTTGATTTTATAAGCACCAATTACAGTGACAACAACTTCCAAAATGAAGCACAAAAACAAAACACCTAATACATATACGAATTTAAAATAGAAGGCTCCAAATATAAAACCAAAACCGTAACAATGTTCCAACATTGATCAAGACATCTATTACAACTAAATATCCTTCATTATAGAAGAAAAGTATCACCTCTATCTCTTTTCTCATAAACACATAGTTTTTTGGCATTTCACGTTAGTTAATATAGGAATTTGGACGGAAGGACATAAACACAGAATCTAAAAATTTACAGGGACTAAAAACCGATGAAAAAAGTATAGTGACAAAAACACAGAATCGGGTATATCATAGGAGAATTTCTGTAATTTACTCATGTATATATTATTAATAACTTGTTTGAATATTAAAATTTTAATTTTTAAGTTCTGTATATGTTTCCTTAGACTACCCCATTGGTTGGATGAGGATTGGGTCATCAAATATTATGGATTGGGTCATCAAATATTATATTGGGAAAAAAAGAGGGTCACCAAACGAGGTGACCTAGGTTGATGGAAAGGACTAGGTTACAAGCAAGGGTCGCCTCTTTCTTTTATTATAATATTCTTTTAGTATCACGTGCTATTTTTGGATTGGGTAGTATTATTGGATTGGGTTGTGTTGGGTTGTTAATGAGTGTGAAAAATAAGGTTGGATTGAGTTGTGTAGGTGTAAGAGAGAGAAATTGATTTTTATTAAAAAAGATAGAGAAATTAATTTTTATTAAAAAAATTAGATTGAGTTGGGTTGCTAGTCTTAATCCAATTTCCTTATTTTTAGCCTTTATGTACTTATATAAAACTTCATGATTTTTCTAATTAAAATTGGTACACCGTACAAGATAACATGATACACCGTATGAGGCATATAGGAATGAACCTACCCCTCAGTACTGAATATGGCTGATATGGCGAATTTTCGTACCAGAGAGAATGACCAAGATCGATGCTAAAATCATGAAGGTTCTAAACCACCGAAAACTGCCAAAGGCAGTTCTGAAACTGCTCAAAACTGCCCTTATACGGGTCGGATTCGGGTCAAATATTACGGGTCAAAAAACCAGGTTCAAATCAAGAATTCGGATTTTCTATGCATTTTCTTTAAATATATTATCCGAAATAAAAAAAAATCCGTTATCAGGGCGCTGCCCCTTGGACCCCGATCAGGGCGCTGCCCCTTGGAACCCCGTTATCGGGGGCGCTGCCCCTGAACCCCCGTTAAGTCAGTGCATTTTAATCCTAACAAATTTAAACAAGCGTGCACTCCGCACCATCCTTACCTGTTCAATATTTCTTAGGATTACATTTGGTTAACAAGTTTATCTCATTACACTTAAATAATATTAGTGATACAAATCACCAACATCTGGTTACTATGTGCATGTCTTCACCCGTTGTACTCGTCCCGAAGATGTGACCAATCACAATGATGGCAGAGTAAATGACAAATAAACCAAGTGTTGTTTCCTAGTGGTCACTAAGATAATGACGTGTACCGAACATGTGAATTTCTAGGATAAAACTTTGTTGGCTAGCTAACTACAGCCAGATCGATATCAAGTATCAACCATTGCATGCCTTTTTACAGGGACCCACCAGTCATCACACAAACCACATGTAAACGTCTATAAATCACACCATTAACCATTAATTGCCAACATAAACAAAGGAAAGAGAGGAGGGAATTAATTACAATGGAAAACCAGAAATGGGGTTTCAAGGAGAACCAAGAGCTTCATGCTGCTGCAGCGTTCACGATAAGAAACATCCTTGAAGACATCATGGCCAACATCGATGAAAAACAAACTGGAAAACCGATGATTCATCTTGGACATGGTGATCCTTCCATATATCCTTGCTTTCAAACATCCACCGTAGTAGAAGATGCGCTAACTGAATCTGTCCGATCTGCTAAGTTTAATTGCTATCCTGCTGGTGTTGGAATCGATCCCGCAAGAAGGTTCGTAAAAAAGTTTTTAATTTCAGATTTTAGTTCAGTAATATAGATTTCAAAAAGTAAAATAATAAGTGATGGATATAAACTGTTAGTTGATTTGGCAGTCCATTGAATTATTTATAGTTTAACAAGTTATAGAGGTTAATATTTTTAGTTCTACACAAAGATCTCTTTATGAACCGCTGACTTACACTAAAAAACAAGAATCAAATTGGTCCCGTTAATTGTAAGAATATTTATGACAATTTGATCCAAAAATCATGTTCATTTAAAGCGTGGATTTGGGTCTTCAAAACCTGTTCAACACAAGAACAAAAATTCTCGGAGAAAAATTACCAGTTTTCATAAAATAAATAATTTACTTTTTCAAAGTCTCAAACAAAAATTAAATAAGCCTAAGATTTTCGAATGGGCCTAAAAACACAAATATGGCGAAAACTGTGTCTAAACATAGTCCAAATTAAAAAAAAAAAAAAAAAAACTTTAAATGAAAATTTTATGCCTGAAGAGACTGTGGTAAAAGCTATATCCATTTCAGTGCAGTTCTTTTCTTCACGCGATCTTACATTTCAAGGAACAAATGTAAGCATGATTTTCCGTAACATTATTTCAAGATTTTATTTTGGTGATCAATAACAGGGCTATTGCTGAGTATCTGTCAAGAGACCTTCCGTACAAGTTAACAACTGATGACGTGTTCCTTACTGTTGGAGCAAACCATGGTATTGAAGTACTACTGACAGTTCTCGCATACCCAGGTGCAAATATACTGTTTCCCAGACCAAATTATCCAATATATGAAGCCCGAGCCAGATTTAGCCCCATTGAGGTCCGGCATTATGATCTCCTGCCCGAGAAAGGTTGGGATGTTGATCTTGATGGTGTCAAAGCATTGGCGGATGATAAAACGGTGGCCATTGTTCTCATCAACCCTGGAAATCCGTGTGGAAATGTTTTCACATTTGAGCATATGAAAAAGGTAACGTTATTGCTTGTAATTTCAGTTCTTACTAGATACAAAGATAATTTTTATAAAAACTAGAAATATTATCAAGACTCAAAAGTGAAAATACAGATTAGTCTCGTTGATTCTAAGAATACACAGACCATATAAACCAAAAAAAACTTTGATTCAAGAATACCATGGATTTGATGTTCAAAACCGGTTGAACATAAAGAACAATTGTTTTTGGAGAAGAACTCAATTTTCTTAAAATCAATAACTAACTCTTTTACGGTCTCAAACAAACATTAAAAAAGCCCAAGATTTTGTAAAGGACCAAAAAACACAAATGAAAATAGGCCTAAAAGAAAGTCCTAAATTCAGAGAATAAAAAAAAACTAAAAATGCATATAAGTCTCCAAAAATATCATTTTGGGTCCGAGACAAAAGTTATGCCCCTTTCAGTGCAACCCTTTTTTTACCCGATCATGAGTTTAAAGGAAAAAAAGGGTCCGTTACTCCACATTTGGGGGTGCATCAAAATATTACAAAAATTGTATTTATGATGGTGGATTTTGTCACCAACATCTTCCTAATTTCTTCTTGTTTTTGCAAAATTGAAGATTGCAGAGACAGCGAGAGAGCTTGGGATTCTAGTGATCGCGGATGAAGTGTACGCCCATCAAGCTTTTGGAGAAAAACCGTTTATCCCAATGGGGGTGTTTGGAAACATAGCACCGGTCTTGACTCTTGGTTCGTTATCAAAGCGATGGATCATTCCTGGTTGGCGGTTTGGCTGGATTGCAATAACAGATCCTAACTTCATTCTTCAACAAACAGGGGTACCTTTTTATCCAATCAATTTTCCTTCTCACCATTTATTTCAACTTCTTCTATCCTTATTTTTCATATACTATATGGTGTCAGATTGCAGGTTCTCTAAAGAGTTGTCTCACTATAACTGCAGATCCCCCAACTGTTATTCAGGTATGTGTTTCAGTAACCGACTCTTTCACACAATCTTGAGCATTTGTTGGTAAATTAGATTAAGAATATGTGTTTCAGGGAGCGATTCCTCGTTTAATTGAGAACACACCCGATTCCTTCTTTTTGAATATCAACAAGTTACTCAAGGAGGCTGCTGACCTGTTCTATGAGAGACTTAAGGAGATACCTCTCGTTACATGCCCACACAAACCTGAAGGATCAATGTTTGCGATGGTAATTAAATGCTACGTACCTCCGTCCCAAAATTATTGCCAACAGACAAAAAGCACACAGTTTAAGAAAATTGCATTTATTAAATTGTGTAACAAGTAGAATTTTATCTTTACCACCTAGCTGTTTTTTGATAGGTGGAAATTTCAAATTGACAATAATTTTGACACATTTTATAATGGAAATATATATGGACAATAAAATTGGGACGGAGGGAGTAGTTTTTATAATTAAGAAACTAATTTTCGTCGAATAGAAATTATTTACATGTATATGAAAACTATTGTGTATAGGTGAAGTTAAACTTGGCAGGTTTTGATGATGTAGTTGATGACACAGACTTCTGCATGAAGTTAGCCAAAGAGGAATCCATGGTCCTTTTTCCTGGTAATGACATTGACATATTTATAACATGGGTGATTTTCACACCACAATTTTTATTTCATCTATCACAATTATTGCTTGATATGCTTGTATAATTAGTTGTAAAACTTGTACTATATAGTGTATGAAGTAAAATTTGTGGTGCAGACTTGAATTCCCATTTATAATTTCTGTCACTATATAAACTTTATATTCATTGATATTACTAATTCTCTTTTTTGTTTGTATATATGGTAATAACTTTTGTAGGGCGTTCTGTTGGTATGAAAAATTGGTTACGAGTGAGCTTTGCAGCAGAGCCAACAGTGCTTGAAGATGCAATTCGGAGGATTAAAGCGTTCTGCACGAGACATGCAAAACATGAGTAGTAAATGATATGTGACGGTGGCGTCCAAAATATTGAATTCATTACAAGAATTTAATCTATTTTTTATTATGCTGCATTAGAATTGTAGACTATCATCAACTTGGAGATTATTTTGGGATAGTTCTTATGTTATTTGTGGAGATTCTTTCTTCATCTTCTATTCTATTTGGTATTCTTGAATACTAGTTTTTTAGAATTGAAGGAAAATAATTCAAGTATTGAAAAATTATTTTGGAAAAAATAACATATCATGTAGTTAATTACAAGAATGATCCTGTGATTTGATCAAATTGTACGCTAATCAATTATACAAACATCAAACTAGGAAAGTAAACATAAACATCAATCTGTTCATAACATGATCAATGATTTCGTGCCACCTAGGGTTTCTGATTAAATAGAAAAAAAAGGATAAAAAATCAGAAGCTTCAATTCAAGGGAGTAACAGTTCAAGCTTTTCCTTCTCCGCCTCTTCCGATTCACGTTTCAGCGGAGTAACATTTCAATCTTCAATAACCACATATGTTGCTGGAGCTTGAAGAAGAAGCTTCAGAATTTCAAAATCAGAAGCTTGAAGAAGTCGTAGTTTCAGAATTTTAAAACCAAAAGCTTGAAGAAGTTGGGGTTTCTTCTATAGTGCACCAACCACCACTCAGCTACGGCGGGTACTGCGTGAGAAGTTTCAGGTGTGAGAAGTTGATTTGGGGGTTTCTTCAAAATTGCGATTTCGCCGGCAACAACTTCAGGTAACCAAAATTATGTTTTAAAATCTTAGATTGGATGATGAAATCTCGATTTAGGAACGTATTGTTTTAACGAGGGGGGGAAAGCTTGGGACTGCTGAAGAAGATAACGAAAATGAAGAAGGGCGGTGAGGGGTCTGTTGATGGGGATTTGAGTTTTAGGGGTTGTTGAAGAAGACAACAAAAATGACGATAATACCCTTAACCCAATTTGACCAAAATACCCCTGACTAACAGAATTGAGTTAACAACATTAGGGCGGAGGGACCATGAGTGCAAAAATCGTATACTATGGGTATCACGTCTACACTTAATGAAACATAGGGATCAAACGTGCAATTTGGTTAAATCACATATATCAATCTTGCAATTAACTCTAACTTTATTGATCAAATATTTTAATAATGACAAAATTTCCTCACAATAGGTCTAAGAAAAAATCATACTTCCTCCGATTCAAAATAAGTGATAAACTTTCCTTTTTGGGTGATTCAAAATAAGTGATTTACTTTGAAAAATTACCTTATTTGGCAAAAAAATAGTGGGACCCTCAGCACTAACTATCTACTTTAACAAAGTGAAATAACTCTTTTACCCTTACTTATTACTTTAAACATCATTGACCTCACTTTATTCAAAAAGTGTGGGACTCATTGATGGGTTTCACATGACACTGATCTACCACTTGGGTCAACCTCCTAGTATACTTGGTTCGACCATACTGACCAAGAACATGAACTTGTTCTTGAGCGGTTAAAACCAACTAGCTGATTTAATCCCTAAATGCGGAACTGGGATTAAACCTAATCCTTAAACCCTAAAGGATTGGGATGTTGGAGAACTAGATTAGGTTAACAAGAAAGAAACCTTGTACGAAGAACTCGAACACACACATAGCTTGTGTGTTCGTCGACCATCAACCAAAGAACCCTAGGGTTCTTTGGCCGAAATTCGTCCAAGAGAGAGAAGGGAGAAAAGGGTTTCCCAAAACATACCTTGTTGATTGCTTAAGATAGATCCACTGATGATGAACAAGTCGAGCGATCTTCTAGTTGATCTAAGCAATGAACTTGGATCTTCAAGACTTGAAGAACACGAAGAACACGAAGAACGAAGAACACCAAACTTGGTGTTCTTGGGTGTTCGTCTGAAACCAAAGAGAGGAGGGGCTAGGGTTTCGAATTCTCGGTGTAAAGGGAATGATTGATTAGGTTTAAATGAAACCTTAAGCCTTCTATTTATAATAGAATAAGTTTCATTTAAGTCCTCCTAGTTTAAATAAGATTAATCTCTTAATTAAACTTGTCTCTTACACTTTAAACCCTTATAGTTTAACTAGTTTATTATTGTTGCACTTAACTACTAAATGTCTAGTATTAATACACTAATAATTCGGTACCCATATACACGAATTATATATACTTGTATTTATACTTTTAATAGTTAATTATATAATAACCTTTATATAATTTACACAATAATATTATCCAATTACTATATGATTTAATAACTTTAAATAATATCATGGATAACCTTTAATTAACACATTGTATATTTACTCAACTAGTACCTACTTGTATTAAGTAGTTAGTTAAACTAATCTAGTAATAAGTTAAACTTAACTTAATACTTAACTTATTCATAATGACTATTATGAATCATTCATCTTCGTAGTATCATTGCTTATCTTGTTCGTATTAAGAATATGTGTTTCAGGGAGCGATTCCTCGTTTAATTGAGAACACACCCGATTCCTTCTTTTTGAATATCAACAAGTTACTCAAGGAGGCTGCTGACCTGTTCTATGAGAGACTTAAGGAGATACCTCATGTTACATGCCCACACAAACCTGAAGGATCAATGTTTGCGATGGTAATTAAATGCTACGTACCTCCGTCCCAAAATTATTGCCAACAGACAAAAAGCACACAGTTTAAGAAAATTGCATTTATTACATTGTGTAACAAGTAGAATTTTATCTTTACCACCTAACTGTTTTTTGATAGGTGGAAATTTCAAATTGACAATAATTTTGACACATTTTATAATGGAAATATATATGGACAATAAAATTGGGACGGAGGGAGTAGTTTTTATAATTAAGAAACTAATTTTCGTCGAATAGAAATTATTTACATGTATATGAAAACTATTGTGTATAGGTGAAGTTAAACTTGGCAGGTTTTGATGATGTAGTTGATGACACAGACTTCTGCATGAAGTTAGCCAAAGAGGAATCCATGGTCCTTTTTCCTGGTAATGACATTGACATATTTATAACATGGGTGATTTTCACACCACAATTTTTATTTCATCTATCACAATTATTGCTTGATATGTTTGTATAATTAGTTGTAAAACTTGTACTATATAGTGTATGAAGTAAAATTTGTGGTGCAGACTTGAATTCCCATTTATAATTTCTGTCACTATATAAACTTTATATTCATTGATATTACTAATTCTCTTTTTTGTTTGTATATATGGTAATAACTTTTGTAGGGGCGTTTTGTTGGTATGAAAAATTGGTTACGAGTGAGCTTTGCAGCAGAGCCAACAGTGCTTGAAGATGCAATTCGGAGGATTAAAGCGTTCTGCACGAGACATGCAAAACATGAGTAGTAAATGATATGTGACGGTGGCGTCCAAAATATTGAATTCATTACAAGAATTTAATCTATTTTTTATTATGCTGCATTAGAATTGGACTATCATCAACTTCCGTGCACCTTGGAGATTATTTGGGATAGTTCTTATGTTATTTGTGGAGATTCTTTCTTCATCTTCTATTCTATTTGGTATTCTTGAATACTAGTTTTTTAGAATTGAAAGAAAATAATTCAAGTATTGAAAATTTATTTTGGAAAAAAGAACATATCATATACTTCCTCTTATTTAAAATAAGTGATACATTGTTGGTTTAACGGTTTTTGAGGCAAAATATGATAATGATAGTTAAATTAGATTAATTGGATGGTTAATGGGGAATGGATCCCACAATTTTTGAATAAAGTGAAGTTAATGATGTTTAAAAGTAAAAGTAGGGGGTAAATATGTCATTTCACTTTATTAAAGTAGATAGTTAGTAGGTGCGGGTCTCATTACTTTTTAATAAATAAGGTAAGTTTTCAAAGTATATATCACTTATTTCACCCATATATAGAAAGTGTATCACTTATTTTAAATCATAGGAAGTAGTTAATTACAAAAATGGTCCCTATGATTTGATCAAATTGTACGTTTGGTCCTTGTCATTCTGAAAAACAAACAGATATCTACTAGGGCTGGCAAAATCAAACCCGATTTGTCAACCCGACCCATTTACAACCCGAAATTAGCGGGTTGGGTCATCACTTTCAACCCATGGGTCGTAGACGGGTCAACCCGTTTACAACCCGTCATAAAACAAGTTGGGTTGGGTTCAAATTTACAACCCATTTATGACCCATCAACCCGTTTAAATATTATATATATATATATATATATATATATATATATATATATATATATATACATATATATATATATATATATATATAGTAGTGGGATCCTGTGAGGACTCTTTTTTCGGTGAGGACTCGCGAGGACACCTAATAAAAATTTCAAAAAATTCCGAAAAAAATATATATAACCCACCATGATTATTACTACATTTGACAAAAAAAAAATTATGATCCACTTTTTTTAGCGAATCATAACAATGATCCAGATTTTTATGTGGATCATTATTATGATCTATATTTTTTTTTTTTTGGATCATTTTTGGAAATTCTTTTTTTTTGGATCTTATATATAGCGATTTTAACGTTTAAAAAAGGAATTTTTTGAAAAAAGTTTGTTTTGGATCATTTTTAGAGTTTTTTTTGGAGTCCTCACAGTCCTCGCGAGGAAAAGAATCCTCACCGGATCCGGACCCTATATATATATATATATATATATATATATATATATATATATATATATATATATATATATATATATATATATATATATATATATATATATATATATATATATATATATATATATATATATCTTAAATGCATAATATAATACTATATATTACTATGTATTTATTTATTTTAAATACATATTGTGGTGTGAAAAGATGATGTCTAACAAGATGAAGATGATGAATTGATGATGAAAGTAAAACGAGAAGTTAAATACCTTAGGCTTTCATGTTGTATTTTGAGCAACTTTTACTAGTTGTTAACTTTTGTTTGTATTTTGCAACTAATCAACTTATTTTGGTATTTTAGTCTATAATTATGTGTGTTTTTTCTATTTTTTTTTGTTAGGTCACAACACCCCTGGTTTGTTAGTTAATTGATTAGAATGATTATACAAGAGACAATTAAAGTGTAAAACACAGTATTAGAGTCGGTGTACAAATCCACTAAGTGTGGTATGCTGCGGAAAAGCAATACCACTGATCAATTACAAGATATGAAAGTGTAGAGTGAATTGGTGAGTACTCCTTTGCAAGATGATCTCTATTTATAATGTTATAGAGATCTTACATAATGAGCAAAGGAGTAACCGAAGGACTAAGCAAGGAAAATGACTAAGATCAAGGGATTTGATCTTAGTCCGTTACTATACTGAGTATCACTCAGTCCTTCTACTCAGTATCACTATTTGATACTGAGTACTGATACTGAGTTCCAATACTGATCACTCAGTATCAGACCTAAACTTAGCTATATTATTCTACATATAAATCAAAGCTAGTCTAGGTTGTTTTGTTATCTTAAGATCAAAGGGGTAAGGCTTTTTGCCTTAACAATCTCCCCCTATCTAATGTTAACAAAGCAGTTACAAAGAAAAAACTAAACAAAATAAGCTACAGGCTGCAAAGTCTTCTTCTTTAGTCTTTGTTGATCGATTCAAACTCGTAGAAGACTTCTTTCTTCACATGGATGAACGCTTCTCTTTTCTTCAGTTCATCTTGCCTGTTGTTTAGTACAGCAACTATCTTTTTTCTAAACCAAGCATCTTCTTTCTTGGTTATCATCCATTTAAGGCCCACCAAATGGCTGATAGGAGCTTTTGCCAAATCTGCTTCAGTAATGAAGCATTCCCTGTCATCTGAGTCAGTATACATGTATCCAGATGTTGGATATATGGTACTCTTTTGATCCTGAAAAATGAGATTAGGGGGAACAGTATATGTGGGAATTATTCTGAAAGTATTAAGGCACTCAGGTTTGTTGTTCTTCATAGCTTCAGTCATCACACTGAGTGCCCTGTATTCTGCTGCATAAAGAATGCCTTTTTCATAGCATATTGCAGATACAGCCCAGATTTCATCCATCATCACTTGGGCTTCAGAAGATCTTGAGGGCATTTCCTTTATCAGTCTAGCAATTTTTATCCAATCATGAAGTCCCATATTTTGAATGTCATGGAGGAGAAACTTCATTGGAGGACTGACTGGCCCAGTACAAATTGCAACAATTGATTTATCAACAGTTTTGACCTTTATTTTGTTGACAAACTCATTTAGCCAGTATATGTCTCTTACAGTTAGAAATGCTTTCTTCCTCAGCATACTCATCCTTGTTTCCCTATATCTTGTTCTTTGTGCCACAATGTTCCAATACTGTTCAAGTAATTCATCTCCAGTTCTTCTTACAGTATGAGATCTTCTTGGAACATCTTCAGACTCAGATTCAGGTTCTTCCTTAACAGGGAAGAACTTTTGGGCCTCAATCTCATCCTCAGCTTCACTCTTTTCCTCAGTAAATTGAGCAGATCTTCTAGGTCTTGAGATCAGAGGAGCTGGATCTTGTTCTTCACTAGATTCTGAGGACATAACCACATTTGTCATTCTTCTGGTTATTGGTCTTCTAGGAATTCTAGAAGGTCCTTCAGCTTGAGATGAGATAGATTGTCTTGTATGCTTTTCATCATCTGAGGATGATGATGAAGAGGTTTCTTTATTTGCTTCATCCAGTGCAAAGTTTAAAAAATCTTCTGATGCCACTGGATGTTCTTCATCTTCATCATCAGCAATGGGCCACACAAAAGGTCTATAGACCACAATTTGCAAGTTATTTTCTTCTAGAGCAGGTGGCTCAGTATAAGCTTGCTGTGGTTGGTCAGTATGAGTCTCCCCCTGAGCAGATGGCTCAAGAGGGTCTTGAACTTGTAATGCTGACCTAGTTCTTTGTCTTCTTCTCTCATACTGAATCCGAATTGGTTCAGTATGAGGGCTTTGCTGATGTTGTTGTTCTTGTTGTGGAGGTTGATCTTCATTCAATCTTCTTCTTTTCTCCCCCTGAGCAGATGGCTCAGTTTGATCAACCTCAGTATCTCTTTGTCTCTTCTCCCCCTTTTTGTTATCATTTGATGAGGAGGGGAGAGGATCAGTATCACCACCCATGTCCCCTTCAGGTTGTTCAAGAGTAGGGGAGGGCATGGGCTCAGTTGCAGCATCAGTATCACCAGCACCTCCTTCTCCTTCTCCTTCTTCATTGTGATCACCATGTGAGAATGGTGGAGTTTGTGGAGGCTGTTGTGGTTGTTGAAGTAGTGAGACTGACTGTTTGATTGAGTCAATATCACCACTCATCTTGTCCATTCTGGCGAGTATTGTATTTTGAGTTTGTTGGATGGCCAGAATGTGCTGCATGATTGCTTGCAGAGTCACTTGGTCTGCTGCAGACTGAGATGCCTGAATGCCCTGCACAGATGGTGCTAAAGAAACAAAAAATATAAAACTGGTTAGAAAGAAAGGTTTATCAAATAGAATTGTGGTGTTGTTTAATTCTACAATCATATAAACAGAGTTTGTGAAGTCTGTATTTCATCTGGTTTGTGATGAAATATTGTGGACTTGTGCATAGCATGTGTAAGAAGATTTCAGTAAAAGTGAGTGTGAAAATTTAAGTAGCTCAGTATAGGATAAGTCACATTTACTAAAAGATTTGGGTTTGGGAATTCGAAGCCTGGGATGTGCTTCTTGATATTTTCAATGTTTATCACTCGGTATTAGAGTGATAACAGAAATGTGGCTAAACCCCATGGGAAATATTTGGATTTTGTGGCTTAAAGGTTTGTGATCATTTCTTGAATGATGCTACCCAACTCAAAAATAAGTTGGACATGATTCAAGCAGCACCAGTGGGTGTCAGTATGACATCAACCACCATTGTCTCTTTAAATGTTGAGACAACTGTAGACTGACAATGATCAATTTTGTGTGCTCAGTATATGAATTGTGCATAGCAGCAGTGGGCTAGCTATGTTGGCCATAAAAGGATATATATTTGAAAGACCGTTTGAGACTTTGGTCAGTATTGAGTTGGTACTGGCCAATACTTAGTCTCTATTTGGGAATGAAATATATATATAGAAGTTTAAGGGCTTTTTAGAAATTCATACCTGAGACTCTGTCAGATTCCCTTCGAGCATCTGCAGAGGTCGGTGCAGGATCATGTGTTTGTTGATGTGCAGCACCAACATCTTCAATACCGACTTCTCTGTCATGCTGAGCACCTTCCAGTGCAGTTTGTGCATATTGAATCTCCACATCAAGAGGAACGTGAGGTTCCTCAATTGGTTGAGCAGTTGGAGCTAGTTCTGGACCTGGAAGGTCAACGGTGGCTGCAACAAGGCTTTGGGCTTGAATAGATGCAGTTAATGATGGAACATTTGCAGACTGCACCTCCTCAGATGATAAGTTGCCCATAATGATAGGAGAAACATTCCTTCTTCTTCTTTGAAGGACCAGTGGTGTGTCTTCTGAGGACTCAGTATCAAGAGTTGTTGCAATATGAGGAGCATCAGGAACCTGTGCAGGTGGAGAGATATATTGTTGAGTCGATTCTTGAACTTGTGGAACATCCTGCATCACAATATCTTGACCGGCCTATGCTCCATTACCACTATTATCATCATTATCATCATCATCATCATTGTCTGACTCAGTATCAGACATGTCTGCTACATCATCAATGTGTTCTTGAACAATGGCCCACATAGGAGGACTTAGAAGAGGTTCTCCTTCTCTTGGCCTATAAAAGAAAATCTTCTCACTAAGCGGAGGAAGATCAACTCTTGGACTATGAAAATCATCATAAATGTGTGTGGGCATTGAGTGTTGAAAGATGAGTGATAGAAATCTGCAGAAAGGGACATTGCATTCCCTTGTGTTTGCTCGGACCAGAGTAGCTAATTCATTGAAAATTAGGCGAACAAAATCAATATTTCTTCCATAGTACAGAGCATGTACTATTTGCATCCCAAATTCGTTTATTTGGTCCAAAGCTCCCGTCTTGTGGGTCATACATCGAATTATTGTTGTGATGAGAATACCCCACATAGGACCAAATTCATTTCTTTTGATTGTGCCCGTTGTTCCTCTTCGACCCAGAAATGGCAGTACAGAGCGTGCCTCTGATCTATCAACAAATGGGTCATACTGAGCTTGGGCGGGAAGTCTCAGTGCTTCACGAATGATTGCAGTAGAAACAAAAGCTCTTCTTTGATCCCTTATTACCCATCCAGCAATCATATCTGGAGAATCGAGTGTGGCAGAGTACCAAAACTCGCATAACATTTCTGGGTAAATTGCTCGAGGAGATAATGTCAGTGCACGAGCAATTGGGCAATGCTTCATAAAAGTCACGATGTTTGTGAATTCTTGGCATACCCAAGCTTGAGGAATATTAAAATTTGCTGTGATGTTGTTCCTTGCAAACCTGGGTACTTCATTATTTCGGAATTGGATTTCCGATTCAACGTTTGGAGCAACAAAAGTGTAATTCGCCATCTGTGATTGTGATTTGAAAATGTTTTGCTTGCTAAGAGAAAGTGAAATCGTTAATCGCAGAGAGAATTGAAAAGGAATGAAAGAAATAACAGTTAAAAAATTTGAAGTAAAAATAAACGGTTATTTATAGGAGATTTGAAAGATAATTAAGGTATTGGGAAGTAAAAACGGCTGATTTGACTGCCTTATCCTCTGCCAACGGTAACTTTCTTATTAAGAAAGGTTACCGTTTGAGCAGTATGAGGATTAAGCTCGGTGTAAGAGCCGTCATACCCCAATACCGAGTTAAAAAAAATTAATTTTTAAAAAAATTTTTAAAAAATATAAAAACAATTAATTTACTCTTGAAATTAATAAAAAAAAAATAAAAAATTTTAAATTTTGATGATAACAGACTAGTGATACTGAGTGGTCAGTAGCAACAGGAGTGATACTGAGCGCTCAGTTTTAAAGACATTTAATAAAGATTAAGGATTCAACATACCTAATTGCCCTAGTAAATACATAAACCTTTCCTCAGGAAGAGGTTTAGTAAACACATCAGCCAATTGTTCATTTGTTGGTACATAATCTACTTCAACCTTACCTTTTTCCACATTATCTCGAATAAAGTGGTGTCTGATATCAATGTGCTTGGTTTTGGAGTGATAGACTGGGTTCTCTGTGATAGCAATAGCACTCTTGTTATCACAATGGATAGGAGTCTTATGAAAGTTGAACCCATAGTCTAAGAGTTGATACTGCATCCATAATAATTGAGCACAACAACTTCCTGCAGCAACATATTCTGCTTCTGCTGTGGAAGTTGCTACCGAATTTTGTTTCTTGGATGACCAGCCAACTAGTCTTCCACCTAGGAATTGACATCCTCCACTTGTGCTCTTTCTGTCCAATCTACAACCTGCAAAATCTGCATCTGTGTACCCTTCAAGGTCAAAGTTTGAGTCTTTGGGATACCAAAGACCCAGGTTAGGAGTACCTGTAAGATATCTAAAGATGCGCTTAACTGCTTTCATGTGTGATTCTTTAGGATCAGCCTGATACCGAGCACACAAACATGTGGCAAACATGATATCAGGCCTACTAGCAGTTAAGTAAAGTAAGGAACCAATCATACCTCGGTATGTGGATTGACATACTGGTTTACCAGTTTCATCCTTACTTATCTTATCCTGAGTACCCATAGGAGTGTGCATGGAAGATAAATTTTCAAATTTGTATTTCTTTAACATGTCATGCACATACTTACTTTGATTTATAAAAGTGCCATCAGGCTTTTGTTCAACTTGTAAACCAAGAAAGTAAGTAAGTTCTCCCATCATACTCATCTGATACTGAGTTGACATTATCTTAGCAAACCAGTCACACATTGACTTGTCAGTGGAACCAAAGATAATATCATCTACATATATCTGAATGAGTAAGATATCAGAACCTTTCCTTTTTGAAAATAATGTTTTATCAATTTTACCTCTTGTAAACTTATTTTCAATAAGATACTCAGACAAGGTGTCATACCAGGCTCTTGGAGCTTGTTTGAGCCCATATAGAGCTTTATCAAGCTTGAAAACATAATGAGGAAATTTGGGATCAACAAAACCTGGAGGTTGTTTAACATAAACTTCTTCTTGTAGTTTTCCATTTAGAAAAGCACTTTTGACATCCATCTGATAAACTTTGAAATTCTTAAAGGCTGCATATGCAAGATACAACCTAATAGCTTCAATTCTTGCAACTGGTGCAAAAGTTTCATCATAGTCAATGCCTTCTTCTTGCCTGTAACCTTGAGCAACTAACCTTGCTTTGTTTCTGATGACAACACCATCCTTGTCCATCTTGTTTCTAAACACCCACTTAGTACCAATAATATTTTTGCCAGAAGGAGGTGGTATTAAGTTCCAAACTTTGTTTCTTTCAAACTCTGTGAGCTCTTCTTGCATAGCCTCTACCCAATCTTCATCTAATAAAGCTTCATCAGCTTTCTTTGGTTCAATGGTAGATAGAAAACTTGAGAAGAAACAAAAGTTTGCAGTTGCTTGGGTTGGAAATTCTAATTTTCTTCTCGTTTGGACACCTTCTTCAATAGGACCAATAATGTTTGAGTGTGGATGGTCTCTGTGTTCCCTTAAATTGTTTCCTAAGGGAGCATTTGAAATAGGATCAACAATATCTTGTTGATTTGGTGTGTTGTCTGTCTGATACTGAGTGGAATTCTGATCAGAATTAGACAGTGCAGGTTGCTGTTCATCTTCATTTTGCAGAGTTGATGAGGATTCCTGTGAAGTGTTGGATGTTTCACCTTGTTCATAAATAGAGTGGTTCAGATCATTGGTTGGAAACTCAGTATGGAGGTCCTCTGATACGGGAACCTCAGTATTAGTCTCATTTGAGTGATACTGAGTTTGAACTTGATCAGTTTCATTAAACTTATTAGGAATAAAGTGTGGATGAAACTTAGGCTGTTCAGCAATGGAGTGTTCTGGATTGCATAGAATATCTATGCCACTTATGTCTTCACTTGCTGAGGTAGAATGCTCATTCTGATCTTCATCGAATGTGACATGAATGGATTCTACAATCATCTTAGTTGAGATGATATACACTCTGAAAGCTTTAGAGTGTGGAGAGTAGCCCATGAACACACCTTCATTTGCTTTGGGAGCAAATTTATTGAGATTTTGTTTTGTACTGAGTACAAAACATTTACTCCCAAAGATGTGGAAATATTCCACATTAGGAACCTTGCCATTGTATAACTCATATGGAGTCTTCAGATGTCTTTGGACTATAGTGGCTCTATTCTGAGTGAAGTTTGCACAGTTTACAGCTTCAGCCCAGAAACTCAGTGCCAGTCCAGCATGGCATAATAAAGTTCTTGCAGCTTCAATCAGTGTTCTGTTCTTTCTTTCTACAACACCATTTTGTTGTGGTGTGTAGGCTGCAGAGAAGTTTTGAATGATTCCTTTTTCTTCACAGAAATCTGCTAATACTGAGTTCTTAAACTCAGTACCATGGTCACTTCTAAGTTGCTTGACCTTGTTGCCTTTTTGAAGTTCCTCTCTTTTTATAAAGGCAATGATTTCGGTTGTTGCATCTGACTTAGTCTTGAGGAAGATGACCCAAGTATATCTTGAAAATTCATCAACTAAGACTAGAGTATAGATCTTTTTGGCCAAAGATGGTGTGCTGATGGGGCCAAAAAGATCCATATGAATCATAGTAAGAGGTTCATTGATGGAATGATTGACTTTAGATTTGAATGAACTCTTCTTCTGCTTGCCCATTTCACATGCTGAGCATAACTTATCTTTTGAATAAGTAATTGTGGGCAATCCTCTCACCAGTTTCTTCATACTGAGCTCGGTGATATTTCTAAAATTGATGTGAGAGAGTTTCTTGTGCCATAGCCAATGTAATTCTGGCTTGACTTTAGAAAGCATGCATACTCGAATAGTTGGGTCTATTTCAGATAGGTTGACCACATATACGTCTTTTTCTCTTCTAGCAATGAGTACAGGTTGCCCTTTATCATTGTAGATGATTCCTGCAACCTTTCTGAATCGAGCTTCATTGTCATCATCACACATCTGGCTGATACTGAGCAGATTGTGTTTTAGACCCTCTACATAGGCAACTCTTTTAAAAGTTATGTTGCCTGCCTTGATCACACCATAACCTCTTGTTTTTCCCACCGAGTCATCTCCAAACTTGACAGAAGGACCCTTCTCTGGAGTATAATTGAGAAGGTATTCCATACTGCCTGTCATGTGTCTTGAGCAGCCACTATCTAAGTACCACTTTCTGTCACCCTGCACAAGACACAAAATAAGAGTTAGTTCTTTTTAGGAACCCATTTTTGAATGGGACCTTTGGTGGGATAAACACAATTTGACTTTATCTCTTTATGTGGAGAGGTCGGTATCACTTCAGGGGTAACTTTAGAAGTTTTCTTTGGTGATACTGACTTAGTTTCTCTCCTTTTCTTTGGTACTGAGTACCTAGGACTTGAGAGATTAGTCCAGCATTCATCTCCCTTATGACCAGTATGATGACATCTATAACATTTTCTAGGTCTATTTCTAAACATATTTTCATATGGTATTTTAGAAAAATGTTTCACTTTTGGTAGGTCAGTATGAACGAGTTTTGAAAATTGTTTACTTAAAGATTTGACCTGATCACCAAGTGTTTTTAAAATGTTAATTTTGTTATTTCTAATAGATGTATTAACATTGTTTTTAACTGGTTTAGGAGATGGAGGATCTGGTTGCTTATTTTTATTTGACAGAGAAGTCTTTCTAATATTATTAGTGGTAGACTTCTTGTCTTTACCAACCAAAGACCTAGTTGAAGTTGTCTTTTGTTTATCATGTTTTGAAGGAACAACTTTAACAGGTTCTTTAGATGTCTCAGTATATAATGTTTCTGTTCCTGCAACTTCTGTATTTGATGAAACATGTGAGATAGAAGTTGTCTTATTATCATTATATAATTCAAAAGTTGTTGTATTAAATAATAATTCAAAAGGTGGAACAGCAGAAGTGTCATACTGAACTATTGGTAGCTCGGTATCAGAAATTTCTGTTATTTGAAATTCAATACTGAGTTCTTGTAGCTCAGTATAGCACTTTGAGCAGATGGAAGGACCAATAGGTTTTTCTAAAATTTCATTTTCTTCATCATCTGACTCAGTTTGACATCCAACTTCACATAAAGTTTTAGCTTTTACAAAATTAATAGGGTTCATAGTAGAAAACTCTTCAAATAAATCAGCAAAATTGTTCCTGTTTTTAAATTGAGGATCAACACCAAGTGCAGCCCTCACATTTTCTGGAAATTGTTCATTTAAACATTTATTTAATTTTATTGAAGCATTTCCCCAAGATTTACACTGTTTTTCAAATTTCTCTTTTTCAAGTTTGTGTAAATGAGCTTTATCAGCTAATCTTTGGTTAATGTCTTTTAAATCTGAAAAGTTTAGTTCTAAATCTTTATATTTTGCTAATTTATCCAAGTTTTCATTATTTACCCTTTCAAGTTCTTTAATTGTTAATTTTAAAGCTTTTTCTTTTTGTACAGAAGTTTTAAGATCAACAAGCATATACTCAAAAATCTTGGTTTTTTCATTCACTGAATAAGTTTGAAAGGAACTTACCTTGTACAACTGAGTGGAATCCCAATCAGTATGAACACTCATCCTCTCAGCCTCTTTGATATCCTTTTCAAAGGAACTCTTCAAATCATCTTCAGTGAAAGCCATAAAGGCTTTATTCTCAATCTCTTCTTCATCATCACTTAACTCTTCATCCATCCAGGCTTCTGAGTAAAGTGCTTGATGAGGTGCTCCATTTCCTTCTGCCCTCTTTCCCTTGCTCCAATTCTTCAGCTTGACATATTTGTCTCTATATCTTTTTGCTCGGTATGCAATCTTGTCATTTTGGTCAGTCTCAGAAGACTTGGTATGACAATTTGCAGCAATATGTCCAGGCTTTCCACACCTATAGCACAGACCTGATCTTGGGTCAGTATTAGAAGAGCTGACACCAAGCCTCTTCTTCTTCAACTGATCCAGCTTCATAGACATGAGAGCCATTTGAGTTTCAAGCTCTTCTGCCTCAGCATCAGCAAGATCAACTTCTGGTTCATCTGGCTCAGTCACAGTATAAGCCTGTTGCACAACTAGAGCCATACCAGTGGAAGACTTGTCAGTTTTCTTCCAGTTGATCAGTCTTGCAGCATTATTCTCCTCATGATTCAGCATTAGACCATACAAAGTTTGAAGAGTGTATGACTCAATGTTGTTAGCAGCATTGACAGAGTTTGTCATGTCAAGAAATTGTTGAGGAAGACTATCCAGGAACTTTTGAACAAGCTCTCCTTCCTCTTTCACAATGCCTACACTGATTAAATCATGGATAACAGTATTGAACCTGTTATAGAGAGTGGTTATATCTTCATTTGGAGTTGAAAAGAAATTTTCATATTTCCTTCTCATGTTGCTTTTTCTTTGCAACTTCACCTTTGCTGTACCTTCATAGGTGACTGATAGGCTATCCCACATAGCCTTTGCTGTTGGCAATTTCATAATTGCATTAAGTATCACTTTGGTAACAGCATTACCAATCACCCCTTTAGCTCTGGAGTCTAAAGCATACAACTGACGGTCAGTATCAGTCCAGTTGTGCTTTAGTTTAGGTACAGATCTTATGCCTCAGGAGCATCATCAGTAGCAGCAACAGGTTCCACAGTTTGTGGAATGATGGGACCATCATTTAGCACAGTGAGCATCTCATGGTGAATAGATTCAAGATACCACTGAGCTTTGAGCTTCCATTGATGGAAGTCTTTTCCATCAAAGATGGGTACTCCCTTTCCAGACATAATTGGTGCAACAATTGTAGACATTTTGGATTTTTGAGTGTTGGAGGGATAGATGTAGGAAATGGCTGCCAGGGTTATAGATCGACTAAATAAGAGATTATTTAGCCTGCTCTGATACCAGTTGTTAGGTCACAACACACCTGGTTTGTTAGTTAATTGATTAGAATGATTATACAAGAGACAATTAAAGTGTAAAACACAGTATTAGAGTCGGTGTACAAATCCACTAAGTGTGGTATGCTGCGGAAAAGCAATACCACTGATCAATTACAAGATATGAAAGTGTAGAGTGAATTGGTGAGTACTACTTTGCAAGATGATCTCTATTTATAATGTTATAGAGATCTTACATAATGAACAAAGGAGTAACCGAAGGACTAAGCAAGGAAAATGACTAAGATCAAGGGATTTGATCTTAGTCCGTTACTATACTGAGTATCACTCAGTCCTTCTACTCAGTATCACTATCTGATACTGAGTACTGATACTGAGTTCCAATACTGATCACTCAGTATCAGACCTAAACTTAGCTATATTATTCTACATATAAATCAAAGCTAGTCTAGGTTGTTTTCTTATCTTAAGATCAAAGGGGTAAGGCTTTTTGCCTTAACATTTTTTTTTATAAATTGATGTTTTTGGGTCAACCCATTTACGACCCAATCCGTTTAATAAATAGGTTGGTGAGAGATCAAATGAGATTGAAATGGAGCTAATTCATGGTGAATTGATGAACTTTGATTCTTTGAAGAACTAAGTGTGTGTAGTGTGTGTGTGTTCTTGAGAGAGAATGGAGGGAAGTATGTAGCTTTCAAAAGTATGTTTCAAGTAAAATGATGGAAAGCTTACATTCTAAGTCATCATACATGGTATTTATACCATCACCTCTAATCTAGTTTAATTACATCTAATTACACTCTAATGCTCAAAACTAGACTTAACAATCTCCCCTTTTTTGAGCTTTAGCACTTCATCCCAGTCTTCTAACTTCAGTTTCTTCTCATGGTCCGTTATGATATTCATTTATTCTCAGATGTGCTTTAAAATGGTTTGCTGAACAATGTTTACATCTGAGCAGCCTGAGAAGCAATTAAGATTTCTGTCTTTGGCAAGAAAATGTTTTCTGCCTTTCAAGAACATACCATTGCAGAAATTTGGTAGTTTCAGATACTCAAAGAAAATATATTTTTCGTTGAATCTGTTTGAGTAAGGAAGACCTAAAACTGATTTACAAGATTTGAAGGTTCTGGAAATGGAATATCAGTTTGGTAAGGATTTGACTGGGATTTTCAGATGTTTAGGGATTTTGTTTTGGATTTTGTGGTAGAGGTTTTTGTAAGGATAGGATAATGATGTCTTTGAATGATGAAAAAGAATGATTTGAAAGTTAAATTTTTTAGATGTGTGTGTTTGTTTTGGTAAGAATGATTTGTATTGGTTAAAATTTGATTTGAAATGTGAATGCTTTGTATGTAGAAAAGAATGATATGTACATTTAAGATTTGGATAAACGTGGATGATTTGTATTTTGTTTGGAACGTAAGATTTGAACAGTTAAGCTTTTGTATGGATATGGTTGTTATGGAATTTGTAAAGAATGATTTATACGATAAAGTTTCGGATTGAAATGGATATTTTGGGTTGAAATGGTTTGAGAATTTGTGATTTGAAATTTCTAAAGATGAATCGGTTTCTTTTTCTTCACAAACTTCTTCATGTAAATCGACGAAATGTAGACCCACAGATAGAGTTGTTTGTAGCGGAAGTCTTTTCTTGAAGTTGTGACTTTGTCGATTTGTGATCATTGATAATTGTTGTTAGGGTAAAATTTTGATAGAGTTTACACTCGCCCTCAAACAAACAATTATTTCTTAACAAATATTCGGTTTCTTGTTTACTCCCCCTTAACCGGTGCATATATCTTCTTAATGCGGAGTAAACTGAGCTTAATATATTCTCCCCTCATATTCTCCCCCTCATGATGAACAAGATATATCTGAATCATCATGTAACATATAGAGCTCTGCAAGGTGGAAGGAGGAAGAATCTTCGAAGCTCAAGGATAAAAATGTGTTGAATAATGATATATTCATATTTTGAATGAATCAATATATAACACATTTTATCAGATAACCAGAGCGTTGTTGATTATGAAGAAGGACGATCAAATCTTTTATCGTTTAATCTCAATGACCGTAGTGAATGACATAAAAGAACAGTCTCGTGTTTATCATTTGATATCCCGACTGTTGTTGATAACGTTGGAGTACAGTCATCAGAAATGTACATTGTAATGGAATAGGGTAAACCGGGATCACATAGATTGCCCGTTAACACAACAGCTACAAAAACTGTGTGACCTACGTTCAGTGTTGGCTGTGATGTTAGCACTGGTACGATTTCCATTCAATCATCGTGGAATACCAATAATGTTGGTATCACTATGAATGTTCCGGCTATATCACAAAGATAAGCTTGGAATTTTGCTTGTGTCCTAAAAGTGTTTATTTCGGTTCTAGACTCAATTTGTGGACAAACAAAGGCGAGGACTTGAGAGAATTGTCCTCTTGTTCAATATCAACAATCTCCAAGTGAGATGTCGATAGCATATGAGCTTTTCTCCGTGAAAATGAAACAAGTACTTTTTAAGAAATACTTGAGTGGCTGGAGGGGTTGTGCATTGCATAACTGGGTCCATGATGTCTTTCTCAATATCAGAGAGCAACACATGCAATCTGATAGAGACGTAGCGAGCCGGCTTTTAATCGGTTTGGAAAGGGTTTTTCGTTTTCTTTAACCCTGTCACACCCTCCTCACTCAAGCTTACGTTTTCAATTTTCGACTACACCCTCATTTCATTTTACCATGTGTTTAGCTGAATTGCACCCCATACTTCAATCCCCCTCTCAAATTTTATCTCAGCGCACCCCAATCAAGATCCCGTGATACTTGAATCTGCTCACCTAGACCTATGGACCCTCACAGTATGTCCTATATTGTAGGTGGCTCCTGGGGAAGATCATGCCGGTTATAGCAGATCATAGGAGTTATTTGAGAGTGAACTATAACGCTCATGTGCAATTTATCAGCATTTATGATGTTACGTTGAAATAATGAATAACATGGATTTTTCATCGGAAATGTGTGTGTTTCCGGAATAAGTTGTTGCCTTTAAGATAGAAAATTTTAGGCACAACAACTTGAACAAATTAGGTAATACTAGTCTCACGTAGAGTAACCGTTAACACACCGTATGAATCGGAAGTCATTTGCACTACCGTTGATTCAAATGTGTGACCTGCATTTAGTGTTGGCGCAATTTTAGCTCTAACAGGATTTCCACTCAATCCTCGTGAAGCACCAGATTCTGATGCCACTATGAGTGTTCTGATGAATTCACAGAGATTCATTTTAACAGTGTATGTGTCTTAAATTGGAAATATTTGACGGTGAGATCTAGACACACTGTGCATTGAACTAAGACGTAACCCGGGGCAGGAGGTTAATGATTTCAATACCAACATACTCTGAATGAGTAGTCGATAGATTATGTGCTACGTCCCCTGATGGATTGAAACAAATTCCTGTTGAGAGGAATCTGAGTAGCTGGTGGTGGAGTTCATTTGATTTATTGGGCCAATAAAGTGTAGTGAAACATTCAACAAATGTATGATCACCTTTTTATGAGGTTGCCCGGTTTGTTGGCTATTTGGATGCACTCAAAGGTGTGTTTTCTTGTTATTATCATGTTTTCACATCACCTTGCACTCACCTAAATCTATACCCTAGACTTATACCCTCACATTTTACAATAGGCTGAAAAGTATTTCCCTTGGAAGGTAAGGCCGGTTCTGGCAAACCATGGGAAGGTACAGTCTTTTAAAAGATATATCGATTATTTGTTAAGTTGGGTATTTTGTTTTGATTTTAGAAATTTTCTCCCCCTAGAAATACTAATTCTCCCCCTAGAATTATTATTTATGCCCCTCGACAAAACAAAGATATTGAAATGTTTGTAGATTAGAGATGTACCTTTATCAGCAGTAGAGGGGTGGAGAAGAGTTTTTGCAGTTATTGCTTTATGGTTATGAGCGGGTTCTAAATCTGAGTTGATTAGAATCCATCGACCGATGTGGACCGGGTTTCAAGCTAAGATACTTGAAAGCCATTGATAATGTAACAAATAAAACGGTTGAAGCCTTGAGATTTAGCATACCAAGTTTAGACACAAGAAAGTTAAAACGTTTTTTTGTCTAAAGCCTTGGGAAACAAATCTGCTGATTGAAAATCGGTAGAAACAAAGTACAATTCCACATTACCGTGTTCAACATGGTCTTTTATAAATGATATCGAAGATCAATATGTTTAGTTTTGGAATGTTGAACAGGATTGCATGAAATCGCAATTGCAATTCGTGAATCACAATATAAAGGAATACGGCTGTATGAAAAGCCATAATCTTTTAATTGTGACTGCATCCAAATTACCTGGGTTAAGCAGCTTGCAGCAGCAACATATTCTGCTTCTACAGTTGAAAGAGATACACAATTTTGCTTCCGAGAAGACTAGCTCACCAATTTATCTCCCAAAAATTGGACACTTCCAGATGTACTCTTGCGATCCAGCATACATCCAGCATGGTCAGCATCAGAGAATACAGTCAAGTCAAAAGAAGTTTCTTTAGGATACCAAAGACCAAGATCTCGAGTACCCTTCAGATAACGAAATATACGTTTGACTACTTGAAGATGTGATTCCTTAGGAGCAGCCTGATACCGAGCACATATGCAAGTAGAGAACATAATGTCTGGTCGACTCGAAGTGAGATATAACAATGATCCGATCATCCCCCGATAATTTGTAATATCAACAAGTTTACCAACCGGATCAGCATGCAATTTAGAACCAGGTGACATCGGCGTCGGAATTGGTTTACAATCATCCATGAGATATTTCTTCAAGAGATCAGTGATATACTTGGATTGATTGATAAAGATCTCGGTAGGTAATTGGCGAACTTGAAGACCAAGAAAGAAATTCATTTCACCCATCATACTCATCTCAAATCGTTTAACCATAAGATCAGAGAACTTTTTGCGGTATTTGGGATTTGTAGAACCAAAAATTATATCATCGACATAAATTTGAATGAGAACTATATCTTCCCCTTGTCGTTTGATGAAAAGAGTTGTATCGATTTTTCCTTTTGAAAAACCAGAATCAACTAAAAATTTGGAGAGCACATCATACCACGCACGAGGAGCTTATTTTAAGCCATACAAATCTTTGTTGAGAATATACACATGATTAGGAAAACTTGGATTTACAAAACCTTCGGGTTGATGAATGAACACTTCTTCATTTAGAATACCATTTAAAAATGCAGTTTTGACATCCATTTGATAAATTGTAAAATTCTTATGTGCTGCATATGCCAAAAATATTCGAATGGCTTCTATTCGTGCAACAGGAGCAAATGTTTCTTCAAAGTCAATGCCCTCCTGTTGAGCATACCCTTTTGCAACTAGACGTGCTTTATTACGAATTACAATCCCATTCTCATCCTTTTTGTATTTGAATATCCACTTAGTACCAATAACCGATTTTCCAGGTGGTTTTGGAACCAGACGCTAACTTTTAATCTTTCAAATTGATTTATTTCTTCTTGCATAGCAAGAATCTAGTATGGGTCGGAGAGAGCTTCACTCACTTTCTTAGTGTTAGGTCACAACACCCTGGTTTAGATGGTTAATTGATTAGATAATTATAACTTAAGACAAATATTGTATAAGAACAAGATATGAGTCAAATGTATAATTCCACTAAGTGTGACTTGTTGCGGAATAACAAGACGACTGATCAATTACAAAAGGTATGAAAATGTAAAGTAAATTGGTGAGTACTCCTTTGCAAGATGATCTCTATTTATAGTGTTATAGAGATCTTACATAATGAGCAAATGAGTAACCGAAGGACTAAGTAAAGGAAATGACTAAGATCAAGGGATTTGATCTTAGTCCGTTACTATACTGAGTATCACTCAGTTCTTCTACTCAGTATTGGTTTTCCAATACCGAGTGCTCATACTGAGTGACCAGTATTGGCCAAACTCAGTATCACTTCTGACTTAGCTATTTTAATCTACATTTTAATCTAAGCTATTCTAGATTGTTTTGTTATCCTAAGATTCATACAAGGGGTAAGGCTTTTTGCCTTAACAATCTCCCCCTATCTAATGATAACAAAACAACTACAAAGAGATACTAAACAAAATAAGCTACGGGCTGCAAAGTGTTCTTCTTTAGTCTTTGTTGATCGACTCAAACTCGTAGAAGACTTCTTTCTTCACATGGATGAACTCTTCTCTTTTCTTCAGTTCATCTTGCCTGTTGTTTAGTACAGCAACTATCTTCTTTCTAAACCAAGCATCTTCTCTCTTGGTTATCATCCATTTAAGACCCACCAAATGGCTGATAGGAGCTGTTGCCAAATCTGCTTCAGTAATGAAGCACTCCCTGTCATCTGAGTCAGTATACATATATCCAGATGTTGGATATATGGTACTCTTTTGATCCTGAAAGATAAGGTTAGAGGGAACAGTATATGTGGGAATTATTCTGAAAGTATTAAGGCACTCAGGTTTGTTGTTCTTCATAGCTTCAGTCATCAAACTGAGTGCCATGTATTCTGATGCATAAAGAGTGCCTTTTTCATAGCATATAGCAGATACAGCCCAGATTTCATCCATCATCACTTGGGCTTCAGAGGATTTTGAGGGCATCTCCTTTATCAGTCTAGCAATCTTTATCCAATCTTGAAGTCCCATATTTTGGATGTCATGGAGGAAAAACTTCATTGGAGGACTGACTGGCCCAGTGCAAGTTGCAAAAATTGATCTATCAACAGTTTTGACATTTATTTTGTTGACAAATTCATTTAGCCAGTATATGTCTCTTACATTTAGAAATGCTTTATTCCTCAGCATACCCATCCTTCCCTATATCTTGTTCTTTGTGCCACAATGTTCCAATACTGTTCAAGTAATTCATCTCCAGTTCTTCTTACAGTATGAGATCTTCTTGGAACATCTTCAGACTCAGATTCAGGTTCTTCCTTAACAGGGAGGAATTTCTGGGCCTCAATCTCATCCTCAGCATCACTCTTTTCCTCAGTAAACTGAGTAGATCTCCTAGGTCTTGAGATCAGAGGAGCTGGATCTTGTTCTTCACTAGATTCTGAGGACATAACCACATTTGTCATTCTTCTGGTTATTGGTCTTCTAGGAATTCTAGAAGGTCCTTCAGCTTGAGGTGAGATAGGTTTTCTTGTATGTTCTTCATCATCTGAGAATGATGATGAAGAGGTTTCTTTATTTGCTTCATCTAGTGCAAAGTTTAAAAAATCTTCTGATGCCACTGGATGTTCTTCATCTTCATCATCAGCAATAGGCCACACAAAAGGCCTATACACAATAATCTGCAAGTTGTTTTGCTCAGTAGCAACTTGCTGAGGTTGATCAGTATCAGTCTCCCCCTGAGCAGATGGCTCAGATGGTTCTTCTTCAAGTTGTTCCAATACTGATCTTCCTCTTTGTCTGTTTCTTTCATATCTAAAACGAAGAGGTTCAGTATGAGGTGTTTGATGATGTTGTTGTTGTGGAGGTTGATCTTCATTTAGTTTTCTTCTTTTCTCCCCCTGAGCAGAAGGCTCAGGTTGATCAACCTCTTGATCTCTTTGCCTTTTCTCCCCCTTATTGTTATCATTGGATGGGGAGGAAATGGGTTCAGTATCACCACCCATGTCCCCCTGTGGATCTTCAGGACTTGGGGAGAGCATAGGTTCGGTGTCAGCCTGCCCTGCACTATGAGTATGTGCAGGAGATGGTGATCTTCGAGGCTCAGTGGCAGGACCTTCTTCATCATTATTATCTCCAGTGGAAGGTGGTGGAGGTGGTGAAGACTGGTGTTGTTGCTGCAGGAGTGCCACTGATTGCTTCAAGGAGTGAATCTCAGTACTCATTGCATCCATCCTGGCCAGATTGTTATTCTGAGTATTCTGAATGGCCAGGATTTGATTCAGAATTGTTTGCAAAGCTCCATGTACTTCCTGAGACTGAGTAGCCTGTCCTCTTGGACCCTGCACAGATGGTGCTAAAGAAACAAAAACATAAAACTGGTTAGTAAGACAGGTTTATCAAATAGAGTTGTGGTATTGATTAACTCTATAATCATGTAAACAGAGTTTGGAAGTCTGTATTTCATCTGGTTCATGATGAAATATTGTGGACTAGTGCAAAGCATGTGTAAGAAGTGTTTTAGTAAAAGTGAGTGTGAAATTTGAAGTAGCTCAGTGTAGGATAAGTCACATTTACTAAAAGGTTTGGTTGGGGAATTCAAAGCCTGGGATATGCTTCTTGTTATCTTCAATGTTTATCACTCGGTATTAGAGTGATAACAGTAATGTGGCTTTGACCCATGGAGAATTTTGGCTAATGTAGCTTAAAGGGTTTTGATCATTTCTTGAACAATGTTACCCAACTCAAAATAAGTTGGACATCATTCAAGTAGCACCAGTGGGTGTCAGTGTGACATCAACCACTATTGTCCCTTTAAAGGATGAAACAACTGTAGACTAACAATGATCTTTTTGAAAAAAAAAAGGTCAGTATATGAATTTTGTATAGCAGCAGTGGGCTTACTATCTTGGCCATAAGAGTATATATTTGAAAGTTCGATTGAGACTGTGGTCAGTATTGAGTTGGTACTGGCCAATACATAGTCTCTATGGGGGAAAGATATATATATATATATAAGTTTAAGGATTTTTAGAAATTCATACCTGAGACTTTATCTGATTCTCGTTTGGCATCATGAGACGTCGGTGCTGGATCATTTGGATTCTGATTTGAGGCATCAACACCTTCATGAGGTTCTTCTCTGCCAATATCTGCCCCTTCCAATGTATGATGCTCAAATTGAAGTTCTACATCAAGAGGATCATGGGGTTCCTCAATATGTTGAGCTGTTGGTTCTGGTTCAGGACCTGGAAGGTCAGCATTGGCTGCAGCAGCACTTTGTGCTTGAAAAGATGTAGTAAGAGATGGTACATTTCCAAGTTGCATCTCTTCTGATGAAAGGTTTCCCATAATAATCGGAGAAAGATTTCTTCTTCTTCTGTGGATAACCAGTGGTGTGTCTTCTAAGGCCTCAGTATCAGAAGATTGTGCATCATTAATGTGTGCCTGGACTATAGCCCACATAGAGTGACTCAGTACAGGCTCTCCTTCTCTTGGCCTGTAGAAGAAAATCTTCTCATGAAGAGGAGGAAGATCCACTCGTGGGCTGTTAAATTCATCATATATATGTGCAGGCATCTCATTCTGAAAAATGAGAGAAAGAAATCTGCAGAAAGGAACATTTAATTCTCTGATTTTAGCCCGAATTAGAGAGGCTAATTCTTCAAAAATTAGTCTAGCATAGTCAATGTCCCTTCCATGGTACATGGCGTGAACCATCTGCATACCAAAATCGTTGATTTGATCCAAGGCTCCAGTCTTGTCAGTCATACACCGAATGATTGTAGAGATCAGTATACCCCACATTGGACCAAATTCATTTCTTTTAATGATCCCCGTAGTACCTCTGCGTCCGATAAGTGGTAACACTGATCTAGCCTCTACTCTGTCAACGAATGGCTCATATTGAGCGTGAGCAGGAAGACCCAAAGCTTCCCGAATTATGGCTGTGGAGACGAAGGTTCTTCTTTGTTCACGAATAACCCAACCAGTAATCATGTCTGGTGAGTCAATTTTAGCAGAGTACTAGAACACACAGAGCATTTCTGGGTAAATGGCTCTAGGAGATCGAACTAATGCTTGAGTGATTGGGCAGTGCTTCAGAAATGTAATCATCTGTGTAAATTCGGGGCACGCCCAAGCCTGAGGAAAATTGAAATTTGCAGTGATGTTGTTCCTCGCAAATTTGGGTACTGCATCGTCTCTAAACCGAGTTGCCGGTGCAACCTCCGGTGCGAAGAATCTGTAATTTGCCATCTGCGATTTGGATTTTAAAAGAAATTTGCTTGCAAAGAGAAAGATTGAAGTCGTTAATCGCAGAGAGAATCGTAATCGTAAGTAAGAAATAATGAAATAACTGTTGAAAAATATTTGAAGTTAAACAAAACGGTTATTTATAGGAGAGTGAAAGATAATTAAGGTATTGGGAAGTAAAAACGGCTGATTTGACTGCCTTATCCTCTGCCAACGGTAACTTTCCTATTAAGAAAGGTTACCGTTGAGCAGTATGAGGATTAAGCTCGGTGTAAGAGCCGTCATACCCCAATACCGAGTTAAAAAAAAATTAATTTTTAAAAATTTAAAAAAATATAAAAAACAATTAATTTACTCTTGAAATTAATAAAAAAAATAAAAATTTTAAATTTTGATGATAACAGACTAGTGATACTGAGTGGTCAGTATCAACAGGAGTGATACTGAGCATTCAGTTTTAAAGAAAATTAAGAAAGATTAAGGATTCAACATACGTAATTGCCCTAGTAAATACATAAACCTTTCCTCATGGAGAGGTTTAGTAAACACATTGGCCAATTGTTCATCTGTTGGTACATAATCTACCTCAACCTTACCTTTTTCCACATTATCTCGAATAAAGTGGTGTCTGATATCAATGTGCTTGGTTTTGGAGTGATAGACTGGGTTCTATGTGATAGCAATAGCACTCTTGTTATCACAATGAATGGGAGTCTTATGAAAGTTGAACCCATAGTCTAAGAGTTGATACTGCATCCATAATAATTGAGCACAATAACTTCCTGCAGCAACATATTCTGCTTCTGCTGTGGAAGTTGCTACCGAATTTTGCTTCTTGGATGACCAACCAACTAGTCTTCCACCTAGGAATTGACATCATCCACTTGTGCTCTTTCTGTCCAATCTACAACCTGCAAAATCTGCATCTGTGTACCCTTCAAGGTGAAAGTTTGAATCTTTGGGATACCAAAGACCCAGGTTAGGAGTACCTGTAAGATATCTAAAGATGCGCTTAACTGCTTTCAAGTGTGATTCTTTAGGATCAGCCTGATACCGAGCACACAAACATGTGGCAAACATGATATCAGGCCTGCTAGCAGTTAAGTAAAGTAAGGAACCAATCATACCTCGGTATGTGGATTGACATATTGGTTTACCAGTTTCATCCTTACTTATCTTATCCTGAGTACCCATAGGAGTGTGCATGGAAGATAAATTTTCAAATTTGTATTTCTTTAACATGTCATGCACATACTTACTTTGATTTATAAAAGTGCCATCAGGCTTTTGTTCAACTTGTAAACCAAGAAAGTAAGTAAGTTCTCCCATCATACTCATCTGATACTGAGTTGACATTATCTTAGCAAACCAGTCACACATTGACTTGTCAGTGGAGCCAAAGATAATATCATCTACATATATCTGAATGAGTAAGATGTCAGAACCTTTCCGTTTTGAAAATAATGTTTTATCAATTTTACCTCTTGTAAATTTATTTTCAATAAGGTACTCAGACAGGGTGTCATACCAGGCTCTTGGAGCTTGTTTGAGCCCATATAGAGCTTTATCAAGCTTGAAAACATAATTAGGAAATTTAGGATCAACAAAACCTGGTGGTTGTTTAACATAAACTTCTTCTTGGAGTTTTCCATTTAGAAAAGCACTCTTGACATCCATCTGATAAACTTTGAAATTCTTAAAGGCTGCATATGCAAGATACAACCTAATAGCTTCAATTCTGGCAACTGGTGCAAAAGTTTCATCATAGTCAATGCCTTCTTCTTGCCTATAACCTTGAGCAACTAACCTTGCTTTGTTTCTAATGACAACACCATCCTTGTCCATCTTGTTTCTGAACACCCACTTAGTACCAATAATAGTTTTGCCAGTAGGAGGTGGTAGTAAGTTCCAAACTTTGTTTCTCTCAAACTCTGTGAGCTCTTCTTGCATAGCCTCTACCCAATCTTCATCTAATAAAGCTTCATCAGCTTTCTTTGGTTCAATGGTAGATAGGAAACTTGAGAAGAAACAAAAATTTGCAGTTGCTTGGGTTGGAAATTCTAATTTTCTTCTTGTTTGGACACCTTCTTCAACAGGACCAATAATGTTTGAGTGTGGATGGTCTCTGTGTTCCCTTAAATTGTTCCTAGAGGAGCATTTGAAATAGGATCAACAATATCTTGTTGATTTGGTGTGTCTTGTGTCTGATACTGAGTGGAATTCTGGTCAGTATTAGACAGCGCAGGTTGTTGTTCATCTTCATTTTGCAGAGTTGATGTGGATTCTTGTGAAGTGTTGGATGTTTCACCTTCTTCATAGGTAGACTGGTTCAGATCATTAGTTGGAAACTCAGTATGGAGGTCCTCTGTTATGGGAACCTCAGTATTAGTCGCAGTTGAGTGATACTGAGTTTGAACTTGATCAGTTTCATTAAACTTATTGGGAATAAAGTGTGGATGAAACTTGGGCTGTTCAGCAATGGAGTTTTCTGGATTGCATAGAATATCTAAGCCACTTATGTCTTCACTTGCTGAGGTAGAATGCTCATTCTGATCTTCATCAAAAGTAACATGAATAGATTCTATAATCACCTTGGTTGAGACGATATACACTCTGAAGGCTTTAGAGTGTGGAGAGTAGCCCATGAACACACCTTCATTTGCTTTGGGAGCAAATTTGTTGAGGTTTTGTTTTGTACTGAGTACAAAGCATTTACTCCCAAAGATGTGGAAGTATTCCACATTAGGAATCTTGCCATTGTATAACTCATATGGAGTCTTCAGATGTCTTTGGACTATAGTGGCTCTATTCTGAGTGAAGTTTGCACAGTTTACAGCTTCAGCCCAGAAACTCAGTGCCAGTCCAGCATGGCATAATAAAGTTCTTGCAGCTTCAATCAGTGTTCTATTCTTTCTTTCTACAACACCATTTTGTTGTGGTGTGTAGGCTGCAGAGAAGTTTTGAATGATTCCTTTTTCTTCACAGAAATCGGCTAATACTGAGTTCTTAAACTCAGTACCATGCTCACTTCTAAGTTGCTTGACCTTGTTGCCTTTTTGAAGTTCCTCTCTTTTTATAAAAGCAATGATTTCTGTTGTTGCATCTGACTTAGTCTTGAGGAAGATGACCCAAGTATATCTTGAAAATTCATCGACCAAGACTAGAGTATAGATCTTTTTGGCCAAAGATGGTGTGCTGATGGGGCCAAAAAGATCCATATGTATCATAGTAAGAGGTTCATTAATGGAATGATTGACCTTGGACTTGAATGAACTCTTCTTCTGCTTGCCCATTTCACATGCTGAGCATAACTTATCTTTTGAATAAGTAATAGTGGGCAACCCTCTCACCAGTTTCTTCATACTGAGCTCGTTAATATTTCTAAAGTTGATGTGAGAGAGTTTCTTGTGCCATAACCAATGCAATTCTGGCTTGACTTTAGAAAGCAGGCATACTCGAATAGTTGGGTCTATTTCAGATAGGTTGACCACATATACATCATTTTCTCTTCTAGCAATGAGTACAGGCTGGCCTTTATCATTGTAGATGATTCCTGCAACCTTCCTGAATCGAGCTTCATTGTCATCATCACACATCTGGCTGATACTGAGCAGATTGTGTTTAAGACCCTCAACATAGGCAACTCTTTTAAAAGTTATGTTGCCTTCCTTGATCACACCAGAACCTCTTGTCTTTCCCACCGAGTCATCTCCAAATTTAACAGAAGGACCCTTCTCTGGAGTATAATTGAGAAGGTATTCCATACTGCCTGTCATGTGTCTTGAGCAGCCACTATCTAAATACCATTTTCTGTCACCCTGCACAAGACACAAAATAAGAGTTAGTTCTTTTTAGGAACCCATTTTTGAATGGGACCTTTGGTGGGATAAACCTATTTTGACTTGATCTCTTTATGTGGAGAGGTCAGTATCACTTCAGTGAAAACTTTTGAGGTTTTCTTTGGTGATACTGACTTAGTTTCTCTCCTTTTCTTTGGTACTGAGTACCTAGGACTTGAGAGATCAGTACAACATTCATCTCCCTTATGACCAGTATGATGACACCTATAACATTTTCTAGGTTTATTTCTAAACATATTTTCATAAGGTATTTTAGAAAAATGTTGCACTTTTGGTAGATCAGTATGAACAAGTTTTGCAAATTGTTTACTTAACGATTTGACCTGATCACCAAGTGTTTTTAAAATGTTATTTTTGTCATTTTTAATAGGTGTTTTAACATTTTGTTTTACAGGTTTAAAGGGTGGTGGATCTGATTGCTTCTTTTTGTTTGGCATAGAAGTCTTTCTAATTTTATTAGTGTAAGACTTCTTGTTTCTACCAACTGTGGACCAAGTTGTTTTTTGTTTATCATGTTTTGAAGAAACAACTTTAACAGTTTCTTTAGATTTCTCAGTATATGATGTTTCTGTTCCTGCAACTTCTGTATTAGATGAAACATTGGAGATAGAAGTTATCTTATTATCATTATATAATTCAAAAGTTGTTGTATTAAATAATAATTCAAAAGGTGGAACAGTAGAAGTGTCATACTGATCTATTGGGAGCTCAGTATCAGAAATTTCCTTTATAGAAAATTCAACACTGGGTTCTTGTAGCTCAGTATAGCACTTTGAGCAGATGGAGGGACCAATAGGTTTTTCTAAAATTTCATTTTCCTCATCATCTGACTCGGTTTGACATCCAACTTCACAAAATGTTTTAGCTTTTATAAATTTAATAGGGTTCATATTAGAAAATTCTTCAAATAAATCAGCAAAATTATTCCTATTTTTAAATTGAGGATCAACACCAAGTGCAGCCCTCACATTTTCTGGAAATTGTTGATTTAAACATTTATTTAATTTTATTGAAGCATTTCCCCAAGATTTACACTGTTTTTCAAATTTTTCTTTTTCAAGTTTGTGTAAGTGAGCTTTATCAGCTAATCTTTGATTAATGTCCTTTAAATCTGAAAGGTTTAGTTCTAAATCTTTATACTTTGCTAATTTATCTAAGTTTTCATTATTTACCCTTTCAAGTTCTTGAATTGTTAATTTTAAAGCTTTTTCTTTTTGTACATAAGTTTTAAGATCAACAATCATATACTCAAAAATCTTAGTTTTTTCATTCACTGAATAAGTTTGAAAGGAACTTACCTTGTACAACTGAGTGGAATCCCAATCAGTATGAACACTCATCCTCTCAGCCTCTTTGATATCCTTTTCAAAGGAGCTCTTCAAATCATCTTCAGTGAAAGCCATAAAGGCTTTATTCTCAATCTCTTCCTCATCATCACTTATGTCCTCATCCATCCAAGCTTCAGAGTATAGTGCTTGATGAGGTGCTCCATTCCCTTCTGCCCTCTTACCCTTGCTCCAGTTCTTCAGTTTGACATACTTGTCTCTATACCTCTTTGCTCGGTATGCAATTTTGTCATTTTGGTCAGTCTCAGAAGACTTGGTATGACAATTTGCAGCAATATGTCCAGGCTTTCCACACCTATAGCAAAGACCTGATCTTGGGTCAGTATTAGAAGAGCTAACACCAAGCCTCTTCTTCTTCAACTGATCCAGCTTCATAGACATAAGAGCCATTTGAGTTTCAAGCTCTTCTGTCTCAGCATCAGCTAGATCAACTTCTAGTTCATCTGGCTCAGTCACATTATAGGCCTGTTGCACAACTAGAGCCATGCCAGTGGAAGACTTGTCAGTTTTCTTCCAGTTGATCAGTCTTGCAGCATTATTCTCCTCATGATTCAACATTACACCATACAAAGTTTGAAGAGTGTATGACTCAATGTTGTTAGCAGCATTGACAGAGTTTGTCATGTCAAGAAATTGTTGAGGAAGACTATCCAGGAACTTTTGAACAAGTTCTCCTTCCTCTTTCACAATGCCTACACTGATTAAATCATGGATAACAGTATTGAACCTGTTATAGAGAGTGGTGATGTCTTCATTAGGAGTTGAGAAGAAGTTTTCATATTTCCTTCTCATGTTGCTTTTTCTTTGCAACTTCACCTTTGATGTGCCTTCATAGGTGACTAATAGGCTATCCCACATAGCCTTTGCTGTTGGCAATTTCATAATTGCATTAAGTATTTCTTTGGTAACATCATTACCAATCACTCCCTTTGCTCTTGAGTCTAGACTGAATAACTGACGGTCTGTATCAATCCAGTTGTGCTTTAGTTTGGGTACAGTTCTTATGCTCTCAGGAGCATTATCAGTAGCAGCAACGGGTTCCACAGTTTGTGGGATGATAGGACCATCATTTAGCACAGTGAGCATTTCATGATGAATGGATTCAAGATACCACTGAGCTTTTAGCTTCCATTGATGGAAGTCTTTACCATCAAAGATGGGCACTCCCTTACCAGACATAACTGGTGCAATAATAGTAGACATTTTGGATTTTTGAGTGTTGGAGGGATAGATGTAGGGAATGGCTGCTAGGGTTATAGATCGACTAAATAAAGATTAATTTAGCCTGCTCTGATACCAGTTGTTAGGTCACAACACCCTGGTTTAGATGGTTAATTGATTAGATAATTATAACTTAAGACAAATATTGTATAAGAACAAGATATGAGTCAAATGTATAATTCCACTAAGTGTGGCTTGTTGCGGAATAACAAGACCACTGATCAATTACAAAAGGTATGAAAATTTAAAGTAAATTGGTGAGTACTCCTTTGCAAGATGATCTCTATTTATAGTGTTATAGAGATCTTACATAATGAGCAAAGGAGTAACCGAAGGACTAAGTAAAGGAAATGACTAAGATCAATGGATTTGATCTTAGTCCGTTAGTATACTGAGTATCACTCAGTCCTTCTACTCAGTATTGGTTTTCAAATACTGAGTGCTCATACTGAGTGACCAGTATTGGCCAAACTCAGTATCACTTCTGACTTAGCTATTTTAATCTACATTTTAATCTAAGCTATTCTAGATTGTTTTGTTATCCTAAGATTCATACAAGGGGTAAGGCTTTTTGCCTTAACACTTAGGTTCATTGGAGCTTAGAAATGCAGAAAAATGACATTCATCAGCAATGGCTCTACGGATTTGAACAGAAGAATCAGGATCACCGATTATCTGATGTAAAGGATGCTCTCTTGTCCATTTAAGAGAATGTGGAAGTGGTAGTTGACCAGGAATTATATTTGAGGTATCAGTGAATTCAAGATGAGGGATTATTGCAGTTTGAGTATTTGATGTAGAAGGTGGAGGATCTACACGTTGAACATTGAATTTGGAGAAATCAATCACCAAAGGTGGAGTTTGTGCTGGAACTAAAGATAAATCTAAAGTATTAGCAACTTGACCAGAAGGTGGAGTTTGTAGGGGAATTTCCGGAGATGATTGATTTTCCAAGGATGAAGTAGAATCGGTATCAGATATAGAGTTAGTTGGAGCTGCAGATGTTGGAGATGGAGAATCAGTAGAATTTGACTTTTGCATATCAGGTACAGTAATGGATTGAACATCCGTTACTGATGGAAATGGAACGCCAGCCTCCTCAAGTAAAGTATGTCGAATGTTATGATAATCATCATAATAATTTTCAAACAAGACATCTAAGTCATTTTCAGATGTGGAAGGCGACGACGAAGGTAAAGGAATTACAACATTTGTAGTTAATGAATCTAGAGGAAAGGTGTCATCAAAATTAACATTAACACTTTCTCTAATCGTCCGGTTTGACCGATTATATACTCTATAAGAAGCGGATTCACGTGAGTATCCCACATAAGTTCCTTCATCTGCTTTTTCATCAAATTTATTCAATTTATCTTTATTATTCGGGATGAAGCAACGACTCCCAAAAATATGGAAAAATTTAACACTGGGAATGCGGTTATTGATCAATTCATATGGAGTCTTGTTGTAGGTTTTGTTGATGATTGAACGATTTTGAGTGAAACATGTCGTACTTATGGCTTCTGCCCAAAGAGATAATGGGAGTTTAGAAAATGAAAGCATGGTACGAGCAGCGTCAACCAAGGTACGATTTCTTCGTTCAACAACCCCATTTTGTTGAGGTGTTCGGCCAGCGGAAAATTGATGGGTTATACCAATTGATTCAAGAAAAGAATCTAAAGTTTGATTTTTGAATTCAGTCCCATTATCAGTTGGAATGGTATGAACTTTTAAATCCAAATTTGTTTGAGTTTTCTTAATGAAGGCTATGATATTATTAGTTGCTGCATCTTTTGTACGCAAGAAATAAACCCATGTATATCGAGAATAATCATCAACAATCACCAACACATACCGTTTGCCGGCTAAAGATTGAACGCTCATGGGACCACATAAGTCCATATGAAGTAATTCAAGCGGTTTTAAAGTACTTTGAACTGGTTTGGACTTATGAGACTTTTTAGTTATTTTGCCCATTTCGAAAGACGAACAAAGATGATCATTATTAAATTTAACATTTGGAAGACCAGATACGTGGCCACCTTTTACCAATTTGTTGATAGTTTTGAAATTAAGGTGAGAGAGGCGATGGTGCCATAACCATGATTCATCTAATGTTGCTGTTGACAGTAAACATAGTTCTTCAAGTGGAACTACGTCATTTAGATTGATAGTAAATAGAGTTGTCTCACGAGATCCAGTAAGAAGTTCTTTTCCCTTGTAAGTGTGAACATCACACATCTTTGTTCGGAAATTTACTTCTAACTCTTTATCAAAGAATTGACCGATACTAAACAAATTGTGAGCAAGATCTTCAACATAGGTCACATTTCGGATGATTAAATTGTGACGAATTATATCTCCAATAGCCATAATAGCAGCTAAATGGTCATTTCCAAACCGAACAGTACCCAAATATTTTTCTCTAAAATTCGTTAATAAGTTCTTATTTCCGGTCATGTGTCTAGAACAACCAGAATCAAGATACCATATATTCTACATAAAACAATTCAAACAAAAAGGTACTCAATCAGATATGGGTCCTACACGATTAGTAATATATCTCTACTACTTATAAAACATTTAACACTTTTCCTTAAATAGCCGACTGAAAATTCAGCCAAATTCTTTCTATTTTCGGAAATCTCTACTGTAACGACCCGAATTTTGTAAATAAATAAATTGTACAAAAATATGTTAAATAAGGATAAATCGTTTAAAGAACGTAGGAATTGGTTTCGTGTCGTTTGGACACCGTACGACAAAGTTATGGGCGAAACCGGGTCGAGCCAAAGATTAAAAAGTGCAGCCTAGGCCGTTCAGAGAGTTCACGGCGCGAACTAATGTTCGCGATCGTGAACTCGATCCAGCAATTTGGGCTATCCGTCGCGAAGAACTTCCCGACCTAGTAACGATCGCGAACTATGCGTATGAGAAAAAGTTCACGTCGCGAACTTGTTAGCGATCGCGAACTCGGTTCGACACCAGCATTTAATTCGGGGAAAACCTCATTTATGTCACTTGAAACCCTAGTTTTTCTCCTCTCTTTGGTGTGTGTGATTTCTGGAGTATAAGGGTTGCTTGGAGCTCAATCTGCATCAAATCTTGGTGATTCTTGCTCCTAGTTGAAGATCTAAGGTAAATCTTCATATCTCTTGTGTTATAAGTCTTAGATTCAAGTAGGGAAGCTTGAATCATAAACCCTAGTTATGGATTTGTTCGTTAATGGTTAAATGGAAGTGAGATAACTTAGATCTATGATATTTTAGCAAGGAAAACGTGGTCATGTTATGGGTACACGAAAATGTGGTGATTTATGAACCTAGGGTTTGGTAATTTTGGGAAAATGGTGCTAGTAGTTAACTAGCCATGGATTATGTAGTTAGTATAGATGATTAATGCAAACCATTGTATTGGTTTTGATAATAGATTGTCGGTTGGAAGATTTGAGGCATTCAAATCTCGAGAAGTGATATTGGTGATTAAAGAACGCAACAACTGGTTAAGCTTGGCTAAGGTGAGTACATGAGAACTTACAAACTGGGTACATAGCTAGTAAATGTTTTTATGATTAAATGATTTTTATCGAGTCTTTAAGTAATTTAGTCATTTATGTGATATATGATGAATTGCTTGTATGATGGTTACATGATTGATTGAATAAGGAAAGATGGAGTTATAAGCTCATAACGATAAAAGATAAGAAATGATGACGATGATGATATCCCTAGGGCCGTAGTAGATTGGAGGCATTCCGGTTATTACGGTACCTTAAGGTTAGTGGTAGATTGGAGGCATTCCGATTACCCAATACCTATGAGTCCCGGTAGATTGGAGGCATTCCGGTTACCATGGATATGATGGTCTTGATAGATTGGAGGCATTCCGATTATCTTGACATTGGCCAATGATGAAAGTGATAAAGTGACCCAAAACAAACTTAGTAATATTATTTTAAGATTAAATGATATTATTTGACTAAATGTTTATCGGGTCTAAAACCCATGTATCTCACGAGGCAATTTTGTCTCACGTACTATGTTTGTGTTTTTGCTATGTACTCAGGTTCAGGATCGAAGATCTAGGAGGCCCGTTTAGAAGAGGCCTTGTTGAGATTAGCTCGGTGTTGATGATTAGAGTTCTTATCCTATGGTTAAGATATATTTTGTAACACCGTTTTTGTAAACTCTGATAATCTCGAACAAGAAACCTTTTCGTTTTTGTAAAATCGGCATTTGATGTTGATACAATATTATGTATTTTTGAATTAAATGATATTTAAATGTTGTTTTAAAAATCGAGGTGTTACAACTTGGTATCAGAGCTATAGTTTAAGTGAACTAGGTTGAGTTGACCATCCTAGACTTAAACTGAGCTAGTAGGACCGTAGGTTCCATAGGATACTTATGAAATGGCTATTGAGACCTTAAAGTGTAGGTTCGATAGGGTTGACCTTAAGGGAATAGGTCATGTTGGTTGTGGAACGGTCAGTGCCACCGTTACTTTGATAAATTGACTTCTAAATGATTAATGTCTTATTATAGCAAAATGGTGAGAACTAGAAGTACAAGAGGCCCACTTGATCAAGGGCAAGATTCGAATAACGTTATCATCGAACCGGTGTTTGGTCCTCAACCTCGGGAAGGGGAGGAAAATCCGGGTGTTGATAGGAACACTCACACCCCGGTCACCGTGGAACACCTCCAAACTATGTTCAATCAAATGAGGGACATAGTGAATGAGGATGTAAACCGAATCCTCAATGAGCATAAGGCACGTGAAAGGCGGGAGGAATCTCCACCCTGCACGAAAAGCAAGTCAAGTAGTGTTGCTCAAACCGAGAGGTCCTCAACGGAAGAAGGAGAGAGTGACCCCGAGCCGAGGGAAAGGAAGGGGTGCACGTACAAAAATTTTATGGCTTTTAAGCCCGATAACTACTATGGTAGCTCCGAACCAAAAGTCACGATCCGTTGGATCCGTGAAACCGAGCAAGTCCTTGAAGCTAGTAAATGCAAGGACGGTGATATGGTGATTTATGCTTCTCGGTTGTTGAAGGATGAGGCCCTCGTGTGGTAGGATACCTTGTATGAAACATTGGGAAAAAGGGCAAAGTTTTGCCCCGAGAGAAATTTGGAGAAACTTCAAGAAGAGTTTGTTCATTTGAAGAAGGGTGGTTTAAGTGTCGATGAGTACACTAGGAAGTTCACGGGGTTAATCCCGTTTGTGATCAAATTGTATCCGGATGAGAGATCCCAGATTGTTCGGTATGCCAATGGACTTCCGTGGGAGTATGAGTTGGAAGTAAAGAGGGCCGCCACACTGGATGAGGCTATTAGTGCGGCGAGGAATGTGGAGGAAGTGGGCCAAAGGAGAATCAACGAGAGGCCAAAGTTTGAAAAGTTTGAAAAGAGGAAGTTTGAGGGGAGCTCGGGTTCGGTGAAGAGAGGAAAGTTCACCCCGACCTTCTCTAAACAAACAAGTGTGGGTGCATGTAAAAAGTGTGGCAAGGACCACAAGGGGGAATGTTTGGAGGATTCAAAATCATGTTTCAAATGTGGAAGGCCGGGGCATATGGCAAGGGATTGCCGGGCCAAACTGTTGGATGAAATCGAGTGCTATTCGTGCCATGAAAAAGGGCACTATAGCAATGCATGCCCGAAGAAGGGAAGTGAGACCATGGTGTCAACCGCTCAAAAGAAAGCGGAGCCGACAAAGGTCAAGGGACGGTCCTTCCAACTTACCCGAGATGAAGCCAAAGAAGCCCACGATGTCGTTTCAGGTACCCTACTCGTAAATTCTATTCCCGCCCGGATCTTATTTGACTCGGGTGCTACTTATTCGTTTGTGTCACATGATTTTGTTGTGGTGTTGAATGTGCCGTTAGAACTCCTTGATGAAATTTATGATATAGAAATTGCGGATGGTAAAACCTCCATAGTTCAACATATGTGTCGAAATTGTGAATTGGAAATAGATGGGAGAAAGTTTAAGGTGAATTTGTTACCCATGGAAATTGCGGGTTTTGATATAGTTATAGTTATGGATTGGTTGGGTGAGAATCAAGCAAAGATTTTATGTGGGAAGAAGATAGTCTCGATTAGGACTCCCGACAACGAAAAAGTTTATGTGTATGGTGAGAGACGACACCATTTGCCATGTCTTATGACCGCGGTTAAAGCTAGGAAATGTTTAGCCAAAGGATGTTCGTCCTTTTTAGCATATGTATTAGATGGAAGGAAAGAGAAGAAGACGGTGGAAAATGTAAAGGTGATTCGGGATTTTTCCGATGTATTTCCCGACGATCTACCGGGATTGCCACCGGAGAGGCAAGTAGAATTCCGTATTGATTTAGTTCCGGGAGCGACGCCGATAGCTCGTGCCCCATACCGTTTGGCTCCCACCGAAATGCGGGAATTGATGTCCCAATTGCAAGAGTTACTTGACAAAGGATTTATTCGTCCTAGCTCGTCTCCATGGGGTGCGCCCATATTGTTTGTTAAGAAGAAAGACGGTTCAATGAGAATGTGCATTGACTACCGAGAGTTGAAAAAGTGACTATTAAGAACCGGTACCCATTGCCTAGAATCGACGATTTATTTGATCAACTTCAAGGTGCCGACTATTTCTCGAAGATCGATTTGAGATCGGGTTACCATCAAGTTCGAGTGAAAGAAGGAGATACCGAGAAGACGGCGTTTCGTACACGTTATGGGCATTACGAGTTTTTGGTGATGCCATTTGGGTTGACTAATGCACCGGCCATTTTTATGGATCTTATGAATCGGGTTTGCAAACCATTCCTCGACAAGTTTCTTATCGTATTTATTGACGATATTCTTATTTATTCAAAAACCGAAGAAGAACACGAGAGTCATCTAAGACAAACGTTAGAAGTGCTGCAACGAGAGAAATTGTATGCTAAGTTTTCTAAATGTGAATTTTGTATTCGAGAAGTCCAATTCCTTGGTCATGTCGTGTCTCGAGAAGGAATCAAAGTTGACCCGTCAAAGATTGAAGCGGTCATGAAGTGGGAACCGCCACGAACTCCAACTGAAGTGAGAAGTTTTCTCGGCCTTGCCGGATAATACCGTCGATTTATTCAAGACTTTTCTCGAGTGGCGACACCACTCACATTGTTGACCCGAAAGAGTAGTGAGTTTGTATGGGGAGAAAAACAAGAAAATGCATTTGCCATATTAAAGGAAAAATTGTGTAACGCCCCGGTTCTCACGTTACCCGAAGGGATGGAAGACTTCGTCGTGTTTAGTGATGCTTCTCATAAAGGTTTGGGTTGTGTTTTGATGCAATGGGGGAAAGTGATTGCTTACGCCTCGAGACAACTAAAGAATGCGGAAGAAAGGTACACGACTCACGATTTGGAATTGGCGGCGATAGTGTTTGCTTTAAAGTTATGGAGACACTACTTATACGGTACGAGGTGTACATTGTATACGGACCACAAAAGCCTTCAATACGTTTTCACTCAAAAAGACCTAAATATGAGGCAAAGGAGATGGATCGAATTGATACAAGATTATGATTGTGAAATTGTCTATCATGCGGGGAAGGCCAATGTGGTAGCCGACGCCTTAAGCCGAAAGGTGTATGAAAAGCCGATTAAGGGAAAGCTAACACGTATTGAAGTAGTCTCGAGTATAGTAGAACGAATCAAGAATGCCCAACGGGAAGTGATGGAAAAAGATGAGTTAAGGCAAGAACGTTTGGGGAAGAACCAACATTTTGTGGAAAATAAGCAAGGGTTGAAAACCGTGGGTGGTCGAATTTGGGTTCCCAAGTTCGGGGGTACCCGAAAGGAGTTACTAAACGACGTTCAAAAGTCTAAGTATTCGATCCACCAGGGAAGTACAAAAACGTATCAAGATATGAAGAAGATGTATTGGTGGCCCGGGATGAAGGCAAGAGTGGCAAAGTATATTTCTAAGTGTGCCACGTGAGCACAAGTAAAAGCCGAACATCAAGTACCTTACGGGGTAGCTCAATCGTTGCAAATCCCGGCCGGTAAATGGGATGATATAACAATGGATTTTATTGTTGGGTTGCCAAAGACGAGCAAGAACCATGACGCCATTTTGGTCATAGTTGACCGGTTGACCAAAAGTGCATTATTCTTAGCAATTCGGGAAACCATGCCACTTGAGAAGTTGGCAAAGTTGTATGTGGATGAAGTAGTAAGACTTCATGGAGTCCCGTTGTCGATTGTGTCCGATAGAGACGCGAGGTTTACCTCGAGATTTTGGAGATCGTTGCAAGAGGAGTTGGGAACAAAATTGCGGTTGAGTACGGCTTACCACCCGCAAACCGATGGTCAAAGTGAAAGAACTATTCAAACGGTTGAAGATATGCTAAGATCGTGTGTGCTAGATTTTGGGGGTAAATGGGATGAACACTTACCGTTAGTTGAGTTCTCCTACAATAATAGTTATCAATCGACCGTTAAGATGCCGCCTTATGAGGCGTTGTATGGAAGGAAATGTAGGACTCCATCGTGTTGGCTCGAGGCGGGTGAGACGAAACTCACGGGTCCCGAGATTGTGAGGTTGACCAATGAAAAGATTGGGATAATCCAAACCAATATGAAAATCGCCCAAGATCGACAAAGAAGCTACTCGGGTTTGAAAAAGAGACCATATGATTTGAGTGTTGGAGACATGGTGATGTTGAAAGTATCGCCTTGGAAAGGCGTAATGCGGTTTGGTAAGAAAGGCAAGTTGAGCCCAAGGTATGTTGGCCCGTTTAAGATTTTAGGTCGGTTTGCAAGCTTTCAAGTTAGAACTCCCACCCGAACTTCAAGGTGTTCACGATACGTTTCATGTAAGTTATTTGAAGAAGTTCGTGGGTGAGGTTGAAAATATAATTCCGTTACAAGAGTTGCGGGTTGATGCCCCGAACCGATTGATTGAAGAACCCGAAGCTATACTAGAGTCAAAAACCAAGAAACTTCGGAATAAAGAAATTGAATTGGTGTTGGTCAAGTGGAAGCATTCACTTGGGCCGAACTTGACTTGGGAAGTCAAGGACGAGATTCGGAAAAGATACCCGAACTTCGTGAACTATGATGAGATTCCGAGGACGGAATCTCCTTAAGGGGTAGATAGTTGTAACGACCCGAATTTTGTAAATAAATAAATTGTACAAAAATATGTTAAATAAGGATAAATCGTTTAAAGAACGTAGGAATTGGTTTCGTGTCGTTTGGACACAGTACGAGAAAGTTATGGGCGAAACCGGGTCGAGCCAAAGATTAAAAAGTGCAGCCTAGGCCGTTCAGAGAGTTCACGGCGCGAACTAATGTTCGTGATCGTGAACTCGATCCAGCTATTTGGGCTATCCGTCGCGAAGAACTTCCCGACCTAGTAACGATCGCGAACTATGCGTATGAGAAAAAGTTCACGTCGCGAACTTGTTAGCGATCGCGAACTCGGTTCGACACCAGCATTTAATTCGGGGAAAACCTCATTTATGTCACTTGAAACCCTAGTTTTTCTCCTCTCTTTGGTGTGTGTGATTTCTGGAGTATAAGGGTTGCTTGGAGCTCAATCTTCATCAAATCTTGGTGATTCTTGCTCCTAGTTGAAGATCTAAGGTAAATCTTCATATCTCTTGTGTTATAAGTCTTAGATTCAAGTAGGGAAGCTTGAATCATAAACCCTAGTTATGGATTTGTTCGTGAATGGTTAAATGGAAGTGAGATAACTTAGATCTATGATATTTTAGCAAGGAAAACGTGGTCATGTTATGGGTACACGAAAATGTGGTGATTTATGAACCTAGGGTTTGGTAATTTTGGGAAAATGGTGCTAGTAGTTAACTAGCCATGGATTATGTAGTTAGTATAGATGATTAATGCAAACCATTGTATTGGTTTTGATAATAGATTGTCGGTTGGAAGATTTGAGGCATTCAAATCTCGAGAAGTGATATTGGTGATTAAAGAACGCAACAACTGGTTAAGCTTGGCTAAGGTGAGTACATGAGAACTTACAAACTGGGTACATAGCTAGTAAATGTTTTTATGATTAAATGATTTTTATCGAGTCTTTAAGTAATTTAGTCATTTATGTGATATATGATGAATTGCTTGTATGATGGTTACATGATTGATTGAATAAGGAAAGATGGAGTTATAAGCTCATAACGATAAAAGATAAGAAATGATGACGATGATGATATCCCTAGGGCCGTAGTAGATTGGAGGCATTCCGGTTATTACGGTACCTTAAGGTTAGTGGTAGATTGGAGGCATTCTGATTACCCAATACCTATGAGTCCCGATAGATTGGAGGCATTCCGGTTACCGTGGATATGATGGTCTTGATAGATTGGAGGCATTCCGATTATCTTGACATTGGCCAATGATGAAAGTTATAAAGTGACCCAAAACAAACTTAGTAATATTATTTTAAGATTAAATGATATTATTTGACTAAATGTTTATCGGGTCTAAAACCCATGTATCTCACGAGGCAATTTTGTCTCACGTACTATGTTTGTGTTTTTGCTATGTACTCAGGTTTAGGATCAAAGATCTAGGAGGCCCGTTTAGAAGAGGCCTTGTTAAGATTAGCTCGGTGTTGATGATTAGAGTTCTTATCCTATGGTTAAGATATAATTTGTAACACCGTTTTTGTAAACTCTGATAATCTCGAACAAGAAACCTTTTCGTTTTTGTAAAATCGGCATTTGATGTTGATACAATATTATGTATTTTTGAATTAAATGATATTTAAATGTTGTTTTAAAAATCGAGGTGTTACATCTACTTTAGCTAAAAAAAAATCAAGCTTCATCCGGGTTCCGAACTTGGGACATCTAAGTAATTAGCATAGAACTTAACCGTCCGAGGTAACCAGTTAGATGTTATTATATTCTCATAATTCAATCCTTATTATAAGCATCTGACCCAAATGGCTAAAAGCCACCGCCTCATGGGCCAATGGATACGTCTTCTTGGTTCAAACCCCAAGTGTTTTCTTAGATGCGCCAATGCATGCGTCTTCTTGGTACAACCCCCGAGTTTTTCTTGGACATTGAACTGAACGGTTGCTAATTATCGATGTATTTACCATCATCTCTCTACTTCAATGATTTTGAAGGTTCTACGAACTCAATTAAGCCTTCAATTCAATCGTTTTACAATTACAATCGGATTTTGAGCATCACTGATTTCAACAAGTTTTAACTAATATCATCATCAATTCTAAAACATCCTATAACAATGGCGGGATTAGCTTTGCTTATGGATCTATTGAAGAAAAATCCAAGCCATACTTGATGCTTCCTCCGCCGCTGTGTATGTTGCCGCCGGCACCCCTTTGCAACCAGGGCTTTTTCGGGTATGTCATTTGATGTTTTTAGTTTTTAGGGTTTTAAAAAGTTCCCCAATTTTGTTTTTCAGAAGCAGAAGTTAAAATTGTTGAGTTTTTTACTTTTTATTAGTTGTATGCTTGCTCTTTTGAGTGATAGCACTCTTCAATTACAGTAAGACAAGATAGAGTTTTGGGTGACTTTTTAGCTGTTGTCTGATTGTGGCATAGGTCACAAATTATGTAGGTTAATTTTTAAAATTTTAATTAATATTTCCTGATTCTACAGGCATATTATCCGATTGTTTCTGAAGGTACTATCATTGAGAATTATTTCATGTCAAAAAGTGACGATTTAAGTTAATTTATTGCTGGTAGTATTGTTTGTTTCTTCATGTAACAACATTTATATGCTATAAACGTTTTTTGTTTGTTGATGCAGATTGATGTTTGGCTAAACTCTGATTACTTGGATGCTATATCACTTTGCTTAATGGAAAATATTGTGATTGATGAATCCATTGGTTCCGAAAAAGTACATTTTTAAATAAATATAATTGACATTTATAGTTGTTAGGTCACAACAACCCTGTTTTAATGTTAATTGATAGAGTATTATACTTAGAGAAATATAAGAGTGATTACACAAGAATATAGTCAATGTATAAATCCACTAAGTGTGGCTTGTTGCGGAATAACAAGACCACTAATCAATTACAAAGATATAAAAGTGTAAAGTGAATTCGTGAGTACTCCTTTGCAAGATGATCTCTATTTATAATGTTATAGAGATCTTACATAATGAGCAAAGGAGTAACCGAAGGACTAAGTAAGGAAAATGACTAAGATCAAGGGATTTGATCTTAGTCTGTTACTATACTGAGTATCACTCAGTCCTTCTACTCAGTCCTTGTACTCAGTATCACTATCTGATACTGAGTACTGATACTGAGTTCCAATACTGATCACTCAGTATCAGACCTAAACTTAGCTATATTATTCTACATATAAATCAAAGCTAGTCTAGGTTGTTTTGTTATCTTAAGATCTAAAGGGGCAAGGCTTTTTGCCTTAACAATCTCCCCCTATCTAATGATAACAAAACAATTACAAAGTGATAAACAAAAATTACAACAGCATAGGTAACAATATCTTCTTCTTCATTTGTTGTTGATGGCTTCATTCTCATAGAAGACTTCTTGTTTGATGTGGACAAACTCTTCTCTGCTTTTGAGTTCCTCCTTTCTGCTATTCAGTACTGCAACAATCTTCTTTCTGAACCAAGAGTCTTCTTTCTTGGTGATCATCCATTTTAGTCCAACAAGGTGACTGATTTGAGCTCTTGGAAGATCTTCTTCAGAAATGAAGCATTCTCTATCCTCTGAGTCAGTATACATATATCCAGAAGTTGGATATATGACACTCTTTTGATCCTGAAAGACAAGGTTAGGAGGAAGAGGATACTTTCTAAGATACTTGTATGTATGAAGGCATTCTGGTCTTTTGTTTGAGTAAGCCTCAGTCATAACACTGAGGGTTCTGTACTCTATTTCATAAAGTAAATCCTTCTCATAACATACTGCAGCTACTGCACAGATCTCATCCAAGACTATTTGATCATAAGTTGATTTCTTTGGAAGCTCTTGGATCAGTCTTGTGATCTTCACCCAGTCTTGAAGACCAATTCTTTGAATATCATGAATAAATATCTTCATGGGGGGACTGGTTAAGCCAGTACAAGTGATAGTAATTCTTCCTTCTTTAAGCTTCACTTTTACTTTATTGACATCCAGATTTAACCAATGTATCCCCCTTACATTTTGAAATGTTTTGGTCCTCAAGAACTCCTTTCTTTGTTCCTTATACTGAGTCCTAGCAGCAACCATATTCCAATAATGTTGAATATGGTCTGGACCCTTTCTTGAGATTCTACGTGAAGGACCAGGAGTATCAGTATCTGGGTCAGATTCTGGTTCAGTTTTGACTCCCAACTCTTGCTCATATAAAAATCTTTCTTGTTCTGCCCAGAGTTGTTGAGGAGTCAGTCTTGGAGCCTGCTCGGTATCACTGTCCCTTGTAAGAACAGGTCTTCTTTGTCTTGTTACCATAGGAGCAGATTCCTCACTTGATTCAGAAGAAGTGAGAACAGCATTGATAGGTCTTCTTGATAAGGAACTCCTTCTTCTAATTACCAGATTTTCTGGTTCTTCATCATCCGAGGATGATGATGAAGAACTTTCGTGTTATTCCAGATTTAGTGCATAGTTTACTAAATCTGGTTCTTCATCTTCATCATTAGCAATAGGCCAGATGAAACGCCTATAGACCACAATTTGTAAATTATTCTCTTCAAGAGCAGGTGGCTCAGAATAAGTTTGCTGTGGTTGGTCAGTATGAGTCTCCCCCTGAGCAGATGGCTCAAGTGGGTCTTGAACTTGTAATGATGACCTTGTTCTTTGTCTTCTTCTCTCATACTGAATGCGAAATGGCTCAGTATGAGGGCTTTGCTGATGTTGTTGTTGTGGAGGTTGATCTTCATTCAATCTTCTTCTTTTCTCCCCCTGAGCAGAAGGCTCAGTTTGATCAACCTCAGTATCTCTTTGTCTCTTCTCCCCCCTTTTGTTATCATTTGATGAGGAGGGAAGAGGATCAGTATCATCACCCATGTCCCCTTCAGGTTGTTCAAGAGTAGGGGAGGGCATGGGCTCAGTTGCAGCATCAGTATCACCAGCACCTCCTTCTCCTTCTCCTTCTTCATTGTGGTCACCATGTGAGAATGGTGGAGTTTGTGGAGGCTGCTGTGGTTGTTGAAGTAGTGAGACTGACTGTTTGATAGAGTCAATATCACCACTCATCTTGTCCATTCTGGCTAGTATTGTATTTTGAGTTTGTTGGATGGCCAGAATGTGCTGCATGATTGCTTGCAGAGTCACTTGGTCTGCTGCAGCCTGAGATGCCTGAATGCCCTGCACAGATGGTGCTAAAGAAACAAAAATATAAAACTGGTTAGAAAGAAAGGTTTATCAAATAGAATTGTGGTGTTGTTTAATTCTACAATCATATAAACAGAGTTTGTGAAGTCTGTATTTCATCTGGTATAGGATGAAATATTGTGGACTTGTGCATAGCATGTGTAAGAAGATTTTAGTAAAGGTGAGTGTGAAAATTTAAGTAGCTCAGTATAGGATAAGTCACATTTACTAAAAGGTTTGGGTGTGGGAATTCGAAGTCTGGGATGTGCTTCTTGTTATTTTCAATGTTTATCACTCGGTATGAGAGTGATAACAGAAATGTGGCTAAACCCCATGGGAAATTTTTGGATTTTGTGGCTTAAGGGTTTGGGATCATTTCTTGAATGATGCTACCCAACTCAAAAATAAGTTGGACATTATTCAAGCAGCACCAGTGGGTGTCAGTATGACATCAACCACCATTGTCTCTTTAAATGTTGAGACAACTGTAGACTGACAATGATCAATTTAGTGTGCTTAGTATATGAATTTTGCATAGCAGCAGTGGGCTAGCTATGTTGGCCATAAAAGGATATATATTTGAAAGATCGTTTGAGACTTTGGTCAGTATTGAGTTGGTACTGGCCAATACTTAGTCTCTATTTGGGAATGAAATATATATATATATAAGTTTAAGGGCTTTTTAGAAATTCATACCTGAGACTCTGTCAGATTCCCTTCTAGCATCTGCAGAGGTCGGTGCAGGATCATGTGTTTGTTGATGTGCAGCACCAACATCTTCAATACCGACCTCTATGTCATGCTGAGCACCTTCCATTGTAGTTTGTGCATACTGAATCTCCACATCAAGAGGAACATGAGGTTCCTCAATTGGTTGAGCAGATGGAGGTAGTTCTGGACTTGGAAGGTCAGCGGTGGCTGCAACTAGGCTTTGGGCTTGAAGAGAGGCAGTTAATGATGGAACATTTGCAGGCGGCACCTCCTCAGATGATAAGTTTCCCATAATGATAGGAGAGAGATTCCTTCTTCGTCTATGAAGAACCAATGGTGTGTCTTCTGAGGACTCAGTTTCAAAAACGGTTTCAATATGAGGAGCAGCAGGATCTTGTGCAGGTGGAGAGATAGTTGGTTCTTGAACTTGTGGAACATCCTGCATCTCAATATCTTGACCAGCATGGGCTCCATTGCCACTATTATCATCATTATCATCATCACCATCATTGTCTGACTCAGTATCAGACATATCTTCTTCATCATTTATATGTTCTTGAACAATGGCCCACATAGGAGGACTTAGAAGAGGCTCTCCTTCTCTTGGCCTATAAAAGAAAATCTTCTCACTAAGCGGAGGAAGATCAACTCTTGGACTATGAAAATCATCATAAATGTGTGTGGGCATTGAGTGTTGAAAGATGAGTGATAGAAATCTGCAGAAAGGGACATTGCATTCCCTTGTGTTTGCTCGGACCAGAGTAGCTAATTCATTGAAAATTAGGCGAGCAAAATCAATATTTCTTCCATAGTACAGAGCATGTACTATTTGCATCCCAAATTCGTTTATTTGGTCCAAAGCTCCCGTCTTGTGGGTCATACATCGAATTATTGTTGTGATGAGAATACCCCACATAGGACCAAATTCATTTCTTTTGATTGTGCCCGTTGTTCCTCTTCGACCCAGAAATGGCAGTACAGAGCGTGCCTCTGATCTATCAACAAATGGGTCATACTGAGCTTGGGCGGGAAGTCTCAGTGCTTCACGAATGATTGCAGTAGAAACAAAAGCTCTTCTTTGATCCCTAATTACCCATCCAGCAATCATATCTGGAGAATCGAGTGTGGCAGAGTACCAAAACTCGCATAACATTTCTGGGTAAATTGCTCGAGGAGATAATGTCAGTGCACGAGCAATTGGGCAATGCTTCATAAAAGTCACGATGTTCGTGAATTCTTGGCATACCCAGGCTTGAGGAATATTGAAATTTGCTGTGATGTTGTTCCTCGCAAACCTGGGTACTTCATTATTTCGAAATTGGATTTCCGATTCAACGTCTGGAGCAACAAAAGTATAATTCGCCATCTGTGATTTTGATTTGAAAAAGTTTGCTTGCTAAGAGAAAGTGAAATCGTTAATCGCAGAGAGAATTGAAAATGAAAGAAAGAAATAACAGTTAAAAAATTTGAAGTAAAAATAAACGGTTATTTATAGGAAATTTGAAAGATAATTAAGGTATTGGGAAGTAAAAACGGCTGATTTGACTGCCTTATCCTCTGCCAACGGTAACTTTCTTAATAAGAAAGGTTACCGTTTGAGCAGTATAAGGATTAAGCTCGGTGTAAGAGCCGTCATACCCCAATACCGAGTTAAAAAAAAATTAATTTTTAAAAATTTTAAAAAATATAAAAACAATTAATTTACTCTTGAAATTAATAAAAAAAATAAAAAATTTAAATTTTGATGATAGCAGACTAGTGATACTGAGTGGTCAGTATCAACAGGAGTGATACTGAGCGCTCAGTTTTAAAGAAATTTAAGAAAGATTAAGGATTCAACATACCTAATTGCCCTAGTAAATACATAAACTTTTCCTCAGGAAGAGGTTTAGTAAACACATCAGCCAATTGTTCATTTGTTGGTACATAATCTACTTCAACCTTACCTTTTTCCACATTATCTCGAATAAAGTGGTGTCTGATATCAATGTGCTTGGTTTTGGAGTGATAGACTGGGTTCTCTGGGATAGCAATAGCACTCTTGTTATCACAATGAATAGGAGTCTTATGAAAGTTGAACCCATAGTCTAAGAGTTGATACTGCATCCATAATAATTGAGCACAACAACTTCCTGCAGCAACATATTCTGCTTCTGCTGTGGAAGTTGCTACCGAATTTTGTTTCTTGGATGACCAGCCAACTAGTCTTCCACCTAGGAATTGACATCCTCCACTTGTGCTCTTTCTGTCCAATCTACAACCTGCAAAATCTGCATCTGTGTACCCTTCAAGGTCAAAGTTTGAGTCTTTGGGATACCAAAGACCCAGGTTAGGAGTACCTGTAAGATATCTAAAGATGCGCTTAACTGCTTTCATGTGTGATTCTTTAGGATCAGCCTGATACCGAGCACACAAACATGTGGCAAACATGATATCAGGCCTACTAGCGGTTAAGTAAAGTAAGGAACCAATCATACCTCGGTATGTGGATTGACATACTGGTTTACCAGTTTCATCCTTACTTATCTTATCCTGAGTACCCATAGGAGTGTGCATGGAAGATAAATTTTCAAATTTGTATTTCTTTAACATGTCATGCACATACTTACTTTGATTTATAAAAGTGCCATCAGGCTTTTGTTCAACTTGTAAACCAAGAAAGTAAGTAAGTTCTCCCATCATACTCATATGATACTGAGTTGACATTATCTTAGCAAACCAGTCACACATTGACTTGTCAGTGGAACCAAAGATAATATCATCTACATATATCTGAATGAGTAAGATGTCAGAACCTTTCCTTTTTGAAAATAATGTTTTATCAATTTTACCTCTTGTAAATTTATTTTCAATAAGATACTCAGAAAGGGTGTCATACCAGGCTCTTGGAGCTTGTTTGAGCCCATATAGAGCTTTATCAAGCTTGAAAACATAATTAGGAAATTTGGGATCAACAAAACCTGGAGGTTGTTTAACATAAACTTCTTCTTGTAGTTTTCCATTTAGAAAAGCACTTTTGACATCCATCTGATGAACTTTGAAATTATTAAAGGCTGCATATGCAAGATACAACCTAATAGCTTCAATTCTTGCAACTGGTGCAAAAGTTTCATCATAGTCAATGCCTTCTTCTTGCCTGTAACCTTGAGCAACTAACCTTGCTTTGTTTCTGATGACAACACCATCCTTGTCCATCTTGTTTCTGAACACCCACTTAGTACCAATAATAGTTTTGCCAGAAGGAGGTGGTACTAAGTTCCAAACTTTGTTTCTTTCAAACTCTGTGAGCTCTTCTTGCATAGCCTCTACCCAATCTTCATCTAATAAAGCTTCATCAGCTTTCTTTGGTTCAATGGTAGATAGAAAACTTGAGAAGAAACAAAAGTTTGCAGTTGCTTGGGTTGGAAATTCTAATTTTCTTCTTGTTTGGACACCTTCTTCAATAGGACCAATAATGTTTGAGTGTGGATGGTCTCTGTGTTCCCTTAAATTGTTTCCTAAGGGAGCATTTGAAATAGGATTAACAATATCTTGTTGATTTGGTGTGTTGTCTGTCTGATACTGAGTGGAATTCTGATCAGTATTAGACAGTGCAGGTTGCTGTTCATCTTCATTTTGCAGAGTTGATGTGGATTCCTGTGAAGTGTTGGATGTTTCACCTTCTTCATAAATAGAGTGGTTCAGATCATTAGTTGGAAACTCAGTATGGAGGTCTTCTGTTAAAGGAACCTCAGTATTAGTCTCATTTGAGTGATACTGAGTTTGAACTTGATCAGTTTCATTAAACTTATTAGGCATAAAGTGTGGATGAAACTTAGGCTGTTCAGCAATGGAGTGTTCTGGATTGCATAGAATATCTATGCCACTTATGTCTTCACTTGCTGAGGTAGAATGCTCATTCTGATCTTCATCGAATGTGACATGAATGGATTCTACAATCATTTTGGTTGAGATGATATACACTCTGAAAGCTTTAGAGTGTGGAGAGTAGCCCATGAACACACCTTCATTTGCTTTGGGAGCAAATTTATTGAGATTTTGTTTTGTACTGAGTACAAAGCATTTACTCCCAAAGATATGGAAATATTCCACATTAGGAATCTTGCCATTGTATAACTCATATGGAGTCTTCAGATGTCTTTGGACTATAGTGGCTCTATTCTGAGTGAAGTTTGCACAGTTTACAGCTTCAGCCCAGAAACTCAGTGCCAGTCCAGCATGGCATAATAAAGTTCTTGCAGCTTCAATCAGTGTTCTGTTCTTTCTTTCTACAACACCATTTTGTTGTGGTGTGTAGGCTGCAGAGAAGTTTTGAATGATTCCTTTTTCTTCACAGAAATCTGCTAATACTGAGTTCTTAAACTCAGTACCATGGTCACTTCTAAGTTGCTTGACCTTGTTGCCTTTTTGAAGTTCCTCTCTTTTTATAAAGGCAATGATTTCTGTTGTTGCATCTGACTTAGTCTTGAGGAAGATGACCCAAGTGTATCTTGAGAATTCATCAACTAAGACTAGAGTATAGATCTTTTTGGCCAAAGATGGTGTGCTGATAGGGCCAAAAAGATCCATATGTATCATAGTAAGAGGTTCATTGATGGAATGATTGACTTTAGATTTGAATGAACTCTTCTTCTGCTTGCCCATTTCACATGCTGAGCATAACTTATCTTTCGAATAAGTAATTGTGGGCAATCCTCTCACCAGTTTCTTCATACTGAGCTCGTTGATATTTCTAAAATTGATGTGAGAGAGTTTCTTGTGCCATAGCCAATGTAATTCTGGCTTGACTTTAGAAAGCAGGCATACTCGAATAGTTGGGTCTATTTCAGATAGGTTGACCACATATACTTCTTTTTCTCTTCTAGCAATGAGTACAGGCTGCCCTTTATCATTGTAGATGATTCCTGCAACCTTTCTGAATCGATCTTCATTGTCATCATCACACATCTGGCTGATACTGAGCAGGTGTGTTTTAGACCCTCTACATAGGCAACTCTTTTAAAAGTTATGTTGCCTGCCTTGATCACACCATAACCTCTTGTCTTTCCCACCGAGTCATCTCCAAACTTGACAGAAGGACCCTTCTCTGGAGTATAATTGAGAAGGTATTCCATACTGCCTGTCATGTGTCTTGAGCAGCCACTATCTAAGTACCACTTTCTGTCACCCTGCACAAGACACAAAATAAGAGTTAGTTCTTTTTAGGAACCCATTTTTGAATGGGACCTTTGGTGGGATAAACACAATTTGACTTGATCTCTTTATGTGGAGAGGTCGGTATCACTTCAGGGGTAACTTTAGAAGTTTTCTTTGGTGATACTGACTTGGTTTCTCTCCATTTCTTTGGTACTGAGTACCTAGGACTTGAGAGATCAGTCCAGCATTCATCTCCCTTATGACCAGTATGATGACATCTATAACATTTTCTAGGTCTATTTCTAAACATATTTTCATATGGTATTTTAGAAAAATGTTTCACTTTTGGTAGGTCAGTATGAACGAGTTTTGCAAATTGTTTACTTAAAGATTTGACCTGATCACCAAGTGTTTTTAAAATGTTAATTTTTTTATTTCTAATAGATGTATTAACATTGTTTTTAACTGGTTTAGGAGATGGAGGATCTTGTTGCTTATTTTTATTTGGCAGAGAAGTCTTTCTAATATTATTAGTGGTAGACTTCTTGTCTTTGCCAACCAAAGACCTAGTTGAGGTTGTCTTTTGTTTATCATGTTTTGAAGGAACAACTTTAACAGGTTCTTTAGATGTCTCAGTATATAATGTTTCTGTTCCTGCAACTTCTGTATTTGATGAAACATGTGAGATAGAAGTTGTCTTATTATCATTATATAATTCAAAAGTTGTTGTATTAAATAATAATTCAAAAGGTGGAACAGCAGAAGTGTCATACTGAACTATTGGTAGCTCGGTATCAGAAATTTCTGTTATTTGAAATTCAATACTGAGTTCTTGTAGCTCAGTATAGCACTTTGAGCAGATGGAAGGACCAATAGGTTTTTCTAAAATTTCATTTTCTTCATCATCTGACTCAGTTTGACATCCAACTTCACATAAAGTTTTAGCTTTTACAAAATTAATAGGGTTCATAGTAGAAAACTCTTCAAATAAATCAGCAAAATTGTTCCTGTTTTTAAATTGAGGATCAACACCAAGTGCAGCCCTCACATTTTCTGGAAATTGTTCATTTAAACATTTATTTAATTTTATTGAAGCATTTCCCCAAGATTTACACTGTTTTTCAAATTTCTCTTTTTCAAGTTTGTGTAAATGAGCTTTATCAGCTAATCTTTGGTTAATGTCTTTTAAATCTGAAAAATTTAGTTCTAAATCTTTATATTTTGCTAATTTATCCAAGTTTTCATTATTTGCTCTTTCAAGTTCTTTAATTGTTAATTTTAAAGCTTTTTCTTTTTGTACAGAAGTTTTAAGATCAACAAGCATATACTCAAAAATCTTGGTTTTTTCATTCACTGAATAAGTTTGAAAGGAACTTACCTTGTACAACTGAGTGGAATCCCAATCAGTATGAACACTCATCCTCTCAGCCTCTTTGATGTCCTTTTCAAAGGAACTCTTCAAATCATCTTCAGTGAAAGCCATAAAGGCTTTATTCTCAATCTCTTCTTCATCATCACTTACCTCTTCATCCATCCAGGCTTCTGAGTAAAGTGCTTGATGAGGTGCTCCATTTCCTTCTGACCTCTTTCCCTTGCTCCAATTCTTCAGCTTGACATATTTGTCTCTATATCTTTTTGCTCGGTATGCAATCTTGTAATTTTGGTCAGTCTCAGAAGACTTGGTATGACAATTTGCAGCAATATGTCCAGGCTTTCCACACCTATAGCACAGACCTGATCTTGGGTCAGTATTAGAAGAGCTAACACCAAGCCTCTTCTTCTTCAACTGATCCAGCTTCATAGACATGAGAGCCATTTGAGTTTCAAGCTCTTCTGCCTCAGCATCAGCAAGATCAACTTCTGGTTCACCTGGCTCAGTCACAGTATAAGCCTGTTGCACAACTAGAGCCATGCCAGTGGAAGACTTGTCAGTTTTCTTCCAGTTGATCAGTCTTGCAGCATTATTCTCCTCATGTTTCAGCATTAGACCATACAAAGTTTAAAGAGTGTATGACTCAATGTTGTTAGCAGCATTGACAGAGTTTGTCATGTCAAGAAATTGTTGAGGAAGACTATCCAGGAACTTTTGAACAAGCTCTCCTTCCTCTTTCACAATGCCTACACTGATTAAATCATGGATAACAGTGTTGAACCTGTTATAGAGAGTGGTGATGTCTTCATTTGGAGTTGTAAAGAAATTTTCATATTTCCTTCTCATGTTGCTTTTTCTTTGCAACTTCACCTTTGCTGTACCTTCATAGGTGACTGATAGGCTATCCCACATAGCCTTTTATGTTGGCAATTTCATAATTGCATTAAGTATCTATTTGGTAACAGCATTACCAATCACCCCTTTAGCTCTGGAGTCTAAAGTATACAACTGACGGTCAGTATCAGTCCAGTTGTGCTTTAGTTTAGGTACAGATCTTATGCCCTCAGGAGCATCATCAGTAGCAGCAACAGGTTCCACAGTTTGTGGAATGATGGGACCATCATTTAGCACAGTGAGCATCTCATGGTGAATAGATTCAAGATACCACTGAGCTTTGAGCTTCCATTGATGGAAGTCTTTTCCATCAAAGATGGGTACTCCCTTTCCAGACATAATTGGTGCAACAATTGTAGACATTTTGGATTTTTGAGTGTTGGAGGGATAGATGTAGGAAATGGCTGCCAGGGTTATAGATCGACTAAATAAGAGATTATTTAGCCTGCTCTGATACCAGTTGTTAGGTCACAACAACCCTGTTTTAATGTTAATTGATAGAGTATTATACTTAGAGAAATATTAGAGTGATTACACAAGAATATAGTCAATGTATAAATCCACTAAGTGTGGCTTGTTGCGGAATAACAAGACCACTAATCAATTACAAAGATATAAAAGTGTAAAGTGAATTGGTGAGTACTCCTTTGCAAGATGATCTCTATTTATAATGTTATAGAGATCTTACATAATGAGCAAAGGAGTAACCGAAGGACTAAGTAAGGAAAATGACTAAGATCAAGGGATTTGATCTTAGTCCGTTACTATACTGAGTATCACTCAGTCCTTCTACTCAGTCCTTGTACTCAGTATCACTATCTGATACTGAGTACTGATACTGAGTTCCAATACTGATCACTCAGTATCAGACCTAAACTTAGCTATATTATTCTACATATAAATCAAAGCTAGTCTAGGTTGTTTTGTTATCTTAAGATCTAAAGGGGCAAGGCTTTTTGCCTTAACAATAGTTTTGTAGCCTCACAGTCTATTGGTGAAATTAACGTAGGTGAGTTTTAAAGACTTTTAGCAGCATATTGCAACCACTCAAGTTTGTTTCCAAATATGTATGTTGGTAAAGTTGGTTGATAGGTAACAGTTATTGTTATATTTTAATTATTTCTTATTTTAGTGTTTGACAAATTATGATTGTTTAAAAAATTATTAGATAAATTAATGGTATCATATGTTTGGAAATATGTTTCAGATCGGCCCGGCCCGGCCCGACTTTAACATATATTGACCTGTCTATTTTCAGACCCTCTTAATTTCCATCTAATGTTTATTTGACCATTTTACCGGTTGTGTTTCCGTGTGCTCAATGTTTGTAATCCTTACATATTTCAATGACATTACCTTATCTAAGTTAAAACTCCAAAACAAGTAATTATGAATTTGATATGTATTTTTGTGATTGCAAGCTTTTAATTATTTATTTTTCTTCATTTGCTCCCAATAATATTTCACACATGTATGACATAATTTTTATGTATTTTGTTTTACCTAGCTTTGCCAGTTACGAGGTAATGATGAATCCTCAACTCAACATCTGGTTAGGAAAATGAATTGCATCACGAGGTAAATTTGCATATATTTACATAAAAAGAATGCAGATTTTGTAGTTGACAGAGATATTTACTATCAAATTATTTATTATGTTTGTTGTGTCTGTCAAATTTGAGTTTTTATTTTTTCTTCCTTGTGCAGCCAATTCTCACTGATGAAGACATTGAAGTCGTGGTCTAATTTCTTACTTCTTGACAGTTGAGAGCAAGATACCAACTTTTCTTTGCATTTTGCTTGAGGCGGAAATCTCGGTCATTTACTTATGAATGACCAATTTGGGCCATTTTTTTATCTCAAACGGTTCAAATTAATTAAATTTAGCTAAAAAAGTGACATCTAAAATAGACAGTTCATCTTGAATATGCTGAAAATTGCCCAAATACTGTTTTTTAATTTATACAACCTTCTATGTTGCCTTTTTCAGTACCTAAAAATGTTTGTTTGGGTCAACCATTAAACCCGTTCATCTTGCCACTTCTATCTTTTTGAAATATCTTTAATTCCATCTGGTTTATTTTCTATTGTTAAAAATTAGGCTGATGTGGCCCATGAAGCACTTGAAGATGAGTCACTAGCAAAAGTGAAGTTGTAGTGTTGGAAGACTTAGCACAATCTCTTGAGCGGGAAGCTGTTAGTTCTATTTTATTTTTATTTTTTACTTTTATATTTTGGTTTCACTTACTTTTACAATTGTGGTTCTTTTTTGTAAGACTAACCAATTTTCCTTTCTTGAATAGCTTGAGAGTGTTGTTGCTGATGAAATGTTAGTTTTGAGAGATAAGTGGGAAGATGACCTTGAAACTAAGAGTGTTAACTTGTTGGTCTGCTTCTTTGATCATATTTTAGAGAGATATGCGTTTACTAAATAATTAAAGATGCGAGATTCAAACACGGGTCGATCAGGTCACCGACGTACATCTAAACCTACTGAACTACATTGGTCTTACAAATCCTTTATAACCAATCTCAGTATAACCACACTGCTTAAATCTATTCCTAAATCCTCCGCTTCATTTAAACTTGAATGGTGTATTCTCTTCCCACCAACTGAACTATTCCTTTTTTTACTACTTTTTTTACTGCTGCTGCCGTATTACATTTACCCTAATTTAAATTATGATTCATTTGTAATTCTGAAGAGACATGCAATTCTGCTTCCCAAAATGAGTAAAAAATTACTGTTATTATTAATTATGATGATAATATTTATTCATATTGTTATTATTATTTTGGGGACATATTTTTATTTCTTGTAAAAAATTATTAATCTGTAATTATTCTATGATTTTGTAGCTAATAATTTTAAGGTGGATGCTTTGTTTGTGTACACGAAAGATGGACCCATGGCATCTCTATTCTCTCCTGTGCGTAGCCGATTGGAATGCCCCATTTTTCTTACACAACATATACTTTGTTTAGAAGATGTTTAAATCGGCACTACAAAACACCTGAGGTATCAACAGATCTGGTGATCTTGTTATTGTTGTTTCTGACATGTTGCAGTCCATTCAAGTTATGAATATGTCATAGGAAACTCTTTTTTTGTTCAACAAGGCGTTCGATTTCCACACCCTAAAATATTGTATTTATTGTCTCCCAAGCTTAGGTGCTGTTTGATAGGAACAAAATGATTAAGTGCTGAATGATTCAACGGTCTGAATGATTAAGAAATTTCGTATAAAACTTGTTTTGAATATGAGAAACTTTTTTATAAGAATTCTGACTGCTTAATGATTCAGCATATGTTCTAACGAAGAATGATTCAGCAGCAAAACGTTGTCCCATTCAGCATATACTTCATTCAGAGCCGCTAAACAAACGCACTGAATGCTGAATGATTAAGCATTCAGCTCTGAATGGTTCCATTAAGCTGCAAACAAACACAACCTTAGACTGCCTTGGCCTTTTACTCTTGAATTGTGTAATATGATAATTTGGTTTGGTTATTGAATTAGAATGTTCTTTTGTGTGAAAATTAGTATTTTTATTTTTATTTTAAACTTAAATAAAGATGAATCAAATTTTAAAATTAAATGAACTTAGATCATTGTATCACCCGTTTTTAACACCTGCGAGAAATATTTAAATTTGTAACCAATAATAAATTTAGAACTGAGATATCTTGGACTAAATTATTATCTTTTATTAATTTTTTTAAAGGTAGTGATTTTTATACCATACATTTTTAACCAATACATAATAATAGTTGTTTCATATGTTTGTACGGTCTACAGTAATACTTGTATGGTGCGGTATACGTATTAAAAAATATAGTGTAAAAATTAATTCTCATCTTTTAAACCTTGAAAAGTTGAAATTACAACCGCCACCACATATTATCCACGACCAGCACCACCCACCCCAACCCGCTAATTGGTCGCCGCGAAATAAAGTCACAGGGTACCCGTCGCCGCATTGCGCGGGTACCCGGCTAGTGTTTTATGAAGAATATTTAAGGTGGTACGAATTTAGAGATTTGGAGGACAGCAAGGAGGCAGTTCTGGATTAGTTAATTTGATAGACCATTTTAATGATTTTTCAGGAGAATATAAAATCCAGTTTGATTGTTCATTTTGAATCCATTTATATTTGACAATCTTGGATGGCTTTGGATACGAAGTCGAAGAACCGGATTTTGACGATGTAGGTGCAGACACAACGCGATAAAAAGATTTTGGCGATTTAGGTGCAGAAACTACACGATAAACAGATTTAGGTGAAGAACGTGTAGTTAGAGGTGTTTTAGATCTAGCGAGTATTGTTTTGCATGGTTCTGGATAACAAATGGTACATGGATGAATGATTGAACCATTTTTATAAAGGACATCATGTCGGGGACCACACGGGGCATCTTTTCTTACAAAATATCGTTTATCAAAATGAGAAATTGGTTTATTAGTTTTTCTATCATAATAAACTTGTTTGCATTTTTATCTGTTTTAACAATCAAATTAACACCATTAACAGTGAAATTAACAGGACGATAAATTGCAGAATTATATACAATCCCAAAAGTGTAACAGAAGAAATAAACTTTGTTGAGTTATTACATTTATTGGAATTAGAAAAAGAAGAAGCTAAAAACGAAGGAGATCTAGACTTCTTAAGTTCCTTTGACTTAAGCATACTAGACTTAGTCGAATTAGACTTCTTAAACTGCTCAACTTCTTTCACCTCGCCTTGCATTGGCCTCCTAAGCGTGGAATTTAAATTTCTATCTGAAAATTTTAAAAAAATGGAATTAGAATTTCATCTTAAAAGAACTGATTGTAGGAGAAGAAGAATTAACATTTTTAAATGTTGGCTTTGAAGAAGCATTTTGATTAGAAACCTTTTGATTAGAAACAGATTTTGTGACAACGATTTATCTTCTAATTCATGAATTTTGGTTTGTAAATCAGATTTTTCTTGGTCAAATGCCTTATGTGTTTCATCGATTTCTTTTTCCAATTGGTAGATTTTATATTTCTAGAATTAGAGAGGGTATATAAATTTTTCGTGTTACTTTTTGTTAAAGCACAGCATTACCCTTAATCTCAAATTCTTCTGGTGTAATAAATGAAAAATAATCGTCATTCTCAAATTTTGTCTTTTTAGTTTCATAAGTTTTGTTTAATTCAGTGTAATTGAAACTAATTTGGACATTTTCCTTTTTAGCTCTGTTGAAAGCTTCAATTTCTTCTTCCTCATCTGTCATACGAATGAAGCTCTGCCAAATATCTACATGCATGTATTTAGAATCATACAGTGATGGAAGCACGTTACATGCGATTTTAAGACATTCCGGATTATTCGCTCCCAATCCTTCTCTTGAATTGAAATATTTGAAGTCTTTAGGCTTGTTCAAATGAATAGTTTGATCAGTTTGTCCTTGTTTGGCAATTATTTCTTCTAAGTGTTTGATGTGTGAAGAAAGTTGAATTTTATCATATTGAAGTTGATGTATGACATTCTGTTTGCTATTTATTTCTCGTGATGTTTTGATGTCGTTTTCATGTAAGGTTTCAGATAATTCTTTTATTTGTGAATTTAATGATTTAAATTGTTTCTCATTATCATCAAATTCTTTATGTTTACGTTCCAACCAGTTTTTAGTTATTTGATATTCATGAAACGTTTCAATGTATAACTTGTAATATTTATCATTTTGGTCATTTGATGTTGAAATTTTATGTGTTTTTAAGAATGGTGATTTCAATTTTTTTTTCAGAAATTGTATGAGACAAATGCTTAATATCATTCTCATATTTAACCTTCAATTTTGATACGTGATTTTGTAACTCCAGATTCTCTTTTTCGAAATGTTGATTTTGTTTAATATAATGAACAAGTTGTTCAATATGATGAACAAATTCTCCGTTTTCTTTTTCTAAATCAGCTAAACTTTCTAGAAGTTTAGTATTTAATTCTTTTTCACTTAAAAGGTTTTGGTTTAAAGAATCAATTTCAGAAATCTGGTTCGTTACAAAACAATTATCAGAATCAATCAAATTAGAAGAATTAGACAAGAGAGAACTGATTACTTCAATTTCTTTGTTAGCCTCTTCATTAAAATGATCAGAAATCTCAGCATTTTCTCTTACCATGAAGCATAAGTTTGCTGAATGTTCTTCATCCTCAGGGTCTGACTCTTCCATCCACTGAAGATCTTCTGCTAATAACACCTTGTCGGTCTCAATTTGCTTGGCCATCAACATCTTTCGTTTAAAATATTCAGAATCCCGAACTTTAGATTTCTTGCAATCACGAGAGAAATGACCAGCAATACCACAATTATAATTTCATTGTGGGATCTAAAGGAGTGATCGTTGGTTTGTCAGTTGTGTTTGTAGTAGATGGTGCAGACTTAAAGTTTGATGAAGACCTCTGATTGTTGTTTGTTGGCTTTGAGTAATATTTTTTCTGATAATTTGAGATGAAAGACATCACTTGCATGACTTGTTCCAGTTCTTTCTCCATATCATCCTTCGCATCCATTGCAAGTTCGTCTGATTTTTCTTTCATTTTACCAGATGCAGTAGACTGATGATGTTTTGTAAGGAGGGCAAGAGTATCAAGAGTTTTGGTTGTTTACAATAACGATGATATGTGCTTTGTAATTCTTCCCCGGTTGTAGCTTTAAATGATTGATAGGAATTTAACGCGGTAACCATTTTTGCCTTGTTTCCTAAAACAGTTCCCTCCATTTGCTTTCTTATTTCATCCCAAATTTCTTTTCCGGTTTCCAAACTATCTAAACTATTATGATCTCATTTGGTAAACTTTGAAGTACGAATGAAAAAGATTGTAAACCAGCTTTAGCTCGTTGTTTTTGTTGAGCATCATATGGAGCCGGAGGGAGTGGAGTTCGACCACCAAGAACTGGTGGATTTGCATTTGGTGCAGCAATGACATCTTCATAGAATACCGCGACACCATTTTCAAGAGAATCAAGGATATCAGTTGCCAGTTCCTGATTTTTGATAAAGTGGAGGAATCGTTTCTTCCATTGTGCATATTTGCCTCTATATAACACCGGAGGTTTGAGATCGGTTCTGATGGAATGTGCATCTTTTGACGTCATTTCAAAATGATTTAAATGTTGTATTGGGCTTAAATCGTAAATGAGCTGAAAATGAGTATGGGCCGAAGATGTGTTCGGGCCGAGCTTTGATTGGGCCAAAGAGTATAATGGTGTTTGGGCCGAACTCTTGTATTGTTGACCACAAAAGACTTGTAGTCATCAGACAACGAGTTGAGTATAGTATCTGTTGCCATTTGCAACGGTATGGGGTGACTAAGTCTAGCGAGGTCATCCATGTGTCCTTTCATTTTCATGACGTGGGCACTCACCGGCGTTCCTTTGACCATCTTGCAATAGTTGAAGGCTCGATTGATGTCAAATCTCTCAGTGCGAGCTTGCTCTTGAAATGAATCCCTAAGTTGCTGGTCATCTCAAATGCAGGAACATCCATAAGTCCCGCTTGTAACTTTGGACTCATGGTGGCTAGCATCAGACAACTCACATCGAGTGCATCACTGACATGCTTATCATAAGTTTGCCTCGTTTCAGCTCTGGCATTAACAGCAGGGGTGTTTTGTACTGCTCTCTCCAAGACATACCACTTTCTCTCATGCCTGAGCACAATACGAAGATCGCGCTCCCAGTTGAGAAAGTTTGACCCAGTCAACTTGTCCTTTTCGAGGATTGAGCGAAGTGAGAGATTGTTGGTACTTGTTGTCGCGATTGCGTTTATTGCTGCTATCTAGAAATCAAACCCATTTTAATTAGTAATCATCAATAAACATTCTCTAAAATATATTATAAACCCATAATTAATATTTTAGGCCTAGGATCCATATATCACATTCTCGCCGCAAGGTTTGGGCACTTCCCGACGAGACATGCTATTTCTGGTAGGTAACGTCCTTACCGATCGTATCAAGACTTGACACGATTCCTAGGGGTCGTAGAATCTTTAGACTTATAACTTATTACAACTTTGTACAATCTAATTGTACATTTCTAAGTTAGTAATAAAGTCTAGTATGTTTATTCTACTCAAGTACTTTTTGGGCCGGGACTCCCGATTATCACCAAAGTAGATCAGACCATCTAAGACAGTGTGATGCTCTGCACCGGGACTCCCGATTATCACAGAACCTTACGCACCCTAACACTCACAATGATTTGAATCCATATCTAAGGTTCTTTATCCTTACAATATGAATATCGTTTAACAAGTGAGGTGTTCCATTAGGTGGATAGTACTTAGATCTAAGATTTTCTTGGGTTTGTTTAAGTCTTAAACTAAACTTAAACCTTTATTCCAATCTTAATCCTTGTTTAAAATGTGTGACTTGTGAATTGAAGGATTCTACAAGACACCTTTTTAAAACATAAGAACTATTCTTTAAAACTTATAGTTTCAAGAATTTGCACGATTTTATATGTATACCTAAAACGAGGTGTACAAAACGTTTTACTAGATTTTGTGAAAAATCTTATCTAGAATAAAACTTACTTGTTTTATCTTACTTGAAAAACTTATAAACTTATGTTAAACTTTTAAATTCCTTTATGATTCATGAACTTGAAACATAAACCTAGTTAACACATCTAGTTTTCCATATGTCTAATAATGAAATCAAACATTTGTTTTGACTTATTAGATTCGACCAAAACTTATGTCTTAATGACACACTTATAAACTTTGTGATTTTCTTGTGTAGCTCCCACTAGCTTCAACACCCATGATGAAACTTAAGCTAACACAATCACCGGTTTATACTTGGAGAAACTAATAAACTTATTATATAAAGACTATATATAATAATTCTTAGTTTGTTTAAACCTTTCTTATATTTAACTTGAACTAGTTAAATATAGGTTCTAGTTATTTTCACTTGATCATCAATCTAATATATTACATAACTTGTAAAATACTTATATTATACTTGTATAATTATCTAGTTATAATAACTTATAACTTTATACATCTTAATATATGATAATATATATAACTTTGTATACTTCTAGTTAATCATATAATTTCAACTTGTACAATTTCTAGTTATAATGAAATCATAACTTTGTACTTTCTAGTTTTAATTATATTATAACTTATACAATAACTAATTATAATATTATCTTTAAAGATCAAAATAACATTACCCTTTTTAATTGTTCCATTGTATCTTGTATTTTAATGTATTCGTATATATGTATATTTTATAATAAACTTGTAACATTCTAATAAGAATACTACATCTAGTTTACACGTATGTATTTTAACTTAAACTAATTAAAATACATATAAACTTAAAATTCAATTTTACCTAATAAATAAAAAATTCCGAAAATTTTAATACATATATATATAAATAATTAAATACACCTTGTTAATTTTAGAACTTAAAAATTAACATCCTCTTTATCAATTCCCTAAATTAATTAGATGAACCCTAATCTTGTTTTTGACCAATCAAAACTAGGGTTTTGACTTTCTTGATCAAAGACATTATTTTAGTTAAAAGATTAATTTTTATTCAATCCTATTAAACAATAAACTTTGTTTACATTCTAAGATAGATTATAACCTTTAATAAATTTATTTAAACTTTTTTAATTTAAACCTTATAGACAATAAAACTTTGTCTAAATTACTAGGTTTAAAGAACTAGCTTTAATAAATCTATCAAAATAATAATTAAACATATTAGACATAAACTTGTCTAATTAACTAGGTTTTAGATTATTATCCTAATTAATACTTTTAAACTATTAAACTTAAACTAGTTTTAATGTTCTAGGGTTCTTTAGGGTTTCGAAATTCTTAAGCCTAGGAAACATTTCCACCAATTAAACTAGGCTAGTTTAATAAACTTGGTGTCCAAGTAACCTCTATATTTTCGAAATCTCTAAGGGATTAGGAAAGAATCCTTTTGATCAATTAAACAAATCTTGTTTAACATACTTGATCCTAGGGATCTTCCTTGGTCACGAAAATTCAAGGGATTATGGAAAAAATCCTTTTGATCAATTAAACATATCTTGTTTAACATACTTGACCCTAGGGTTCTTTCTAGGGTTTTCGAAAATTGCTAGGGTTTTCTAGAAACCTTCTTGACCAGTTAAACTTAGACTAGTTTAATATTCTTGGTCCTAGGGTTCTTCCCTTTTTCGAAAAATATGAAGAAGAAGAAGAAAACTTGAAACAAAAAAAAAAACTTAAAATTAAAGTAAACAAACAATCTTTGTTAATCTAGTCTAGATCTCTAAACCAACGCTCTGATACCACTGTAGGGTTTCACTACACACAATGCGACTGATCAACCACTTGGGTCAACCTCCTAGTGATCTTGGTTCGAACCATGACTGACCAAGAACATGAACTTGTTCTTGACCGGTTAAACCAACTAGCTGATTTAATCCCTAAATGCGGAACTGGGATTAAACCTAATCCTTAAACCCTAAAGGATTGGGATGTTGGAAATCTAGATTAGGTTAACAAGAAAGAAACCTTGTACGAAGAACTCGAACACACACATTGCTTGTGTGGTTCGTTCGACCATCAACCAAAGAACCCTAGGGTTCTTTGGCCGAATTCGTCCAAGAGGGGAGAAGGGAGAAAAGGGTTTCCCAAAACATACCTTGTTTATTGCTTAAGATAGATCCACTGATGATGAACAACTCGAGCGATCTTCTAGTTGATCTAAGCAATGAACTTGGATCTTCAAGTACTTGAAGAACACGAAGAACGAAGAACACCAAAACTTGGTGTCTAGGTTCGGCCGATCAAAGGAGAGGGAGGGAGGAAGTATTTCGTGTGATGGTGTAAGGGGGTTTTAGGGTTACCCTAAGCCTCTTATTTATATACAAATAAGTTACGCTTAGAACCCTTTAAGTTTAATTAATATTAGATCTTTAATTAAACTTCCTTTTAACACTTCCATCCCTTATAGTTTAACTAGTTTATTATTGTTGCACTTAACTATTAAGTGTCTAGTATTAATACACTAATAATTCGGTACCCATATACACGAATTATATACTTGTATTTATACTTTTAATAATTAATTATATAATAACCTTTATATAATTTATACAACAATATTATCCAATTACTATATGATTTAATAGCTTTAAATCATATCATGGATAATCTTTAATTAACACGTTGTATATTTACTCAACTAGTAAATGTACAAATACTTGTATTAATTAGTTAGTTAAACTAATCTAGTAATAAGTTAAACTTAACTTAACTGATTCATAATGACTATTATGAATCATTCCTCTTCGTAGTATCATTGCTTATCTTGCTCGTATTACATGTACTCACCGGTGTGACCCTTAAGTGTTTCGTAGGGATGGATGTATCATCATAGGTTGACTAATTATGCACATAATTCCTTCAGACTCCCACTTGTGCAAGTTTGTAACATTTGTCTTAATGATATGAGCTACAGTGGCCTTCTAGATGGGCATGTAGGTAACCAACCCATAAAAACAGCTTACGTAACCCAGGTATAGTTTATGAAAAACTCTTTAATAGTGTCTTCTAGTAAAGAACACTATGTCTCTACTTCTTGGGCAAACTATGTTAGGCTTATCCCTTGCAGCACGATATTTGTGATAACGAATACGAGCATGGTAGAAATTATCAACTCGTGTATTCGAAATCATTTTATGACTTCTTGATTCAAACTGCTGTGATAAATGACAAAGAACAGATCAGTTCGTTTGGGCACGGCCGTGCACTTGCCAGTTTCTTATCAAGTCAAAGGACCTATAAATATCTCTCCTAAAGAGGAGGTGCAATTACCATCTTGTTATATTTCGATTTAAAATACAACTTCCTTTGTACCCAGTATCGCCTCGTATGACAAACGTATTTGAGAATTGTCTGAGTTGAACCAAAGCACATTAGTCATTGTATCCTAAACCAAATACCTCAGGCTTAAGGACAATCCTAGTGAACAATTCTTTTGAACTTTTCAACCACGAAGTATTGTCACGGTGGTCAATCCAATATTCGTTGAGCCTCCAACAGAATGATATTTGGTTTACACAAAACTTGTGTAGCTATCTTCGAAGAACTTCGAATCTACCACCAAATACCGCGATGACGTTAACGTCCCATCAAGGTTCCCACCAAGACGAGTAGTCACGGATTTTGTGTCTTCTTGAATAAATAGACTTTTATTCATGGATTTTGTAAAACATACAAAGTCTGAATAAAAATGATACTAACTCATGTACTATTCCTCACTGGACATAGATACTGAATTATTACTGGATCATTACTTATTCCTTTCGTTCGTGTTGATTACTTAATGATTCTTACAAACTTAATTGTAACTTTATCACTAAACCAATTATTTCTATTAAACTAAAGACATAAGACGAGTATTTAGGAATACTATTACTTTTGCATTTGCTAGATATTGTTCTTGCAACAATCTAGAACATATTCTAGTCTTGCCTTTTATGTAATTCGGTAAACATAGGAGGATTGGAAATTAACTCCTTAGTTTCTTGAATTCATAGAATCATCCTTGTAACTAAAGCCTCTTTTAGTTACTTGATTTGTAGATATTCTTACTAGTTAAAGAAATTTTCTTAAATTATTGTGTTATCCACTGAAGTGTTAACAACCTATTCGATATGCAATAATTAATCACAAGACTTGTTATCACGCTATTAGGTTTGCAATAATCTAATTAACGATCATTTATTATTTCTCTTAACTCTTTGGCTAACGACTTGGTAAAACCTTGTTGTTAATGTCTTACTAACTTACTGAATTCATTAACATCTTTAATGAATTACGTTAGTCTTAGCTCCCACTTACTTTTATGGAACTTAAGCATCTCTTAAACTACTACTTTGACCTAGTCAATAACTTGTAGTTCAATCTTTTAAGAATTCTATCAATAATTAAGATCATCCTTTGGATTTGCGAATATCCAACATTCATGTTTAGGGAATTATGATCTTTATTGATTACTGTATCCAACAAGTATAAAACACTTGAAGTGATACTATCAATTCTTAAACACATTAGTATTCCTTTACGAATCTTATTTAATGCCAAAGTCATTACTTGGATTTCTCAAATATCCATTATTCCTATTAGGGAATTATGACTTGATTAAACATTGTATTTATTACAAGTATAAAAGACTTGCAATAATACCTTTTAATTCTTAAATACTTTAATATAGTTTGTCCCTTTTTAAGAGTCATTTAATGTCTAAGTCATTTTACTTGGATTATGCGAATATCCAATTATTCCTATTAGGGAATTATGACTTCATTAAATCCTTTATTACAAGTATAAAAGACTTGTAATAATACTCTTAAAGTCTATCTTGATTATATCCAATATAATCATACTATATTAATACTAATACTTTAAAACTTTCTATCAAAAGTAATGACTATTACTTAAGATGTTTTAACTAAGTTCAACAACTCTTGAACCTTATGCTTCCATAAAACTCTTAAATACTTTCATTAGAAAAACTTTCTAATTACTAATATCTAAATATCTTGAGCTATCAAGACATTATTTATACAACAATCAAACAAATATATAAAACATGAAATACAAGTAAATCAAAACTTGACTTACAATCTAGTCATAATCCTTGACTAGTGTAATCATCACACATGCACACAATATAATTCAACCATGGATTCGAAATTTAATTAAAACCAAAATAAAACTTGTTTTAACAGAAATAAAATTATCCAAACAATAAAGTAAAATTATTTAAAACGAAACCACAAAAATACTGAATTATAAAAACTTGGTGCTTGTGGGATCATCACCATCTCATGACGGTCACCATCATTTTCCATCTCCTCCTGCAATAAACGATTGCAAAAGTTAGATTACTCGTAATGTACTTTACAAGTATCTTAAAGTGATTAAGAAGTGTGGTTGTGTTACCTGAGGAACATGCGTTTCCTCCACTACCACTTGCACTCTTTGGACAATTCTTTTTCCAATGCCCAGCCTCACCACACTTGAAGCACCGGTTCTCGGTCCTCGCAGTGTTAGGCTTAACCTTCTTGACCTTTTGTTTGACACCTTTACCATTTGGCACTCCTTGGTTAGGATAGGTTTTACCCTTTCCTTTACCACCATGCCCTTTTCTCTTCTTCCCACCGCCACCGCCATTACCAATCAAGAGAACATCCTTAGATTTGGTCCCCAAACTCAACTCAGCTGTCTTGAGCATGGAATGTAGCTCAGCAATGGATTTCTCCATATTATGCATGTTGTAGTCGACCACAAAAGACTTGTAGTGATCAGAAAACGAGTTGAGTATAGTATATGTTGCCATTTGCAACGGTATGGGTGACCAAGTCTAGCGAGGTGATCCATGTGTCCTTTCTTTTCATGACGTGGGCACTCACCGGCGTTCCTTTGACCATCTTGCAAGAGTTGAAGGCTCGATTGATGTCAAATCTCTCAGTGCGAGTTTTCTCTTAAAATGAACCCCTAAATTGCTGGATCATCTCAAATGCAAGCACATCCATAAGTCCCGCTTGTAACTCAGGACTCATGGTGGCTAGCATCAGACAGCTCACATCGAGTGCATCACTGACATGCTTATCATAAGCTTGCCTTGTTTCATCTCTAGCATTAACAGCAGGGGTGTTTGGTACTGCTCTCTCCAAGACATACCATTTTCTCTCATGCCTGAGCACAATACGAAGATTGCGCTCCCAGTTGAGAATGTTTGACCTAGTCAACTTGTCCTTTTCGAGGATTGAGCGAAGTGAGAGATTGTTGGTACTTGTTGTCTAGATTGCGTTTGTTGCTGCCATCTAGAAATCAAACCCAGTTTAATTAGTAATTGTTAAGGCAAAAAGCCTTGCCCCTTTGGATCTTAAGATAACAAAACAACCTAGACTAGCTTTGATTTATATGTAGAATAATATAGCTAAGTTTAGGTCTGATACTGAGTGATCAGTATTGGAACTCAGTATCAGTACTCAGTATCAGATAGTGATACTGAGTACAAGGACTGAGTAGAAGGACTGAGTGATACTCAGTATAGTAACGGACTAAGATCAAATCCCTTGATCTTAGTCATTTTCCTTACTTAGTCCTTCGGTTACTCCTTTGCTCATCATGTAAGATCTCTATAACATTATAAATAGAGATCATCTTGCAAAGGAGTACTCACCAATTCACTTTACACTTTCATATCATTGTAATTGATCAGTGGTCTTGTTATTCCGCAACAAGCCACACTTAGTGGATTTATACATTGACTATATTCTTGTGTTATCACTCTAATATTTCTCTAAGTATAATATTCTTTCAATTAACATTAAAAACAGGGTTGTTGTGACCTAACAACTGGTATCAGAGCAGGCTAAATAAACTCTTATTTAGTCGATCTATAACCCTGGCAGCCATTTCCTACATCTATCCCTCCAACACTCAAAAATCCAAAATGTCTACAATTGTTGCACCAATTATGTCTGGAAAGGGAGTACCCATCTTTGATGGAAAATACTTCCATCAATGGAAGCTTAAAGCTCAGTGGTATCTTGAATCTATTCACCATGAGATGCTCACTGTGCTATATGATGGTCCCATCATTCCACAAACTGTGGAACCTGTTGCTGCTACTGATGATGCTCCTGAGAGCATAAGAACTGTACCTAAACTAAAGCACAACTGGACTGATACTGACCGTCAGTTGTATGCTTTAGACTCCAGAGCTAAAGGGGTGATTGGTAATGCTGTTACCAAAGAGATACTTAATGCAATTATGAAATTGCCAACAGCAAAGGCTATGTGGGATAGCCTATCAGTCACCTATGAAGGCACAGCAAAGGTGAAGTTGCAAAGAAAAAGCAACATGAGAAGGAAATATGAAAACTTCTTCTCAACTCCTAATGAAGACATCACCACTCTATATAATAGGTTCAATACTGTTATCCATGATTTAATCAGTGTAGGCATTGTGAAAGAGGAAGGAGAACTTGTTCAAAAGTTCCTGGATAGTCTTCCTCAACAATTTCTTGACATGACAAACTCTGTCAATGCTGCTAACAACATTGAGTCATACACTCTTTAAACTTTGTATGGTCTAATTTTGAATCATGAGGAGAATAATGCTGCAAGACTGATCAACTGGAAGAAAACTGACAAAGCTTCCACTGGAATGGCTCTAGTTGTGCAACAGGCCTATACTGTGACTGAGCCAGATGAACCAGAAGTTGATCTAGCTGATGCTGAGGCAGAAGAGCTTGAAACTCAAATGGCTCTTATGTCTATGAAGCTGGATCAGTTGAAGAAGAAGAGGCTTGGTGTTAGCTCTTCTAATACTGACCCAAGATCAGGTCTGTGCTATAGGTGTGGAAAGCCTGGACATATTGCTGCAAATTGTCATAACAAGTCTTCTGAGACTGACCAAAATGACAAGATTGCATACCGAGCAAAAAGGTATAGAGACAAATATGTCAAGCTGAAGAATTGGAGCAAGGGCAAGAGGGCAGAAGGGAATGGAGCACCTCATCAAGCACTTTACTCAGAAGCCTGGATGGATGAAGAGTTAAGTGATGATGAAGAAGAGATTGAGAATAAAGCCTTTATGGCTTTCACTGAAGATGATTTGAAGAGCTCCTTTGAAAAGGACATCAAAGAGGCTGAGAGGATGAGTGTTCATACTGATTGGGATTCCACTCAGTTGTACAAGGTAAGTTCCTTTCAAACTTATTCAGTGAATGAAAAAACTAAGATTTTTGAGTATATGCTTGTTGATCTTAAAACTTCTGTACAAAAAGAAAAAGCCTTAAAATTAACAATAAAAGAACTTGAAAGGGTAAATAATGAAAACTTAGATAAACTAGCAAAGTATAAAGATTTAGAATTAAATTTTTCAGATTTAAAAGACATTAACCAAAGATTAGCTGATAAAGCTCATTTACACAAACTTGAAAAAGAGAAATTTGAAAAACAGTGTAAATCTTGGGGAAATGCTTCAATAAAATTAAATAAATGTTTAAATGAACAATTTCCAGAAAATGTGAGGGCTGCACTTGGTGTTGATCCTCAATTTAAAAATAGGAACAATTTTGCTGATTTATTTGAAGAGTTTTCTACTATGAACCCTATTAATTTTGTAAAAGCTAAAATTTTATGTGAAGTTGGATGTCAAACTGAGTCAGATGATGAGGAAAATGAAATTTTATGTGAAGTTGGATGTCAAAATGAAATTTTAGAAAAACCTAGTGGTCCTTCCATCTGCTCAAAGTGCTACACTGAGCTACAAGAACCCAGTATTGAATTTTCTATAAAAGAAATTTCTGATACTGAGCTCCCAATAGTTCAGTATGACACCTCTGCTGTTCCACCTTTTGAATTATTATTTAATACAACAACTTTTGAATTATATAATGATAATAAGACAACTTCTATCTCCAATGTTTCATCTAATACAGAAGTTGTAGGAACAGAAACATCATATACTGAGAAATCTAAAGAACCTGTTAAAGTTGTTTCTTCAAAACATGATAAACAAAAACCAACTTTAACTAGATCCTTAGTTGGCAGAGACCAGAAGTCTACCACTAATAATATTAGAAAGACTCCTCTGTCAAATAAAAAGAAGCAACCAGATCCACCACCCTTTAAACCAGTAAAACAAAATGTTAAAACACCTATTAAAAATGACAAAATTAACATTTTAAAAACACTTGGTGATCAGGTCAAATCTTTAAGTAAACAGTTTGCAAAACTCGTTCATACTGACTTACCAAAAGTGAAACATTTTTCTAAAATACCGTATGAAAATATGTTTAGAAATAGACCTAGAAAATGTTATAGGTGTCATCATACTGGTCACAAGGGAGATGAATGCTGGACTGATCTCTCAAGTCCTAGGTACTCAGTACCAAAGAAAAGGAGAGAAACTAAGTCAGTATCACCAAAGAAAACTTCTAAAGTTACCCCCGAAGTGATACCGACCTCTCCATATAAAGAGATTAAGTCAAAATATGTTTATCCCACCAAAGGTCCCATTCAAAAATGGGTTCCTAAAAGGAACTAACTCTTATTTTGTGTCTTGTGCAGGGGGGACAGAAAATGGTATTTAGATAGTGGCTGCTCAAGACACATGACAGGCAGTATGGAATATCTTCTCAATTATACTCCAGAGAAGGGTCCTTCTGTTAAATTTGGAGATGACTCGGTGGGAAAGACAAGAGGTTATGGTGTGATCAAGGCAGGCAACATAACTTTTAAAAGAGTTGCCTATGTAGAGGGTCTAAAACACAATCTGCTCAGTATCAGCCAGATGTGTGATGATGACAATGAAGCTCGATTCAGGAAGGTTGCAGGAATCATCTACAATGATAAAGGCCAGCCTGTACTCATTGCTAGAAGGGAAAAAGACGTATATGTAGTCAACCTATCTGAAATAGACCCAACTATTCGAGTATGCCTGCTTTCTAAAGTCAAGCCAGAATTGCATTGGCTATGGCCCAAGAAACTCTCTCACATCAACTTTAGAAATATCAACGAGCTCAGTATGAAGAAACTGGTGAGAGGATTGCCCACTATTACTTATTCAAAAGATAAGTTATGCTCAGCATGTGAAATGGGCAAGCAGAAGAAGAGTTCATTCAAGTCCAAAGTCAATCATTCCATCAATGAACCTCTAACTATGATACATATGGATCTCTTTGGCCCTATCAGCAGACCATCTTTGGCCAAAAAGATCTATACTCTAGTCCTAGTTGATGAATTCTCAAGATACACTTGGGTCAGCTTCCTCAAGACTAAGTCAGATGCAACAACAGAAATCATTGCCTTTATAAAAAGAGAGGAACTTCAAAAAGGCAACAAGGTCAAGCAACTTAGAAGTGACCGTGGTACTGAGTTTAAGAACTCAGTATTAGCTGATTTCTGTGAAGAAAAAGGAATCATTCAAAACTTCTCTGCAGCCTACACTCCACAATAAAATGGTGTTGTAGAAAGAAAGAACAGAACACTGATTGAAGCTGCAAGAACTTTATTATGCCATGCTGGACTGGCACTGAGTTTCTGGGCTGAAGCTGTAAACTGTGCAAACTTCACTCAGAATAGAGCCACTATAGTCCAAAGACATCTGAAGACTCCATATGAGTTATACAATGGCAAGATTCCTAATGTGGACTATTTCCACATCTTTGGGAGTAAATGCTTTGTACTCAGTACAAAACAAAATCTAAATAAATTTGCTCCCAAAGCAAATGAAGGTGTGTTCATGGGCTACTCTCCACACTCTAAAGCTTTCAGAGTGTATATCATCTCAACCAAGATGATTGTAGAATCCATTCATGTCACATTCGATGAAGATCAGAATGAGCATTCTACCTCAGTAAGTGAAGACATAAGTGGCATAGATATTATATGTAATCCAGAACACTCCATTGCTGAACAACCTAAGTTTCATCCACATTTTATTCCTAATAAGTTTAATGAAACTGATCAAGTTCAAACTCAGTATCACTCAAATGAGACTAATACTGAGGTTCCCATAACAGAGGACCTCCAAACTGAGTTTCCAACTAATGATCTGAACCACTCTATCTATGAAGAAGGTGAAACATCCAACACTTCACAAGAATCCACATCAACTCTGCAACATGAAGATGAACAGCAACCTGCACTGTCTAATACTGATCAGAATTCCACTCAGTATCAGACAGACAACACACCAAATCAACAAGATATTGTTGATCCTATTTCAAATGCTCCCTTAGGAAACAATTTAAGGGAACACAGAGACCATCCACACTCAAACATTATTGGTCCTATTGAAGAAGGTGTCCAAACAAGAAGAAAATTAGAATTTCCAACCCAAGCAACTGCAAACTTTTGTTTCTTCTCAAGTTTTCTATCTACCATTGAACCAAAGAAAGCTGATGAAGCTTTATTAGATGAAGATTGGGTAGAGGCTATGCAAGAAGAGCTCACAGAGTTTGAAAGAAACAAAGTTTGGAACTTCGTACCACCTCCTTCTGGCAAAACTATTATTGGTACTAAGTGGGTGTTCAGAAACAAGATGGACAAGGATGGTGTTGTCATCAGAAACAAAGAAAGGTTAGTTGCTCAAGGTTACAGGCAAGAAGAAGGCATTGACTATGATGAAACTTTTGCACCAGTTGCAAGAATTGAAGCTATTAGGTTGTATCTTGCATATGCAGCCTTTAAGAATTTCAAAGTTTATCAGATGGATGTCAAAAGTGCTTTTCTAAATGGAAAACTACAAGAAGAAGTTTTTGTTAAACAACCTCCAGGTTTTGTTAATCCCAAATTTCCTAATTATGTTTTCAAGCTTGATAAAGCTCTATATGGGCTCAAACAAGCTCCAAGAGCCTGGTATGACACCCTGTCTGAGTACCTTATTGAAAATAAATTTACAAGAGGTAAAATTGATAAAACATTATTTTCAAAAAGGAAAGGTTCTGACATCTTACTCATTCAGATATATGTAGATGATATTATCTTTGGTTCCACTGACAAGTCAATGTGTGACTGGTTTGCTAAGATAATGTCAACTCAGTATCAGATGAGTATGATGGGAGAACTTACTTACTTTCTTGGTTTACAAGTTGAACAAAAGCCTGATGGCACTTTTATAAATCAAAGTAAGTATGTGCATGACATGTTAAAGAAATACAAATTTGAAAATTTATCTTCCATGCACACTCCTATGGGTACTCAGGATAAGATAAGTAAGGATGAAACTGGTAAACCAGTATGTCAATCCACATACCGAGGTATGATTGGTTCCTTACTTTACTTAACTGCTAGTAGGCCTGATATCATGTTTGCCACATGTTTGTGTGCTCGGTATCAGGCTGATCCTAAAGAATCACACATGAAAGCAGTTAAGCGCATCTTTAGATATCTTACAGGTACTCCTAACCTGGGTCTTTGGTATCCCAAAGACTCAAACTTTGACCTTGAAGGGTACACAGATGCAGATTTTGCAGGTTGTAGATTGGACAGAAAGAGCACAAGTGGAGGATGTCAATTCCTAGGTGGAAGACTAGTTGGCTGGTCATCCAAGAAACAGAATTCGGTAGCAACTTCCACAGCAGAAGCAGAATATGTTGCTGCAGGAAGTTGTTGTGCTCAATTATTATGGATGCAGTATCAACTCTTAGACTATGGGTTCAACGTTCATAAGACTCCCATTCATTGTGATAACAAGAGTGCTATTGCTATCACGGAGAACCCAGTCTATCACTCCAAAACCAAGCACATTGATATCAGACACCACTTTATTCGAGATAATGTGGAAAAAGGTAAGGTTGAAGTAGATTATGTACCAACAGATGAACAATTGGCCGATGTGTTTACTAAACCTCTTCCTGAGAAAAGGTTTATGTATTTACTAGGGCAATTAGGTATGTTGAATCATTAATCTTTCTTAAATTTTCTTTAAAACTGAGCGCTCAGTATCACTCCTGTTGATACTGACAACTCAGTATCACTAGTCTGTTATCATCAAAATTTAAATTTTTTATTTTTTTTATTAATTTCAAGAGTAAATTAATTGTTTTTATATTTTTTTTTTAATTTTTAAAATTAATTTTTTTTAACTCATTATTGGGGTATGACGGCTCTTACACCGAGCTTAATCCTCATACTGCTCAACGGTAACCTTTCTTAATAAGAAAGTTACCGTTGGCAGAGGATAAGGCAGTCAAATCAGCCGTTTTTACTTCCCAATACCTTAATTATCTTTCAAATCTCCTATAAATAACCGTTTATTTTTACTTCAAATTTTTTAACTGTTATTTCTTTCTTTCATTTTCTATTCTCTCTGCGATTAACGATTTCACTTTCTATTAGCAAGCAAACTTTTTCAAATCCAAATCACAGATGGCGAATTACACTTTTGTTGCTCCAGAAGTTGAATCGGAAATCAAATTCCGAAATAATGAAGTACCCAGGTTTGCGAGAAACAACATCACAGCAAATTTCACTATTCCTCAAGCCTGGGTATGCCAAGAATTCACGAACATTGTGATTTTTATGAAGCATTGCCCAATTGCTCGTGCACTGACCTTATCTCCTCGAGCAATTTACCCAGAAATGTTATGCGAGTTTTGGTACTCTGCCACACTCGATTCTCCAGATATGATTGCTGGATGGGTAATTAGGGATCAAAGAAGAGCTTTTGTCTCTACTGCAATCATTCGTGAAACACTGAGGCTTCCAGCACAAGCTCAGTATGACCCATTTGTTGATAGATCAGAGGCACGCTCAGTACTGCCATTTTTGGGTCGAAGAGGAACAACAGGAATCATCAAAAGAAACGAATTTGGTCCTATGTGGGGTATTCTCATTACAACAATAATTCGGTGCATGACTCACAAGACGGGTGCTTTGGACCAAATAAACGAATTTGGGATGCAAATAGTACATGCTCTGTACTATGGAAGAAATATTGATTATGCTCGGCTAATTTTCAATGAATTAGCTACTTTGGTTCGGGCTAACACACGGGAATGCAATGTCCCTTTCTGCAGATTTTTATCACTCATCTTTCAACATTCAATGCCCACACATACTTATGATGAGTTTCACAGTCCACGGGTTGATCTTCCTCCACTCAGTGAGAAGATTTTCTTTTACAGGCCAAGAGAAGGAGAGCCTCTTCTAAGTCCTTCTATGTGGGCCATTGTTCAAGAACATATAAATGATGCAGAGGACATGTCTGATCCTGACTCAGACAATGATGATGATGATGATAATAGTGGTAATGGAGCACAGGCCGGTCAAGATATTGAGATGCAGGATGTTCCACAAGTTCAAGAACCGACTCAACAACATATCTCTCCACCTGCACAGGATCCTGATGCTCCTCATATTGAAACAGTCTTTGATACTGAGTCCTCCGAAGACACACCACTGGTCCTTCAAAGAAGAAGAAGGAATCTTTCTCCTATCATTATGGGAAACTTATCATCTGAGGAGGTGCAGCCTGCAAATGTTCCATCATTAACTGCATCTCTTCAAGCCCAAAGCCTAGTTGCAGCCACCGCTGACCTTCCAGGTCCAGAACTAGCTCCAACTGCTCAACCAATTGAGGAACCTCATGTTCCTCTTGATGTGGAGATTCAATATGAGCAAACTACACTGGAAGGTGCTCAGCAAGAAAGACAAGTCGGTATTGAAGATGTTGGTGCTGCACATCAACAATCCCATGTTCCTGCACCGACCTCTGCCGATGCTAGAAGGGAATCTGACAGGGTCTCAGGTATGAATTTCTCAAAGCCTTTAAACTTCTATATATATATATATATTTCATTCCCAAATAGAGACTAAGTATTGGCCAGTCCCAACTCAATACTGACCAAAGTCTCAAACGATCTTTCAAATATATATCCCTTTATGGCCAACATAGCTAGCCCACTGCTGCTATGCAAAATTCATATACTGAGCACTTTCAATTGATCATTGTCAGTCTACAGTTGTCTCAACATTTAAAGAGACAATGGTGGTTGATGTCACACTGACACCCACTGGTGCTGCTTGCATAATGTCCAACTTATTTTTGAGTTGGGTAGCATAATTCAAGAAATGATCACAAACCCTTAAGCCACAAAATCCAAAAATTCTCCATGGGGTTTAGCCACATTTCTGTTATCACTCTAATACCGAGTGATAAACATTGAAAATAACAAGAAGCACATCCCAGGCTTCGAATTCCCAAACCCAAACCTTTTAGTAAATGTGTCTTATCCTATACCGAGCTACTTCAATTTTCACACTCACTTTTACTAATATCTTCTTACACATGCTATGCACAAGTCCACAATATTCCATCATAAACCAGATGAAATACAGACTTCACAAACTCTGTTTATATGATTATAGAATTAAACAACACCACAATTCTATTTGATAAACCTTTCTTTCTAACCAGTTTTATATTTTTGTTTCTTTAGCTCCATCAGTGCAGGGCATTCAGGCATCTCAGGCTGCAGCAGACCAAGTGACTCTGCAAGCAATCATGCAGCACATTCTGGCCATCCAACAAACTCAAAATATAATACTAGCCAGAATGGACAAGATGAGTGGTGATATTGATTCAATAAAACAGTCAGTCTCACTACTTCAACAACCACAGCAGCCTCCACAAACTCCACCATGTTCACATGGTGACCACAATGAAGAAGGAGAAGGAGGTGCTGGTGATACTGATGCTGCAACTGAGCCCATGCCCTCCCCTACTCTTGAACAACCTGAGGGGGACATGGGTGGTGATATTGATCCTCTTCCCTCCTCATCAAATAATAACAAAAAGGGGGAGAAGAGACAAAGAGATACTGAGGTTGATCAAACTGAGCCATCTGCTCAGGGGGAGAAAAGAAGACGATTGAATGAAGATCAACCTCCACAACAAGAACAGCAACATCAGCAGAGTCCTCATACTGAACCACTTCGATTTCAGTATGAGCGAAGAAGACAAAGAAGTAGGTCAGTACCACACTTTGAAGACCCACTTGAGCCATCTGCTCAGGGGGAGACTCACACTGACCAACCACAGCAAGCTTATACTGAGCCACCTGTTCTAGAAGAAAATAACTTGCAAATTGTGGTATATAGGCCTTTCATCTGGCCTATTGCTGATGATGAAGATGAAGAACCAGTTTTAGTGAACTATGCACTGAATCTGGTAGAACAAGAAAATTCTTCATCATCATCCTTGGATGATGAAGAACCAGAAAATCTGGTGATTAGAAGAAGGAGTTCCTTGTCAAGAAGACCCATCAATGCAGTTCTAACTTCTTCTGAATCAAGTGAGGAACCTGCTCCTTTGGTAACAAGACAAAGAAGACTTGTCCATACATTGGAATAGAGTACAGAACACTCAGTGTGATGACTGAGGCTTACTCAAACAACAGACCAGAATGTCTTCATACATACAAGTATCTTAAAAAGTACCCTCTTCCTCCTAACCTTGTTTTTCAGGATCAAAAGAGTGTCATATATCCAACTTCTGGATATATGTATACTGACTCAGAGGATAGAGAGTGCTTCATTTCTGAAGAAGATCTACCAAGAGCTCAAATCAGTCACCTTGTTGGACTGAAATGGATGATCACCAAGAAAGAAGACTCTTGGTTCAGAAAGAAGATTGTTGCAGTTCTGAATAGTAGAAGGGATGAACTCAAAAGCAGAGAAGAGTTTGTCCACATCAAACAAGAAGTCTTCTATGAGAATGAAGACATCAACAGCAAATGAAGAAGAAGATGTTGCTACGTATGCTGTTGTATTTTTTTTATATCTCTTTGTAATTGTTTTGTTATCATTAGATAGGGGGAGATTGTTAAGGCAAAAAGCCTTGCCCCTTTGGATCTTAAGATAACAAAACAACCTAGACTAGCTTTGATTTATATGTAGAATAATATAGCTAAGTTTAGGTCTGATACTGAGTGATCAGTATTGGAACTCAGTATCAGTACTCAGTATCAGATAGTGATACTGAGTACAAGGACTGAGTAGAAGGACTGAGTGATACTCAGTATAGTAACGGACTAAGATCAAATCCCTTGATCTTAGTCATTTTCCTTACTTAGTCCTTCGGTTACTCCTTTGCTCATCATGTAAGATCTCTATAACATTATAAATAGAGATCATCTTGCAAAGGAGTACTCACCAATTCACTTTACACTTTCATATCTTTGTAATTGATCAGTGTTCTTGTTATTCCGCAACAAGCCACACTTAGTGGATTTATACATTGACTATATTCTTGTGTTATCACTCTAATATTTCTCTAAGTATAATATTCTTTCAATTAACATTAAAAACAGGGTTGTTGTGACCTAACAGTAATCATCAATAAACATTCTCTAAAATATATTATAAACCCATAATAAATATTTTAGGCCTAGGATCCATATATCACATTCTCGCCGCAAGGTTTGGGCACTTCCCGCCGAGACATGCTATTTCTGGTAGGTAACGTCCTTACCGATCGTATCAAGACTTGACACGATTCCTAGGGGTCGTAGAATCTTTAGACTTATAACTTATTACAACTTTGTACAATCTAATTGTACATTTCTAAGTTAGTAATAAAGTCTAGTATGTTTATTCTACTCAAGTACTTTTTGGGCCGGGACTCCCATTATCACCAAAGTAGATCAGACCATCTAAGACAGTGCGATGCTCTGCGCCGGGACTCCCGATTATCACAGAACCTTACGCACCCTAACACTCGCAATGATTTGAATCCATATCTATGGTTCTTTATCCTTACAATATGAATATCGTTTAACAAGTGAGGTGTTCCATTAGGTGGATAGTACTTAGATCTAAGATTTTATTGGGTTTGTTTAAGTCTTAAACTAAACTTAAACCTTTATTCCAATCTTAATCCTTGTTTAAAATGTGTGACTTGTGAATTGAAGGATTCTACAAGACACCTTTTTAAAACATAAGAACTATTCTTTAAAACTTATAGTTTCAAGAATTTGCACGATGTTATATGTATACCTAAAGCGAGGTGTACAAAACGTTTTACTAGATTTTGTGAAAAATCTTATCTAGAATAAAACTTACTTGTTTTATCTTACTTGAAAAACTTATAAACTTATGTTAAACTTTTGAATTCCTTTATGATTCATGAACTTGAAACATAAACCTAGTTAACACATCTAGTTTTCCATATGTCTAATAATGAAATCAAACATTTGTTTTGACTTATTAGATTCGACCAAAACTTATGTCTTAATGACACACTTATAAACTTTGTGATTTTCTTGTGTAGCTCCCACTAGCTTCAACAACCATGATGAAACTTAAGCTAACACAATCACCGGTTTATACTTTGTGAAACTAATAAACTTATTATATAAAGACTATATATAATAATTCTTAGTTTGTTTAAACCTTTCTTATATTTAACTTGAACTAGTTAAATATAGGTTCTTGTTATTTTCACTTGATCATCAATCTAGTATATTACATAACTTGTAAAATACTTATATTATACTTGTGTAATTATTTAGTTATAATAACTTATAACTTTATACATCTTAATATATGATAATATATATAACTTTGTATATTTTTAGTTAATCATATAATTTCAACTTGTACAATTTCTAGTTATAATGAAATCATAACTTTGTACTTTCTAGTTGTAATTATATTATAACTTACACAATAACTAATTATAATATTATCTTTAAAGATTAAAATAACATTACCCTTTTTAATTGTTCCATTTTATCTTGTATTTTAATGTATTCGTATATATGTATATTTTATAATAAACTTGTAACATTCTAATAAGAATACTACATCTAGTTTACACGTATGTATTTTAACTTAAACTAATTAAAATACGTATAAACTTAAAATTCAATTTTACCTAATAAATAAAAAATTCCGAAAATTTTAATACATATATATATATAAATAATTAAATACACCTTGTTAATTTTAGAACTTAAAAATTAACATCCTCTTTATCAATTCCCTAAATTAATTAGATGAACCCTAATCTTGTTTTTGACCAATCAAAACTAGGATTTTGACTTTCTTGATCAAAGACATTATTTTAGTTAAAAGATTAATTTTTAATCAATCCTATTAAACAATAAACTTTGTTTAAATTCTAAGATAGATTATAACCTTTAATAAAAATTTTAAACTTTTTTAATTTAAACCTTATAGACAATAAAACTTTGTCTAAATTACTAGGTTTAAAGAATTAGCTTTAATAAATCTATCAAAATAATAATTAAACCTATTAGACATAAACTTGTCTAATTAACTAGGTTTTAGATTATTATCCTAATTAATACTTTTAAACTATTAAACTTAAACTAGTTTTAATGTTCTAGGGTTCTTTAGGGTTTCGAAATTCTTAAGCCTAGGAAACATTTCCACCAATTAAACTAGGCTAGTTTAATAAACTTGGTGCCAAGTAACCTCTAGATTTTCGAAATCTCTAAGGGATTAGGAAAGAATCTTTTTGATCAATTAAACAAATCTTGTTTAACATACTTGATCCTAGGGATCTTCCTTGGTCACGAAAATTCAAGGGATTATGGAAAGAATCCTTTTGATCAATTAAACATATCTTGTTTAACATAATTGATCCTAGGGTTCTTTCTAGGGTTTTCGAAAATTGCTAGGGTTTTCTAGAAACCTTCTTGACCTTCTTGATCAATTAAACATATCTTGTATATCTTGTTTACATCCCAACAGGTACAAAACCTTCGATATACATTTCTGTGTATAAACCCATTGCAGATTGCATGTTTTTTACTTTACTATAACCGTCAATTAATGTAGAATAAGTAACCATATTGAACTCCACATCGTTGACCATTATTTGACCACATAATTCGAAAGCATTGACCATGTTTCCAGTTTTGGAAAACCCGTTAATCAGCGCATTGTACACTGCTGCATGCTGCATTGTACAATAAGTGAAAGCATCATTTGCAATACCGGATATTTCCATTTCTGACGAAAAATTAACTGCTGCAGAAAAATTGCCTTCTTAGCATGCCCATCAATTAAATAATTATAAACATATGAATTAGGAATCTCACCGAATTTAATCATCTGACCGCAACAACTTTCAGCAGATAGAACACTACCCATTTTACGAAATGTATCGATTAAGATACCAAAATGTGACAAGATTAGGAATCAAACCAGATATCCATATTTCTTTGTAACGCCTTAAAAATATTTGACATTAAATTATTACCTTTTTTTTATTAAATAATTAAGAGTTATTTATCTAAATGAGATTATACGTGCAACTACTATGTAATTATGTGAGTAAATAAATATGTGGCCTGTTGATTAAAATAACCGGAGGGTTATTTAATTTGTGTGCGTGATGTCGTGATTAATTATGAGGTTAATTAATTACTACCGTGACATTAAACCCCGAGCCCGTCAAGAGGACGGTTGTTGTACGCGAGTTCTTGGGAAGGCCGGCCTTTGGCCAAGGTCTTATCTTTTTAGTTAACGTTTCTTTTTTTTTAGTCCATGCTTCTATTTTTTTTAGTACGTGCTTCTATTTTTTTTAGTTCATGTTCTAACATTCTAGCCCGATCGAGATTCTATCTAGCCAAAAAGGGTTCGGCAAGTAAGAGTAAAACCCGAGAGGTGGACGTTCATGTAACGACCCGAAATTTGTAAATAAATAAATTGTACAAAAATATGATAAATAAGGATAAATCGTTTAAGGAACGTAGGAACTGGTTTCGTGTCATTTGGACACCGTACGAGAAAGTTATGAGCGAAACCGGGTCGAGCCAAAGATCAAAAATTGCAGCCTTAGCTGCTCAAGAAGTTCACGGCGTGAACAATAGTTCACGATCGTGAACTTGGCCCAGCTAATCAGACCATCAGGCGCGAACTACTTCCCAATCAGGTCCCGATCGCGAACTCTGCGTGCGTGAAGAAGTTCACGACGCGAACTTGTTCACGATCGTGAACTTTTCCCGACACCAGCATTTAATTCGGGAATTCTCATTTATCACACACATAAACCCTAGTTTTTCCCTCTCCTTGTGTGTGAACGATTTTTGAGTGTAAGGTGTCGTTTGGAGCTCAATCTTCATAAAATCTTGGAGATTCTTGCTCATATTTGAAGATCAAAGGTAAATCTTCATTCCTCTTGTGTTATAAGTCATAGATTTAAGTAGGGAAGCTTGAATCATAAACCCTAGTTAAGGATTTGTACATAAATGGTTAAATGGAAGTATTATAACTTAGATCTATGGTATTTTAACTAGGAAAATGTATTCATGATATGAATCTATGAAAAGATGGTGATTTATGAAATTAGGGTTTTGGTAACTTTGGGAAAATGGTGCTAGTAATTGACTAGTCATAGATTATATAGTTAGTATTGATGATTGATGCAAGCCATTGTATTGGTTTGATAATAGGTGATTGGTTGAAGGATTGAGGCATTCAAATCTTGAGAAGTGAGATTGGTGTTCAAGAACACGAAATTGGTTAAGCTTGGCTAAGGTGAGTACATGTGAACTTTCAAAACTGAGTACATAGTTAGTAAATATTTTATGATTAAATGTTTTTATCGAGTCTTTAAGTAATTTAGTTATTTATGTGATTTATGACGAATTGATTACATGATGATGAAATGATTAACTGAATGTGAAATGATGGAGCTATAGGCTCATAATGATAAGAGAAAAGTGATGATGATGATGATGTTGTTGTCCCTAGGGCCGTAGTAGATTGGAGGCATTCTGGTTATTACGGTACCTTTAGGTTAGTGGTAGATTGGAGGCATTCCGATTGCCCAATACCTAAGAGTCCCGGTAGATTGGAGGCATTCCGGTTACCGTGGATATGATGGTCTTGATAGATTGGAGGCATTCCGATTATCTTGACATTGGCCAAATGATGAAAGTAACGAAGTGACCCAAACGAACCTAGTAATATTATTTTAAGTTTAAATGATATTATTTGACTAGTTGTTTATCGGGTCTAAAACCCATGTATCTCACGAGTCAATTTTGTCTCACGTACTATGTTTGTGTTTTTGCTATGTACTCAGGTTCGGGATCGAAGATCTAGGAGGCCCGTTTAGAAGAGGCCTTGTTGAGATTAGCTCGGTGTTGATGATTAGAGTCCTTATCCTATGGTTAAGATATAATTTGTAACACCGTTTTTGTAAACTCTGATAATCTCGAACAAGAAAGCTTTTCATTTTTGTAAAACCGGTATTTGACACCGATACGATATTATGTATTTTGGATTAAATGTTATTTAAATATTATTTTGAAAATTGAGGTGTTACAACTTGGTATCAGAGCTATAGTTTAAGTGAACTAGGTTGAGTTGACCATCCTAGACTTAAACTGAGCTAGTAGGACCGTAGGTTCCATAGGATACTTATGAAATGACTATTGAGACCTTAAGTGTAGGTTCGATATGGTTGACCTTAAGGGAATAGGTCATGTTTGTTGTGGAACGGTCAATGCTGCCGTTACTTTGATAAATTGACTTCTTAATGATTGATGTCTTATTATAGCAAAATGGTGAGAACTAGAAGTGCAAGAGGCCCACTCGATTAAGGGCAAGATTCGAATAACATTGTTGAACCAGTATTTGGCCCTCCACCTCGTGACGAAGTGGAGAATTCGGGTGTTGAAAGGAACACTCACACCCCGGTCACCGTAGAACACCTCCAAACCATGTTCAACCAAATGAGGGACATAGTGAACGAGGATGTGAACCGAATCCTCAATGAGCATAAGGCACGTGAAAGGCGGGAGGAATCTCCACCCCGCACAAAGAGCAAGTCAAGTAGCGTTGCTCAAACCGAGAGGTCTTCGACGGAAGAAGAGGAGAGTGACCCCGAGCCGAGGGAAAGGAAGGGGTGCACGTACAAGAACTTTGTGGCCTTTAAGCCCGATAACTACTATGGTAGCTCCGAACCAAAAGTCACGATTCGTTGGATCCGTGATACCGAACAAGTCCTTGATGCTAGTAAATGCAAGGAAGGTGATATGGTGATTTATGCTTCTCGGTTGTTGAAGGATGAAGCCCTCGTGTGGTGGGATACCTTGTATGAAACATTGGGAAAAAGGGCGATGTACAAGATGACGTGGGATGAGTTTGTGAAACGGTTGAAGGCAAAGTTTTGCCCCGAGAGAAATTTGGAGAAACTTCAAGAAGAGTTTGTTCATTTGAAGAAAGGTAGTTTGAGTGTCGATGAGTACACTAAGAAGTTCACAGGATTAATCCCGTTTGTGATCAAATTGTATCCGGATGAGAGATCCCGGATTGTTCGGTATGCCAATGGACTCCCGTGGGAGTATGAGTTGGAAGTGAAGAGGGCCGCCACACTATATGAGGCTATTAGTGCGGCGAGGAATGTGGAGGAAGTGGGCCAAAGGAGAATCAATGAGAGGCCAAAGTTTGAAAAGTTTGAGAAGAGGAAGTTTGAGGGGAGCTCGGGTTCAGTGAAGAAAGGAAAGTTCACCCCGACATTCTCTAGGCAAGCAAGTGTGGGTGCTTGTAAGAAGTGTGGCAAAGACCACAAAGGAGAATGTTTGGCGGATTCGAAATCTTGCTTCAAGTGTGGAAGGCCGGGGCATATGGCAAGGGATTACCGGGCCAAACCGTTGGATGAAATCGAGTGCTATTCGTGCCATGAGAAAGGGCACTATAGCAATGCATGCCCGAAGAAGGGAAGCGAGACCATGGTGTCGACCGCTCAAAAGAAAGCGGAGCCGACAAAGGTCAAGGGACGGTCCTTCCAACTTACCCGGGATGAAGCCAAGGAAGTCCACGATGTTGTTTCAGGTACCCTACTCGTAAATTCTATTCCCTCCCGGATCTTATTTGACTCGGGTGCTACTTATTCATTTGTGTCGCATGACTTTGTTGTGGTGTTGAATGTGCCGTTAGAACTTCTTGATGAAATTTATGATATAGAAATTGCGGATGGTAAAACCTCCATAGTTCAACATATGTGTCGAGATTGTGAATTGGAAATAGACAGAAAAAAGTTTAAGGTGAATTCATTACCCATGGAAATTGCGGGTTTTGATATAGTTATAGGTATGGATTGGTTGGGTGAGAATCAAGCAAAGATTTTATGCGGGAAAAAGATAGTCTTAATTAGGACTCCCGACAACGAAAAAGTTTATGTGTATGGTGAGAGACGACACCATTTGCCATGTCTTATGACCGCGGTTAAAGCTAGGAAATGTTTAGCCAAAGGATGATCCTTTTTAGCATATGTGTTAGATGGAAGGAAAGAGAAGAAGACGGTGGAAAATGTAAAGGTGATTCAGGATTTTCCCGAGGTATTTCCCGACGATTTACCGGGATTGCCACCGGAGAGGCAAGTAGAATTCCGTATTGATTTAGTTCCGGGAGCGACGCCGATAGCTCGTGCTCCATACCGATTGGCTCCCACCGAAATGCGGGAATTGATGTCCCAATTGCAAGAGTTGCTCGACAAAGGATTTATTCGTCCTAGCTCGTCTCCATGGGGTGCGCCCGTATTGTTCGTTAAGAAGAAAGACGGTTCAATGAGAATGTGCATCGACTACCGAGAATTAAACAAGATGACTATTAAGAACCGATACCCGTTGCCTAGAATCGACGACTTGTTTGATCAACTTCAAGGTGCCGACTGTTTCTCGAAGATCGATTTGAGGTCGGGTTACCATCAAGTTCGAGTAAAAGAGGGAGATGCCGAGAAGACGGCGTTTCGTACATGTTATGGACATTACGAGTTTTTGGTAATGCCATTCGGGTTGACTAATGCACCGGCCATTTTTATGGATCTTATGAATCGGGTTTGCAGACCATTCCTCGACAAGTTTCTTATCGTATTTATTAACGATATTCTTATTTATTCAAAAACCGAAGAAGAACACGAGAGTCATCTAAGACAAACGTTAGAAGTGCTACAACGAGAGAGATTGTATGCTAAGTTTTCTAAATGTGAATTTTGGATTCGAGAAGTCCAATTCCTTGGTCATGTCGTGTCCCGAGAAGGATTCAAAGTTGACCCGTTGAAGATTGAAGTGGGAACCGCCACGAACTCCAACCGAAGTGAGAAGTTTTCTCGGCCTTGCCGGATAGTACCGTCGATTTATTCAAGACTTTTCTCGAGTGGCGACACCACTCACATTGTTGACCCGAAAGAGTAGTGAGTTCGTGTGGGGAGAAAAACAAGAAAATGCATTTTCCATATTAAAGGAAAAATTGTGTAACGCCCCAGTTCTCACGTTACCCGAAGGGATGGAAGACTTCGTCGTGTATAGTGATGCTTCACATAAAGGTTTGATTGTGTTTTGATGCAACGAGGGAAAGTGATTGCCTACGCCTCGAGACAACTAAAGAATGCGGAAGAAAGGTACACGACTCACGATTTAGAATTGGCGGCGATAGTGTTTGCTTTAAAGTTATGGAGACACTACTTATATGGTACGAGGTGTACGTTATATACGGATCACAAGAGTCTTCAATACGTTTTTACTCAAAAAGACTTAAATATGAGGAAAAGAAGATGGATCGAATTGATACAAGATTATGATTGTGAGATTGTTTACCATGCGGGGAAGGCCAACGTGGTAGCCGACGCCTTGAGCCGAAAAGTATATGAAAAGCCGAATAAAGGGAAGTTAACAAGTATTGACGTAGTCTCGAGTATAGTAGAACGAATCAAGAATGCCCAACGGGAAGTGATGGGAAAAGATGAGTTAAGGCAAAAGCGTTTGGGAAAGAACCAACATTTTGTGGAAAACAAGCAAGGGTTGAAAACCGTTGGTGGTCGAATATCGGTTCCCAAGTTCAGGGGTACCCGAAAGGAGTTACTAACCGATGTTCATAAGTCTAAGTATTCGATCCACCCGGGAAGTACGAAAACGTACTTTGCCATTTTGCGGACCATTTTGCGGACCATTTTGCAGGCCATCTCAAAATGTACTTTGCCATTCGATCTCTAATCTCATGTGAAATTTTAAGGTCTTACTACGAGGCCAATATAAAGATAGTTTATAAAAAAAATGTATGAGCACAATTTTAAAAAAAGAAAAGGTCTTGATATTTTTCATTTAATATATATGTAACTAACTACATGAAATTTAAATATTTTAAATTTTTAACTTCGTTAAGGATGTGACTTGAAAGAATTAAAAAGATTCAAATTGCAACCAAACGGGGTGCCCTAGTGGTAAGAGTTTGATCTTCATTGGCGTAAATGCTTGTAGGTCCCAAGTTCAAATCTCACTCGGTGAAAAATAAAATAACCCCTTGTGGCCACGAAGGTTCACCTGCGCGGACTCCAGACTATCTGCAAAGCGGTTGGTCTCCCTGGGATTAGTCGGCCCGCAAAATGAATCGGAACGGAGGATAAAAAAAACGATTCAAATTGCAAAAGACACCTCCATATGTAAACCAAGGGACTTTTCTTATTCACATATCTAGAGCCAAAATCAAATTCCAACAATACCGTGATGGTCAAGGTAGAGCAAATGCTTGGAAGATGCTTAAAAGTTTGTAAGCTAGTTGCAGCAAGTCAATGCACGCCTATATGAAAGGACACACAGGTCACGAGGAGAGGACCTAATATAGTGTACGGGGTTGCTCGTGCAACTCCTGAAATTATTTTAATATCATTAAAAGGAAATTTTAATAGTTATATTTCCTTAATTATATATTAATCAACCCATCTATCTTTAATCATTGCCCTAAAAGCAATGGTTAGCAAATCTTATTATTAAAATAATATTAAATCTTGTAAAATTTCTTTTGTTAATATAAGTGAAATCCCTGCCCCTGGAAGAAAATGTGAACATGTAACACCACTCATCTTTTCTCGTGGTCCGCCACAGTCTGTCACTACAAAAACACTCAAAAGTCACACCATTCATAACAAATAGGACAAGAAAAATAAGGAGAATAAGAGAAATGGAGAACCAAAAATGGGGTTTCAAGGAAAACAATGAGGTGCTCGATGCTGCAACTTTTACAGTCAGACACATCCTTTCAGCCATTATTGAAGAAATTGATGAAAAAACAAGTGGGAAACAAATGATCCATCTGGGACATGGCGATCCGTCTGTTTATCCGTGCTTTCGAACATCTATAGTTGTTGAAGATGCGTTAGTTGAAGCCATTCGATCTGCTAAATTCAACTGTTATGCTCCTGGAGTAGGAATTGATCCTGCAAGACGGTTTATTTATTTCCCTGATTTTTTTTTTTCAATTTTTACACCAGAAGTTTTATCATGATATACATGTTTTTCAGCAATCCGGTTCCAATGGGTTCGGTACGGGTACGGGTTCGGAATTCTAGTTCTATATCTCATCTCTATATACAAGTGTCCAAATCAAAGGACGAGATATTTCATATGTCAATGAGTAGAAAGATTTAGTGCGAAGTAATACAATTTTATTTTTAAAACGTTCAAATTAAAACAGGGCGGTTGCTGAGCATCTTTCGAGAGATCTTCCTTATAAATTAACAACTGATGATATTTTCCTTACGGTTGGAGCAAACCATGCTATTGAAGTTTTACTGAAGGTTCTTGCTCAGCCTGATGCCAATATACTTTTTCCAAGGCCTAATTATTCATTATATGAAGCTCAAAGCAAATCTCAGCAGCTTGAGGTTAGACATTTTGATCTCCTTCCAGAGAAAGGTTGGGAAGTTGATCTTGATGGTGTCAAATCATTGGCTGATGATAAAACTGTGGCGATTGTTCTCATCAACCCTGGAAATCCGTGTGGAAATGTTTTCACATATGAGCATTTGAAAAAGGTATGATAATATTGTTCCTTGTAACTTGATTTACTTTTACCCATCACAAATAATATAGTTTCTAGCGTTTCAAAATAAGTGATACATTTTTCATTTTAACAATTTTAAAATAGATGATACAGTTTGATAATTTAATGGTAGGGTTCACATGTACCCACTAACAGCACAAGGTGTGGTCATGTTATGGTCGTGTTAAAACAAAATTGTTGTGGTCATGGCGGTATGTTATACTCCCTCCGTCCCTGTTACGATCCCACATCAGTGGAATTATAAATCAAATTGTGGCTTATAAGTCTAGGTGTCCCCTCATCCTTCATGCTAGCTTTTGGGAGTGAGTTTTACACTTAGGTTTAAGGCATCGTGCGAGCGTGATGTTATTACCAAGGATCTCACCACTAACTATCTCCTAAAAACTTGTGACATATAGAAATGAATCTTTTTTGTGTGGACGAAGGGAGTATGATTTTTATGCCTGAAAATTGTGTTTAACATGACTCTAACATGCTAACACCAAACCTTGTGTACGTTAAAGCTATGTTAAACCCATGTTACAATCCAAAACCCTATAACATGGATATAACATTCATCCACACCTTATGCTCTAACAAACTATCTTTCTTAGCCTAGTGAAATGATCATTTTACCTTAATTTTACTTTTAATATCATTCACATCACTTTATTTTATTAAAAAGGTGACAAACTATCCAATTTAATATATTTTAACGCTTATTATAATTTTTTGTCTGAAAAACAATGAAATCAAAATTGTATCACTTATTTCGAGGAAGTGTGATGTTATGTGGTGACATTTAAATAATTTTTCATGACCATTATTATTGTTTGTTTTCTTTTTTCCAAACAGATTGCTGAAACAGCAAGAGAACTTGGGATTTTGGTGATAGCAGATGAAGTTTATGGTTATCAAGTTTTCGGAGATAAACCATTTATCCCAATGGGGGTGTTTGGAAACATTGCACCAGTTGTAACACTTGGAACATTATCAAAAAGATGGATTGTTCCTGGTTGGCGTTTTGGTTGGATAGCAATTACTGATCCTAATCACATTCTTCGGAAAACTGGGGTCTTTTTCTATTTCCATTTATTTTAATCACAACGTACAACAAAAGTGCACTATAACTCAACAAAATAAATTATCATTAAAAAAATAATATTGTATTTTAGCAGTAGATTAGGATTTTTCTTTAAAGAAAAAGTCAAAATTACCATTAAAACTAATAAAAATTGAAAAGGTAAAAATACAAAATCAATCATAATATTGTCCAAATATTTACCTACATATATATATAATAGGGCCTCAAGTAAAGTTCAATAAATACTCACACAAAATAGTGCATAATAAATATTTAACCCTTTTGTGACATAATCTTTTCATAACGTGCCACCAACCCATTTAGTTCTTATATAAAAAAAATATTATTTTAAAAGTATGTAAATACTAGAAAATTTTCTAAATCTGGTCTAAAAATTAAACCTTTTTTGTTCTTCAAGATTCATTTTTTATTTATGATATATCAGCCTAGTTTTAACCCGCTAACCCACCACCTGTTATGCTAAATGGGTTGGGCTTGGGTATGGCAAGAAATTGTAAAGTTTGGGTTAACTGATTCCAATCTAAACGCCACCCCTAATTTTCCCCATGTCTTAATTATATTATTAGATTGCTGCTTCCATAAAGAGTTTGCTCGAATTAACAGCGGATCCCCCGACTATTATTCAGGTATAATGATTAATAAATAGTCCATAATCTTTTTCAAAGAGTGAATTAATTTGATTATTTATCGATCGAATAAACAATCTGATCCAGGCAGCAGTTCCTCATATCATGGAGAACACACCAGACTCTTTCTTCTTGAATATCAACAACTTACTAAAGGAGTCAGCAGACATGTTGTTTGAGAGACTTAAGGAAATCATATCGTTTCTTGAATGCCCACACAAACCTGAGGGTTCAATGTTCACTATGGTAATCAAAGTCATTTTATTTTTATATGAAGCAACTAAATTTTGTCCAAAAAAAGTTGTTAAAATTTATCAAAATTTGCGTTTAATTATGATGTATATATAGGTGAAGTTAAACCTATCAGCCTGTGGTAGATGATGCAGACTTCTGTATGAAGTTGGCCAAAGAGGAGTCCATAATTCTTTTTCCAGGTAAAACAGAACCTACATAACCAATATTTTACATTACCAAATATGCAGTTAGTCGAATATACAGTTGACGTAAAATGAACATGCAGTTTAATCTCAACCATGGATCATCTAGATCTAAAGATTGAGATTTGTTCTGTATATAAGGCTAGTTTTGTTCTATAATTAAGTATGTATTGTTTTTTATGATAATTATATTGTAGGATATGCTGTTGGTTTGAAGAACTGGGTTAGAGTGAGTTTTGCAGCACAGCCAAAAGTACTTGAAGATGCAATTGGGAGGATTAAAGGGTTTTGCTTAAGACATGCAAAACGTTTAACTAATTAGTGATAATTAAAATATGTCAATTGCCACAAGGTTCATTAATAAATATATCTTGTGGAGTGTAGTATTTTGTATTCTGCATGTTTTGGAATTCTGATATTTTATACAGCTACATAAATCACACTACCTAGTAGTTGAATTTACATCACCGTTGCAAACTGATCAATTAACAATAGATCACTCACATCACAAGCAGAATAAACTAATAATAAGAAAAATCATTAAAACATTACAGAAACAATGATAGATCAATGGATATAATCTGGAAAAAAAAAACAGGGAGAATATAATATTTCATGAACTTATCAAGCGAAATCAGTACATGTTTGTATCCATTCAAAATTTCCGCATCATCACAAGTCCTTATTGCAAGCTGATTCAGTTAACAAAACCAAACATTAGTTTCATGATATAATACTCTTTTCTACTTGTTCATGTTGACTTTAAAGGTCAAACATTGTTTCTTTTTAGGTCAACCAAGGGCACAATAGGCAGAAAATGGTATTACACAACTGTCAAACAAAAAGCACGATTTCTGAAGCATATTTAATTCTAACTATAAGAAATATGTAAATGTACAAAAATTCCAGAAACAGGTTGAAATTTCTGCATGATGGGAATTGATATATCCTTGAATTTTATGGAAATTGTAGTCCAAATATAATAAAATACAAGTTACAATATTTTGTAGTTAATTAAAAAGTAATTATTAGGTCTACCAAGTTATCCTTCATTAGCTTGATAAGATCTTCAGCTAGTATCATCATCGCCTACAAACGAAGCAAGTGCAACTTATCAAAACAATATTGTAGGCGGATTTGGTAAAAAGAATATAAATTTATTAATCCTAAATTATAATAAATATAGCATGTACTCAAGGATAAATTATTCACCATCTTCAGAAACCACAGACAGTGTGAGGCTTTTTGTATGATTAAAAAGTCAGTTTTCAGAATTCCGATATTTAAATTTAAAATTAAAAAGTGGGGTTTCTCTTTCTTTTCCCTTAAAAGACCAATTTGAACACATATTCTAATTTTCAAGAAAGCTGCCACATTTTAGAACGCATAGAAATTGCTGGAGATCAAGAAACAAGTGAAAATATTTATCATGAGTTTTGAACTATCAGTTTCTGACACTGATATGATATTACACTATGAGTACAAACCGTTAGAAGTTACAGTAACTATAACAAAGAAGTCCAAATAAATATGTTCAATTTTAACTAATTACCATATGATATCACTCCCAATATTCTTGAAACAACAGATAAACTTCAACTATTATGACGAATAATGTCCAATTTCCAACTACAAACTGATAAGTGATACCAATTCTTCAAGTATTATTTCACACAATCTTTATATAATCAGCTTAAATTGACATTTATCTCTCACTTTATATATATACAATCAAGCTGTGATCAAAACAGTATTGGACAATGGACAGCCTAGACTATATGAACATGATTGAACTACAGTTCAACTACCTAGAATAAATCTATTAATTTATTATTGTTAGGTCTTCCCTTTTAATGGATCATAATACCTACAGAAAAACAGAATGCTAAAACTGAAACTGAACGTGATGAACTTTGATTACCTTGAGGAAGCCAACCGTAACCCTGGCGGGAGAGAGTGAGCATAGATGTCATCAACGCCGAAGCAGTGACCGTATGAAACGGTTGCATCGTTTCCAAGCAAAAGCTCATTTCAACTGGACACCTTCAATCACCAACAATAAAACATAAATTTTATCGCAATCGTTATTGGAAGCTATTAACATAATCAAATTAGTGAGCATGATTTCTGTATCACCTGAAAATGCGATGAGAAATAGGTTTTGTTGTTGTGAATCGAGAGGAAAAGGGAGAGGCGCCTGCTTTGCACTTGGCTTCGGAGGAGACTCTCGTGGCGGCGTTGCGGACGGAGGTTGACCGTAGAAACGATCGGGCAGCGGCGGCGCCGGACATCTTTTTTATTCTGTGAAGATTGGATCTGAGTGAACCGAAATTGAGTCGGGAACTCGGGGGAATCAAATCCCCTGCTTAAACCTTTCGTATAGAAATTTTCATTTTGCACCCTTCACGTATTCATAATTAACTTTTGATACCCCAATGATATTAGCATTCTTTTCGATTTTAATTAAAGTACTAATTAAATCAAATGCAGACAATTTCATATAAGGAAGTGTAAGTATTACATTGTTTACGAATATAATTTCATATTAGTTCCATAAATAAATAAATTTATTTATTGTTTGTTTGGAAGTCAAACATTTAATCTGCGATAAACAAAAATATTAATATGGACATGTAATATGAGATGCAAAAGAATATTTTATTTGACACTATAGTATAGATAATGTTCATATACTTAAGTTCATTCATGCATTCGCGGTGATCAAATTTAGAGACCATTCAACAAATCAAATAATGAATTTGAAGAAAGAACAATACGGTGAAGCGGTACTTGTTGTAGGGTTAAGCATAACATCGGCGAGTAAAATACTTGCGATGTGTAACAAGTCATGTGGTTACACATATATAGTTTATTATGCTTTGGGTAATAGTTTCTCGCTCTTGCCTTTAATCATTCTCTTAAAAGGTGTTGGTTAATATCTTTGATGATTTAGAGATTTAAATGACATTAAAGGTATGTATGTTACATTTACTAACCGAGCACACAAAAATCTCATTGGTTGTTGCCCAATGAGATTTTGACACGCAAGTTATGAAAGAGGACTTACTAGCAGTTATACAAACACTCAAGTTGAATACTTAAAAGCAAGTAATGGTTGTATTTCTTTCGAAGGACCTACTCGCTTCCATTGTTACTTACTTGTTTTAACGATCTCTTGCTTGTGGTGTTGAAGTAAAGTGAAGCATAGACACTTAATCAAGTTTTTACTTTAGAGATATTGTATTTTGTTTACGCAATAAAACTTGCAACTTTTTAGTACATTCTAATAAGAATTAAACAATTGAAAATTTACTAATTGTGTTAAATGTTTTAAGCAAGTGTATTCACGCCCCTACAACTTTCAAACTAATATATTGTTGTTTTTACAAAAATGAGTTTTAAATAGTTTAAAAACATTGATATTTTGGCTTTATGGAAATAAAAAAAGGAAGGATAATTTTCGATTATAGCCGCCATGGCCCGTGATCTACTAACCATTCAAGCTTCCACAATAGCTTCAAAATCCACTTTTTTGTTAATGGCAGGGTTATAGCAATGAAGATCAAGACTAAGTCCCGAGTAGGTGGAAGTATGGACTTGCTTAAATAATGATTTGGATGAGGATGCAACATATGACCACGCTAGAAGATGAAATTGCTTCCAATTTGGAAGCAAATATACACAATGAAGAATTCAAACTTGGAATATCACCTCAACAAAGAAGATGACGAAGAAGATTGTGAAACCGAATATGCGACGTAATCATTACTATAATCATTAACTTGGTTAGCCAGCGGATATATGAGTAGTACAAAAATCATACTAGTTAACATTTTGTTGTAAATCAAAGATTTATAGAGTCATAAAACCTGGGAACTCACCAACCTTTGTTGACACTTTTTCTAATATGTTTTCTGAGGTATTGAGATTGAAGCATTTAGCATGGCGTTTACACATATCCGATTATCATAATTTGAAAAAACATTTGTCTTTACTTTTAAGCATGAAGTCCATATATCGAATAAAAATCTTATTTATCAATTTATTCAATACATTTGTAGTGAATCATTCACTTTTAGCTTGTAGACGTGTAACAATTATAAACCCATTTTAATGCTATGTTTTAGTATTGAACGAATGTTAGGATTATTGTATAAGTCACATGTCCGCTATTCAACAAAATCAATTTTGATGGAGTGTGATAATTAGCTTATGTAGAACCCTAAAACATGAAACCTTTAATCAATCCAAAAAATATCACCTCATAAGTTTGTTTCAATTAGGGCTAAGAAACTTATTGAGCATGATATATGCACCTTCATTTAGGGCTAATAAAACGCCCCAAAAAACAGCAGATCGAGTAGCAGGAAACCTGACGTATCTGAAGAAAACCTACGGTGTGGGGACGACGAACGATGATCAAGTTCCACGAATCTTCTTTCTGGAGAATGTAGACCATTAGTGGAGAAGATGAACGGCCAATTAGGGTTTTCTGAATGTAGATGGAGAAGAAGAGGTTGGTCGGAGGTTGTGACAGGCAGATGAGGCGGTGGCCGGCAGGTGTAGGTTCATGTGTTTGTTGAGAACGTTCAAAAGCTCGAGATTAGGGTTTTTTTGTGTATGATGTTGATTCCTGACTCTTCCGGATCGTCGGAACGTTCGGCTTCCGTCCAAGAACCTGCGTACAACCACGAGGGGAACCCTAGTCAGAAGTCTTACGAGGGTTACCTCGTAAAGACACTCCGACGCTCAAGTCAGTATTTGAGTTATGGATTAAGTAAATGTAACCATGTAATCAACTGTATCGAAGGGTATTTAATGGAGTGAGGGTGTTAAGAAGAATTGAATGCGAGTTGTGAGTTAAGTCATACCTCTGATAAACACCGAACACGTACATTTATATGCTTGAACAGGTGGGAGGAGATCCTCTGTCTTGTGCGGGAAAACTTGCGACACCCTTATATCCTCCGAACAATGTTTCATGCCGGAGCCTTTTAACCAACGGTTCATAAGGAGACCTTGACTATATCGGTCTGTCAACGCCGTTCGCATTAAATGCGCATGTTGCGTGGCGCCGTCTTCCCCAAATTCCGCTACACTCTATCAGACTTATTGGAACTTGTTTTACTTTCGTCGTTACATGCGTTGCTTATGATTCTTCGTACATGTCTTACGTGTCATGCAAAGAACGCTCCGGAGATGAAGCATCTTCTAGTCGTTCCGGGAAGGTGGTAAACCTTATTAAGTCCCCTTAGTTAAAAGTGAATTATTTTGTAACTAATTTGTTTTAACTAAACGATCACAACTGTTTATTTCGAAATTTTATTACCGTTGGGAAAGTTACCGTTACGCGTCAATTTTCCGACCGTTGGGGCTTTACCCCGAAGGTTCTTGCGCCTCTTGGTATTCTGTTCCTATATATACGTTACTTAAAATCTCTTTTGTTTGTTCGTTATTTTATCTCCCTTTCTTCTTAACCTTTCCTCTGCTGTATCCTTTTCTCGACCTTTCCTCTGATATATCCTCTTCCCCCTTTTCTTTGATCATCACTAACTTTAGAGAATCATGAAAAAAGATAGGCAGATCAAAGAGAAAACTGAAAAAACCCCAAAGGCTAAGCGGACTGCGTTAAATACTTTTTGTACACTCAAAGCTTCTGATCTTCCTCAAATTATCAACGATTATCATGACGATCCCCGATTCGACATTCGTCTACCCGGCTAAAGTGATACTATCATGTCTGCGCCTGAGGGGTATGAACCAATCTACTCTCAATTTCTTCTTGGAGGACTCCGCTTCCCTATTGACGATTTCATCCTTACTGTTCTTCAAGATTTTGGCCTCCACCTTGCTCAACTTTCGTCCAATGCCTTGCGCAAAATTATTGGGTTTATCATGTTGTGTCGCTCTCTTGGAATTCCTTTGTCCGTCAAACTATTTCGGTATTTCTATATTGCCACCGGTCGGGGGGATTGGGCTAGCTTCGCACATCGCATGGGTCAGACTGAATGTGTTTCTGGGTTAAAGGACTCAATTCACGATTGGAAATTTGGTTTTTTTATGTGAAACAGGAAGCATTCCGCGGAGTCAACCTATCGTGGGGAAAAATCACTGGAAGACCGTCCGATCCTCTTCCGGATCTGTCCGGTGCAGAAACGGAGCATGTGAACAAACTATCATCTGTTAGGTTCGAATGGGAGGTTCCGGATGAGATCTTCCTTGGGATGGCAGACTTAAGCCCCTTTTATTTGAGTCAAAACGTTCGCCCGATCTGGCGACTAGATGGTAAATATGTTTCTTTGTTGAAGCGACTTCAGATGGATAAGAGCACGCCTCCCAAAGGTGAAATTTCTGTTGCAAGCGGTCCAATAACCCCCTTTCTTCCTCCCCCTGACCATATTGTCAGTTCCGAGGAGACCCCTGAGTTAGAAAGGTCTGGAGGAGCATCCGAAGCAGGCGATATAGTTGTTCAAGGAATTGATCTCGACCCAATTACCGGTACAGAACTTGCTATTGAAGGTGCCGCGCTCCTGGAAACTCAGTCAGAGCTTCGCAGGCCTCGCAGGAAAGCCGTTCGTATGAGAAAAACTCAAGAAGACGTTCCAGCCTCTGCCTCTAAACGTCAAAGAGCATTTTTAGAAGGTAGTACCCCCTTCCTTATTAATACCTGTTCCTTCATTCTCTATATATAAATTGAAGATAACAGTTAAACATATACGTGTGTCCTATGTCACAGATTTGTCGGATGATGTGATTGAATCGGATGTTCCTGCTCCGGGGGCTCTGAAGGTAACTGAGAACTTGGTTGTTTCATTTACGCCAGCGTCTTTGATCCTTCCCCCGACTGTTACTGTTGCTGCATCAGAGATCCAGACCAAACCGGTCATACCACAAAGACCGCCTTTTGTTTCCTCAAGTTCTTCTGATTTAGCAATTTTTGGTAATCGAATGCTCATATTAGGAACCAGGTCATCTTCTATGGCTCGGAGCGCCTATTCTTCTCAATCAACCGGCAGTCAATCATCTTTACCTCCTCCTCCGCCTCCAGGTTTGTTATCTTGAATTACATATTTCGCTCCTCCCTTTCTGAGTACTAACTTTAGATAAAAATGCAGATTCCGCCCGCACCTTGAGCTCAGAAACTCTCATAGCGATTTCTACTACGGAAGTGCCTCCTCCTATCTCTACATTTGGTACCTTAAGCGTTCCGCCGAGGCCCCCACATACTGCCGTTACTTCCCAACCAGCGGTTACCCCTGTTATGCCGACACCCATTCCTATCGCCAAAGATTTGGGTGAATCATCTGGGGATGAAACTCTTCTACGGGTGAAGTCTCAACTCCTGGGAGCTATCGATATGCTAACGGAGTTACAAGCCCGGAACGTTCAACGCGAGAAGGTTTCTCGTGATGTTGAATCCAAGTTCACCCAAATTAGTCAATTGATGGAGCGTTGCCAGTTCTTATACGATAAGGATGTAGAGAGCAAAAAACAGTTGTCCGACTCTCATGCCTTGCTGTTGTCTGAAAATGAAGGACTTAAGAAACAAATTGCTGATTACTCCTCCCGTATGTCTGAGAAGGAGAAACTGGTTTCCTCTCTTGAGGAGCAACAACAATCTTCCTCAGCAAGGATCGCCGAACTTGAGGCCTCCGCCGTTGAAATTGAATCCAATAACGAATTACTAAAAAAGGAGATAGAGGAAAACAAAAGGGTTGTTGGTATGAGGGACCAGGAGCTTCAGTGGTTACTTCAAAAAGGGATATCCGGGATGGTGCAAGTGTTTCTAACTTCGGATGAGTTCGTGAATCGTGATGCAAGTGTCCAAGAAGAAAGTGTGAAGCTCAGCCGTTATCAGGGATGTTTGGACACACACAAGGAGTATGCGAATTTGCTTGGTTCCAGCCCACTATTACACAATCACCCTGACGCTGAAGACAACATTATGGCCCTTTTTGGTCAATTGGTTGCTCCTGACTACGAGCTCCTTCAGACTCTTGAGGGTGGGGCGATAGGTCTGGACGAGATCAGGAGCCTAGTTCACAAGCTTCCGTCTGGACCAGAGGGGGTTGGCGAGAGTTCCGGAACCGGAGCAGCTCCTTAGCTTATGTCTGTTGTGTTCTTCTTTTGTTATTATAGGCGTAACTCCTCCTATCTTTTGTATGGTTATATGATTGTCTGATAGACAATTCAATCTTGTATTTTCCTTATATGTATCGTATTGTAACCCAACATTATATTACATAACTTTGATTAGGCTTTTAATCGTATTTAGTTAAATTATCGTTCCTTTTTTTAGTAGAGCGTCCCCTATTAGTTATGAAAGGAAAAATTCAACTTATTTCGCCGTAATTGTTTCGGTATTCGTCCGAATCAAGGATTAATACCCTTCTGGGTAACAATAACCCTGCCCATAGCTATGAGTTTTGTTTCGTCGTATTTTTTCGTCGTAGATATAGAATTAAGGTACGACTGAATTCTAAAAGACCTTTCTCGAAAGGTTTCGTTAATTAGATAAGGAAAGAAAATACATAGTCGAGGAAATCGTTCCTAACAAAATTCACTCCTCTATGATTCGATAAAAACATTTTAAAATGACAAAAAACTAAAAATGGAACTTCCGCAAGTTCCTGATGTTCCATGTTCTTGGGACTAGTGTTCCTTCCATTGTTTCTAGGATGTAGGAGCCGTTCCTTCTGGACTCCCGAACCCTGTATGGACCCTCCCAATTGGGGCACAACTTCCCCGGCTTGTAGTATAGGCTTGCTTCATTCTTTCTTAGCACCAGCTCTCCTACCTTACAAGCCTTACCTCGGACCTTTTTGTTATAATATTTCTCCGTCATTGACTTGTATATCGCCTTCCGGAACGCGGCGTTCTCCCTTCTTTCATCCACCAAATCTAGATTATACCTGAGTGCTTCTTCGTTCTCTTCTAAGCGGAAATTTTCCACTCGTGGGGATGGTATCATTAACTCCATCGGAACAACTGCCTCCGAGCCATAAACTAGGTTGAACGGTGTTTCTTTCGTCGAACTTCTTGCGGTTGTTCGATAGGCCCAGAGGACACTTTGGAGCTCATCTGACCACCCCTTCCTTGATCTATCCAGCCTAGTTTTGATTCCTTTAACGATCGTTCTGTTAGTCACTTCCGTTTGCCCATTTGCTTGTGGATGCGCTACGGACGTGAAGCTTTGGTAAATGCCCGACTTTCCGCACCAACTTCGGAAAGGGTTACCAGCAAACTGCTTCCCATTATCACTAACTATGGTATGAGGGAGACCGAAACGAGAAATGATCTGTTTCCATACAAACTTTATCATATTCGCTCCTGACACACATGCCATCGGTTCGGCCTCTACCCACTTGGTAAAGTAATCTATTGCCACCACTAGAAACTGCAAACCGCCAGGAGCTTTTGGGAAGGGACCAACGATGTCAATTCCCCATTGGCAAAACGGCCATGGACTATGTATACTGGTCAGTTTCACCGGAGGTACTGTAGGTATGTTTGAATATGCCTGACAGTTTGGGCACCTTCTGACATGATCTTCCATATCCTTCGACATCCGAGGCCAGAAATAACCGGCCCGGAGTAATTTCTGTGTGAGAATCCTTGCTCCGGCGTGTGAACCATAGATTCCTTCATGTACCTCCCTTACCGCCTCTTTACCTTCCATAACATTCAGACATTTCAACCAAGGGATGGTGAAACCTCTTCGGTATAACCTTCCTTCCTTGATGGTATACTTTCCTGCATTGACTCTAATCTTCCTTGCTTCCTTCGGATCATTTGGGAGCACGCTCTCATTTAGGTATTGCTTGATGCGCCTCATCCAACATTCCTCCTCTACTTCTATAGTCACCACTTCTTGTGCCTCCTCTATACTTCGCCTTGGCATTATCTCCACCAGAACTTCCTTAGTGAGATGACAGTACAACACGGACGCCATTTTACTTAAAGCATCTGCTTCCTTATTCTTCGTTCGAGGCCTCGAGGGACCTGGACGACTTTGATTCCTTCGAACCTGGCCATTGCTTCTTTTGCCTTTCTTAAATACAACTTCATGTGGGTTTCTTTAGCTTCATATATTCCGTTTACCTGATTAACGACCAACAGAGAATCCATAAAAACTTCTAGATCTTTTATTTTTAAGTTTCCTGTGAGCTCCAGTCCTGCTAGGAATGCCTCGTACTCTGATTCGTTGTTGGAGCACTTGAAATCGAATCGCAGGGCGTAAGTCACATTCTCTTCATTCGGACCTGTTGTGACAATTCCTGCTCCACACCCATCGGCTCCTGCTGCACCGTCCGTATGCATCTTCCAAGGTTCCCCGTCAGGGACATAATCCCTTTTCACTCCAATCTTGAAACTTTCTTCCGCAATCACCATGGTTTCTTCATCGGGCATTTCTACCAAAAAATCGGCCAAGGCTTGGCCCTTAATGCTGGGTCTTGGGTTAAAGGTTATATCATGCTCCCCTAGTTCTATTGCCCATTTCGTTAACCTTCCGGACCTTTCTGGCTGAAGCAAGAAATTCCTAATTGGTTGATTAGTTAGGATCGTAATACTATGTGCTTGAAAATACCTCTTCAATCGCCTCACCGAATATATCAAAGCCAGAACAAGCTTCTCGATCGTAGCGTAATTAAGTTCCGCCCCTTGCAAAGCCCTACTTATGAAATATACAGGTACTTGCTTCTTTTCTCTTTCTGCAATAAGAACTGAGCTTATTGCCTCTCCGTTGGTGGATAGGTACATTACCAAGGCCTCGCCTGTTACGGGGCTTGCCATGGTAGGAAGCGTTCGGAGGTGTTGCTTTAATCTGACGAAGGCGTCTTCGGCTTCCTGGGTCCATTCGACGTTCCCTTTCTTTGTGTGCCCATGGAGCGTTCTAAAGAAAAGGATAGACTTTTCCGCGGACTTGGCCAGGAAGCGCCCCAATGCCGCCAACTTCCCATTCAAGCTCTGTACGTCCTTCATTGTTCGCGGTGTTTTCATTGTCATCAAACCTTCCACCTTCTCTGGGTTAGCTTGTATGCCTGTTATCGTAACGATATGCCCCAGGAACTTTCCCTTGCTTACCCCAAAAGAACACTTCTTTGGATTGAGCTTCATATTGATCCTCAGAAGCTACAACAGCGTTTCCTCCACATCTTTTATCAGATCTTCAGCTTTTCCACTTTTTATCACCATGTCGTCAACATACACTTCTCTGTTGACGACTTCGTTTCTATCTGCTGCCATACCACGTTTTGATTGCTTGACTGGAATAAACGCCGGGTTGACGTTCAGACGATGTTCCACTACCACTCTTGACACGCCAGTCATATCCTTAGGGCTCCAAGCAAACACATGCTTGTATTTCCTTAGCAGAGCTCCGTACTTAACTTTTCCGGAAGGTCTCTTCCTATACGGACCTTGGTTTCCGGATGTTCCGGATTAACAACGATTTGGACTTCCTCCTGCTCCGTCCAACTATCTTGGTGTGTGATACTATTGCATTCCAACGGCGGCATAGGCATACTCCTGACGGTAATTACACCTTGCTCCGAAGGGAATTTAAGGAGCCCATGAATAGTCGAAGCAATAGCCTGCAGCTGCCACATACCGGTTCGTCCAAGGATGGCATTATATCTGGAAGGGGCCTCTACTACAATGAACTCTGCTAATATCGTTTTATGATAGGAACCTTCCCAGTCAGTTAACATGAAGGGAAGATGAATCTTTCCTTTAGGCCAGACAGACTGTCCGGAAAAACCAATGACCGGGGCGCTAGCGGGTTTCATCAGTGCTTTTATGTCTTCCGGGAACTTTTCGAAACAATGCCCATACATGATATTTGCTGAGCTACCACTGTCAACGTATATACGCCGGACCATCACCTTGGCTATAACTCCAAAAACTACGAGGGGTTCTGTACCTGCGTATCCTTCCGGTACGGGCTCTCCCCTTCCAAACTCCACAGCGGCCCCTTTCCTCTTGTGAATTCGAGACGAAAGTGCCCCACCTTTTTCTATACGGACTCCTGACGTGCCCCCTTCTTCCAGGGCGAATATCTCTGAGTTGTATGCGGCTCTGTGACGGCTACCCCTACCTTTCCCTTTCCTTCTTTCTCCCTTTTGTAACTTTCGCAAGATGCTGTGGTATGCCCCATGATTTTGTGAAAATCACAGTATGCATTGGGATCTCTCGGATACCGTTTTCTCGCCGACCTCTCCTCAGCAGGTCTTCGCACTTCCTGGGCATGGAAAGCTTCCTGTCGGTGAGAATTGTACCGGTCGGCCGGGAATCTCCCTTCGTGCCCTCTTCCCTTATACGAAAATCTTCCTCCTCCTTGTTTATACGAAGCTTTGGACCTTTCTCCGCTCTTGTAGGAGGTTGCCCCCGGTACGCCTTTCTTCTCCTGAGCTTCGAACCGGAGTTTTTCGGCACTCTCCTCTTCCTGTTTGAGAACCTTGTTCACCATATTGATCATATCGTCTGCTTTTACGAAATCCTTTTTTGACAGCTCCCGGAACAACTCTCCCTCTCTAAGACCGTATGTAAAGGCCGCTATGATGAGTGAATCTTCCCGGACAGGCATCCTTCGACTTTGTTCGTTGAACCTTTTAAAATACGATTTATTGGACTCTCCTTCTCGTTGTCTACAAGCCATGATGGATTGAGATTTTTGTTGGTATTTTTTTTTTTTTGTATGAAGCTATGGCTGAACTGGGTAACAAGTTCTTCGAAGCTAGTTATACTTCTCTGCGGTAGGCTAGACAGCCAGTATCGAGCAGAACATTCCAAGGTTCCTGCGAAGAACAAACACCACAATTTCTGATCCATGGGTATCATCTTTATGGCGCATCGGAAGCTGGCCACATGGTCATCTGGGTCTCCGGTCCCGTCATAAGATTTGACTCGGGGGCCTTTAAGACCCTTGGGAATTGGCATCTCGTTGATGTCATCTGTGAACGGAGACCGGAAGCTTCGAGATATTGCCGAGTGGTGTTGACTTGATCGCTCATTCTTTTCTTCTGGGGTTGGCTCTCTCCTCCTTCCCGGGATTCGTTTTCTCCTTCTCTCCGGGGTTCTTTCCCTCCTCTGTTCTGGAGATCGTTCTCTTCGCCTGCCTCTACCGGACTCTTGACTATTGGTTCGTACAGGGGGGTTTCCTCCTTATAAACTTCTTCCGCTGACTCTTCGTGAGTAGATTCTTCGCTAGAATAAGTCAGGGTTCTCCTGGTTCCGCTCATGCCCTCCGTCGCCCTCTTCATATTTTTCTCTAAGTTTCGCAGCTTTCGAACTTACAAAAGAGATCGAACTCCTCCATCAGCTGGAAGGTTCGTCCTTCCCAGATCCGAAAGGAGGTGGACATAGCGCTGTGTTGAGTACCGCCGAAGCAGGCGGGGGAGGGGTAAGGTCGTTTCTGAGCGGTACGGGAGACTGATTTCTTTCCGCCGGTGTTGATTCGAGGACCATTTTGTTCGAGGTCCCACAGATGGCGCCAAATGTTGATTCCTGATTCTTCTGGATCATCGGAACGTTCGGCTTCCGTCCAAGAACCTGCGTACAACCACGAGGGGAACCCTAGTCAGAAGTCTTACGAGGGTTACCTCGTAAAGACACTCCGACGCTCAAGTCAGTATTTGAGTTATGGATTAAGTAAATGTAACCAGAGATGTAATCAACTGTATCGAAGGGTATTTAATGGAGTGAGGGTGTTAAGAAGAATTGAATGCGAGTTGTGAGTTAAGTCATACCTCTGATAAACACCGAACACGTACATTTATATGCTTGAACAGGTGGGAGGAAATCCTCTGTCTTGCGCGGGAAAACTTGCGACACCCTTATATCCTCCGAACAATGTTTCGTGCCGGAGCCTTTTAACCAACGGTTCATAAGGAGACCTTGACTATATCGGTCTGTCAACGCCGTTCGCATTAAATGCGCATGTTGCGTGGCGCCGTCTTCCCCAAATTCCGCTACACTCTATCAGACTTATTGGAACTTGTTTTACTTTCGTCGTTACATGCGTTGCTTATGATTCTTCGTACATGTCTTCCGTGTCATGCAAAGAACGCTCCGGAGATGAAGCATCTTCTAGTCGTTCCGGGAAGGTGGTAAACCTTATTAGTTCTGGAGAAGAAGACAAGGTTTTTGCTTGCCTACGTACATTGAGCAAATCCATTAAATTTTGTCTACGACTTTGAAGGTGTATTTGTGTGTTTTAATGTCTGTTTAGAGATAGACACTAGAGAAGGGTGGAGATGGGTTGATGAAGACAATAAAAAAAAAAAAAAAAAAAAAAGAATAAGACAAAAATGTGAGAAATGACCAAAATACCAACTAACGGACTAGAGTTAACACCATCTCAACAAATACCAAAAGTGAAACAAACCATAGGCACTACACTTTCACTTCTTTAATTGTAGGCACCAAATGTGCATTTTCGGTTAACCACAAGGATTATTGTTGCAATTTACTCCAATATTTTATGTCGGGTCCCTTTTAGGATTTTTATAACTTGTATATGATCAGGTGAGTGTTACGACTAACGGTCTCTATTTTCCCCCAAAACCTAGGGCTAGAGTGCAAGAAAGCGTTGGAGAGCGATGGCAGGAGGAGGTTATGGAAATGGAACTTACAAAGGTGTTCATATTCATCAGCCTAAGCGATGGCATACCGTCACTGGAAAGGGCATGTGCGCCATGATGTGGTAATTTACTCTCCCCTTTTTCGAATCTGATAAAGCTACGATTTCGATCCTCCGATTGAATCATTTCTTGTGTATAGCAGCTGATTGCTGTATTATATGTATTGTTAATCGAGCGTTTTTCTTGTCGGCTGATTGAATCTTAATGCGATGCGATTATACCCTAAATTTGACTTTTTAGGGCTAATTGATATTTATTGGTAGGATTTCAATAAGATCTGGTTCAGTGTACCGTTGATGGATATGCTTAACTCTAAGTAGATATTCAAACATTGTAGTTTTTTTATCTTCATTTTCATTTTGAATTTGATTTTATCTGGGAAATGTTTATAGTCTTGTATTCACTGTATGGTTAAAATTACTTCTGACATCTAAATGATGTACCCTTTCGAGTTCTTTTTTTTTGTGTTTTGTCTATTGCACCTTTTTGTAACCAATACATATTCAGTCATATCTAGGAGTTCTCTTTGTCAAGGTTTTAATATACGCCTCGAGGCGGAAAAACAAAAATATCTAAAATATTACTTATAATCTCATAAAAAACAGCACAAAGTATTATATATACCAAATACAAAGTTTATAAGGTCATAGATAACGTTATAAAGTTCTTCATGTTTTAGATTTAAAACTATGCTCTCGTATGAATTGGGTTTACTTCTCAAATAATATTAACTATTTTTGTATTGTAATTTGAAATATAAGAATTCATCTATGTCAATTATGATTCACAGTACTTGAGTTTTCTGAATTCGTTGCTCATAACAGTGCATCACTTTGAGTTGATGAAATCAAGGTTTTAATATATGGAATCTTGGCGGAAAAACAAAAAATATAGAATATTATATAACTCATAAAAAACAACAAAAAATATTATATGACCCAAATATTAATTATAAACAGTCATAGTTAACTTTAGATTCACAATTTTATTTTTTTATTTTTTTGCAAATTGTCTTGTCAAACTCACGACCCATTTATGATTGTGGATTCAATTGGACACCCTTTTTGCTTTAAGCAAAGCATTTTTTGCAGAAAAGTAAAAAAAAAATCTAAAAAATTAAATCACCACCTCGTTCATTGTTGTGGTGTCTAGGATAATTATTAGACTTATTTTTAAACAAAAAGCTTACCATATATATGATGCCATGTGTTTCAGGTTTTGGATTCTATATAGGGCTAAGCAAGACGGCCCTGTAGTTCTGGTGAGCATCATTTTATTTCTGTATTTAATTTGTTAAATCAGTGTAGGACAATATTAGTAGCTTCAAATACGTTATCATTATTATTATTATTTTTATTCTTTTTATGTAATGTAGGGATGGAGGCATCCTTGGGAAGGACATGGACATGGACATGGAGATGAACATTAGGTAATTTCTTACTTCTGCAGTATTGTTTTTAAATTTAATCCTTGGTAACACTTTTTAAAATTTATTTATAATATATTAAATTAAATATTGGTTATTGTATTACAACTGGAATTATGTATCTGGCTACATACTCAGTGACTTTTTTTTCACTAAAATGAAACTTAGCTAGTTAACTTGTATTTAATATAATGTTACTTTCTCATGGGAAGAAAATGACCTAGTCAATTTGTATATATTTAGAAGACTAAATTATAATTATGGTCCCTGTGGTGTTGTATAAAGTACATAAGTGAACCTTTCCTTGGTCAAAAGTCAAAATTAGCCTTTACTTTCACTGATTGCTTGCACTTTTGGTCCTTTGTTCGTTCAAATTAATAGGCCAACTTTTAAGAATTTGGAGCTGACCTCGTTAGCCATTTAAAACTAACGCTTTTTGCCCTTAAGTTTGTTATTAATTGCGATTTTGGTCCTTAAATAGTTTCTTTTTGTTCTGAACTTAGCTTTCTTTCTAGTTCATATATTGCTTAAATACTAGTATATAAAACTACAAATTAATATATAATACTAGCATATAAAATTTATATGGAATAGAAAGAAAATAGTAATGGAATCAAGTTAAAAGCAAAAAGAAATTATCTATGACCAAAGTTGAAATTAATTATAAACTTGAGGGACAAAAAGTGTTTTTTTTTGAACGGCAACCTAATCTACTCCTAAAAATATAAAATAATCAATTTCAAAGTATAAACAATTGATTTGATAATTTAACAGACGAGTGACCAAAAGTGAAATCTACTGACAAAAGTAAGATTAAACCTATAGATGCTTTCGAGCAGGGACCATTTTCATAACTTATACAAAACTACAGGGACCATTTTCAAAACTTATACAAAACTGCAGGGACCATTTTTGTAAATTACACTATTTTGTTATGATGTTAATATTTAGGCTCTTAACGGAGATGTGTCATAAATATCAATCTCTATATGGGCAAAAGTTATTGGAATGCTTTTACATTTATTAAAAGTAATACTAGTTACTTTTATAAAACATATTTAAAGTGGCCAAAAGAATATTTCCACTTCTTTTGATGTTTGAAATTTGAAATTAATGGCAAATGGGTTTCAAGGATGAGTCAACATCAATAATCTTTTACCCATATGACCTGTTTTCTTAAACCCAAATTGGCCAATTTTTTGTTAAATATATGTTTATGTTTGACAAGAATTGTTTTTGATGTGAAGATTCTGTGTAATGTCTGATTTCAGGTGATTTGAAGAAAGCATAAAAGTGTAATCTCATGGTTAGCCTTTTGACAAAACATTTCACTCTGCTTGCTTTTGTCTATTAAATAAAATGATATTATGCAAACATTTGATGGTTCCTGTTGACTATGGATTCTTTTGTATTCAATTCTACTGTCGATGTTCCTTGAATCGTTATTTGGGAATTTATTATTCAAGCAGTCGTCTTCCATTAAATGCCGTTTTTAGGACATTCACGAGATTGCATTAAACCGTTTTTGGATATCTTTTCAGAAAGAAAGTGTCAACTGGTTTGTTATGATAATTATAATGGTAATTATATATTATAGGAGTAATGTATTTCCTAAGGAAGATTTCAAAAATGGTGATGATGGTGATTATAAATTATAAATCGCATTTATTCAAATAAGTCGTGTTTTCCGTGGTTTTCCCATGTTACAACTTCCGTATCAATTCGGTCATATCACTGTTTGTTATAAACAAACTTCATACTACCTTGTATCGCTTAGTGATGCTTTTAGGAGCGATCTGTTCATCCAACTCGAAATATCGTAAGAGAAGAAGAATCTGACGCCCAAAATTCCCATGTCTTTGTTGGTCAGACCAACCAGCGAAATCAGTCTTCCTGAATTGGAAGAGCAAGAACAAGTGTCTCCATTTTTTTGGGGGAGCACAAAGAATGACAGTCTTCCTGAATTGGAAGAGCAAGAACAAGTGTCTCCATTTTTTTGGGGGAGCACAAAGAATGAAACAGATTGTTCTAGAATGGCTATTATTCACAATTGCTGATTGTTATGATGGATTAAAGTAGATAGTTAGACTATCCGTATCCGGCGACCTAAAAGCCCACCCCCCCCCCCCCCGGGGGTTATGACTCGAAGCCCACGACGCGTCCCGAGGGTCTATCAGTCGTATATTCGACCCGATAAATGTCGACTTCTCACGCCCTCTCAATCACCATCTATCAACTTTCAACCACCAACTTTTATACACCAAACTCTGTTGGAGATAGTGTCCAACGTAAATCAAATAAACAGTTTGACTTGGTTAACGTAAATTAAAGTCCTACTGGGGTTGCTCTTAAGGCACAACCGAACACGAGAATAAACGAACCGGACTTTGAGTAAATGTATAATCAAATGTGTAACGGGCTAGATGACTAGAATAAGTTAATGGATAATTAACTAGTTATTCTATTTGACTTACTTTAATTAAATAGACGAACTTGGGCCAATTAGAGTCTGACTCAAATTAGATAAGGTTTTAACCAAACTTTATAAATAGGGAGTTAGGGGTATTGACCTAATACACTTAACACAATACTTGAGAACCCTACTCCCAAGTTTGCCCCCCTGGTCTGATCGACCGGAACCTCCGCCACCGCCGTCGACCGAAATAGTTTTCGGTGGTAATTAGTTTGGGTCTTCTCAAGGGTACTTTACACTACGTTTTGGTGTATCGTCTCGTTCGTTGTCAACCTCGAGTGTGATAAAGAAGAGGGGTTCTAGCTTGAATCCTAGTTCGTTGGCAAGTTCTAGCTCGTACTAGATCTCAAGGATTAGCATCTCCGAGCACCGCTAATGTAAGTTTTATTTATTACTAGTTGCCTTGGATTCGTAGTTCTAAGCGATCCTAATGTTCGTAGTTTATCGTATTAATTGTTTCTAAATTCCGCGACAAACAAGGTTATAAAAATAATCCATTTGCTCCCACTTTACCACCAACAACCATACCAATCATACTTTCCACCACGACAACAATACCAACAATTTCCTTACATTGAAGATTTTGATCCTTTCGCAGGCTCGTCCAATACCAATACCAACCACCACATGGATCGGGCTCCGCCACTCCCGCCACTCCTGTAACCGTCAAGTCTTCCGACTCCCCCGTTGTAGCGCCGGCAAAGAAGGCATTAAAAAGGCGCCAACCACCGCAAAAGGGTATGACCGGCTGAAGCGCGACATGGACGCCAGCAGAAGAGCTAGCCTTATGCAAGGCTTGGATCAACACGTCCGAAAATGTCGTGAAAAGTAACTATATGGTGCTCATTGGTTTTTGGCAGTCGGTGTTAACTTACTTTGAGAAAGAAATGGAGGGGACGAACCGCACGTACGACTCCCTAAACTGCAAGTGGAAGAATCTTCGGCCTAAAATTGCAAACTTTTGTGCGATTTATGATAACCTCGTACAAAGACACCAAAGTGGGGTGAACGACCAAATGTTGTACGAGCGGGCTTGTGGTGAATATAAAGTTTCACATGTAAGGGACTTCACAGAGGTGGAGTGCTGAAGATTGTTGAAGGACCATCCAAAGTGGAAGCATGCCGAATACCCAAAACTATTGGCGATTTTCGCGTAGGCTCATGGAAAAAAGTCATGGACGTCGGGAGAGCAGTCTGACTCAGCACATGCCAGCGTCAATGCGGATCAGTATGACGAAGAAGTGGAAGTTGCACCCCTTCGACCAATGGGCGGGACAAGGCGAAGAAGAAAGCAGCGGCATCGTCATCAGCTGGTCAAGGTTCAGATGTCGGTGAGCTGCCTCTGGCCGACCATTTAGTTGAGAGATGGAAAGAGGCCACAAATGACTTTTTTAACCTCCGAAAAACGTGTATAAATGATTTCATGGTCATGTAAAAAGAAAGCCACGAGATGGAGCAAATGAAATTCTACGTTGAACCGCATGACCACTTGAGCGGCCCCTATCTTGAGTGGGTTTTAAGCAAGGTTCTAAAAAACGCGCCTTGGCGGCGCCAAGGCGTGAGGCGCGACTCCGCAGTTACGAAACAGTCCATGGCGGCAAGGTAAGGCGTGGCGGAAAAAAACGCGATAAGGTGGCATAAGGCGCGTCTTATGGCGAGTTTTTTTTAAAGTCTTGTAAAATTTGAATTTTTTTTTTGTAAAAATGATGTTTTTTGGAAAAAATGATGGTTAGTAATTATAAATTTAGATTTAACATTTTTTAGTATAAACTTCACATATAAAAATTATGTAAATCAATAGATATATAATTGTTTTTTAATTTAAAATACACATATATAAAAATTATATTAAAAAATTTGCTGCCTTAAGTCACGCCTTAAAAAACGCCATGACTCGCCATGCACAAGGATTGATGGTGCCGCCACGCCGCGCCTTGCGTCTTTTAGAACCTTGGTTTTAAGAAAGAAAATGGCAATCAAACCCAAATATAATTTGGATTTTTAGTTTGTTGTGTTTTTGAAGTAGTTTTAATTTATTTATGTAATGTTTTTTTTTTATTATTAATATAATGGTTTTTAATTACTTCCTCCGTATCAAAATAAGTGACACAAATTGGCTTACACGTTTTTTAAGGTAAAAGATTATAGTAGAGGTTAAAATAGATTAAAATACATAATTAGTGGAGAATGGGTCCTATTTTTCTTGAATAAAGTGATATTAATGAGTTTTAAAAGTAAAAGTAAGGGTATAAGGGTAATTTTACTTTATTAAAGTGGATAGTTAGTGACTATAGGTCCCACTATTCTTACCAAATAAGGAAAGTTTTCAAAGTGTGTCACTTATTTTGAGACACCTTAAAATGAAAAGTGTGTCACTTATTTTGATACAGAGGAAGTATTATTCATGTAATGTTTTTAATTTTATATGAAATTATAAAAAAAAAAAGTTATCGGTCACCCGTTACGGGCGTTTGGTCACTGTTTGGTCATGTGTTTGATCAGAAGAGAGAAAGTTGATGTGTCGCAGAGGTGACAGAGGTGACCAATATGATATTGGTCACATATTACGCATAGTCTTAGTGGATGATGTGTGTATACCTTTTGTACAAAGTGATATTAATAACGTTTAAAAGTTAAATTAAGTTTAAAATAGAAACTATATTAAAGTGTGGATAGTTAGACTATTTGTAAGGGGTTACAAACTCAGTTTGGTAACTGTCTTTAAATCAATGTTACATAAGTTTTTTTTTTATGATCAAATACATGACAAACCTTGATCAGACTCGTAACAGATGATCAAACTTCTTCCCCTTCTAAATTGACATCTTCTCTTTCATTCCCTCCGAATTCACAAGCCACTTACAAAAGCAAAGGCAAAGACACATCGCCGCAGCGACCAAATGTCCTTTGGGGAGGCGTCGGGCGAGGCCTGCATTAGGGGGAGGGACGCGGCCGACTACCCTTTACCGGTAGTTTTAGTGGATGGTGGGTCTCACTTTTTTTACCAAATAAAATAAATTTTAAAGTGATCACTTATTTTAAACGGCAAAAAATAGAAAATGTATCATTTATTGTCATACGGAAGTGTATTTTTTAATTTTACAGCATGTTTGAAGGAATTTTTTGAGTATTTGTAATTGAAAGTGATTACTTATTTTAAACGGCAAAAAATAGAAAATGTATCATTTATTGTCATACGGAAGTGTATTTTTTAATTTTACAGCATGTTTGAAGGAATTTTTTGAGTATTTGTAATTGTTTATAGAGTAAATTACACGGTTACTCCCTGTGATTTAATCCGAGTTTTAGATTTGGTCCCTAAGTTTCAGAAATTACACCAATGGTTACTAAGTATTGGACTTCGTATCGGTTTTGGTCCCTAAGCCTAACAGTCGTTAAAATGGTCCGTTAAATATGATCATATGCAGTCCACATGAGGGCAAATATGTCATTTTATCTCTTTTTTCTTTCTTTTTTTAACCCCCCTCAGATCTGATCTCATCTCTGGATACTCTATCCCTCCCACACAATATCTCAAATTCAAGTATATACACAACAAACTTAAAACAAAAAACAGAAATCTAAATACATAGATCTTGATGGAAAGAAGAATCAAGCGGTCAGATGGTTTTTGGTAGTAGATCTGTCGGAGGGTTTCCGGTAACAGATTTTGCGGCGGCGATAACTCTAATGGTGGTGACACTGCTTCCGGTGGTGACGGGTCTACTGACGGGTCTATCCATCTATCTTTTCTGGTCGACGAGAGAAGACGACTATGGTTGCAGTCGGAGGTTGATGCCGGAGAAGACGAACATAGTTGCAGGCGGCGGCCGGATCTCTGTTATCTCCGGCGAGAGTTGAATGGAAGCAACAACAAAATTGAATAAACTCAATTCTTCCAACCACGATGTTATCTCCGGCCCGGTCTCTCGTTTCCGTCATTGCTCTTAAATGGTACCTCGTACACATCACACATCCTTAACGCAAGAATTTATTTTTGCTCTCAGTTCTCACACATCCATTTATGCTCTCGTTTCCATCATTTATCTAAAATTTGGGGGTGTTTGTTTAAAGAATTTATTTGCAAGAAATTGTCGTGTGAGATATTTGCAAGAAATTAAGAACAATGGCAGCAGAGAACAATTCCGTTTGTGGTAGGGATGAGGTGTGAGAGCGTCTCCAACCATAAACTCTATATAATTTCCTCTATCTCTATAATTGGTGGGACCACTCAATCTAAACAGTATCCCAACTCCAACCATAAAATTTATTCTTCCCTTCAAAAACCTTTAAAAATAGTGAGACTCATATTCTACTAACACTTGCACTCACAAATAAATGTGGGGCCTATGGATAGAGTTTCAAATACAGAGGGAGTTTTTCTCTCACTATATATTTGAAGTTGATGATAGAGTTGGGTTGGATAGAAAATAACTTCAAATATAGAGATAGAGGTTTTGATAGAGTATGGTTGGAGATGTTATGAGAGAAGAGAGAAAGAGGGGGAGATGGGGAAGGAGATAATAAAGAGATGTAAAATGACATATTTACCCTCATGTGCAATGCACATGACAAGATTTAACAATCAAATTTAACGGCTGTTAGGCTTAGGGAACAAAACCGATACGAAGTCCAATACTTAGTGACTATCGTCTATCGGTGTAATTTCAGAAATTTAGGGAGCAAATCCAAAACTCAGGTCAAACCACCAGGACTATACGTGTAATTTACTCTTGTTTATATCATCTGTAACTCTGAGTACACTACAAAAGCAACAAAAAATAAATCTTTAAATATTTTGCATTTTTATCTTTTAAATTTTGTCAATAGCCGTTTGTTAAGTAGAATTGTTTTTATAAGGGGTTAATTTCTAAACAGTTTCTCTGCCATTAGTTATGAGAAAGACTGTCTAGTGTCTACATATCACCTATTTCGTGGTCGATTTTGTCACCTTGTTGCAAATAGCAATTTGTTAACTCTTGGTCTGATATTCCCTTTTAACCATGTACATATACACTATTATTCTAACTACATATTTATTTTGAACTGAGAAAGCTGTTTACTTTTCATAATATTACAATTAAATTAATGTATTGTAGTTCTTGATTACAGAGGCAGTATGCTACTTTGCTCGATCATGACTTCTATCTTAAAGCTGTATATTAACACGTGCCAACTAGTAATTTTTATTATCTAAAACCCAACTTATTATTTTCACAAATTCAAATATTCTTCTAAATTATTAATTATTTATAGGATAAATCCCTATCCTATATATAATAGTATAAACAAACAAATGTAAATTTAGTAAATTTGAGTTTTATAAAAAAAAATATTGAATACTTCCATTTTTTTCAAGCCATCAAGTTATTGTGTGTTGCCTTTTAAATTTTCATTTTCCCAGTGCTCTAAATGTAGACCCCAGTTTCTATTAAGATAGAAAATATATAAAGAGGCACTGAGGCAGTGACACAGAGTTATGAGGTCTTTTTCAAGTGACATTTCTTAACTCGTCAATAACTTCTTCTCTATTGATGAATGAATTACTAATAAGATTATGTCAACAACAAATAATCACTAATTCATCCCTAATTATATAAAAAAAATAACCCCCCCCCCCCCCCCGCGCGAACTCACGGCAATTGACAAGAACTCGTCTCCACGATGACAGGGGTGGCCACCAAACAAGTCTTATGATGAGGCTGTGCCATTGGTGACAAAGGTAGTTTTCTACCGATGAGGGCTCACGACGAGAAAATCCCATGACGTTGGTAGGGGGTCTAAACAACATCATTTACACTCTTGGATTCAAAATAAGTAATACACTTCGTATTTATAGGTATATTAAAATAAATGATACATTGTAATAATTTATATTATTTTTTAAAAGGTAGTGAAGCTCACACTCACTAACTATCTCATTTAATATTGTTAGAGAATGAAATAATCTCTTATATGGTGTCAGAGCAAACCCTAAACCTATTTTTCTTCTCCTAATTATTTCGGCCGCCGCACCCCTTTTGCTTCCATGGCCGACGACAAAGAACCTCCAACCACCGCCTCTCCCAAACTCCACCCTGCTATCACCGTCACCAATGTCCAATCTTTTATTCCGATCACCTTAGAGATGGACAAAGGCCATTACACCTCGTGGGCAGAATTGTTTAAGATCCACTGCCGAGCATTCGAGGTTCTACACCACATTCTACCCGAATCTAAACCCTCCTCCTCCTCATCCGACGAACAAGATGACACAAGGTCTCGCCTAGATGCCATTGTCCTACGTGGATTTATGGCACCATCTCAAACGATCTTCTACACACCATCCTAAAACCGGACACCAAGGCCGCTGTCTTTCAAGACAACAAATATACGCGAGCCGTTTACCTCGAGAACAAGTTCTGTAACGTCAAACTTGACGCTTTTTCTAACGTTTCTTCTTATTGTCAGGAACTCGAGGTGCTTGCCGATCAACTTGCTAATGTCGGATCTCCCGTACCCGATCACCTTCTTGTGCTTCAAATGATCGCTGGCCTTAACGAACACTATGACGTTGTCGCAATGATGATTCAACAAACCAAGCCGCTACCGGACTTTTACGAGACACGGTCTAAACTATGCTTGGAGGAGACACGGAAAGCCAATCATGCCTCCAATGCCGCCGCTGCGGCAGCCACTACCCTCCACACCGCAACCTATGCCCATCCGGACGACACCAAACAGCATCACTCCGGATCGTCTTCTTCTCGCGGACGTGGCTCGGACACGCGTGGCAGAGGCCGAGGCCGTGGTCACAGAAGCGGTCGCGGTCGTGGATACCCAAACACCAAAAACTATCAACAAACATTATCACCCTTCCCACCCATGCAGTGGCCCTACAACCCGTGGCAATACCCTCCATGCCCATACCCGACCACCAGATGGCGCAACCAATCATCAAATCAGTCCCCTTCTCAAGCACCGGGTATCCTTGGTCCCCGACCGCAACACTAGTCAAACGGCGGCCCACCCCAACTGATATTGAACAAGTCTTCCACACCATGACTCTTAATAAACCCTAATCATATAACAAACCCTAGTGGACCTCAGCCCATCTACATGATTGGGTTGGGCCCTCTCTCTAATAAATATAATGAAAGGACTTATTTCCAATACTTTTAATTTTAAATATGATTAATCTCACTTTCATTCGAAATGTGTAGGATCTAGATCTACCCCCACTAACTATCCAATTTAATCTAATATAACATTCATCACAAAAAAAAAAAAAAAAAAAAAAAAAAAATTGCCTCAAAAACTGTAAAACCAACAATGTATAACTTAATTTGAATCGGAGGAAGTATATAAGACTGTAGTGGTTACACTATTTTACACTACTTTAATCTAATATAACATTCTGCTTTCTTTCTTTATTTACATACTTTCGCTTAGGGGTGAGCATTTGGAACCAAAAAACCGAAATGAGTCGAAAACCGACCTAACCGAACCGAAACCGATAACATCTTATCGGTTAAGTTCCGGTTTTAAAAATTCATTGGTTTTGGTTCTATCGATTCGGTCTTCGAATAAGGATGAGCCATTGGCCTAAAAACCGAAACCGGGAAGAAACTGAACCGAACCGAACCAAAACCGATAATCGGTTCGGTTTCGGTTTTGAAATTCATCAATTTCGGTTTCGGTTCTATCGGTTTCGGTTCGGTTCGGTTTTGGGACCGAACTCACCCTACTTTCGCTCCCTTTCACCTTTTACTCTTGATGGTCATACCACTTCACATTTCATCCCTTTTTTAGCTAAAAACTATATTAATATATAAAACATAAAATCGTAAACATACGGAATTTTATTTAACCAGATTACTATGAGACATAGGTGAGTTGTATTTAGTTGTGATGACAAACCCTCGATATCACGTTTCTAACCATATTGGTGAACCATGTTTGGTTGATATGGGTTGTACGTATTGTAGGAGCTAATACCAATTTTCATTAATAAAATACAATAACAATAAGGGAAATTGACGAATACGTTTACAAAAGATTGAAACAAATAAAATAGAACAAACAAGTACAAGGTTTTGGTTGAGTCTCGTGAAATTCACGATCCCTTTAAAATAGATTCGTTGTTTATTTCTCAGGCTAAAACAACCGAGTAGTTTTACACTACCGGACATAATCCAAGCCAGAAGGGCTGTGATTTCGAAGTAGTAGGTGATCAAGGTGTGTGTAACACACCAATTTTTCAAAACAATTTAAACTTTTAAATGTTTAAAGTTTAACAACCAAAATCCATAATATCCAAAACACGGTTTAAACAACACATTTGGAATGAATACAAGTGCCAAAAATCGGTGTTACAATAATATCAAAACTAAAGTCTAGGGAATTAAATAAGTACACCGAGCTAATCACTTCCAAATGCTAACTACGGGCCGCCTAATCCTTAGCTCCCGAACCTGAGTACATAGCCAAAATAAACGTAGTACGTGAGACAAGATTGTCTCTTGAGAAACATGGGTTTTAGACCCGGTTAGAAAAATATTTGCAATAAAATAATAATTAATTAGTTATCAAATTGCACATAGCCAAACATACTCTAAGGCTTGCCATAAGCCCAACACATACGTAACGGACCTCCCCGAAACAACTCCCCCGATATGGGTTAACTAGGTAAACTCCCCCGTTTTCCGGGTTATCTATTTCTCCCCCGGTTTCCGGGTTATCTCAAGCTCCCCCGCTTTCCGGGTTATCTATTTCTCGACACACTACCCTTGCGCCGGGTGGTACCGCCCCAAGTAGGTGTCACTAACTCCCCCAACTTGTGTGGGTTATCTCGGATCCAATTGATTAGCTACCACATAACAAATCATCAAACTTGAGCCAATGCTCCCAATCATAACTCATATCATACTAGTGGTAACTAAAAAATCAATTTACAATTCAATTCAATTCATACTCTATCAATTCAATCTTTTCTTTATTAAAACAATTATCTAATAAAGACTCTATAAATCATTTCTAACTTTAAAACATGGTTTACTATGTACTCAGAAAAGATAACATGTACTCACCTTAGCAGTGCTATCCAATACTTGTGTTCAACAACATAAATCCTTACTTCCCAATCAAGGAAGTTATTCCAAACACAAGGTCTTCTTGACCTAACATCAATATCATCATAATAACTAGTTATTAACCATAGCTAATTGAAGGGTTTCATTGTACTCGATCAACCACTTGGGTCGACCGCCTAGTATGCTTGGTTCGAACCTTGCTGACCAAAAACATGAACTTGTTCTTGACCGGTTAAACCAACTAGCTGATTTAATCCCTAAAAGCGTAACTGGGATTAAACCTAATCCTTAAACCCTAAAGGATTGGGATGTTGGAGATTTAGATTAGGTTAACAAGAAAGAAACCTTGTACGAAGAACTCGAACACACACATTGCTTGTGTGGTTCGTTCGACCATCAACCAAAGAACCCTAGGGTTCTTTGGTCGAATTCGTCCAAGAGGGAGAAGGGAGAAAAGGGTTTTCCCAAAACATACCTTGTTGATTGCTTAAGATTAATCCACTGATGATGAACAAATCGAGCGATCTTCTAGTTGATCTAAGCAATGAACTTGTTCTTCAAAACTTGAAGAACACGAAGAACGAACGAAGAACACGAAGAACACAAGGCTTGTGTTCTTCCCTTGATCTTGTTCGGCCGAAATAGGGAGAGGAGAGGGAGGCAATTTCGTGTAAAGGGTGTAAAAAAAGTAACCTCTAGGTTTTAGCATAAGCCTTCTATTTATAATAGAAGATGTTACACTTAAAACCCTTCTAGTTTAATTAAGATTAACTTCTTAATTAAACTTCCTTTTTACACTTCCATCCCTTATAGTTTTAACTAGTTTATTATCATTGCACTTAACTATCAAATGTCTAGTATTAACACACTATAATTTCGGTACCCATATACACGAAATTATATACTTGTATTTATACTTTTAATAGTTAATTATATAATAACCTTTATATAATTTATACAACAATATTATCCAATTACTATATGATTTACTAGTTTTAAATCATATCATGGATAATCTATAATTAACACATTGTATATTTACTCAACTAGTAAATGTACAACTACTTGTATTAATTAGTTAGTTGAACTAATCTAGTAATAAGTTAAACTTAACTTAATACTTAGCTGATTCATAATGACTATTATGAATCATTCCTCTTCGTAGTATCATTGCTTATCTTGCTCGTATTACTTGCACTCACCGGTGTGACCCTTAAGTGTTTCGTAGGCATGGATGTATCATCATAGGTTGACTGACTGTGCACATAATTCCTTCAGACTCCCACTTGTGCAAGTCTGTAACCTTTGTCTTAATGATACGAGCTACAGTGGCCTTCTAGATGGGCATGTAGGTAACCAACCCCATAAAAACAGCTTACGTAACCCAGGTATGGTTTATGAAAAACTCTTTAATAGCGTCTCCTAGTAAAGAACACTCTGTCTCTACTTCTTGGGCAAACTATGTTAGGCTCATCTCTTGCAGCATGATATTTGTGATAACGAATACGAGCATGGTAGAAATTATCAACTCCTGTATTCGAAATCATTTCATGACTTCTTGATTCAAACTGTTGTGATAAACGACAAAGAACAAATCAGTTCGTTTGGGCATGGCCATGCACTTTCAGTTATATCATCACGTCAAAGGACCTATAAATATCTCTCCTAAAAAGGAGGTGCAATTACCATCTTGTATATTTCGATTTAAAATACAACTTCCTTTGTACCCAGTATCGCCTCGTATGACAAACGTATTTCAGTATTGTCTAAGTTGAACCAAAGCACATTAGTCATTGTATCCTAAACCAAATACCTCAGGCTTAAGAACAATCCTAGTGAACAATACTTTTGAACTTTTCAACCACGAAGTATTGTCACGGTGGTCAATCCAATATTCGTCGAGCTCCAACAGAATATCACCGATATTTGGTTTACACAAAACTTGTGTAGCTATCTTCGAAGAACTTCGAATCTACCACCAAATACCGCGATGACGTTAACGTCCCATCGAGGTTCCCACCAAGACGAGTAGTCACGGATTTTGTGTCTTCTTGAATAAATATACTTTTATTCGTGGATCTTGTAAAACATACAAATTCTGAATAAAAATGATACTAGTTCTAGTATTATTCCTCACTGGACATAGATACTGAATTATTACTGGATCATTACTTATTCCTTTCGTTCACGTTGATTACTTAATGATTCTTACAACCTTGATTGTAACTTTATCACTAAACCAATCATTTCTATTAAACTAAAGACATAAGACGAGTATTTAGGAATACTATTACTTTTGTCTTTGCTAGATATTGTTCTTGTAACAATCTAGAACATATTCTAGTCTTGCCTTTTATGCAATTCGGTAAACATAGGAGGATTGGAAATTAACTCCTTAGTTTCTTGAATTCATAAAATTCTCCTTGTAACTAAAGCTACTTTCAGTTACTTGATTTGTAAATATCTTTACTAGTTAAAGAAATTTCCTTAAATGATTGTGTTATCCACTGAAGTGTTAACAACCTATTAGATATGCAATAATTAATCACAAGACTTGTGATCACGCTATTAGGTTTGCAATAATCTAATCAACGATCATTTATTATTTCTCTTAACTCTTTGGCTAACGACTTGGTAAAACCTTGTTGTTAATGTCTTACTAACTTACTGAATTCACTAACACCTTTAATGAATTACGTTAGTCTTAGCTCCCACTTACTTTTATGGAACTTAAGCATCTCTTAAACCACTATATTGACCTAGTCAATAACTTGTAGTTTAATCTTTTAAGAATTCTATCAATAACTAAGATCATCCTTTGGATTTGCGAATATCCAACATTCCTTTTAAGGGAATCATGATCTTTATTGATTACTGTATCTAACAAGTATGAAACACTTGAAACGATACTATCAAATCTTAAATATATATATTAGTATTCTTTAAGAACTTCATTTAATGCCAAAGTCATCACTTGGATTTGTCAAATATCAATTATTCCTATTAGGGAATTATGACTTGATTAAATATTGTATTTATTACAAGTATAAGAGACTTGCAACAATACATTTTAATTCTTAAAGACTTTAATATAGTTATGTCCCTTTTAAGAGTCATTTAATGTCTAAGTCATTTTACTTGGATTTTACGAATATCCAACTATTCCTAGTAGGGAATTATGACTTCATTAAAACCTTTACTACAAGTGTAAAAGACTTGTAATAATACTCTTAAAGTATATCTTGATTATATCCAATATAATCATACTATATTAATACTAATACTTTAAAACTTTCTATCATAAGTAATGACTGTTACTTAAGATGTTTTAACTAAGTTCAATAACTTTTGAACCTTATGCTTCCATAAAACTCTTAAATACTTTCATTAGAAAAACTTTCTAATTACTAGTATCTAAATACCTTGAGCTATCAAGACATTGTTTATACAACAATCAAACAAATATATATAAAACATGAAACATAAGTAAATCAAAACTTGACTTACAATCTAGTCATAAACCTTGACTAGTGTAATTATCACACATGCACACAATATAATTCAACCATGGATTCGATAATTGATTAAAACCAAAAATGAAACTTGTTTTAACAAAATAAAATTATCCAAACAATAAAGTAAAATTGTTTTTATAGAATCCATAAAATACTGAATTATAAAACTTGGTGCTCGTGGGATCATCACCATCTCATGCCGGTCATCTCACTTATCATCTTATGCAATAAACGATTGCTAAAGTTGAGTTACTTGTAATAAACTTTTACAAGTAGGAAGCGAGTAACTAGAAGTTTGGTCAAGTCAACTAAGGAGCAAGCATTGCCTCCTACCCTTTGACCCTTGCCACAACCAAGACACCGTTTCTCGGTCCTTGTTTGGCTTTACCTTCTTGACCTTTTTGTTTGACTCCATTACCCTTTAGGCACACCGTGGCTGGGATCGGTTTTATCCTTTCCCTTTCCACTGCGCCTCTTTCTATGATCACTACCATCATCGGTTACTACGAGATCATTCTTAAACTTGGTCCCCAAATCAACTCAGTAGTCTTGAGCATGGAATGTAGCTCAACAATGGATTGCTCCATGTTATGCATGCTGTAGTTGACTACATAAGACTTGTAGTCATCTAACAACGAGTTGGGTGACCTAATATGATCCATGTGCTCTTTCATTTTCATGACGTGAGCACTTACCGATGATCCCTTAACCATCTTGCAAGATTTGAACACCATATAAGCGTAATATGCTTATCCTGGTTCATTTCTAGCATTCGCGGTGGGAGCACTTAGTATTGATTTTTCTAGGACATTTCCTTTTCTCTCATGCGTAAGCATAATCCGAAGATCACGCTTCCAATAGAGAAACATTGACCCAGTCAATTCATCCTTTTCTAGAAACAAGCGTAGTGAGAGATTGTTGGTATGTGTCGTTATGGTTGTTGCCGCCATCTACAAATCAAACCCAGTTTAATTAGTAATCATCAATAAACATTCTATAAAATATATTATAAACCCATAATTAATATTTTAGGCCTAGGATCCATATATCACATTCTCGCCGCAAGGTTTGGGCACTTCCCGACGAGACATGCTATTTCTGGTAGGTAACTTCCTTACCGATCGTATCAAGACTTGACACGATTCCTAGGGGTCGTAGAATCTTTAGACTTATAACTTATTACAACTTTGTACAATCTAATCGTACATTTCTAAGTTAGTAATAAAGTCTAGTATGTTTATTCTACTCAAGTACTTTTTGGGCCGGGACTCCCGATTATCACCAAAGTAGATCAGACCATCTAAGACAGTGCGATGCTCTGCGCCGGGACTCCCGATTATCACAGAACCTTACGCACCCTGACACTCGTAATGATTTGAATCCATATCTAAGGTTCTTTATCCTTACAATATGAATATCGTTGAACAAGTGAGGTGTTCCATTAGGTGGATAGTACTTCGATCTAAGATTTTCTTGGGTTTGTTTAAGTCTTAAACTAAACTTAAACTTTTATTCCAATCTTAATCCTTGTTTTAAAAAAATGTGTTACTTGAAGAATTGAAACGTTCAACAAGACACCTTTTTAAAACATAAGAACTATTCTTTAAAACTTATAGTTTCAAGAATTTGTACGATTTTTATATGTATACCTAAAACGAGGTGTACAAAAAAAACGTTTTACTAGGTTTTGTGAGAAACCTTATTTCTAATAAAACTTACTTGTTTTATATTATTTGAAAAACTTATAAACTTATCTTAAACTTTTAAAAACTTTTATGATTCATAAACTTGAAACATAAACCTAGTTTAACACACCTAGTTTTTCATATGTCTAATAATGAAATTAAACATTTATTTCTTATTAGATTCGACCATAACTTATGCCATAACGACACATTTACAAACTTTGTGATTTTCTTGTGTAGCTCCCACTAGCTTCAACAACCATGATGAAACTTAAGCTTACACAATCACCGGTTTATACTTGGTGAAACTAATAAACCTATTATATAAAGACTATATATAATAATTCTTTTAGTTTGTTTAAACCTTTCTTATATTTAATTTGAACTAGTTAAATATATGTTCTTGTTATTTATACTTGATCATTAATCTAGTATATTACATAACTTGTAGAATACTTATATCATATTTGTATAATTATCTAGTTATAATAACTTATAACTTTATACACCTTGATATATATATAACAATATAACTTCGTATATTTCTAGTTAATAATATAATTTCAACTTGTACAATTACTAGTTATAATTAAATCATAACTTTGTACAATCTAGTTTTAATTATATTATAACTTACACAATAACTAGTTACACTATTATTTCTTTAAAGATCAAAATAACATTATCCTTTTAATTGTTTCATTTTATCTTGTATTTAATATATAAATTCGTATATATGTATATTTATAATAACAAACTTGTAACATTCTAATAAGAATATTACACCTAATTTATACTTATACATTTTAACTTGAACTAATTAAAATGTGTATAAACTTATTATATCTTTTAAATTCAATTTTACTTAATAAAAAAAACAAAAAATTTAAATACATATATATATTTATACATAATTAAATACACCTTGTTAATTTTAGAATTTAAAAATTAACACCTTCTTTATCAATTCCCTAAATTAATTATATGAACCCTAATCTTGTTTTTGACCAATCAAAACTAGGGTTTTGACTTTCTTGATCAAAGACATTATTTTAATTTAAAAGATTAATTTTAATCAATCCTTTTAAACAATAAACTTTGTTTAAATTCTAAGATAGATTATATCCTTAATAGATTTATTTAAACTTTTTTTAATTTAAACCTTATAGACAATGAAACTTTGTCTAAATTACTAGGTTTAAAGAACTAGCTTTAATAAACCTATCAAAACAATAATTAAACCTATTAGACATAAACTTGTCTAATTAACTAGGCTTTAGATTATTATCCTAATTAATATTTTAAACTATTAAACTTAAACTAGTTTAATGTTCCAGGGTTCTTTAGGGTTTCGAAAATCTTAACACTAAGAAACTTTTCCACCAATTAAACTAGGCTAGTTTAACATACTTGGTGTCCAAGTTTCCTCCTAGATTTAGAAATCTCTAAGGTAATTAGGAAAGAATCCTTTTGATCAATTAAACATATCTTGTTTAATATACTTGATCCTAGGGTTCTTTCTAGGTCACGAAATTTCTAGGGTTTATGGAAAGAATCCTTTTGATCAATTAAACATATCTTGTTTAATATACTTGATCCTAGGGTTCTTCCATGGTTTCGAAAATTTGCTAGGGTTTCTAGAAACCTTCTTGACCAATTAAACTTAGATTAGTTTAATGTTCTTGGTCCTAGGGTTCTTCCCTATTTTCGAAAATAATGAAGAAGAAGAAAAACTTGAAACAAAAAAAACTTGTAAATAAAGTAAACAAACAATCTTTGTTAATCTAGTCTAAATCTCTAAACCAACGCTCTGATACCATTGAAGGGTTTCATTGTACTCGATCAACCACTTGGGTCGACCGCCTAGTATGCTTGGTTCGAACCTTGCTGACCAAGAACATGAACTTGTTCTTGACCGGTTAAACCAACTAGCTGATTTAATCCCTAAAAGCGGAACTGGGATTAAACCTAATCCTTAAACCCTAAAGGATTGGGATGTTGGAGATTTAGATTAGGTTAACAAGAAAGAAACCTTGTACGAAGAACTCGAACACACACATTGCTTGTGTGGTTCGTTCGACCATCAACCAAAGAACCCTAGGGTTCTTTGGTCGAATTCGTCCAAGAGGGAGAAGGGAGAAAAGGGTTTTCCCAAAACATACCTTGTTGATTGCTTAAGATTAATCCACTGATGATGAACAAATCGAGCGATCTTCTAGTTGATCTAAGCAATGAACTTGTTCTTCAAAACTAGAAGAACACGAAGAACGAACGAAGAACACGAAGAACACAAGGCTTGTGTTCTTCCCTTGATCTTGTTCGGCCGAAATAGGGAGAGGAGAGGGAGGCAATTTCGTGTAAAGGGTGTAAAAAAAGTAACCTCTAGTGTTTAGCATAAGCCTTCTATTTATAATAGAAGATGTTACACTTAAAACCCTTCTAGTTTAATTAAGATTAACTTCTTAATTAAACTTCCTTTTTACACTTCCATCCCTTATAGTTTTAACTAGTTTATTATCATTGCACTTAACTATCAAATGTCTAGTATTAACACACTATAATTTCGGTACCCATATACACGAAATTATATACTTGTATTTATACTTTTAATAGTTAATTATATAATAACCTTTATATAATTTATACAACAATATTATCCAATTACTATATGATTTACTAGCTTTAAATCATATCATGGATAATCTATAATTAACACATTGTATATTTACTCAACTAGTAAATGTACAACTACTTGTATTAATTAGTTAGTTAAACTAATCTAGTAATAAGTTAAACTTAACTTAATACTTAGCTGATTCATAATGACTATTATGAATCATTCCTCTTCGTAGTATCATTGTTTATCTTGCTCGTATTACATGCACTCACCGGTGTGACCCTTAAGTGTTTCGTAGGCATGGATGTATCATCATAGGTTGACTGACTGTGCACATAATTCCTTCACTAATCACTAATAATCCATAAGAATATTCCCAACCACCAAGTTCATACAACTTGGTGGAAATATCAAACCCTATTTCAAGATTTCTATCCATAAACTCAAATCTAGCTTGGACACATTGATTACAAGCTTACAATGTGTAGTTTACACCCATATTTAGTCATCCTCCCCAAAGATGACATGGTAGGTTGTCCAAACCACCATTGACACCCAAATAGAGCTCATATTACAAAAGAGATGCATAAACTAACACGGATTCTTACCTTAGATCAATAATCCCCAAAAGATATGAAGATTTGAGCTCAAGAACACCAAATAGAGCTCATATTACAAAAGAGATGCATAAACTAACAAGGATTTTTACCTTAGATCAATAATCCCCAATATATATGAAGATTTGAGCTCAAGAACACCAAAAATAGTTCACTTCCTTCAAAATAACGGCTGGTAGGGTTTTAGGGGTGTAGGTGCCTAAGCCCTAGCTTGAAAAACCCGATTTATACTACCAGACACAAGTTCGCGCGGCGAACTCCACTTCGCGTTCGCGAACTTACGCGGGAATGACGTCATCGAACTGTTTAAACCATACTTCACGACCAACTTCGCGACAGGTTCGCGTCGCGAATTCCAGTTCGCGTCCGACCTCGCGATCGCTAACTCCTCGCGACCAAGACCCAAAATCGCTGTCGACTCTTCGCGATCGCGAACCCTTGTTCACGCCGCGAACGCGCCCAGACAGTAGGGCTGCAACTTTTTGTTGTCCGGTTCAGCCCGGTTTCGACCTTAACCATATCAAACGGTGTCCAAATGACACGAAACCAATTCCTTCGGTTCTTAAATGAATTATCTACATTTATCATATTTTTGTACAATTTATTTATATACAAAATCCGGTCGTTACAACTATCTACTAATGGTGATTTTCGGTTAAAACAATTAACAAAACGCAGCGGAAAGTATTTATCACCATGAAAGGATCTTGATATCAATCATACAATTAAACTAAAAGAAAAATCAAAGAGAATGGTATAAGAATCATACCCTAGTTGCCTTTGATCAATGATGAATTCGGATGGATATTGTGAGCAACCGAAACCAAGGATTCCAATGGGGAATACCTCTAAAGCAAGTCCACACAACACTTCCAAGAACACCAATGTAATGGATGCTAGTCCTAGAGTCTTGAGAGCAAAAGAGAGAAAACAAAACACCTTCAAAGTGTGTGTGAGAGGGGACGGCCAAGTGTGGTCAAAGAAAGGAGTTTATGGACCATTATATCTCTTAATGGTGCCATTACAATCCTTTAATGATTTCCATAAATCATTAGTCTTATTTGCCCACAAGTCCCTATCTTTTGTTTCTTCTAGTTTGCCCACAAGAAAGTTTCAATATTAACTTTTAATATTAAACTTATGATAGACAAGCTCATAGCTTATATATATTAATAATTAATGTAATTACACTAATTACACTAATTATATAATGGTGTTTAGTGTTTAAGTGTGTGACCCTTTAGGCTCACAAACAACTAGCCATATAACTATATGTTATACATGTGAAGCATATTCCAACAGCTCCCACTTGCGCACGTGATAACATCAAGTAGTTATACAAGCAAAGGTTAGAGTCTAGCAACCCGCCAATGCCCCTAGAAGTACATGAGGAGTTTCATAAAATCTTTGTTCAAGGTTTTTCAAGCAGTTATCCTTTTGTTACTGATACTATGTTGAATTTTAGACAAGGATAAATGTCAATCTAAAATTTCAACGATTCTGTTTCTCGATCTATATATTGAAGTAGATTACCAAAACCAATCAAGATTCATCTTGATTACCTTTTGGGTGTGGCCACACATACATCTATTCAAATCATCGAGGGGCCCAGTAGTATCTAATCCACATGTGTGGAGGAACAAATTCTTTATTGACTGCACGTGTCTGTCATATGCTTAATGACAAACCCGATAATGGTTGTTATAGCAGCCTTGTTCAGGTCAACGTTTAACCATATCAAAGTTTGCCCCTCTACATACACAAACCAACTTGCATCTCAAGTCAGAGGATAAGTGACAAAGCCTTTGTGAGATTCACTTGTGACATAAATCCATGAAGTGATTTCTCATAGGTTGGGTCAGTCCAATTGTGCATCATTATGGACAACATGTGAGTTTGATTTCATCATCCTTAGTCATACTAAGATAATGTCATCAATGCCCTCAGATTTGTCTTAATAATATTCCCATATTATTAATTATGACAATGGACAATTTAGAATATAAAACGCAGTAAATATTCATGGATATAAACATGCAAATATAGAACACAGTAGATATTCATATAAAAACGATCATATCAAATATATCAATTTATTCCAATAAAAACTGCTCAATGTTCCATTATCCAAATACTAAAACAGATTACATGAAACTATTAGCTGGTCGAAGTCCAATGCTTCTAGCATGTTCAATATGTTTGGTACATGACATTGGCTTCGTGAAGGGATCAGCTAAGTTGTCATCTGTATGAACTTTGAGCAAGCGTACATCTCCCATTAGGATCGCATCTCTAATGTAGTGAAGCTTCCTCCGATAATGTCTGGCACCTTTCTGAACACCAGGTTCGTTGGCAATGATGATAGCACCTGTGTTATCACAGAACATATCCATAGGTTTTTCATTACTGGGGACAACACCAAGCCCAGAAATGAATTTCCTCATCCAAACAGCTTCCATTGCAGCTTCAGTAGTTGCAATGTATTCAGCTTCTGTAGAAGACATAGCGATAGTGCTCTGCTTTGCACTTTTCCAATCAACAGCGCCTCCGTTCAAAACGAAAACATACCCCGTTTGAGATTTGGAATCATCTCTATCAGTCTCAAAACTAGCATCAGAATAACAAGTGACGCTCAGTTCATCTTGACTTTCACCACCATAAACAAGAAACATATCTTTAGTATTCCTAAGATACTTCAGTATGTTCTTAACAGCAGTCCAGTGACTCTCACCTGGATTCTGTTGATATCGGCTTGTAAGGTTCTGAGAGAACGCTACATCAGGTCTTGTGCACCGCACAGCATACATGATAGATCCTACTGCCGAGGCATAGGGGACATCACGCATACGTTTCATCTCATCAGGTGAGGACGGTCCTTGAGTCTTACTCAAGTGTACATTGTGTTGCATAGGGAGACTTCCACGTTTGGAAGCATCCATTCTAAACCGTTTTAGAATCTTATCAATGTACGCACTTTGACTTAGTCCGATTAACCGCTTTGATCGATCTCGATAGATCTTTATACCAAGTATATATGCCGCTTCCCCAAGATCCTTCATAGCGAAGCACTTCCCAAGCCAGGATTTTACATCTTGTAGCATTGGAATGTTATTTCCTATGAGTAGTATGTCATCGACATATAGGATTAGAAAGACGACAATGCTCCCACTAGCTCTTACATATACACATGGCTCGTCGGGATTCTGAGTAAAGCCAAACGATTTGACTTCCTCATCGAATCTTTTGTTCCAACTTCTGGATGCTTGCTTTAGTCCATAAATGGACCTTTGAAGCTTACATACTTTCTTTGGGTGTTTTGGATTAACAAAACCCTCAGGTTGAACCATATAAACATCTTCATCAAGATGTCCATTTAAGAAAGCAGTTTTAACATCCATTTGCCAAATCTCATAGTCATAGTACGCTGCTATGGCTATGACAATCCTAATAGCTCTAACGTCGGCAACAGGCGAGAAGGTTTCATCATAGTCAATCCCGTAGGTTTGAGTATAACCTTTTGCTACCAATCGAGCTTTATAGGTGTGTACATTGCCATCCATGTCGGTCTTCTTCTTGAAGAGCCACTTGCTACCAACAGTCTTACTGTTAGGAGGAAGATCAACCAAAGTCCATACTTGGTTATCTTTCATGGATTGCATTTCCGCGTTCATAGCATCAAGCCATTTGTCAGATTCAGAATCTGATAATGCAGCTCGATAGTTAGGGGGTTCATTATGATCCCCTAAACTCAGCTCCTCAGCATCGACATGGAAACCATATCGTTCAGGTGCATGAGGTGTCCTTGCGGACCTTCGAACAGGGATTACATCATTTTGAGGTGCAACAGGAACAGTTTCGTGTTCAGCCTCATCTTGATGTTCGCTAGTCTCTACAATAGGTTGTGCATCTTCATCGCTTGGAATCTCGTCAAAGTCGATGGTACTCCCACTTGCTTCTTGTGAAATGAGATTGCTCTCAAGAAACTCAGCATAACGAGCAATAATTACTTTTTGCTCAGGTGGGTAGTAGAAATAGTAACCCATCGTTTCCTCAGGGTATCCTATAAAGATGCACTTGACAGCTCTGGGTTCAAGTTTGTTTGGCGTGTCTCGTTTCACGAGAGCCTCACAACCCCAGACCTTCAAGTAAGACAAGTTAGGGACTTTCCCATGCCATATCTCATATGGTGTCTTTTCAACCTTCTTGGTGGGAACCATATTTAGTATGCGAGCAGCCGATTTGAGTGCATAACCCCAAAAAGATAGAGGCAGAGTGGTAGGACTCATCATCGATCGAACCATGTCAAGCAAGGTGCGATTTCTCCTCTCTGATACACCATTATGCTGTGGTGTATAAGGGGGAGTGAATTGTGAGACAATCCCACAATTCTTAAGATGATCTTGGAACTCATGGCTCATGTACTCTCCTCCTCGATCAGAACGAAGAGCCTTTATCTTCTTGCCGAGTTGATTTTCTACTTCATTTTGGAAAGCTTTGAACGTTTCAAAGGTTTCATGTTTATGTTTAATCAAGTAAACATAACCATAACGACTAAAGTCGTCAGTGAAAGTAATGAAATAGGTAGCACCTTCCCTAGTTCGAGTTCTAAAAGGGCCACATACATCAGTATGTATGAGTCCAAGTAGATCGTTGGCCCTTTCGCCTACATGGGAGAAAGGCTTGCGCGCCATTTTACCAGATATGCAAGAAACACATTTATCAAATGATTCAGAATCATCTGATTTTATAAGTCCATCCTTTTGTAATTTCAAAACGCGTTTCTTGTTAACATGGCAAAGGCGACAATGCCATAGGTAAGTAGAATCCAAATTCTTCTTGGATTTCTTATTGCTACATGTATAAATAGAACTACTGTTTGTGATACGATTATGCATGTCAATCTCAAAGATACCATCACGAGGAATAGCATTAAAGTAAAAAACATTATCCTTTGAAACTGAAATACCATAATCCGTAAACGTATGAATAAAACCATTATTCCACAAACAAGAAAGCGATACTATACCCCTAGTAATACTAGGCGCATAGTGACAATTGTCTAATACAATAATTAAACCACTAGGAAGGATTAAATCATAGCTTCCTATAGCTTCGACCGGTGCACGATTGCCATTGCCCACGTACAAGTCCAAAGCTCCATGGTTTAGCTTTCTACTTCCCCTTAGACCCTGCATGGTATTACAAATGTGAGTTCCACAACCAGTGTCATATACCCATGATTTCTTAGGGAAAGCATATAGTTCTATTGTGAAGATACCTGATGTGCCAACCTTGTTGGCTTTGTTCTTCATCAACTCTGCCAGGTAGGCAGGACAATTCCTCCTCCAATGGCCTGGTTCACCGCAGTGATGGCAAGCAAGATCCTTAGCGGGATGCTCCTTACGAGTAGGTGGGGGAACCTTTGGCTTGGGCTTGTAAACTTGCTTTCCCTTGCCTTGGCCCTTTGCAACTACTTGCGGTTTTGGTTTTTGGATCTTTCCTTGCCTTATAGCAAGGACAGTAGGGGCCGGAGTTTTCTTGGGTAGGCTTTCTTCCGTTTGTTTCAGCATAGCATGTAATTCGGCGAATGTCTTCCCCATACTATGCATATGATAAGTCATGACAAACGGTGCAAAATCCTTGTTTAAGGACGTTAGAATCAAGCTAATCCCAAGGATGTGCGGCATAGCGTAACCAAGCCTCTCCATTTGGTCTAAGTAGCTCTTCATCTTCAAGAGATAAGAGCTAACAGACTGTCCCTCCTCCTGCTTACAAGCGTGGAAGGCTTTGACAGTGTCAAAGAGTTCCTGCTCGGCTTGCTTTTGATACATGGTCGTTAGTTCACGCATCATATCAAATGCAGTGAGGTCCACGAGATTCTTTTGAATATCGGGAATCATGCTCACTAGCATAAGCGCGGCGACTTCCTGTTGTTCGTTAAACCTTTTGGTATAGGCTGTACGAACAGCAGCAGTGGCGGTAGCAGCAGGGGCAGGGGGCAGCGCCTCCTCCAAATGGTGGTACTTATGCTCGGCCCTAAGGACAATCCTTAGGTTACGAGACCAGTCCACAAAGTTCGTTCCATCAAGTTTCTCTTTTTCGAGAACGGAACGAATGGTGGTATGTGTTAGGGTTTGATTGTTTGAAGTCATCTACAAAATTACAAAGTTCATTAATTAGTATTTTTAATAATAATTTCTTTTAATAAATTAACTACCCAATTAATTTTAATTAAAAGCTAAGATCCCATTGAGCTTCTATCATCGCATCAGTTGATCTGCTAGAGATGATAGATCCAATAGGTAGGTGACGTTCAACAATTGCATTACAAGTGCAACTCTTAGAGGTATGGGACTTCATGGCACCTAGTGAACAAGCATCTAGGGTCAAGTGGCATGTTTGTCGCATCGTCGCCTCGAGTCAAGGTCTCACCGTTAACTTGATTAAGTCATCCAATGTGAAATCATGTCAAAATAGATCTAGGTCTCACCGTAGAGAATAATGACCTCGGATTTAAATTCAAACCACGTCTCACGTGAATTCAAAAATAGAAGCAAGTGATTTACAACCGATTGGACGGCGTGACTTAAATTTTAGGTATGTTTAAATTTTAATTTAATAAAATTTTATTTAAGATATGAATGAATCATGTACTTCATTCATACCACTTCATAAGTCTTGTAATAAACGGTAAAAACTTTTAGCGATTATTAAGTGATGAGTTTCAAATCATATTTAAACTTAGTTTAATCTCAAAACGATTTTAGATTAAAGGTTTAATCATCAATGATTAACTAGTAGTCATCGATGATTAAGGGTTTGAATGTTTTAATGTTTGTGTCAAGAAACCATTTTTAATTTGTTTTACTATTTGTATCTAATAGAAAAGAAAAACAACCACAAACAAAGAATAAAACATGCAACATAATTTTGTGCAAACCTCGACCGATGAAATCCTAGGTTCGGTCACGTGAGTCATCACGACGGACCGAAGGGTCAAACTAGGGGACGGGCCAACATGAACCCAAACGGGCCTACATGGACCCAATGGGCTCCCACTTGCTCCAAGACATTCTTGAGCAAGTAGAACCCAAAATTGTGAAAAAGTGTAATCTGCCAGAAAATTCCAGCAGACTTTGAAGCCCGAAAAGTCACTGAAGGAGTCTTCGCTGGTCTTCCCGGCCTTCTGGAAAGTTGTAGCCCACGACTTTGCAAGCATTTTGGGCTTTTGAATCGCCCAAAAAGGAGTCCGTATGCCTCTGGAAAACCTGTTTTCGTACAGCCCTCGCTTTTGTGACGGAAATTTGTTGTTTTCTTCATAAGTCTTCAATATTTTTGTCAAACAATTTACAATAAAAAGATAAAATAAATACAATCTATTCTATTACTTTTACATTACAAATTGCCCCAAAAATGGCACCAAAAATAAAAGAAAAAAAAAATGAAACAAATTACAACAATTAAGCCAAAAAAAAAAACACGGCTTTTCCCGAAATAAACAAACAACCAAACATCAACCACATTCATTCACAAACGGTCTAGGCTTTCATCGGTTTGCACAAACAATCAACAATTTGACAAGGCTTTGGCTTGGGATATGGCAAAAATACATGTTTTGCCATATCAAAAAACATAATTAAACAAGAATTCCAAGCCAAATAATCAAAAAAATTCAATAAACTAGATTAACTTTTTGATTTGATTTTGTAACAAGTGACAATAGGGTTCCAAAAATACATGTTTTAACCCATCTTTTAAATTAAAAAAAAAAAACCGAAAAAAAAAAAACAAAAACCCGTAGGGTTTTTTTTTTCTTTCCGATCGGGATTTTTATACATCAAAACCGATTGATTTTTTTTTTTTTTTTTTTTTTTTTTTTTTTTTTTTGCCACTTTTTACAAAATCTAGCTAATTATATGATTAATATAATGACTCGTGATACCACTAATGGTGATTTTCGGTTAAAACAATTAACAAAACGCAGCGGAAAGTATTTATCACCATGAAAGGATCTTGATATCAATCATACAATTAAACTAAAAGAAAAATCAAAGAGAATGGTATAAGAATCATACCCTAGTTGCCTTTGATCAATGATGAATTCGGATGGATATTGTGAGCAACCGAAACCAAGGATTCCAATGGGGAATACCTCTAAAGCAAGTCCACACAACACTTCCAAGAACACCAATGTAATGGATGCTAGTCCTAGAGTCTTGAGAGCAAAAGAGAGAAAACAAAACACCTTCAAAGTGTGTGTGAGAGGGGACGGCCAAGTGTGGTCAAAGAAAGGAGTTTATGGACCATTATATCTCTTAATGGTGCCATTACAATCCTTTAATGATTTCCATAAATCATTAGTCTTATTTGCCCACAAGTCCCTATCTTTTGTTTCTTCTAGTTTGCCCACAAGAAAGTTTCAATATTAACTTTTAATATTAAACTTATGATAGACAAGCTCATAGCTTATATATATTAATAATTAATGTAATTACACTAATTACACTAATTATATAATGGTGTTTAGTGTTTAAGTGTGTGACCCTTTAGGCTCACAAACAACTAGCCATATAACTATATGTTATACATGTGAAGCATATTCCAACATCTACCCCTTAAGAGGATTCCGTCCTAGGAATCGCATCATAATCTACAAAGTTCGGGTAGCGTTTCTTAATCTCATCTTTGACTTCCCAAGTCAAATTTGGCCCAAGGGAATGCTTCCACTTTACCAACACCAACTCAATCTCGTTGTTCCTTAATTTCTTTGTTTGGCCCTCCAATATGGCCTCGGGCTCTTCAATTAAGCGGTTGGGTGCGTCGACCCACAAATCTTGAAGTGGGATAATATTCTCCACTTCACCCAAGAACTTCTTCAAATTACTAACATGAAACGTGTCATGGACGCCTTGCAACTCGGGTGGAAGTTCAAGCTTGAAATATTGAAGCCCAATTCTCTTTAAAATTTTAAACGGTCCAACATACCGTGGACTCAACTTTCCTTTCTTACCAAATCTCATCACGCCTTTCCAAGGCGACACTTTCAACATCACCATATCACCAACATCCAAATCATAGGGTCGCTTCTTCAAACCCGAATAACTCTTTTGGCGATCTTGTGCGACCTTCATATTCTTTTGAATTATTCCGATTTTCTCATTTGTTATTTTCACAATCTCGGGATCCGTGAGTTTTGTCTCACCCGCCTCCAACCACCAAGAAGGCGTTCTACACTTTCTCCCATACAATGCCTCAAACGGTGGCATTTTAATCGTCGAATGATAACTATTGTTATATGAAAATTCAACTAACGGTAAATGTTCATCCCATTTACCACCAAAATCCAATACACACGATCTCAACATATCTTCGACCGGTTGGATCGTCTTTTCACTTTGACCATCGGTTTGCGGATGGTAAGTCGTGCTCAATCTCAACTTAGTTCCCAACTCTTCTTGGAGTGATCTCCAAAATCTCGAGGTAAACATTGCATCCCGATCGGACACAATCGACAATGGTACCCCATGCAAGTGAACAACTTCATCAACATACAATTTTGCCAACTTCTCGAGTGGCATGGTTTCCCGAATAGCTAGGAATAACGCACTTTTTGTTAACCTATCAACAATCACCCAAATGGCGTAATGGTTTCTACTCGTCTTTGGAAGACCAACGATAAAATCCAAGGTAATATCTTCTCATTTACTGGCCGGCACTTGCAATGATTGTGCAACCCCATAAGGCACTTGGTGCTCGGCTTTCACTTGTTCACACGTGGCACATTTTGAAATGTAGTTTGCTACTCTCGACTTCATCCCCGGCCACCGATACAATCTCTTCAAGTCTTGATAAGTCTTTGTACCTCCGGGATGAATCGAGTACTTGGACTTGTGAACATCATTCAACAATACTTTTCGGTTCCCACCGAATTTCGGAACCCAAATCCGACCATTCACGGTTTTTAACTCTTGAACATTTTCTTCAAATACTTGATTCTTTCCCAATCTCTCTTGCCTATACTCGTCTTTTCCCATCACTTCGGTTTGTGCCGGTTTTATACTTTCAATGAAGCTAGATACCACTTCAATTCGCATCAACTTAGCCTTAACCGGTTTTTCATAAACTTTTCTACTCAAGGCGTCGGCTACCACATTAGCCTTTCCTTCATGATAAACGATCTCACAATCATAATCACTAATCAACTCAATCCACCTTCTTTGTCTCATATTCAAATCCTTTTTAGTAAACACATAGTTAAGGCTTTTGTGATCCATGTATAATATACACCTCGTGCCATACAAGTAATGTCTCCAAATCTTCAAGGCAAAAATAATCGCCGCCAACTCTAAATCATGAGTAGTATATCTTTCTTCCGCATTTTTCAATTGTCTTGAAGCATAAGCTATCACTTTACCTCTTTGCATCAAAACACAACCAAGACCTTTGTTCGAGGCGTCACTATACACCACGAAGTCTTCCATACCATCGGGTAGGGTGAATCGGTGCATTGCACAATTTCTCCTTCAACAAGGCAAAAGCATCCTCTTGCTTTTTCCCCCAATCAAACTTCACATCTTTTCTCGTTAACCTAATGAGTGGGACCGCCACTCGGGAAAAGTCCTCAATAAATCTTCGGTAATAACCGGCTAACCCAAGGAAACTTCTAACTTCGGTTGAAGTCTTTGGTGCTTCCCAATTTTTCACCGCCTCAATTTTAGACGGGTCAACTTTTATCCCGCTTCGAGATACTACATGACCGAGAAATTGAACTTCTCGCAACCAAAATTCGCACTTTGAGAATTTAGCATACAATTTTTCTCGTTTCAAAACTTCTAGAGTTTGCTTCAAATGCTCTTCATGTTCTTCTTCGGTTTTGGAAAAGATAAGAATATCATCAATAAATACTATGAGGAATTTATCGAGAAAAGGTTTACAAACCCCATTCATAAGATCCATAAAAATAGCCGGGGCATTCGTCAAACCGAATGGCATCACTAAAAATTCATAATGCCCATAACGGGTTCTAAAGGCCGTCTTCTCGGTATCACCTTCTTTGACACGAACTTGATGGTAACCCGATCTCAAATCAATCTTAGAGAAATATAATCGGCTCCTTGAAGTTTATCAAACAAATCATATATCCATGGCAAAGGATATCGGTTCTTAATCGTCATCTTGTTAAGCTCTCGGTAATCAATACACATCCTCATCGAACCATCCTTCTTCTTCACAAATAAAACCGGTGCACCCCACGGTGACGTACTAGGACGGATAAAACCTTTATCAAGTAAATCTTGAAGTTGAGTCATCAACTCTCTCATTTCGGTTGGAGCTAGACGATACGAGGCTCGGGCAATCGGCGTCACCCCCGGAACTAAATTAATTCGAAACTCAACTGGTCTCTCCGGTGGCAAACCGGGTAAGTCATCGGGAAAAACTTTGGGAAAATCCCGGATAATCTTCACATTTTCAACCGTCTTCTTCTCTTTTCTTCCATCAAGGACATAGGCTATAAATGATGAACATCCCTTTGACAAACTTTTTCTTGCTTTAATGGCGGTAATAAGGTTTGGCATATGATGCCTCTTTTCTCCATAAATATACACTTCCTCATTTTCGGGAGACTTGATCGATACAAACTTCTTCCCACATAAAATCTTGGCTTGGTGGATTCCCAACCAATCCATCCCAATAATCACATCAAAAGCCTTAATTCCCATAGGCATCAAATCGACTTTGAACTTCTTATTAACGATTTCTAATTCACAATCTCTATAGATGTGTTGAACCATGGAGGTTTTCCCATCCGGCTACTTCTATTTCATACAACTCATCAAGTAACTCTAATGGAACCTTAAACTTAGCACCAAATTCATGAGACACGCAAGAATAAGTAGAACCCTAATCAATCAATACATAAGTGGGTATGGAGTTTATGGATAAGGTACCTGAGACGACATCATGAGTCTCCTTAGCTTCTTCACGCGTGAGTTGGAAAGCACGCCCTTTGACTTTCAACGGCTCCGGTTTCTTGTGAGTGGTTGACACCAACGTTTCGGTTCCCTTCTTTGGGCAAACATTGCTATAATGCCCTTTCTCATGACATGAGAAACACTCCACCTCATCAAGGCTTTTAACCTTGCAATCTTTAGCTTTGTGGCCAAAACGCCCACACTTGAAACAACCATTTGAATCCGCCTTGCATTCACCCTTGTGGTCCCTACCACACTTTCTACAACCACCAACACTACCTTGCTTTTACGCGGTCGGGGCAAACTTGCTTTTCTTTGATGGTCCCGAAAAACTTTCAAATTTCCTCTTTTCATTACCAACCGACCTCTCTTGAATTCTTCTTTTGCTAACCTTCTCAACACTTCGGGCGACATTGATCGCCTCATCTAGGGTAGTCGCCCTTTTCACCTCTAGCTCATACTCCCATGGTAACCCATTAGCAAACCGAACCACACGACTACGTTCGGTTGGGTAGGTACTTGACACAAACGGGAGATATCCCGTGAACTTCTTGGTATACTCATCCAAAGTCAAATTGCCTTTTTTGAAGTGCAAGAACTCTTCCAACAACTCCTCCAACTCCCTTTCGGGACAAAACTTCTCTTTGAGTCTCCTAGTGAACTCCTCCCAAGACATCTTGTTAACGGCTTTCTTTCCCAAGGTCTCATACACGGTGTCCCACCACATAAGAGCATCATCTTTAAACAAACGTGAGGCATAAGTCACCATGTCTTCTTCATTGCACTTGTTAATCTCAAGCACATGCTCCGTCTCTCGAATCCAACGAACGATCACTTTCGGTTCCGTACTCCCGAGATAGAAGTCGGGTCGGCATGCAAGGAATGTTTTGTAAGAACATCCTTCACGTTCAATCTTTCTTTAGTTGTGATGACAAACCCTCGATATCACGTTTCTAACCATATTGGTGAACCATGTTTGGTTGATATGGGTTGTACGTATTGTAAGAGCTAATACCAACTTTCATTAATAAAATACAATAACAATAAGGGAAATTGACGAATAAGTTTACAAAAGATTGAAACAAATAAAATAGAACAAACAAGTACAAGGTTTTGGTTGAGTCTCGTGAAATTCACGATCCCTTTAAAATAGATTCGTTGTCTATTTCCCAGGATAAAACAACCGAGAAGTTTTACACTACCGGATATAATCCTAGCCAGAAGGGCTGTGATTTCAAAGTAGTAGGTGATCAAGGTGTGTGTAACACACCAATTTTTCAAAACAATTTAAACTTTTAAATATTTAAATTTTAACAACCAAAATCCATAATATCCAAAACACGGTTTAAACAACACATTTGGAATGAATACAAGTGCCAAAAATCGGTGTTACAATAATATCAAAACTAAAGTCTAGGGAATTAAATAAGTACACCGAGCTAATCACTTCCAAATGCTAACTACGGGCCGCCTAATCCTTAGCTCCCGAACCTGAGTACATAGCCAAAATAAACGTAGTACGTGAGACAAGATTGTCTCGTGGGAAACATGGGTTTCAGACCCGGTTAGAAATTATTTGCAATAAAATAATAATTAATTAGTATTCAAATTGCACATAGCCAAACATACTCTAAGGCTTGCCCTAAGCCCAACACATACGTAACGGGCCTCCCCGAAACAACTCCCCCGATATGGGTTAACTAGGTAAACTCCTCCGTTTCCGGGTTATCTATTTCTCCCCCAATTTCTGGGTTATCTCAAACTCCCCGGCTTTCCGGGTTATCTATTTCTCGACACACTACCCTTGCGCAGGGTGGTACCGCCCCAAGTAGGTGTCACTAAATCCCTCAACTTGTGTGGGCTATTAAGTATCCAATTGATTAGCTACCACATAACAAATCATCAAACTTGAGGCAATGCTCCCAATCATAACTCATATCATACTAGTGGTAACTAACAAATCAATTCACTATTCAATTCAATTCATACTCTATCAATTCAATCTTTTCTTTATTAAAACAAGTATCTAATAAAGACTCTATAAATCATTTCTAACTTTAAAACATGGTTTACTATGTACTCAGAAAAGATCACATGTACTCACGTTAGCAATGCTATCCAATACTTGTGTTCAACAACACAAATCCTTACTTCCCAATCAAGGAAGTTATTCCAAACCCAAGGTCTTCTTGACCAAACATCAATATCATCATAATAACTAGTTATTAACTATAGCTAATCACTAATAATCCATAAGAATATTCCCAACCACCAAGTTCATACAACTTGGTGGAAATCTCAAACCCTAGTTCAAGATTTCTATCCATAAACCCAAATCTAGCTTGTACACATTGATTACAAGCTTACAATGTGTAGTTTACACCCATATTTAGTCATCCTCCCCAAAGATGACATGGTAGGTTGTCCAAACCACCATTGACACCCAAATAGAGCTCATAATACAAAAGAGATGCATAAACTAACAAGGATTCTTACCTTAGATCAATAATCCCCAAAAGATATGAAGATTTGAGCTCAAGAACACCAAAACTTGTTCACTTCCTTCAAAGTAACGGCTGGTAGGGTTTTAGGGGTGTAGGTGCCTAAGCCCTAGCTTGAAAAACCCGATTTATACTACCAGACATAAGTTCGCGCCGCGAACTCCACTTCGCGTTCGCGAACTTACGCGGGAGTGACGTCATCGAACTGTTTAAACCATACTTCACGACCAACTTCGCGACAGGTTCGCGTTGCGAACTCCAGTTCGCGTCCGACCTCGCAATCGCTAACTCCTCGCGACCAAGACCCAAAATCGCTGGCGCCTCTTCGCGATCGCGGACCCTTGTTCGCGCCGCGAGCTCGCCCAGACAGCAGGGCTGCAACGTTTTGTTGTTCGGTTCAGCCCGATTTCGACCTTAACCATATCAAACGGTGTCCAAATGACGTGAAACCAATTCCTACGGTTCTTAAATAAAATATCTACATTTATCATATTTTTGTACAATTTATTTATATACAAAATCTGGTCATTACAGTGTGTCTACAAATGAGACCCGAGGTCTCTATTTATAGTGTAGAATGATAACTAATGTTTACTCGAAACATTAAATGCATTCAATGTCATTAAACAAGAAATCAAAAACAATAAACTGCATTTACTGCTGATTTTTCATAACAGCCTGCTCAGTCCTTCTGGTCAGTCCAGCAGGTCAGTCCGAGAGGTCGGTATTGGAAGTCAGTACGAGAACTCAGTATTGGAAGTTAGCGCAGCAGCTCAGTACTGCAGTCTGCGCAGTAAGTCAGCGCAGGAACTCAGTAATGGACTGCAGGTCAGTACAAGAAGTCTGATGCGCAGGAACTCAGTATTGGACTGCAGGTCAGTCCAGCAAGTCAACGCAGGAACTCATTACTCTCAGTATTGGACTGCAGCGCAGTACATGTCAAAAAACTCAGTACCGAGGTGGTCGGTATTGACCAGTCAATACAGAGGAGGTCAGTACTGAGGCGGTCAGTACGAGCATACTACCGTGTTGACCAGATGCAAAAAATTGAGCCGCACGAGCCCGGGATTTCGGAGCTGCATTCGTGTCCGAAGGTTGCTCGGGCGTACATGAGTTCAAGCCATTTCGGGCCACTCGGTCCTAATTATTTTCACCCCCCGCGCGTAGGCGTATGGGTAAAACCCATGTATTCCAACCTTATAAACCAACAAATGGTTTGATCTTTTTCCAATGTGGGATACTCTCCCAACATCGCCACTTCCAAGATTTCTTGTTTCAAACACCCTACTTTGAAAGTCGATATCTCATTCACCACAACTCTACTTTGGACACGTTATATACCGTTGCGTAGCTCTCACAAAGGAGAACACGAAGCTACCAACTAATAACTATATATAACAAATATATATACAATTATATAGGTCAAAGTTGGTGAAAAATCATTTTATCACAACTTTTTCCAACAATCCCCCACATGAATAGAGATCGATTGAAAACACAACAAATTTTCGATAAATGTTCAACAGTTAAGTCTTGCAATGGATATGTAGGTGTTAGCCTTTGAACCCTCCCTTAAGAAGCACACTTAGTCTCCTAGCAGGCAGTAGACGTGATGTCCTTGAACTGAATCCGCCTTTTGTGTAGACGACAATATACATTCTCACAAGACTCTCCCTAACTTGTTCATATCCTCTTATCGTGCCCGTCTTGTCATGGACACTGTCTGGTTCTGCGAGAGCTCCTAAGAATTGTGCCCCAACAATTCCATTCGAAGCGACCCCACTTCTCCATCACATAGGTGATTCTCTACAACGAATCATTAAAAGCCATAGTGCTTATCCTCATTGTCACTGAACTAGGAATGGACTAGGAAGTAGTACAATGTACTCCCTTTAAGAATGTTTAGAGGAATTCCGTTACCCCCACAGTGACATCCCTTCGCTTATACAATTAGGTTGTCCTATTGAACCTAGATCTTGGGATCTCCAGTCAACTAGGTTAGGTTTCCTTCGCATAAACTTTTATTCCATGGGCTTTAGTCACATTCCTTTATAACTAACTCTCTACCTAAGCCTTTTCATAAGCGGATCCGCAATGTTATCATTTAACTTTTATAGTCAATCATGATAACTTCACTTGAGAGTAGTTGTCATATCATGTGTTACCATTATACATTGTACACTTGACTAATGTAAATGTAAGACAATAATATATACCAATATATACATCAATTATTTAGAATATCTTCCTTACTTGATGTAACTTTTATGAAGATGAAAGAATACCTTAGCAAGGTGCCCCCACATTCGTACGTATTTATAAGACGGTTTTCTTTCAAACCAAAATTCGTACAATGTTTCATCTAACCCTCATGAGGTATCTTATATAAAAGATAAGTAGTCGACATACCCCTACATTTGTACGTACTTATGATACGGTTTTCTTTCAAACCAAAGTTTGTACAATGTTCATTTTATCCTCAAGGGGTATCTTATATAAAATATAATTAGTCGACACACGACATACCCCCAAATTTGTACAAATTAATGTATCAATTGCCTTATTTTTACTTTCCATTAAGTAAAATTACACCCTTTCGTGTATATCAAGGAGTTTTGGTTATTTCTTTCAACCAAATGGAAGGATGAATTTTATCAGTTTGTTACATTTGTGACTTTGAATCAATGTGGAATGTTGGTGGTATGCCATTTAATTTATTAAAACCAAATTTAATTAAATTTTATATGGCATAATCAACCATGTTAAGAATTTAACAATTCAAAATCAATGAACAACTTTACTAGCATTTTATCAAATTGCGGTTACAAGTTGTCATATTTAATTTTAACATTTTTACCAATAACAATTCCACATTTTGATAACACAATTCCTTTGGATTCAATCACAACCCGAGTAACAAATTTAGTAAGCAACCATCCGGACACACGATTCTTACGAATCTCCGGAATATCAAAACATTGCTTATTGTGACATCATTTCCGGAAATCATCCTTAAGATGACATTTCCTTCATCTTTGATATATGTGGTAGTCAAGTTTCCAATAAAACGTTTTTGCTCATTTTCAACATCTCTGAAAATGACAAACATACTTTTATCGAAACAAACGTGACGGGTAGCACGTGCATCGACATACCATCCACTTGAATCGGTTCCCACCAAATTCACTTCCGAAAAATCGGAAATCATGGCCACAATATGCACATCTTCCTTCATATGCATTTCCATATTAGGAATTGTCACAACATTTGTCATTTTTATCAAAAATATAAAAAAATGCAAATATTTGACTAATAAGCCTTAACAATCAAAATGTTTCAATTAGTAGTAAAATATATTTCAAGTATCATCTCTTCAAGAATCAACTCAAGAAGCCAAAGACTATCTTGTATCTTACTCACTAATATAAACCAACATTTTTCCCAAGTCTCACAATTTGAAAGTAAAATTCTAGATGCCAAAGCAATCCAGAGATATAAAATCCGAAGAATTTAACTTTTACCAAATTTGAGAAAATTCAAGTAACCAAAGTTAACTTGAAAGCTAAAACAATAGAACCTTTTCATTTCCAAAATCTCATAATTTCCAAATATCTCACCTTATGAGACTATATTCAAGAAACCAAAGTAATTTTGATATGTATAAAATGGACATTATAATTTTTTTTTCAAGAAAAGTCTATAACCATCAATCACAAATTTCATAGAGAAACCCCAATAATTCTCAAACTTTGAAAGCAAAATTCCGGATGCCAAAGCAATCCATTGATAAAATCCGAAGAATTTTAGCTTTTACTCAAGTATGAGAAAAATCAAGTAGCTCAAGCAAACTTGATCACCAAAAATTTTAAATCCAAAATTGTTTTAAACAATATATCAAATTATTAAAAATCGAACTTTAAAACTTGATATAATAAACTTTGAATCTAAAAATTTGATTTAACAATTTAAAAAAAAACAAAATTGTAAATGTTCTCTAAAAACTCAATTGAACCTTTGTGTTCTATAAAACGTTTCAATCACCACTTTTTTCGAATCTATGCTATCAAACAAGCAAAATCCGAGAAAAAAAATGTATTTTCCAACCGGTATTAGAAAAGAGAGGAAAAATATATTTTAAGTTTGTAGGAGCTAATACCAATTTTCATTAATAAAATACAATAACAATAAGGGAAATTGACGAATACGTTTACAAAAGATTGAAACAAATAAAAAAGAACAAACAAGTACAAGGTTTTAGTTGAGTCTCGTGAAATTCACAATCCCCTTAAAATAGATTCGTTGTCTATTTCCCAGGGGTAAAACAACCGAGTAGTTTTACACTACCGGATATAATCCAAGCCAGAACACGTACCAAAATTGAGAGCGTTTTCTAGGAGAGAGGGCTGTGATTTCGAAGTAGTAGGTGATCAAGGTGTGTCTACAAATGAGACTCAAGGTCTCTATTTATAGTGTAAAATGATAGCTAATGTTTACTCAAAACATTAAATGCATTCAATGTCATTAAACAAGAAATCAAAATTAGTAAACTACATTTACTGCTGATTTTTCATAATAGCCTGCTCAATCCAGCAGGTCAGTACGAGAACTCAGTACTGCAGTCTGCGCAGGAACTCAGTATTGGACTGCAGGTCAGTACAGGAAGTCTGCTGCGCATGTCAGTATGAGACTGCAACTCAGTACATGTCGAACACTCAGTATTGGACTGTACCCGCACGAGCCCGGGATTTTGGCGCTGCATTCGTGTCCGTAGGTCGCTCGGACGTACATGAGTTCAAGCCATTTCGGGCCACTTGGCCCAAATTATTTGCACCCCCATGCACGTAGGCGTGCGGGTAAAACTCATGTATAAGGATTTAATCTTCCATCATACTTCCAACCTTATAAACCAACAAATGGTTTGATCTTTTTCCAATGTGGGATACTCTCCCAACATCCTCACTTTCAAGATTTCTTGTTTCAAACACCCTACTTTGAGAGTCGATATCTCATTCACCACAACTCTACTTTGGACACGCTATATACCGTTGCGTAGCTCTCACAAAGGAGAACACAAAACTACTAACTAATAACTATATATAGCAAATATATATACAATTATATAAGTCCAAAGTTGATGAAAAATCATTTTATCACAACTTTTTCCAACACATATTTTGTTGTGAATGCATGAACGGTGAGTTTTGGTAATGGTTGAGTTTGGTATTGTCGGTTTTTGTAAAAAAGAATCGATGGTTGTTGGAAGTTGATTCATTGGTTTGAAGGTGGAGTATTTCCTAGACAAAGTGTGTTTTCAGGTGTTTTGGGAGTGTTTCAGATTGTGTTTTGTTGTCTATGTTTTAAAGTTTGTTTTGTGAGACTTTTATAGAAATTTTTTTTGTTAAAATACGAATTTATATAAAATGAGAATGTGTGTTTAAAAATGCATAAATTTAAAGATATTTATAAGTAATAAAATAATAGTGAGAAATTAATCTTAAATTTGGCCATTTAAGGGAAAGAGGGCAATAGTAGGTTGTTTGTCCTTTATCCTAGCGGTAAAAGATTTAAGTCTAATAGACATACATAGAATTTAAAAATATTTAAGTCTAATAAACATACATAGAATTTAAGAATATATTAGTATTTGCTGTTATAAAAAAAGAAAAGAAAAGAGGGCACACTATTTTCACATAACCTAAGTGGCCATCTCGGACAGTGTTGGGCTCTTTGAAAACCCACGACTTTAACATTTAATGTGATGCGTGAGTATTACCACTCTCACCTCCACCACTGATATTCCGGCCTAAAGTGGTTTATTAATTTTTATTTTTAAAAGCTAAAACTTTTTTTTAAATCATTCTTAAATCTGAATTATATTATTTATTAACAAAATCTGAACTCATGACTAGAGAATAATACACCAATTGAGAATATTTTCTAATACTTTCGTTGGAAAACGTTGTTATAAAATGATTTTTCACCAACTTTGGACCTATATAATTGTATATATATTTGTTATATATAATTATTAGTTAGTAGCTTTGTGTTCTCCTTTGTGAGAGCTACGCAACGGTATATAGCGTGTCCAAAGTAGAGTTGTGGTGAATGAGATATCGACTCTCAAAGTAGGGTGTTTGAAACAAGAAATCTTGGAAGTGAGGATGTTGAGAGAGTATCCCACATTGGAAAAAGATCAAACCATTTATTGGTTTATAAGGTTAGAAGTAGTATGGAAAATTAAATCCAAATACATGGGTTTTACCCGGGGGTGCAAATAATTTGGGACGGCCTAGAATGGCTTGAACTGATGTATGCCCGGGCGACTTGCGGACACGAATGCAGCTCCGAAATTTCGGGTCGTGTGGGTCAATTTTTTGCATCTGGTCGACACTGTAGTATGCTCGTACTAACCTCCTCTGTACTGACTGGTCAATACCGACCACCTCGGTACTGAGTTTTTTGACAACTGACTGGTCAATACCGACCACCTCGGTACTGAGTTTTTTGACATGTACTGCGCTGCAGTCCAATACTGAGTGTTCGACGTGTACTGAGTTGCAGTCTCATACTGACATGCGCAGCAGACTTCCAATACTGACCTGCGCAGTTGCTGTCCAATACTGACCCGGGGGTGCAAATAATTTTGGTCAAGCGGCCTGGAATGGCTTGAACTGATGTATGCCCGGGCGACTTGCGGACACGAATGCAGCTCTGAAATTTCGGGTCGTGTGGGTCAATTTTTTGCATCTGGTCGACACTGTAGTATGCTCGTACTAACCTCCTCTGTACTGACTGGTCAATACCGACCACCTCGGTACTGAGTTTTTCGACATGTACTGCGCTGCAGTCCAATACTGAGTGTTCGACGTGTACTGAGTTGCAGTCTCATACTGACATGCGCAGCAGACTTCCAATACTGACATGCGCAGTTGCTGTCCAATACTGACCCGGGGGTGCAAATAATTTGGGCCACGCGGCATGGAATGGCTTGAACTGATGTATGCCCGGGCGACTTGCGGACACGAATGCAGCTCCGAAATTTCGGGTCGTGTGGGTCAATTTTTTGCATCTGGTCGACACTGTAGTATGCTCGTACTAACCTCCTCTGTACTGACTGGTCAATACCGACCACCTCGGTATTGAGTTTTTCGACATGTACTGCGCTGCAGTCCAATACTGAGTGTTCGACGTGTACTGAGTTGCAGTCTCATACTGACATGCACAGTAGACTTCCAATACTGACCTGCGCAGTTGCTGTCCAATACTGACCTGCACAGCTGCTGTCCGATACTGACCTTCCGATACTGAGTTCTCGTACGGACCTCCTGGACTGACCAGTTACGAATTTTCTGCCGTAAATGCAGATTACTGTTTTGATTTCTTGTTTAATAGAATTGATTGCATTTAATGTTTTGGTTAAACATCACTTGGCATTCTACACTATAAATAGAGATCTTGGGTCTCATTTGTAGACACACCTTCACTCACCTACTTCCTCTTTCACTGCTTTCTCTCCTAAGAAAACACTCTTAAACTCGGTTAGTGTTCTGGATTGGATTACATCCGGTACTGTAAAACTAATCGGTTGTTTTACCCTGAGAAATAGACAACGAATCTATTTTAAGGGGATCGTGAATTTCACGAGACTCAACCAAAAACCTTGTACTTGTTTGTTCTATTTAGTTTGTTTCAATCCTTTGTAAACGTATTCGTCAATTTCCCAAATTGTAATTGTATTTTATTTAATGAAAATTGTTATTAGCTCCTACAACTTTATACCACTAAATTATAAGTTTGTGAGTATTTACTTAAATTTTGTTATGCAATTATATTGATAGACGCTTGCATTGATGGTGCCGACAATTAACTTTTTCGTTATACTATTCTAAAAAGAAATTTGTTTATATTTCCGTCATCGAGTTCCACATAAATAATAATAAAAACAATGAGTGTATTAATTAACTAAACAATCTACTTAGAATCTCAGATTCAAACTTTATTTGTGTTCAACTTAGTTAAGTTGGAAAAAATTAGGGGTGTAAATAAACCGAACCTGAATTTGATTATGTGAAACGGGTTGGATAACGGGTAATTTCGAAGTGCGCATAGTTACTACTTACTAGTAGTCTACTATCAACTAACACAAGTGTTCTTGAAAACCCGAAATCGGACAATATCATATTTAAAACTACTACAAATTCTAACACTTATACATATAACCGCAACGTTTCGTTTGCAACAAGTTTATAAGTAGGATCTATAGCACTCTTACATAACAAAAGAAGAGTTACATAATCATCTTCAAGAGTGCATAATGGCCAAAACCTACTAAAACTAAAGACACAAAAATACAAAAAAACAAAGTAATAAAAATAAAGTGTCACAAATACAAAGCCAAAAATGTAACAAAAACTATGACTTTCAATATGATTTATAATTATGATATTACTTAATTTATTGAGACTCCATCATTCTTATGGATACCCATTTTGGTTACTTTCTGGGTACCCCTCTTGCCTTTCATACTCTTCCATTGTGTCAAACTCATACTTTGATTCATCATTATTATTCTTGTAATACCCTTCACCATTGTCATTCACTTCTTCCTCATAACTAGTGTTTTGGTTATTCTCGTTGTTGTTGGTGTTGGTGTTGTTGTTGTTGTAGCCGTTGTTTTCTTCTTGATTGCTCGTGTAGCCGTTGCCATTGTAGCCGTTGTTTTCCTCTTTAGAGCTCGTGTAACCATTTCCATTGTTGTTTTTATCGTAAGAGTACTTCCCATTCTCCAAAAATCTTGTGTCACTCAATCCTTGTTGCTCCGTCATGTATCCATCGTTGTTGTTGTTGTTGTAGCCGTTGTTTTCCTCTTTAGAGATCGGGTAACCATTGCCTTTGGTCTCGCTTTCAAAGCTCATGTAGTTGTAATTGTTTTTGTTGTAGCCGTTGTTCTCATTCATCAAGCTTGAGTGCCCATTGCCGTTGTTGTAGCCATTGTCGTTATAGTTGTTGCTATACGTATTCTGATTTTGGCCATTGAAGCCATTCTCATTGTTGCTATAACCATTTTGGCCATTGTAGCCATTTTGATTGTTGCTATACATATCCTGATTTTGGCCATTGTAGCCATTCTCATTGTTGCTATAACCATTTTGGACATTGTAGACATTTTGATCGTTGCTATACATATCCTGATTTTGTCCATTGTAGCCATTATGATTGTTGCTATAACCATTTTGGCCATTTTCATTTTTGTTGTAGCCATTGTTCTCATTCATTGAGCTCGAGTAGCCATTCCCATTGTTCGAATAACCATTATTAGTAGTAGAGTAACTCTCACTACTTAGTAACTGCTCAAAAGGAGCCTCCTTTTCCTCCTCATTCTCATCCTCCTCTTCCGGGGTTTCGTTCTTTGAACCCTCTAGGGTCGATGTGTGGTATTCCTCTGAGGAGGAAAACTCGCTCGAACCTTGACCATAAAGACCATAACCATATTCTTCCTCAGCTGGAGCTGGTGCGGGAGCCAGCCCAGGAGCCAAAATTGGCTCGGTTACCGGCACCAAACCTGGTAACGACACCGGGGCTGGTGCCGGTGATGATGAAGATATGTTTGGTGAATTGGAAAGATAATGAATGACCTTGGTAAAGAACTTGCTCTCTCTAGCATGTGGTTGAATTGATAAAGAAAGAAGTATGAGCAATAGAAAGTGGAAGGAGAAGGTGCTAGCAATGGAGGCCATGGCACTAAAAATTTGAGTTTTGGTGGCAAGATTTGTAATCCCAAAGTGGTTGATTTATAAGGGCTTAACCGGATTGATTTGCGGGGATTGAGGGTGTGGGGTACCCTTGAAATGATGGAGTCTTCTTGCATGTGCATATAATCAAAGTGTTTAAAGTGGAGGGTGGGGTGGGGATGCACCCAATTCACGCCACCTTAAATTATTGCATGTTTTTTTTGGTTCACTATAGCTTACAGGAAGTACAACAATGTTAATATTCGTACCTAATTTTTTAAAAGTTTATTATTAATTAGTTGGTAATTCCAAGTTTGTTTCGGTACACCCAATTATCATATTGAAAATATTATATTGATAGTAGTATATAATCAAAGTGGGTACTAGCTAGTCGGTCTGTACTTTCGAGCTTGATTGAGATAAGGAGCTTTTATAAACTCAAACTTACGACTATTATTTAAAAAAATAGAGTTCGTATAATAAATATATTTTTTCATTATGTAAGGAAAATTGAGATTATTGAACACTTCTTAGCTCGTTCCCTTATGATATGAGTTAAAAAAAAAACTCTTAGAAGAGTTTTGCTAACGTATGTCTTAGGGTATATACATCAAGATACATTTAATAAAATAGTTATTTATTATATATGTATTGGATAATAATACATTATTTTCTACCATTTTATAAAATGTATTAAATATAATTATCTATATAAACAGGAATTTTATATTTATTAATTGTATGATCTAGTTTATGCCAGAAAAACCTTAACTATAAATTGCTTATTAGTGAGAAATAAATATGGAAAACAGAAAAGTCTAAAGCAGAAAATAAAAAAGTAAAAGGTCTTTGACCTTCTTTCACTTCATTTTTTTCTTTTACCTTTAAATAAAGAGAAATATGGTATGGGTTATTATATACTCCGTATTAAAAAAGGTCTCGTAGATATAAATAATCTGAGACAATGTGTTTGCACTTTAACTTCTTTGTGCCGCAATGATCGGAAGCAAGGGTTGGTCAAAAGTCAAAACTGTTGTAAATCACTCCAATTAGGCTTGACTTTAGGGCGATTTTTAATTAACATCAATCGAAAACTTTCATTTTTAAGAATTTGCATATCTTTAGTCTTTTTCGTTTTCAGCTTTTCAGTTTCTCTCAATAAATCGGCCCGTTTCTGTTTTTCTTTTCAGTATTTTGTTTGTCTTCAAATTTACCAATTTGTTAATTTAAACTTATGATACAAAGTTTAACTAATTTCGTATATAAATAAAAACAAACAACTACTAAGTTTTCATATACTTCCTCCGATTCAAAATAAGTAATTCACTTTGGTTTTACGGTTTTTGGGACAATAAATTATAATGATGGATAAATTAGACTAATTGGATGCTTAGTTGAGAATGAGTCTTACACTTTTTGAATAAAGTTGAGTTAATGAATTTTAAAAGTAAAAAGTAAGGATAAAAGGGTCATTTCACTTTGTTAAAATAGATAGTTAGTGGGTATGTGTGCTACTATTTTTTACCAAATAAAATAATTTTTCAAAGTTTATCACTTATTTTGAATCATCCATTCTAAAAAGGAAAGTATATCACTTATTTTAAATCGGAAGAAGTAATATAAATAGGAGTAAGTCGTGAGAAAAAGTCAAAATAATATGCTCAATTTAAAAAAAATAAGCATCAAATATTTTATAATGATAAGATTTTTAAAAACTGTGTTGGGTGGGAAGATTTTTCGGTTCGGTTTATATATGCACCGGAAAACTGCACCAAACATTCAGTTTCTCCAAAAATCAAAACCGCTTACATTTGTATTTCAAATGGTTCATTTTTTTTGATTTTTTTTTTTTTTTTTTTTGCGATTCTTTTGATTTTTCCGATTTTGATTCAATTTTTCAGTTTTTATAGTCACCCCTAAGTATATACTAGATAAAATCAATCATTTCAATCATTTTGATAAACTAAAAATTTATACATTTAAAATCACAACCTATAGTGCTACTTCAATACAACAGAAAATAAACCTATTTAATGATTAAAATCAAATTATTATGAATATTGTAAAAAGAAACACGTTGAAAACAAGAAAAAAAATAGGTAAGTGAACATAGGCATGTTTTTGTTTTTAACCAAACCCCCCTTTAATGTTATTGGCCTTACAGAAAAAGGAAGGTTTATATAAGCGAATAGTTATGCACATCATTTGCAATATATAAACACTGTATTACAAGATACTCAGTTTTGTCACATCAACACTAGATTCTTTTGTCAAAACATCAACTAAATAACTACAACGGCTGATAATAAAAAAAAAAAAAAAACCAAAAATCAAAACCAATGTACTATGGTTCACCGTGATCAAGTGTGTAATGTTAAACAAAATCAAATAGTATCTAACCATGAATCAAAGTCATCAAGTAGTTCAGACTTTGAAACAAGAGGTACGGATTTGACCTCACTGTTATGATCTGGCATAGATGATGTTTCTTTAAGTAGGTCATCGAGTGTACTATCAATATCAAAATCAACTGTTTTTTTGTTTAAAGTTGAATTTAAGGCGTTTTCTTTTAGGTTAGCATTTGAGAAAGAATCAAGAAGCATATCGAGTTCGGTTTCTGCTGTTTCTGCTTTGACTTTCAATTGGTTTTCAGTTGATTGAGCCATTGGGCCTGTGGTGGGTGGTTTGACTTTTTGATGGTCAAATGCTTGTGAATCATTTACATCTGTATTACTACTGTCAACCTGGCTAGGGTTTTGGTGTTCTCCACCTATTTCAGAAAACTGCCAAAAGGAAAAACAATATTATTAACGTGCAATAGATAAATACAAACTGAATAAAAAAGATATAAGAGGTAATGTAATGATGAATAATTGTAATTACCAGCAACCAATCAGGTTCCATAAAAAGCCGTTTTGGTAAATCTATTTTTGCAAGTTGTTCTGAAAGAGCGTGCAAATCCAGTGATAGAAATGAAGCCTATATACATAAATAGGTTATCAGATGGTACAAAATAAATCGAGAAAACTCTAGAAGCTTCCAATCAAATATTCAAATCCTTTTAATATTTTATTCGTTTATATTATCGCTTGATTTTATCACAATATGGAATTCGGTTCGTATCAAAGAGTCAAACCTAAGAATTCCATGACATTACCAAACCTTATGGTTATCACAATTCACAAATAACTACTATTAACCAAAATAAGATTAATTATTTAAAACCCCAAATAAGATGAATTAGGGACAGAATAAAGTACCTGATAATTTGCAGATATTTTATCATCTACAAAAAAACTATCATTTTGGATTGATGATAATAAGCTTTCTCCTCTCACGCCAAAGAAAGACTCTTTTCCATGACCAAAATCTAACAAAAAAAAACAATTTATTCTTCTAAAAAATGTAAATAATTTCAGATATAAAAAACACAACCATCCGTACGAGACTGACTAAATTATTAGAAAAAAGGTTATCCAAAGTGCATACCAGAAATAAAATCCTCAAGAGATGGAAAGATTTCTGAAGAAATCCTTGTAGAACTCTGGGATTTTGCCTCAGAAATCAAGTGTGCATAATCTGCACCTTTACTTTTAGGTACAACAAGATCACTCGGTTGACTACTTTGACTTTCTGTATTAAAATCATCTTCATCCTCATAACGATCCCAATTAGAGGGTAGTCCAGCTGGACCGTGAGACACCCGAGGTTTTTCTTTAATTTCTTTGGCAGGTGCATTGTTTGTGGCTGAGGTTGTTGCACTTTTCACTTTTTGATTTGGATGATGTTTTTTATGATGTATTGTATGTGCTCTTTTCGATTTTGCTAGCGATTTTGTATCCATGATGATGTTAACCTAATAAATGTCACAAATTCACATAAAAAGCAACTTAACAATAATGAGCATTACCAATTTACTTTCCCTAATGCTAGAACAGAAACACAAGAACAATCGAATTACCACTTATGAACTTAGGGGTTGTTTGGGAAAGCTTATTTAAAAAGGCTTATGCTTATGATGTTATTTAAGTAAATATAAGTTTTTGCGAAATAAAGTGTTTGGATTTGGCTTATATAGGGTTAATGTAAAATGACTAAAAAGGACTTCTGATTGTTGAGTTTTAATCAAGGAAATGAATATTGATTGTTACTGATGAAAATGAATGCCATTTGATTGTTAAGCTTAACAATTAAATTTTAACAGTAAGCAACAACATCCATGAAATTGATAAAATCAATCAGTTAGTAATCAAATTAACAATCAAAGTTTCAATCTAAACATTCAATTAACAATCAAATGGACAATCAAAGCATTAATTTTACCAGATCTGTAAATTAACAATCAAATGATTATGAAATCCTAAAACGAAATTATCGCTTGTGGAGGAGAGGAAACAGAAATCATCACCGGCACGATGAAATCAGAGGTGAGAAAATGATTACCGGCGATTCCTTGGTGACGACGTAATAGCTTTTCGGTTTAGGTATAATCGGAGGTGAGAAAAGAAACGGAAATGAAGCCTCGTTGGCGGAGGTTCCGCCGGTGCGGCAGCCAAAATCAAAGGCTTCTTTCGTGTGGTTGCAAGTTGGATTTTTGTACAAGACAGCCGGTGGGCTGTGGAGCAAGCATGTTGAGAGCTGCCAGATGCTAGAACGAAAAGGGGACTAGGGTTCATATATTAAATAATAATAAAGAAATGACGATTGATAAGCTTAAACACGGAATTGAAATGTGAAATTAAGACCTTAGTGCAGTTGATGGATCATGAAATGACCAGCATTTGAGAGTTGAAGATGGCTTCGTTGGCGGTGATTTGAATGTTGTTTGAAATGCCCATGAATTATTAGCTCAGTAGCAATTCTGGGCAAGTCGCATGTGTGTATCTTTTGATCTCCTCTAATAAAACGCCCAAATCCTCTTTCAAATGTTATTAGAGCATCTCCAAACATACGTTTCTATCTTTTTATTCTAAACTTAATTATTTCTCTACTAAGCTTAAACACGGAGGTCTATGATTTTTACAAACTCTCAAGGAATAAATCTCAACCATTGATCAATATGATCAAATGGTCAAGATTAATCACATATTCTATACATAGAGGGGTATTTTGGTCATTTGGCACTAAAAAAAATTATTTTATTTTATTTTTTATTTTTTATTTTAAAATTTTAAAATTTTTTTAATTTTTAATTTTTAACTGAGGGGTATTTTCGTCATTTTGAAAAAAATATTTATTTTTTATTTTTATTTTTTATTTTTTATTTTAAAATTTTTAATTTTTTTAAAAAAAATTATTTTTTTATTATTATTTTTTTAAAAATTATTAAATTTTCATTAATGACACATAATGTTATTCCATAGTAAATCACATGTGATTGCATTCTGAATCACATGTGATTTAATTAAAACCTGATTTTACACTAAAATCACATGTGATTTACACTAAAATCACATGTGATTTTACACTAAAATCATATGTGATTAAGTTATACACGTAATTATCAAATAAATATTATTTTTTAATTAAAAAAATAATAAAAAAATAAAAAAAATAAAAAAATTTTAAAATAAAAAATAAAAAAAAAAATAAAAAAAATCAAAATTTTTTTTAAGTGCTAAATGACCAAAATACCCCTTCATAATAAAAAATAAAAAAAAATAAAAAAATAAAAATTTTAAAATAAAAAATAAAAAAAATAAAAAAAAAATTATTTTTTAAAAAATGACCAAAATACCCCTCAATATATAAAATATGTGATTAATCTTGACCATTAGATCTTATTGATCAATGGTTGAGCTTTGTTCCTTGGGACTTTCTAAAGATGATGGACCTCCTTGAACGTTTCTCTATTTCTCTAACTCATCTCTATTACTAATTTTAAATAGAGAATTTATTAAAAACAGCTTTATATTTAAAGTGAAAGAATATTAACGTTATCTAGACCCAATTTATAACGGGTGTATAATTATTACTATTAGTGAATGTAAGTCCCATTAGGTTTTGAAGGATTTTAAAAAGAAGAATAGAATGCATAGTTTAAACTGAAATGTTGTTTAGCAGGGAATGATCCCACAATTTAATAGAGATAAAGGGATGCCATCATTTGTCTAAGAGCATCTCTAACCATGAATTCTATAAAATTACTTTATCTTTATAATTAGTTGGCTCATTCCTACTAAAGAAACCATAAACTCTCTTCATCCCTAAAAAACTAGTGGGACTCATATCAATTATATTTTTAATTAATTTATCTTACATTACAAAAAAAACGTACATTAATTTAAATGATATAAATTAAAAACATAATAACTAAAATACACTAATTTTATGAATTAGAATATTCATCTACCAAACTAAATCACAACAAAATAATTATAAATGTTATAAAAATTAAATAGAAAGTAAATTATTATATGTGATGTCCATGACATGCATAGAGGGAATACCCTATCAATTCAAATATAAAGTGATTTTTAACAAATTCTATATTTGAAGTTAAGGATAGAACTAGGTAGGAGATTAAAAAACTTCAAAAATAAAGATGGAGTAAGGGATAAAATATGATTGGAAATGCTCTAACCGATGTCGTCACACATTGGCACGCCTCATAGGTGGGCAAAATTCAGTTGAAGACATATGCTCAAGGAAGAGTTGGAGAAGTGGATTTAGTGGGCCCAAAGCAATTTAATACTTCCTCCGATTTAAAATAAGTGATACATTGTTGGTTTCACGGGTTTTGAGGTAAAATATGATAATTATAATTAAATTATATTAATTGGATAGTTAGTGAGGAATGGGTCCCACAAATTTTGAATAAAGTGGGGTTAATTATGTTTAAAAGTAAAAGTAAGGATAAAGATGTCATTTTACTTTATTAAAGTAGATAGTTAGTGTGTGTGGGTCACACTACTTTTTACCAAATAAGGTAAGTTTTCAAAGTGTATCACTTATTTTGATACACCTAAATATGGAAAGTGTATCACTTATTTTAAATCGGAGGAAGTATTGTATTTGGTATTTTATGTGTGTATATTTTATAATGGTGGAGCTCAAGTAACTGAACAAAAGTGATAGTGTCAGTTGTGTCACTGTTCTCACCGGCCTAATAAAACGTCCAAATCCTCTTTCAAATGTTATTAGTAAGTTGGTAACATTTCCCATCATTTCGGGGATTACCTTACAAATGTAGTAAGTTGGTAACATTTCCTATCATTTAGGGATAAGAAATGATATTGGTGTCTTTATGTTTACTTATATACTTATGTTGGGTAGCTGAAAGCATCCCATTGAAGAAGATTTAATGAAGACAAAAGGTAATAGTTAGAAGACAATCTGAAGATTGGTTCTTCAGATTGTAGGTAACTGAAATCTGATATGTTCGGATTCTAGTTACATGGCTACACTATCTGATTAATAATAGAAGCAACGATCAGTTCCCCGTGCGGAATCAGAGACAGTCGTAGTAGGTTCAGCGTACATTTGACAATAACGATGAGTCTTGAAGACAAATACTTCTCTAAGCAAAACTCTTAGTGAAGGTCACTGAAGTTGTCGCGTACATTTGACATCAGTATCTGTAGACTCATGGTGATCTGACGCGTATAAAGGTCTGAAGTTTTAGTGACACAGAAAGACACAAGTATTGCACAAGTTAGTATGTCGCCGAAAAAGGGAATCCTATGCAAATCTTCCAGAAGATATTGGTGATCATCAAACGACAGAAAGTACTGTAAGAATTCCGTTAGTAGTGCTCGTCGCATGAAATATTCTTTGCACCAACGGAATTCATACACGTAGACAAATTCGTACATCCCTTAGCTGTCACGTTTTACAAACACTATAAATAGAAGACTTGATGAACGAATTTGGTGGTGCACCCAACAAGTTCTCACATTGCTAAAAGCTTTCTTAGACAAAATCCTTTGAGCAAAGTGTGAACACCCAGTGATACCTTCTGTTACTTGTTTCGATAATTGAATCTTAGTAACAAAGGTGTCTAGTCTTGTGCTTGATCATTTGTTGATCAATACGCGTCTTAGACAGTATTTGTCATTGTCTATCTCTCACAAGTAGTTTAGTTAGGATTCATGTTCTTAGCTATTCCACAATACTTGTATCTTTGTTATCGTTGTTGATTAATAAATAAGAGTTTATTTACTGTTGTGAGTTCATAATTTTTATTTGCGCAGTAGAAGCGTATAAGTGAAATTCATCACTTATCACAAGACTAAGACTAGATTTAGTGGTAACACCACTTCACCATCTACTTCAGCGCCACATCAGCTTTCTCTATCCATTTACCCATCCTCACTTTTTCTCACATTTCACCCTTAATGGTCACCTTTAACCATTTAAAGATTTTCAACCAATTTTTTAATTAGAAACTAAAATAAACTTTAATTCATAAATTAAAAACATTACATAGATAGTTACAAACATAAATATACGAAATAAAAAAACCGCAAACATTACATAGATAATTATAAACGTAGACCAGTATGGTAAATTCCACTTAGCCTTGATCGCGCGCTTCAACTCCAAGGCCCGATCAAGGTGTGCTCCAGTCAAGTGATCAGTCGACTGCATAAAGAACATTTCGTCTTTTTGACATTGTTCATATTCTTGGAGTCTGAACTTTTGTTCCTTTAGTTCCAGCTCCTTCTTTCTGATCTCCAAAAAGGAAGCGCGGTCTTTATTTTTCGTTGATAGATACTGTAACACCCGTATTTTTAAAACATCGTTTAAATCATTTAGAATACATTTTTCCCAATATCTGACATATTGTCCAAAATACAGTTTGACAAAAACTTTAAAACCTATATCAGAGTTTACAAAAATACGGTGTCACCAAGTATATCAAAACCATAGGCAACGGGATCTACCTATTAGCTCCCGAGCTAAACATCTCTAGGACACTTAAATTCTAGTGCAACCTTCTATCACTTCAAACCTGTACCTGAGTACATAGCCACAAACAAACGTAGTACGTGAGACAAAATAGTCTTGTGAGATACATGGGTTTTAGACCCCAATAATAATGGTCATTTCATAAATATATAAACATATATAAACATATACTTCCTCCGATTCAAAATAAGTGCGCACTAGAAGCACCCGTGTGCTTAGTGTATAAACATATATACACTCGGTGTATAAACATATATACCACCGCTCAGTGACCGGGGGTCCCCCGCGTCACCACCATTTATCTCTTATCATAACCTAACAGTTATGCCACTCAAAGCCTTCGGCTATCACATCAAACATCAAACAAGTTAGTCATCTAATAATAACGACATATAATTAGTTCAACACAGTGTGAACATACCTGTATGGTCCCATGGACCCGATCATAAGCAATCCACATTTACTTCTACATCTATGTACCCAAGGAGGTCCATCCTTACTTATTCTCATAAGGTACATTTCTTATTTATCGATATCATAATACTTTTATCTCTACTTGACTATAATACATATTTATTACCAGTCAATTCATATTCATTTACATACATATTCGTTCCTCACTCTTATTAGTAATTCTTACCAAATAGGTACTCATTACTATAAAATCATTATCAATTGCTTTACTAATACATATATATTAATAAAGACTCGATATCCATTCATTTAATCAATAATATTTATTATTATGGTTCATTAATAAGGATTTCATAATTACCTTAGTTTATCATATTTATTTCCAATATTATCAATCATACTAGACACATTCTAGTATCACAATATACCTATTTTCTTATCTTTTCAGTCACTACCTTTATCAAAACATTATTTAATAAAGACCCATAAAAATATCATAAGTATTTTCAAAAGCTCTTTGCTATGTACCCAGTTTAAAAGCCTCATGTACTCACCTTAGCAATTAATGCTCCCAATGTGTTCTTCCAACACAATCCTTCCTTTTCCACAAGATTGCTCACTTTCGAGAATCCGCCGAAATCCCTAATATGACAATCACCACTTGTTCAACAATACATACTTAACAATAATACACCCATTTATCATAAGAAACCCTTTGATAATACTTTCCCCCAATTATGATGATTTCCAAAACCCTAGGTTTTACCAATCTTAAGATTCTTACAAATCTTAACCATACACTTGTTTCCCTTGTTAAAATATCATCAATTAAGTGTATACAACATTTATTGAACCATTAATCAAAACCCCAAGAACTAGGGTTTCAAACCCAAGCCCCAAAATCCATAGATTTAAAGCTACAACTACAAAGGATTGAAGATATACCTTAAATCTTCAACTAGGAGAGAAGAATCACAAGATTTGACCAAGAAACCGGCTCCAAATGATGTATTCCACTCAAAAATGTATACAAACTCGTTGGGAGAGAAACTAGGGTTAACAATGGCATCAAATGAGCCAAAACCCGTCTTTAATGTTGCACACAGGAAGATAGTGTTGCTATCTACAAGATAGCGTCGCTATTTCAGAGCCCGCCATATTTCGCTTCGGAGATAGCGCCGCTATCTCTGACGCTATCTCAGAAATTCTCATTTTCGCGACAGAATCGACGCTATCTTGGTCGCTGTTTGGTGACCACCATAAATCGCGTCGCTATCCCAAGATAGCGCCGCTATATTGGGCTATGCAGCCCATGCTGCATTCTTCGACCTTTGCTTCGACACGGTTTCGTACATAACTTTCTTATACGATGTCCAAATGACACGAAACCAATTCCTACGTTCTTTAAATGATTTATCCTTATTTATCATATTTTTTTTCATAATTTATTTAACACAAAAATTTGGGTCGTTACAACTATCCTCGCCTTAAAAAGATTCCGTCCTCGAAATCACTAGAAATTTTCAATCCACATTCCATCGAGCATTCTGTTCTCATCCCCTTGTTGTTATTACCATCGAACGTTTCCCATTACAATTAAATCAACAATATACATATAAACATTCACTTAACCCCGTTAGGCCCGAACGGGTCAAAAATCAATCTTAAGCCTTTAATACCCAAACGGGTCAAAATTGCACAATTTGACCATAACTCTTTAAATCCTTTACTCAAACCCGCTATACACATAGAAACTATATGACCCAATCATTACAATCATCTAATCGATACACACGGATATGAAAATCTAGCTTCGACCAAGTCGTTATAATCTTTGACTTAGGCACAAATTCTACTATTCTTTATCAATTTCTTTACTTGCTAAAGGTTCCATTAATAATCATTTCCTTTACCATCGACCTTTAATTATGATTCATCAACCATCATATACCCGTTCCCCAAATTCAATCTTGAAAACACCAAACGGGTCAAAGTCGCATAATCCGACTACAACTCTTTTAATTTTTCCATTAACCTTTTCACATACACACAATCGATACATTATGCTCTCATCATTCACTATCATTCAGAACGAGAGTCAAAGCCCATCTTTGACCAAGTCAACCGATCACAAGTTGACTAGCCTTGACTTTTGCATAAAGTCAACCATACTTTCCAACTAACACGTTCCGTACTCACGGGATACCATTCTCAACTTATCACTTCTGGTTCTACTCATTATTGTTTCCTTAACAATCGTTCCCATTTTTTTCCCAAACTTTCAATTTCCGCACCTTACTTAAGGTCACAATAATACTTACGGTTTCTTGACCTTCATTTGGTCACTCATACTATCACTTAGTATTCTTTCAACCAACTTTGTATCACATCAATCAATTTTATAACGTTTTATTCTCAATTATCGGTATTAGATCCTCTACTGCAACACATTCAACAATCTCATACACGTTTACCATATCTTGGTTACCAAATAGTAATTTGCTCACTAGGAGTTTCTCTTTCCTCCTATTCTATAAATCGTAGGCATCTCCTACACATACAAGACCTAAATGCAACCCGCATTTCAAACCAAATTCTCATTTACCATAACATAATAGCAATACTCATTAACCACATAGTTCTACATTCGTCTTATACATACATAAACATATACATATATATACATATATATCACGCCAATTCAATCTAAACACCTCTATTGTGTACATATACAAACATATGTATATGTCACACCAATACTATCTATACATCTCAATTGTGCACATATACAAACATGTGTATATGTCACGCCAATACCATCTAAACATCTCTATTGTGCACATATACAAACATATGTATATGTCACACCAATACTATCTATACATCTCTATTATGCACATATACAAACATATGTATATGTCACACCAGTACCATCTATTACTCATCTTTTCGCATCACGTAGCTTTGCTACTTTCTCACTCATTTAATCGTCTATTTACTCATCATGTATTCTAGCACATTTTCCATAATATCACATTATCATTTTCTTTCATATCTAACATATTTCTCATTTGACATATTACACAACACGATCCACATGACATTACCTTTTCATTGTCATATGCCTTCGAAGGCCATCACATAATGCACATGCATTGCACCCCGCGGGTAAACTAACAGCATCTCCAATTGATATTTACCGTTTCACTTACACGTTAACCACCCTTAACCGGTTCATTTCCTTAACAATTTCCGAATCTTTTGTCACCACCGGAGTAACTACCACTCCATTCCATTAACCATAATTCACCAGCCAATCCAATCATCCTTGAGTCAAACAATCGACTCCGGTCCACACTTACAACCCATGACTTAGCAACCAATAGCCCATCACTCGATGTTCAACTTTTCCACATCGTTGGACTTAGGAATATTCCTTTCTCAATCGAAGTCTTACACTACACTATGTCATACATTATCACACTATTACTATGACGTTTTACCACCAATTGTCTTCTCATCCTTAATACCGAATCCGTCAATCTTGTCACAAAACGTTGCTATGGCTATATGCCAACTTATACTTAACCATTTTCAACAATCAACATTCGTTATTCCCGACACTTATCATTTTCCACATTCCATTTATGAGTATTAAGGTATCACTATACCTTTAGTCATTCTTCTCTTTACCATACATGTATAATAACATTACATTGCGTATTCGGATTCCCGCCGAATATCAAAGTTCCATTTCCAAAGTTTCTATTTATATAATTCTCATCCAAACTAACAATTCTTACCAAGACTTAGTACTTCATTATACTATCATCCTCTTATTGGAAAACATTCACCAATCTCGTGTCTTATCCTTTTACGCTACATAATAACATCAATCCTTATATCCTTACTACATGTGACACACCGGTCTATATCCTTCCCAATATATAATTTTTATACACATACTAACCGGGAAGACTATTCCCAAAATAAATCTCCACATCATACAACTTATCTCCAATTTCTATAAGCACCAATTCGTGCAACAACCAAACAATTAAGTCATAATCTCCTATCATTCATTTTACCTAAGATCTCTGAGGTGGCATCATGAACCCCCCTCTAGATTTCCTTCCGGGCAGACTTCCCTTATCAACTCACTCGTGAGTTCCTTTCGCAACATCTTGTACCGCGCTCTCTTTCCCAGAGTTTCATACAACACGTTCCACCGTGTCAACACCTCATCCTTCAATAATGATGATACCAAAGTCATCATATCATTCTTCCTTCGTTTGCTACTCTCTAGCACTTGCTCAGCCTGCCGAATCCACCACATCGTGACCTCCGGCTCAGAACTTCCGAATTACACCAAGGTTTTACGCGCTATGAAGGCCCTATACAACATCCTTCAATTTCTTCCGATTAGGTCTTGCTACCTTTTTGTAGATAACCTCCACTACGCACTTCGCCATTCAATGACTCTTTCTTCGTACGGGTATTGGAATCATTCCGCCTACCCTCATTCATATGGTTATCAAAAGTCTAGTTCACATTCTCATTCATAACTCTTCCCAATTTAGTGGGGCTCGCCCACTTTCCACATTCATTCTTTCGTCATATCAACGTATCCAACAAACAAGATTCAAACGGTCAACTCAACAGTAAAAACAAAACAATTAGATCGAAATATGGCATTTCTCATAGGGGTCGCCCTATTATACTATTGCCCTACGGTCTCAAAAGACCTCACATAGCACATTTCATAACAACTTCTATAGGTCCCCTAGGTTAAACCCCAAACTTAACATAAAGTCTCAAGGTCAACCTATCGATCTCAAGGAATCTTACATTCCTATTGCTACAGTTTAAGACTAGGATGGACATCCAACCTAATTCACTTAAACTATAGCTCTGATACCAAGTTGTAACACCCGTATTTTTAAAACATCGTTTAAATCATTTAAAATACATTTTTCCCAATATTTGACATATTGTCCAAACTACAGTTTAACAAAAAACTTTAAAACCTATATCAGAGTTTACAAAAATACGGTGTCACCAAGTATATCAAAACCATAGGCAACGGGATCTACCTATTAGCTCCCGAGCTAAACATCTCTAGGCCACTTCTAGTGCAACCTTCTATCACTTCAAACCTGTACCTGAGTACATAGCCACAAACAAACGTAGTACGTGAGACAAAATAGTCTCATGAGATACATGGGTTTTAGACCCCAATAATAATGGTCATTTCATAAATATATAAACATATATATAAACTACATAAATACCGTCTAGTCACTCTATTGTGACTCTAGCTACCTTGCTTCCCTAGAAAACATATCTAGTACCTACACATATAGGTACCAGAAGCATAATCATATCTAGTACATAAACATATATGTACTAGAAGCACAAACATGTCTAATACATAAACATACATGTATTAGAACCTAACATACCTAGTACCAAACATATGTGTACTAGAAGCACCCGTGTGCTTAGTGTATAAACATATATACACTCGGTGTATAAACATATATACCACCGCTCAGTGACCGGGGGTCCCCCGCGTCACCACCATCTATCTCTTATCATAACCTAACAGTTATGCCACTCAAAGCCTTCGGCTATCACATCAAACATCAAACAAGTTAGTCATCTAATAATAACGACATATAATTAGTTCAACACAGTGTGAACATACCTGTATGGTCCCATGGACCCGATCATAAGCAATCCACATTTACTTCTACATCTATGTACCCCAGGAGGTCCATCCTTACTTATTCTCATAAGGTACATTTCTTATTTATCGATATCATAATACTTTTATCTCTACTTGACTATAATACATATTTATTACCAGTCAATTCATATTCATTTACATACATATTCGTTCCTCACTCTTATTAGTAATTCTTACCAAGTAGGTACTCATTACTATAAAATCATTATCAATTGCTTTACTAATACATATTTATTAATAAAGACTCGCTATCCATTCATTTAATCAATAATATTTATTATTATGGTTCATTAATAAGGATTTCATAATTACCTTAGTTTATCATATTTATTTCCAATATTATCAATCATACTAGACACATTCTAGTATCACAATATACCTATTTTCTTATCTTTTCAGTCACTACCTTTATCAAAACATTATTTAATAAAGACCCATAAAAATATCATAAGTATTTTCAAAAGCTCTTTGCTATGTACCCAGTTTAAAAGTCTCATGTACTCACCTTAGCAATTAATGCACCCAATGTGTTCTTCCAACATAATCCTTCCTTTTCCACAAGATTGCTCACTTTCGAGAATCCACCGAAATCCCTAATATGACAATCACCACTTGTTCAACAATACATACTTAACAATAATACACCCATTTATCATAAGAAACCCTTTGATAATACTTTCCCCCAATTATGATGATTTCCAAAACCCTAGGTTTTACCAATCTTAAGATTCTTACAAATCGTAACCATACACTTGTTTCCCTTGTTAAAATACCATCTATTAAGTGTATACAATATTTATTGAACCATTAATCAAAACCCCAAGAACTAGGGTTCAAACCCAAGCCCCAAAATCCATAGATCTAAAGCTACAACTACAAAGGATCGAAGATATACCTTAAATCTTCAACTAGGAGTGAAGAATCACAAGATTTGACCAAGAAATCGGTTCCAAATGATGTTTTCCACTAAAAAACGTATACAAACTCGTTGGGAGAGAAACTAGGGTTAACAATGGCATCAAATGAGCCAAAACCCGTCTTTAATGCTGCACACAGGAAGATAGCTTCGCTATCTACAAGATAGCGTCGCTATATCAGAGCCCGCCATATTTCGCTTCGGAGATAGCGCCGCTATCTCTGACGCTATCTCAGAAATTCTCATTTTCGCGACAGAACTCGACGCTATATTGGGTCGCTGTTTGGTGACCACCATAAATCACGTCGCTATCCCAAAATAGCGTCGCTATCTCGGGCTATGCAGCCCATGCTGCATTTTTCGACCTTTGCTTCGACACAGTTTCGTCCATAACTTTCTCATACGATGTCCAAATGACACGAAACCAATTCCTACGTTCTTTAAATGATTTATCCTTATTTATCTTATTTTTTTCATAATTTATTTAACACAAAAAATCGGGTCGTTACAGATACGAATCCATATGAGTTGTATACTCTGAAACCATCAACCTAGCCAACACTTCGTTAATGGAAGCTGTGGACGACATCGATGACGCCGCCCCTTTTGCTGCTTTTTTGCTTTGTCCCTCCCCATTGGTCGTTGAACTTCATGCACCTCGTCTTCCTCATCGTTTCTAGTCTGCATATTTAGATTAAAGCTAGCATCTCCTGACTGCGTTGTGTTGAACGAACTAGACCCCGATGACTTGTATCTCTTGTACTTGTCTTGTTTGTTTTTAAAAAGGTTTGGAAGTTCCACCTCCTTTCATTTTGGAGAATCTTTTAATTCAGCCCACACATGAAGAAGTGTAACGGTACTCCATATTCAACTTGGTATTCTAAAAGTGCCTTGTGGGTGTAATCCCCGTCTCGAGCTCCACTCAGTGCCCTCCGAGCGACATTATCATACACACCCCAAAATTCAGCCACTTTAGGATGCACAATCTTCCATTTCCCGTTTACCATATCATAGGTCCGATGATTGCGTGCATCATGATTTTTCTGCATGTATTTTAAAACCTCATTCCAAAACCCAACAGTCTTTCTCGTATTACCAACAACACTATCTTCTAATATACCAACCCAACATCTGCAAAATGCTACTACTTCAGCTAGTACGCCTGGTTTTCTCTTGATTACGAACGGGTCTCTTTTGGCGTCTATTCGAAGACTTCTTTGGTGCTGGGACTTCTTCGTCGAGAGATTCCTCTCGAACCGTAGGCATAGACGGAGGCGGAGAAAATTCGGGTACGTACAATCCTGTCTCATTAATATTAAATTGATTAATGGGAGACATAGGTGAGTTCATATTTAGTTGTGATGACGAACCCCTAATATTAGATTGTGAGCCGTATTGGTGAAACAAGTTTGGTGGGAATGACTTGTATATATTTTGTTGTGGTGGTATGAATGGTGGGTTTTGGTAATGTTGGGTTTGGTATTGTTGGTTCCCGTAAAAAAATGATGGTTGTTGGAAGTTAAGTTGTCGGTTTAACGGTGGAGTATTTCCAAGACGAAATGTGTCTTCGGGTGTTGGTGGGGGGGGGGGGGGTTGGGTAGTGTTTTGTTGTTGGTGTTTTGTGGTTTTGGGAGTATGTTGTTGAGACATACTTGTGAAGAGAATTGTATTGAAATATGAGTTTATAAAATGAGAATTGTGTTTAAAATATTAAAGTTAATGGGTCTTTAATAGGTAATAAATGGTTGTAGGTAAAAAAATTTGAAACTAACCGTTTGAAAAAAAAGAGAAATTAAATGTTGCACATTGTAAGAGGTGGAGTGGCTCACCTCTGTCATGTTCAAAATCAGTCCCCCACGTGTGAAGCTATGTTGATTTAATGGATCTCACTGACACGTGGAGCTTCTCACCTACTCTCACATCCCCATTAAATTCAGCTTAACAACTTACATATGTAATCAAGAGAAATACCAAAATCAAATGATGCTATGATAAAAGAGATAGAATTACGTAATAGATTACAATTTACACATGTCATTTTGTGTTGGCTAGCAACATGAATTAGACACATATAGTAAGCATCAATATCATTTCTCTTTCAAGGTTTCCCTTAAGATCCAATTGAAATACTAATTCACAATACTAAATCGAAAGTAATTAGTTTATTAATGAACCTTATGATATTAATTGCAAACTAATAAAGAGACTGTGTTGTTATTAATGAAAAAAAATGGTATTGATGTCTAATTCATTTATCTATTCACCATAAAATGTCATGTGTAATCCACTAAAATTCTCTCTTCTCATATCATCACTTGATTTTAACACTTGACATGATCAAATGTGTAAATTGTAAGTAGACATAAATAGTAAGCACCAATAAATCTCTTTTAATTAAAAATGTAATTAATTGGAAAAAATATTGGGTAATTTAGCAAAAAGAGATTATAAGTTTGGAACTTAAATACTACCTCCGTATCAAAATAAGTGATACATTTGAGAAAACACGGTTTTTGAGGTAAACGATTAAAAAGTAGTTTAAGATAGATTAAAGTGGATAGTTAGTGTAAATTGAGTCCCACTTCTTTTGAATAAAAGTGATATTAATGATGTTTTAAAGTAAAAGTAAGGGCAAAAGGATAATTTCACTTTATTAAAGTAGATAGTTAATGGAGAAATTGTCCACTTTTTTTGCCAAATAAGGTAAGTTTTAGAAGTATATTACTTATTTTGTTTCACTTCTAAAATAGAAAGTGTATCACTTGTTTTGATACGGAAGTAGTACTATAAATAGAGGTTTATGATTCAATTTCAACATTTTAGCTTTCACAGATGTTCGTCATGTAGACATCCTGTCAGGATCGATTTAACTATGACTTAGTTAATAAACACCGTTAGATCTAATTGATTATAGAAGTTACAGCGGATTAACACTATATCAATATGATTAAGAACAATGAAGTGTAAGAAACAATATGCGATAATATTAAGAACACAGTTTCACAAAAAGCTTCAATGTATATTATTGATTAACAATACACGCGTACGTTTACAATTCGTAAGGAACTATATATAATAATCCTTGAAGCCTAACTATTTACCCTAGTTATTCTAGGACTTGATTTACATCGAATAATAAAAGATATACATTGAATAACATTCTATAACTAACTCTGCGAAAATCTCGGACTTGATTTGCTTCATAAACGCGTACCAGTAGTAATACCAATCTCTAGTAGTAAATAAGCATCGTCAGTAGTAACTCTGGTAATCAGTAGTAAGTCCAAACCAACGTCAGTAGTAACTACTAATGATCAGTAGTATCTTCAATATGTGCATGATCAGTAGTAAGCTAGTTATAGACTTCATCAGTATCAACTCATCAGTAACAAGTGTTTCTGCCCCATCAGTAACAATCATAGTCTTCTTCAGTAGTAACTATGATCAGTACTAACTGCAACATCAGTAATAAGTTGAACTGTGATCTGCTCCAACAATCTCCCCCTAAACTTATTGATTCTCTTTCAATCAATTAAGTTTCTTTTGTTCTTCTACTTCCCTCTTTATTTTCTCTAGGGTTCTTTGATTCTGTTGTCTTCTTTGTTCAATGATGTATTTGCTGTTTTTCTTTGTAAAATAATTCAATTTGTTCTGGAACATTACAGCATCATATGGCTTCATCATTATGTTAGTGAATATCTGATACATAGTCTTTTCAGAATGTGGATATTCTTTTTCATACAAGAATAGCTCACATCTTTTGTTTGGTCTTTCAAAGAAGTACATATTTGCAGTTGGGAGTACATTCCAAGCATATACATTTTCTGGATTTGTAAATAGATCTGGGTAGTTATCTGGATAAAATGCAGCATCAATCATCCTTGTTAAATATCCAGCACCAGATTATTTCCATGATTTCTTTGTCATCCTTGGTTTTCCAATGATCAGAAGTTTGATTACATCACTTCTTGAACAGGATCCAATCAATGGTAACCATCCAGTAAATCTTTGAACAGTTTTGTCTTCCCTTATAATTTCTATAACATTATTAGGCATAACTCTCCAATTGATGATTGGATTGTTTTACAAGGGAGCAACAGGTACTTCAAGAACATGAATAATTTGTTCAGTTTTTGACTTCTTTTGAGCACTCTGTTCTTGAGTAAGAGCCTTTCTTTTCTTTGATTGGGGAGTTGAGGATTCACCAGTAGTTGATATACTACCAGTTTTAATTAAACTTGGACTGATTGGAATTAAGGCTTTTGATTTCTTTTCTTCTTGAGCTTCTTGTTCAGCCAATTCTTTCTTCTTGGCAGCACAATATTTTTCAATAATAGTGATCATTTTCATTCTGCCAAAGGACTTTGCACTGTGCCCTTTTGATTTCAAATATTCAATCATATTTGTCTTCTGTTCAAACACATCATCTGTTAATTCACTTTTTGTTCTTTTGCATTCAGATACCAGATCTTCAAGACAATTTATATGTTCTTCTTCAACTTTTCTAAGTCTTTTAAATTCTGCCTTTTGAGCTTCTAACTGCATATCTGTTATTTGAACATGTATTTGAACAGGTATTTCATTTTTAGCCTTCTTTTTCTTCTCTTCAAGAGCTTGATACATAGCTACTTTCTCTAAGTATCTCTTGTGTTTCACCTTCCATCTTGATTGTTTGTCAGCTCTGACAAGATTGATTTTGTTCACCATGTGGTGACCTAGGGCTCTGTTAGGGTAATCTTCATCATAAATTTATTTACCCTTTCTAATATAAGCTGAAGGTGGAGGTGGAATATATTTCATATATGGGATACCTCTGATTATTATTGAAGAAGAAAATAATCTAAGTTCATTTTCTGGAAGAATCTTTGGATGTTGAGGAAGTGTGCATTCATCAACTTCAAACCAGTTCACATTATCATCAATGTCAGGTATGATAAGTGGTTGATCAGGTGTTGGTGGTTTGGTGATGACTTCAAAACGTTCTCTTTCAATTAGCTCTGGGAGCTCTAGTTCTTCCTCTTCAGTAGTAACCAAGGTAGTTACTACTGGTGTGACTTCAGAAGTTACTACTGATAGGGCATCAGTAGTGTTTGGTGCAATTGTTTCCTCTTCTTGATTTACTACTGCTATGATATCAGTAGTAGGGATTACTACTGGTTCTTCTATAGGTTCATCAGTAGTAGGCTCAACCGTAGTATCCATGTCTTCTAGGCCTGCATCAACTTTTGTTTCTTTGAGATTGAGGAGAGAAGTTGCTGCTGCTGCAATTGATTCATCAATCATACTCTGAATGTTGTCCTTCTCCCCCTTAGTGAGCTCAACTGGTGGAGCTTCACTATTTTCAATCTTCCTTTTCAATTTCCTTATGAGCTTTGTTTGTTGATGAAGCCTGTGCTCATAGAATCTCATTCTTTTGTTGATTGTGTTCATGTGTCTCTTCATATAGGACATGGTTTTTCCTTGATTGGTGAGATATTTAAGACACTCTTGTACAATGGTTTCAAGGTTTTCCATCCTATCCGTCAATTGGTTTTGTTTAATACTGCCCTCACTCCATCTAGCAAGATCATCGGGCTTACTAACAGGTACATTGGCTTTAAGGTTTTCCATCCTCTCCGTCAATTCAACAGTTTCAGTTCTACCCTCATAACTTCTTGGTGATGAAATGGGTTGTTTGGACACTCTCTTCTTCCTAGAAGAAGCAGTAGTGCCCCCCCTTTTGGTTTCTTGGCACCGGGGTCCTCTTAGTAATTCCTCAAAAGAGTCATCACTTAGAGTTGCCGAGGTCTGGGTCTTGGTGATGTTCTCACTATCCTGTGCACCCACCTTTGGGGCATCAGTAGTGAGAGCCCTTTCCTCATGTCCTCTCTCCTCCTTGGAGGACAACTCTTGGAGCCTGGGGTTTGACTCAAGTTGTCCCCTGGTGTCCTTGAAGGAAGTTTTCTTCCTTTTATAAATAGTGGATATATTTTGGGTTACATTGGGTAGGTCTTCCACAGAGTGAAGAGTAGCACTCTGAGGATTTATTTCATGTTTTTGGGACACAGTCAGGACATCTAATTGAGTGGGTGATTGAGTGACTATTTGGGGTGGTGTTTGGGCTGCATTTGGGGGTGATGGAGTGGGTTGAGGTTCAATTGGGGTTGTATCTTTGATTGAACCCTCTCCAATATGTTGTTGATCTTTGATCATGTTAGGAAACAGAGGGGTTTCCTTGCCCGAAAATTTAAATTGTTTTCTCATATTAGAGAAAACTTTCTTGTTCAACTCAGGAGTTATAAAAATATTTTTAGGAGTTGACAAGTTTTGTAATTCACAGTTTAAAATATGTTGAAGAAATCTGGGATACATTAAAAATTTTGAAGCACTAAGATTTCCCAACATACCTTCAAAAATAATATTTGAAAAATTAAATACTTGGTCTGTGCATAAACAAACAACAGCAGATGCTATTGATTTGTTAAACTCATTCCAGGTACTTCTTTTGGGAGAAATACAATGTTGAATGTTATGAACAAGAAATTTCCATTGTGGGGAGAGAAGACCTTTTTGAAAAGTGACTATGTCAAGTCTTCCCTCATATCCCATTTTATTTAAAATTTCAACAATGTGTTCCTTAGGAAGAGAAAACATACCTGCATCATCATGTAGTTGCAGATGGTGTCTGATGGATTGTTCAGTTATAGTCACTGTTTTGCCATCCACGGTTGATTTGATCATTGACATGGTTGACCCTTCAGTTCTTTCAGCATTAGTCCAGAAGTCAACCAAGTGTTGTTGATATGCTTTCGGATTGACGGTTAAAGCAAACTTTATATATGAGTTTTTCAAGAAATTTACTATTGGACGAAAATCCTTTGTTCCGTCTGGATTCTTTAGGAATGCACACATGTTGTGAAACTCGGAGTATTTGAGAGTTGTTTGAACATCAAGAGATTGTAGAGTTGCCATTGTTGTCGATGTTATGATGTTTGATTGATTTCGATTTGAGAGAAACAAGTGTGAATTTTGTTACTGATGCAGGGTTTATGATCGTGAGTTAGGGTTTATCGAGAGGATTTAGCAAATCGATGAGAGGATAATGCTAAACTAATCGACTTCAGCTATTTATATCTTACGATTTATCCTGCAAAATACTAAATTACCCTTCGAATCATAATACAACGGCTAATTTCATGAGGGTTAGTTTGGTAATTTGATAGTTGAAAGACCAGTAGTAAATTAGATGCCAGTAAGAAAACGTCAGTAGTATCTAAGAACATCAGTAGTAACTAAGGATTTTGACATCAGTAGTAACTATTGACATCAGTAGTAACTAATGAACTTCATTACTAACCTAATTTACAAGACCAGCAGTATATGTGGATACCAGTAGTACTGTCTTACCAGTAGTATTTGTGTATACCTAATACACACCAGTAGTAGTGACCTACCAGTAGTATTTTGTGCACACACCTACATACCTGTAAAGCAGACCTACCAGTAGTAAAACACTTAAACAAATAAATAACTTTTTACAACAAAAATTTTACACATGATTTTGAGTGAGAGATTAATTTATTAAAATCATTCCAATACTACTAACCAAGAAGCTGAATCTTCCTACATCAAATGCTTTTGTAAAAAGATCTGCTAATTGATCATCAGTATGAATTTTAACAACTTTGATTAACTTCTTTTCATTGCAATCTCTTATAAAATGAAATCTTATTTCAATGTGTTTGGTTTTAGAGTGTTTTACTGGATTGTTCACAACACTAATAGCACTTTGATTATCAATAAAAATAGGAGTTTTAAGGATAGAGATACCAAAGTCTAGAAGCTGGTTTTGAATCCAAAGTACTTGAGCACAACAAGCAGATGCAGCTACATACTCTGCTTCAGCAGTTGATGTTGATACATTTGTTTGTTTCTTGCATTGCCATGACCCTAGTCTTGATCCAAAGAATTGACATCCACCAGTAGTGGACTTTCTATCTTGACATTCACCTCCATAGTCACTATCTGTGTAGGCTATGAGTTCAAAGGGTGAATCATGTGGATACCATAGACCAAGTGATGGTTTGCCTTTCAAGTATCTGAATATTCTTTTGACAGCCTGCAAGTGAAGTTCTTTAGGTCTTGCTTGATATCTTGCACACACACAAACACTGTACATAATGTCAGGTCTTGATGCAGTTAAGTACATCAAAGATCCTATCATTGATCTATATAAGTGTTCATCTACATCCTCCCCCTCAGCATCAGGATGTAGGTGTTTGTGTGTTTCCATTGGTGTACTTGCACTCTTGCAGTCTTTCATATCAAATTTCTCCAAGATGTCTTTAACATATTTTGATTGGTTTATCAAAATACCATCTGTTCTTTGATTGACTTGGAGTCCAAGGAAGAAGTTCATTGGACCCATGGAGCTCATCTTGAATTTGATTTGCATGAGATTTTCAAACTCTTTACACAATGAATCATTTGTTGATCCAAAAATGATATCATCTACATAGATTTGCACCAGTAGTATATCATTTTTGACCTTTTTTGTAAACAGAGTTTTGTCAATTGCTCCTCTTTTGAAATCGTTCTTCAGTAAGTATGATGACAATGTATCATACCATGCTCTTGGTGCCTGATGTAGGCCATATAGAGCTTTGTCTAGTTTGAATACATAGTCACCATGTTTTGGATCTTCAAAACCTGGAGGTTGGCAGACATATACTTCTTCGTCAATTTTCCCATATAGGAAAGCACTCTTTACATCCATTTGATAGACTTTAAACTTCTTGTATGAAGCATATGCTAAGAATATCCTAATTGCTTCAATTATGGCAACAGGGGCATATACTTCATCATAGTCTATTCCTTCTTCTTGAGTGTATCCTTGGGCTACAAGTCTGACTTTGTTCTTGATCACTATACCTCTTTCATCTTTCTTGTTTCTAAAGATCCATCTTGTTCCAATGGCTCTTTTTCCTTTGGGTAGAGGTACAAGTGTCCAAACAGCTTGTAATTTGAATTGAAGGAGTTCTTCTTGCATTGCCTCAATCCAGTTTGAATCCTTCATTGCTTGTTGAATCTTCTTTGGTTCATCCTGAGACAGAAAGCATTCATACATACATTCATTAGCAATTAAACTTATATTACACATGTTTGCAGTTGGACTCTTATGTAATTTGCTTCTTGTCTGCATGCTTGAGTTCAGATCCAGAGGATGATTCTTTTCAGTTCTAGTGCCATGAACTTTATCAACACATAGTTGGTTTTCAAGATTGGACTCATTTGCTTCAGGAGATTGTTCCTCTTGAGGTTCTTCATTGTTATTGATGTTTGGTTCATCATCATTTGCTGGTTCATAGTTACTACTGGGATCAGTAGTATTTAGGTTGTTACTGGGATCAGTAGTGTTTAAAGAATTTAGGTTATTGCTAGGACCAGTAGTATTATGAGTACTGTTACTGGTACCAGTAGTATTTGAATTACTACTGTCCTCATTGTCTGAATCACTACTGCTCTCAGAATCTGAGTTATTACTGTCCTCAGTATTAACTGGGGGAACAGTATCAACTACTATGTATCTCATCTCTTCTTGACCAGTATTAAAGGGTGATGTTCCTTCCTTTTGAGAATGATAATTCGAATTACCTGCATTTAAATCCATGTTAGTGTTAAAGGATTTGGTTAGATTGTCTATGTTAAATAGCCAATCTGGACCATTTCCTTGTTCATTAGGAACATTCTCATTAAAGGATACATTAATACATTTCCTTGTTCATTAGGAACATTCTGTATGATTTGCTTTGAGTAGAGTATCCCACAAAGATTCCATCATCAGCTTTGCAGTCAAACTTACCAATTTGTTCTCTTGTAATCAGAATAGTACAAGGACAACCAAAGGATTTTAAAAAACTTATGGAAGGTTTTCTTTTGTTAAAAAGTTCATATGGTGTTTTATGATGTGGCTTAACTATTAATACTCTATTTTGTACATAACAGGCAGTATTAACAGCTTCAGCCCAAAAAGTAATTGGTAATTTTGAGTCTGCTAACATTGATCTTGCTGCTTCAATGATGGTTCTATTTCTTCTTTCAGCTACACCATTTTGTTGAGGAGTTCTAAGTGAGCTGTATTGCCTGTCAATACCTTTAAGATCACAAAAGTTAATTAATTTATCATTTTTAAATTCTGTGCCATTATCACATCTTATGGCTTTAACTTTTTGATCAGATGTGTTCTCCAGTTTAACAATTAAGTTCTTGATGAGTTCACTTGTTTCATCTTTTGTTCTGAGAAAGAAAACCCATGTATATCTGGAAAAGTCATCAGTAATAACAAGACAATATTGTTTCTTTCCAATACTTATTACATTTGTAGGTCCAAAGAGGTCCATATGTAAGAGTTGTAAAGGAACAGAAATAGAATTTACAATTTTGGACTTATGAGAAGACTTATGTTGTTTACCTTTTAGGGATGCAACACAGTGATGATCACACATGAATTGTTTTTGTGGTAATCCAATTATCAAATTCTTTCTTACTAAATTGTTCATGTTTTTAAAGTTTGTGTGACACATCCTTCTATGCCAAAGTTCTGATTCAGTGGTGTTTGCCTTGGATATTAAACAGTTGACCTCATTTGAAGAAATGAGTTCTCCCCCTATATCCAGGCAATACATATTGTTTCTCCTTGGAGTTCTCAAAACTACATATTTTTCATCTAAAACAAAGTCAGGAGAAAGAATGATGCACTCAATGTCTGTGAAAAGAATCTTGTTCTTTTTATCACATACTTGAGACACACTGACAAGATTGTATTTTAGTTCAGCTACATAAAATACATCATCAAAAGTAATTTTACCATTTGTAACTGTACCTTTGCCTGTAATCTTACCTCCCTTTGGGTTCTCACCAAAGGCCACATATCCTCCATCAAATGACTTGAAATCTTTAAGAATTTGCAGATTTCCAGTCATGTGCCTTGAGCATCCACTATCAATGTGCCATGTTCTACCTTCTTCAGGGATCTGAATGCTCTGCACAAGTAAGTAAAGGATTAGTTAAGTTTGGGAACCCAAGCTTTATATGTCTTGGGTTCATCCTTTGATAAATAAGATTTGGAAGATTTAACTTTAAACATTCTTGGTACCCATACCTGTTTAGTACTGGTGTTTTGTTTTACTACTGTCATTTTGGATTTGTTACGGGTGTCTGAGTTTACTACTGATCTTGGTCTATACCCATTATATTTAGCTTTTGAATACTTTACTACTGATGGACCAGTAGTATTTGGGTACTTACCATTTTTAGAATGACCAGTAGTGTTGTTAGCTTTTGGTTTGGCAGCAGTAGTATTTTTAAAATTAGGGTTTTTACCAGTAGTGTTCTGGTACTGGTACCTAACAGCATTGTAAGTAGGTTTAGGATCAGTAGTAAACCTGTTAAAGTTTCTACTGGTGTTGGAAAAATTAAAATATTATTTATTTTGATTTGTTTTTCCATTATTTTTGAAATAATTGCTGTTCTTTGGGCTTCCAACTCTTTTATTTTGCACAAACCTTGGTGCATTTCTTCCAAATTTTGGTGTTTCAGTTTTTTGAAATTTTGTTTTATTTACTACTGAAGGCTCAGTAGTATTTTTTGACCTTTGTGTTTTTTGCTTTTTCTTTAGAATTTTGAAATTCTTTGTACTCTTTGCAGTTGATTGGATTGAAGTGACAATCCTTTGCTAAATGGTTTACTTTATTGCAAATAACACATTTTAATTTCTTATCCTTAGCAATTATAGACTTTCTTTGTTCTAAGAGTTGATTCCTGTTTCTTTGATTTCCCCTTCTTAAAATTTTTGGTATATTTTCTGCATCATATTTAGGAGATTCATTTTGACTTTGTGCTGTGTGAAAACTTGTATCAATTGAGTTTGTAGATTCAGTTTGAAAAATTGTAAATTCAATTGAGTCTGTAGTTTGATCATCATCAGAAGAATCATTTGATTCAGATGTTTCATTATTAGATTCAGTTTGATTTTCATTTTTCAATTCATTTATGATTCTTTCTGAACTATCTTTAAGTGGATGAATGAATTTATATGGAGGTGATACAGCATGATATCCCACTCCATGCACAACTTTTTCAGTGGTTTGATTACTTGTTAGTTCATTGACAATTTGAGAGCTTCTTTCAAACTTTTTAATGGTTAATTTGTTTTGTTCTAATTCCATTTGAAATTCTTCTAGTTTGATCAAAGCTTCTTTTAATTTTAATTCAAGATGTTCTTTTTCATAAGTGGTTTGTAGCAATTCTTCTTTTATCTTTTGATCAGTTATTTTATAAATTTTAATTTGATTTTCAAGATCAGCTATACAACCATTATATTCAATTCTTCTATTTCTATTTTAGAACTTACCTCAGATTCAAACACCCTAAGCTCATTGTACAATTCATCCAGCTCCTTTTCTTCCAAGGCATCACCTTGTCTATATATGACTGTGTACATAGACCATTCTTCTCCAAGAGATCTGAGAAACTTTCTATTGACATCATCATTGTCTGGTTTCACACCAACTTGATTCAATTCACCAATGAGTTTGTTGAACCTATCAAAGACTTGAGATAGAGATTCATTCTTTTGGCCTTTGAAGTTTTCAAAGTCCTGTTTCAGTACAGACTTCATGTTTCTTTTGGTGCTTTTAGTGCCAACAAATCTCTTTTCCAGTGCCTGCCACAACACCTTTGCATCATCATATTCAACAAAGAGATGTTGATAGTCATTAGGAATGGCCAGAAGAAGAGTGCTTAGAGCTTTGAGTTCGATTCCTCTGTCTTTCTTCTCCTTTTCACATTTGAGTTTGTCTGCTTCAGTTGCAGAACTTGTTGCTTGACCAGGAACGGTTTTGTTTCCTTCAATGACAACTTCCCACATGGAATAATCAGTAATGAGCATGTATTGCTTAATACGATTCTTCCACATCCCAAAGTTATTGGGAGTGAGTATAGGGATTTTATTTGCTTGTGTGCTTTCATTGTTATCAGTTATGATTAACAATCTGTGTGTTTTAAAGATTTAAAACTTTTTGTTGTTCTTAAAATTCGTAGATCTAGAACCAATAAGCTCTGATACCACTTGTCAGGATCGATTTAACTATGACTTAGTTAATAAACACCGTTAGATCTAATTGATTATAGAAGTTACAGCGGATTAACACTATATCAATATGATTAAGAACAATGAACTGTAAGAACAATATGCGATAATATTAAGAACACAGTTTCACAAAAAGCTTCAATGTATATTATTGATTAACAATACACACGTACGTTTACAATTCGTAAGGAGCCATATATAATAATCCTTGAAGCCTAACTATTTACCCTAGTTATTCTAGGACTTGATTTACATCGAATAATAAAAGATATATATTGAATAACATTCTATAACTAACTCTGCGAAGATCTCGGACTTGATTTGCTTCATAAACGCGTACCAGTAGTAATACCAATCTCCAGTAGTAAATAAGCATCGTCAGTAGTAACTCTGGTAATCAGTAGTAAGTCCAAACCAACGTCAGTAGTAACTACTAATGATCAGTAGTATCTTCAATATGTGCATTATCAGTAGTAAGCTAGTTATAGATTTCACCAGTATCAACTCATCAGTAACAAGTGTTTCTGCCCTATCAGTAACAATCATAGTCTTCATCAGTAGTAACTATAATCATTACTAACTGCAGCATCAGTAATAAGTTGAACTGTGATCTGCTCCAACACATCCCATACGCCATGTCGGACGTCTTTAAACCCAATTTCTTTTTCAAACCCTAGTTTTGACACATTTGACGGTGTATGCTAGCTGAAGATGGTAAGGTGAAGATGCGGATACAGAAGCATGTTTTGCTGAAACTAAGTAAGTTTTGATTACAAATTTACATCAATTTTAGGGTATTCTTAGTGATTGATTGGTATTGAAGTTCTTTTGCTATCATAGTTTGGAATTTGAAGTATCTGGTTTATTTGTTTGCAGTATTAAACCGAACCAGATTTAAACGATTTTTCTATCCAAACATTAAAACATGTTTATTAGCTCTTAAAAATTGCAATAACTCATAAGCACTTCAAATATGCAATCTCAAACGCCCCTAAATAGTTCTTTGTTAAATATGTCCAGATGATTTCCGATTCAAAGGATTTGTTTGTTAAGGAATTAAAGATGCTTTAAGTAAATAAGTTTTGAAACACTCTAACTTTTATTGCATGAAATTGTAATAACTTGCGGTTAGAGGAATATGAAGAATTGGTCTCGTCTTTGGTCTTTGCTCCTAGCTGTTCACTATAATTTGTTTGTGATTGAGGTAAAATTCATAGAAGCAACAATAAAACTGCATACCTTGGATTTCTCTAAGCTCTTTCTATATATATGTTTAATTGAAATTTTATCATCATCATTATTATTATTATTTTTGTACGTCGTTGTGATGAGCTTAAATCCATCAGAACTTTTTATAAATGGCTATTTTATGAGAAAACTATTTATTTAGTTACGTACAGTCTAACAACACATGTTGTGATTGCAGAATCTTTATCTTCAACATATGTTACCTCTCCTTACATTGATGGTTCAATTGTACGAGGTGCTTACAAGGTAATGCAAATTTACAATGTAAACATGACATAAAAAACCCGATAAATGAGTTCCATTTATTTTTTGTTGTCATTGCTTATGTCATATAGGGTGCACCATGTGCATATAGCAAGGCTGCTATCCAAAACATGAAACAATCCCTTGTGAAGAATTGATTATGTATTTAAGGTATTCTATATTTATATATATACATTTGGTTTTTAAAACAATCATTAAATACTTTACTTTTTCAGTACTCCATTTGAAATGTGTCGGGGTTGGGTAACGGGTCAAATTGGATTCTGGTCGAAACGGGTCATGCAAGGGTTGACCCGTAATCATTTTTATTTTATTTTTTGCAAATTAACCCATATAGTTATGAATCGTGACTTCTTGCCTAAATTTCTAATTTTTTAAAACAAAAATTGGGTTTGTGGTACTCTATATTTAAAGTAGGTTGATGTTTGTATTTCACCTTATTTAGGATTATTGTCTCCAAAAATTGGTATATACTTCTTTCTGTAAAACAAAAAAACTGGCTTGAGATGATAGTAACCATGCGGCTTAAATCGCCAGGTATTATTTCACAGGACCCCTTTTCAAAATTAACTTTACATTTCGGATACTGAAATTCCAGGTTTATTTAACTATTATTGTTTCATTTTTATGATGAATTGAAACCCAATGAAAACCCAACTATTGTGAGCTAGTGTAGGTTATGTTGGTGGTTGTAATGTATGGCAATTTATTTTTCTGATAGCATGTGCTTTCAGATCCAGAACAGAAAGGAAAATGTGTAAATGGAGGTCGAACAAAAGTGCTGATTCATGTAACGAGAGTCATACTTGAATTATGTAAGCAACATAGTTATAAGCATTATTTCTATATTTACTGTCATCTAATGAACAAAATAAACTGGTATTAACTATTAAGTTAAAATGGTATAAAAGCATTCTCTAACATCATTTTTTGATCACATTGCTGTATTTTTCATTTTTTTAGATTTTATGAAGCCGGATCACGAGGTCATGCAAATGGGTAAACATTTTGAATCTCTCTCATTGATTATCACTTATCCTGTTCTAAAACTTTAATATTTAAGGTCCACAGGATTAATGTGTTTAATACGATTACAAATACTGTATTTTAAAACAAATTTCAAATTATTTATTTTATTTTAATTAATTTTTTTAATTTTTCATCTCATACTTTTGCCAGAGGTTTATTTAAGAAACTTTCTCTCTACTCTCGGGTAGAAGTATGACTCTGGATCTCATCTTCCCATACCTTGCGTTTGGTGGGTAGCGTTGTAGTTTAGTTTATGAATACATTTAGGACAACTTGACCTGATTTTTTTTAGTTAAATTTGTTAGTTCGCATAATTAACCAATTAGTGATAAAACATAATCCAATTTTATTTTATTTTATTTTTTTTAATTTGTTTAGTTCCAAAAGGAAAAAAAATTGTGGAAACAAATGAAAACGCAACTGATACTCGAAGAATTTCAGGAGTTGATCCCATTGAAGAAATAACTAAACCTTTATTTGTGTATTTCTTTTAGTCATATGCTACTTTATTTAATGTTTTTCGCTACACAATCAGTTTCATCCAATTGCTGATTCAACGTTGTCTCCAGTCTGCATTTCAAAACTCACATAAACATAGTGTATGGGTAACTGATTTTGTTACTTTACGTATTTGATCTTTTATTCTGAAAAATTTATAAGGCGCACGTGATTTATCACGGGTTATAGGCTAATACCTTTTAAAAATAATGCAAACTAATAAGTAAATTTCAATGTTTAATTCTTATTAAGAAATATTTAAGAAATACTGCAAAGTAATAAGTAATATTCAATGCAAGGTACTAATTGTGTAATTAAGATAAATAAATATTTAAACTAAAACAAGATTAAATATCAAGCGTCTTCCCTTTACGTACATACACACACTTTTTGTTAAGCAAGGAGCAAGTATCGACGCGTAAGCTCCAAAGATAATAAGATCAATAATTTCCTTCAAAGTCTAATGCTTGAGTATTGGTAAATTCATATTTACTTCAAATGTCAAACGGGGTGTATATACACCGTAGTTTGAATTAGATAATAGCAACTAAAGTACTGCGCATGTCAAAAGACGTGCACCCAACTCTTTCCTATTTCTCAGGGACAATACCCAAAAGGTGTTCTTTTGTGTGTAAGGTACTAAGGTTGGTTGATTTAACATGTGTATATTATATGTCATTTAAGACTCTCAACTATATAAGATATTTACATATATTTTATTCGAGCAAATAAATGATTATTTGCGGGAAGGTATTAGCTAAAATGTAATACGAACAATCTTTGTAGATTACTTGACAACTCTTCAAAAACGGTTAATTTTGATGACCAAAAGCATATCAGCGAGTCTGCTCGCTGCTGAGCTCTTTCTTCAACTTTAGTTATATTGTTAGTTTCTTCTAAGTTTTTTTATTAGAGAGCGCATCCTATACTAAGTACATGAACACAATGTTTAGGTTGTTATCGTTTTCATTAGAGGAATTTTCAATACAAAATCTTACATGTGTTAGAAATTAGTTTAGCTATGTCTTAATTATTTCCAAAAGACATATTTAAACTTAAAATTTTGGTTCGAGTTAGGGCTTCTAAAACCCAAAATAAGCCCAACAAGGACATGTATATGTTGGGTCATATATACACCACACAAGCAAAGCCCAGAAGCGAGAAGAAGCAAACCATGCGTTTCACGGACTCGCCGGTGATCGACCTCACCGTCGGCGACTCAAAGCTTTCATTTCATCAAGACAATGGCTCAATGCACGTCGGAACCACCGTATGGCCTTGCTCTCTCGTCCTCGTCAAGTTCGCGGAGCGTTGGCACACTTCCACCACCGAAAACCCTTACGCAACACTTCTCGACTTCAACAACAAACGCGCCGTCGAACTCGGAACCGGCTGCGGTGTTGCCGCCATGGGACTGTACCTTCTCGGTCTGAAAGAGATCGTTCTCACTGACATCGCACCTGTCATGCCGGCACTCAAACACAATTTGAAACGCAACAAGCCTGTGTTAGGTAAGATGTTGAAAACGGCGCAACTTCATTGGACTAATTCCGATCAAATTAGAGCCCTAAAACCGCCTTTCGACTTTGTAATTGCGGCTGATGTGGTGTACATAGAGGAATCGGTTGCGCCGTTACTGGCGGCGATGGAATCGATGGTTAGTGATTCAGGTGTGGTATTGTTAGGGTATCAATTAAGGTCACCTGAAGCTCATGCGTTGTTCTGGGAGCAATGTTATCAGATTTTTGATGTTGAAAAAGTTCCGCATGAGCATCTTCATCCTGAATATGCATACGAAGAGACTGATGTGTTTATTCTGCGAAAGAAGATGTAAAAACTACACATTTTAAGGTGACACTTCATATCCTCAAAATGGCACTTGATTTAAAGTTTATTTTAGTTAATTTCAAGTATTAGCATCGAATTGAGTACTGTAATTTGGCTAGTTTATTGCTGTTGATTATATTCTCAAATTAAGTTGGAAATGGATTCATATCTGATTAGCTCAAATTTTGTTATATAATGTTAAGCGAGGTCATCTTAAAAGTTGAAACTTTATGCACAATGTAACTTATTGCAAGAGTATATATAAACAACACAATTTCAGTTTCAAACTGTTGATCTTCAATGATAAAAATAGTGCAGTTGAACTACATAGGGATTGGTTGACAAAATGACACTTTAATCTTACTGTTTATACCCACTGTTCAGAAATCAGTCTCCGTGGCTGATTAATCAGTGCCTAGGCGGCCAACGGGATGTTTTAGGTACAATCGGCCATATTAGGCGCTAGGCGGCCAATGGCGGTCAAAATCAGGGGTAGGCGGTCAAAATCAATAAAAAAGACACGTATTATATAGCTAATATTCCAATCTTATACCTAATTGTTTGTATACATTCTACAGGTAATGCTTGCGTGTCGATGCTCGAGATGACAATGCTATTTGCCTCTATAACAACATAAAAATCACATGTAAACCGAAAAATGTAGTTGACTGTTTTGTTGGGGTCGTACTTACATTCATGTTCTTGTTTGTAGCCTCTTCTTTAATGTCTAAATCTCCTTAATGGATGTTTTTTCAAGTTTAATGTCAAGCTAGTCTATGTGGGTTAGAGTCTATGTATTTTGTGTTGTACACTATATGAATTACTTTACAGTTTACACCCCACATTTCGTCATATGTCATGCTTAATTTTTAGTCGAGATGATACTATTTAGATTGAAATTTTCAGTATACCTTTTATAAATTGTAAATATAAATGTAAATATACCATTTTTTATATATCTTAAGGCCACACCATTAGTTTTTGTGAAAGTATCGCTCACATACTCAAGACATTAATACAATTCTTTTCAGTTTATTGAGTTTCACCATTCTAAAATATACACTCATAAAATATTAAATACTATATTAAAATATTTAGGCCCCACCATTTTGAAGTGGCAACTCTTCCCCAAGCCGATGAGTACAACTGACACTATCCAAGAGACAACAATCTAAGATACAAATTTTAGATTAGGGCATAAAAGTGAAATTCTTGCAAACATCATGGATGAAGTTGTAATTTCTCCCTAACAAAAGTAGAAGAAGAAGAAGAAAAACCAAACCCTAGTACGTTTAGAAATTTATATCACATTCACAAGTCACAACCTTCTTACAATAGAAACAGTCAATAAACAAATAACGTTCGACCCCCATTTTTCGTTTCATTGACTGATCTAAAACGATAAAACCATTCTCTCAACATCCATCATGCATTGCTCCTCACAAATCTAGTTTTTACATAGTATTTTTATTAGTCGAAAATTAGTGTTGTCTTTATACCGGTATGAAACACCCGTTCGTATAAATTGTAAACACAAAAGAGATCAAGTATCAAGATCATGGACATAACCGATGAACAAAACCAGCCTTTAATGAAACAAAAGCCGAAGAAGAAATCCGTGACGCTAAAGGCGGTTCAACAAGCGTTCAAGCTCACAGCTCATCTGTCCAACCTTCTTCCAACCGGAACGCTCCTTGCGTTCCAAACCTTTGTACCAATTTTCACACACGAAGGAAAATGTCGAACCCAATTAAGCCATGTTTTAACTTCCATCCTCCTTTCCATTTGTGCAATCTCTTGCTTTGTGTTGTGCTTTACCGATAGTTTTCTTGACAAGAAAGGAAAGGTTCGGTACGGGATGGCAACGTTTTCGGGTTTGTGGGTAATCGATGGGTCGGATAAGGCTCCACCCGATAACGCCATCGAGTTTAAGGTGAAGTTCATTGATGTGTTTCATGGGTTCTTGTCGGTGGCGGTTTTTGTGGCGATTGCAATGTTTGACAAGAATGTGGTGAATTGTTTCTATCCGAAACCATCGGAGGAGATAGGTGTGTTGTTGTCAAGATTGCCAATTGGTGTAGGAGTTTTATGCAGCCTATTGTTTGGTTTATTTCCTACAACTCGACATGGAATTGGTTTTCCACTTACAAAAGAGTAGACTAGAATTAGATCATTTCTTTTTTCTTTTTTTTTTTATATTAAGTTTTAACTTAAGATTGGCAGCAGGTTAGTGTTATTCGATATATTATGTTACAAATAAGGAATGTTAAACCGCACGTTATGGTAGAGTTTTAGATATAACTTTTTGATGTAAAAGTAAATTTTTATTTCAATCTGGTCTAATTTCTATGCTAAAATGTGATTCATTTGTGATTCGAATTAAAATAAAAAAATTGATTGATCTAAGAGCGAATTACATCTAAGGTCTCTGTGGTTTACCACTTATTGCAGCTATAGTCCCTGAACTTCACTAAGTACACTGGGAGTCCCTGGTGTTGTCACTTTGTTGCACCCGTAGTCCCTGAAGCAAACGGACGTTAATTAAAGTCGTTAAATCCCGCATGTGCACATGTGCACATCACATGATGGGTAGTATGGTAATTGTCCACCCCTTCCTAATATTTAAACCCGAGTAAATTACATGGAAGGTCCCTGTGGTATACTACTTATTACAGCCTTAGTCCTTGAACTACATTTATTACACCCGGAAGTCCCTGGTGTATACACTTTGTTACACACATGTATGCATGTAAACGAACGAACGGTTCGTGAACTAGGGTAACAAACATGTATTACTTTGTGTTCGTTTATGTTTGTTAAGAAAATTTAGTGTTCACGAACGGTTCGTGAACTAGGGTAACAAACTTAAACGAACACAAACGAACATAAACAAATACAAACGTACACGAAACAAACACAAACGAACACAAACGAACACAACAAACACAAACGAACACCAAACAAGCACAAACAAACACAAACGAACATAAACAAACTCAAACGAACACTAACAAACGAACGTAAACAAACGAAAACGAACGTATGTTCACGAACATAAACGAACGAACTGGCCTTTGTTCGTGTTCGTTTGTTTAACTAAACGAACACAAAATCTTATTTGTGTTCGTTTGTTTAGCTAAACGAACGAACATAAACGAACTCCCGCCAAAAGATTCGCGAAAGATTCGTTGAACGTTTGGTTCATTTACAGGCTTACATGTGGGTAACAAAGTGTATACACCAGGGACTTCCGGTGTAATAAATGAAGTTCAGGGACTAAGACTGTAATAAGTAGTATACCACATGGACCTTCCATGTAATTTACTTAGGTTTAAGTACGAGGAATGGGTGGACAATTACCATACTACCCATCATGTGATGTGCACATGTGCACATGGGGGATTTAACGACTTTAATTAACGTCCGTTTGCTTCAGGGACTACCGGTGCAATAAAGTGGCAACACCAGGGACTCCCAGTGTACTTAATGAAGTTTAGGGACTGTAGTTGGAATAAGTGGTAAACCACAGGAACCCTAGATGTAATTGATCTAATAAAAGAAAATCTCAAGTACAAAAAGATTTAAAACCCACTAAACAAAAACTTGATCTGAAAAATATATTGATATATAATCTAACTAGATTAGAATAGAGTAATATTAGTAAAAAAGTTTCAAACTATAATTTAAGTAAAGTTATATAATTTTAATTTTTAGTTATCTATAGTGACGACATTTAGTTCTCACTAAAAAAAATTATAAGTATTTTTTTTCGTGGTGAGTTCAAATAAATTTGTTTTTTCTTGTGGTGAGTTCAAATAAATTTGTGTAGGTTATCGTTTAATTATTTGAGACATACTCATACAAACTATTAAATAAACAATGAATAAGAAATAACAAGTTACGTGGGACGAAAGACACACTGGTTGTTGGCGTTTGTTAATTTTGGCAGGGAAAGTAGTTAGACATTATATCATCTTGTTGAATTATAAACTGGAGATGAATACTAGCTAGTTTTCGATAGATAACAAATATTGTCTAGTTCAGCGGGATTGATGCATTAATTTTACTCTAATATGAGACGTGAGATCGGGAGTTCGATTCCTGTAAACACCTCTTGTGGTGCCAAGTATAGAAGATTTTTCCCTCAAAATCCCTATGAAGGCTGGGTTTACCTTATAAAAGAGCTCGGACTTCGTTGAAATATTGCAAGTACGCTTATTGATACTATTTGCAGTTTCCAAAGAAAAAGCTAGTTTTCGATCAATTAAAGTTTCTCTCTAGGTACATCTAAAACTATAATCGTTCGCAAATGAATGAAAAGATTAAATGAGTCATTCATTCAAGGTTCTTTCAATGTCATTGCATTTACACAAATAACAATATCCTACTTGGAAAGTAAATTCTACATGATGTTGACAACGGTGGAGAGTTCGTATTTCATTCTCAAGATTCGATTATATGTGACAATCACTATAACTCTTACTTCCGATATTGTGTTACACGTCACCTAATCTAAGAATTGCCACAAATCCAAATAGTAAATCTTGAATCAAACCCTAAAATTTAAAAAAAAAACATAGTACCAAAAACCCGAATTACATATGGACAAACATTTCCTCTGCAAATCTTAACCGTTGAGTAGCTCCTTAATCTTGCTCTTTTGGCCTGGAGATAACCTCGTTGGAAACCGAACATTAAACTTGATCCTCAAATTCCCTTTCTTACTCGGGTCCTTTGAAACCGGCATCCCTTCTTTAGGAACCACCTCCTCATAATCGGGACTGATCACATTACTGATAGGAATGGTGAGATTTCTTCCATCGAGTGTGGTCAAGTTGACCGTGTACCCGGTCAACGCTTCAGCCAAAGTTATGCGTTTTGTGACAAGAAGATCGTTGCCATCGCGAGTGAATGTGTTGTGAGGTTTTTCATCAATTATGAAGATGAGATCGGCTGGTATCGTGTTTGGTTGCTCGTTACCTTTTTCAGGGAATGTGATTTTTGTTCCCTTTTTCCATCCCGGTTTTATGTTTATGTTTAGTATCTCCTCCACCGTCATTGACTTCCTGCAAACCAAATAATTATAATTTAGAAACCAAACTTGATACAAACTGGTGGCCTAGTCATAATATTGATTCCCGGGTAAGGGTGAGCATTTGGAACTGAATCGGACCGAAAAATCAAACCAAAACCAAAAAACATGTAATCGGTTTGATTTTCAGTTGTCTAACAAATTTCGTTATCCCAGGTTTCGGTCCTATTGATTTCAGTGCAATTCAGTTTGGTTAGGATTAAAAAAATTTCAAAGGTGTTCCTTCTAAAACACTTAACTTTGTTTTCTCTTTATAATAATAAAGAAGTTTTAAAAATATTATTATGTGAAATTTACCTTATATACAAGATGAGTTAATAACTTATAATATAAATTTCATATGATTATAACAATTTTAAAACTCAGTTATCACTACACAAAAAACAAATTTCGAGTGAAGATGGAATACTATTCAAATTTTGTTATTATATTCTCATATCACCTTAACACTAAGGAAACTTATTGTTCAAAAACAAAATAATCAGAGAAATCATAACTTACCCACTAATATCAACGATGTCTCTAGAAATCTTCATCTTCTTGGTAGTCCCTTTGTAAAGCTCTTCAAGTGTACACGGAAGATTCCTCTCAATCGGTGCAGCTTTCCGGGTAACCGGTCCACTTCCACCGCCACTACCAAATGCTCCACCGCCTCCACCACCGCCGTTACCAAAAGAGGTGAAGATATTATCAAATCCACCCATATTATCACCAAACATACTACTAGAAAACCTTGCTCCTCTCATACCACCACCATCTCCACCACCACCGCCACCGCCGCCCATTCCCCTGAATCCGAAAAACTCCGCAAATATGTCATCCGCGTTTCTAGGATTGAAGGTGAACGGTGTACCTCCGCCGGTGGAAAAGTAGGTGGCTCCACCTGGACCTCCGGCGGCGTCTGGTGGTGGCACTCCACCTTTCAGCCCTTCTTCACCGTACTGATCGTATACTGCTCTCTTTTGAGGATCACTTAGAACCTGAAATTGAATAAAAGCACAAAAAATAATTCATAATTAGTACGCAAAACAGATAACTAAATTTCTAAAAATCTTAATAAACAGATCAAAACAGAGGCTTCGGTAATTTTTAAATTTAATTGTTTCTCAAAAAACGACTGTATGAAAATCCAAACTTATACCGGAATTTATATGATTTGTTCCGACGATTCTGAATTAATCTACATAAAATTGACCGGATATTCAATTAAATTCACATCAGAAAGTTGAAATAATTGACGCCAATTATATAGATAGAGAGATACATACATCGTAAGCTTCAGAAACCTGTTTAAATTTGGCTTCTGCGTCCTTCTTATTGTTAGGGTTCTTATCAGGATGCCACTTCATCGCAAGCTTCCTGTAAGCTTTCTTCAAATCATCATCATTCGCATTCTTATCGACTTCCAGAACCTTGTAATAATCAACTCCCATGTCTCGTTATACGATCGATTGATGAGCGATTTTGGTTTTCAAATTACTTGAGAAAATGTAGATTGCTGAGAGAGAGATTTGAGTGTGAGATTTATATATGTGTGTAGAATTTGTGTGATAAATAGGAAAACATTTGATGTGTGTGGAAGGTCGTGAAGGATGTGGAAAGTTCGGGAAATGCCCAGAAATGACACGTCATTGGCACTTGGGTCGGGCTTTGATGCGTCTGGACTCTGGAGTGTGGACCTGATCCTCATCGTATAATTGGTTCCTCAACCGTCAGATCATGGGTTCGCTCTCACGGGATTGGGTAATTTTTCCAGCCCAAATTTCCGTTACCAAAATTTTAAGAAATAAATTAACACGAATTTTTTAGGCAATGATTAAGAAAAAAAATTTAAATTTAATTTTAGAGTTTTGTTAATGACAGCCCGCTGTCATTAAGAGGTAGTTACGTGCATAAAGCGTTTGTACTTTTATTGATGGTGGTTTATTCCTAAAATGCAGGGCGGTTATTTATTATTGTACAAGTTTTTAATGCGTGTCATGGTGTCTTATTGACAGCCCTTAGGGCTGTCATTATCATTTTCCTTAATTTTATTATACATTAATTATAAAAAGTGTTCATTTGAATTTCACTAACCATATACTCCCTCCGTCCCACAAAAAACTTCCCATTTGATATGGGCACAAGTTTTAAGGGGATAGTTAGTGGTAGGGTCATTGGTAATAATTTTGATTAAAATATAAGATTGGTTTGGAGAGAGAAAGATGGTTAGTGGATAGTTAGTGGTGGGGTCCTTAGTAATAATAATATTTTATTATGTGGAGCCCATCAATTGAATGAAATGGGAAGTTTTTTGTGGGACAAAAAATTAAGGTCAAATGGGAAGTTTTTTGTGGGACGGAGGGAGTATTATGTTTCGAAACTTATATATTAGTATCTTTGATTTGTCTTCAGAGATGTTCAAGGATTTTGCATAGTTTTAAGGGAGAAATCCTAGTCATTGGATAAAAATGGTCAAGATCAAATCACAATATTTCAAACACATGGGCTTCCAGTCACGACCACCACCGGCCACCGCCCGCCGCCACCGAACACCGCCCGCGGCGGCGGTGATGGCTGACAGTGAAGGTGCTGGTGGTAATAAGGGTGATGGTAGTATTGATGTATTGAAAACATGTACTTCGCTAAAAACAAATTAAAACCTCACTCAAAACACTGTACCAAACAACAATATCAGTAAATTATAAATATTTAATACCAATGGTTACATCATTTATAACTCAAAAGTCCTACCTTATCCCCATCACCCATGAAGTCCGGTAACCCATTCCCCTCAATTCGTACGTGCATGAATCTTCATAAATATTAAATCCAAAAATATTATCAAACTTACACACCGAATTTTACTGCACTCGTATGCCACCTTAATTCCTAGCCTAACCGACCTTTCCTTTTCTTTGGGGGATTAACTTCAAATCTTTATGGTGTTATTTGATCTAGCATCCAAACACAACTTGCATAGCAAATCCTTGAAACCCCATTTACCAGAAGATCTCGCCGTCTCTCTCTCTCTAACGCAAACCAGCAGATAAACCTCTCAAGTTCTCTCGAACTCTCTCACCGTTTTACCACCATCACCTCCATAATACAACCTGTTCATCACTAACCTGGCTAAATGTTGGAATTTAAATATCAAGACATTTGTAACATAATTATACTAAGCATAAAAGAACTTACTATAAAAAAAAAAAATAATCAGACAAAAAGTGCTACAAGAGGACCAACCGCCGGCAGCCTGTAACCGCCACCGCCAACTGCCACCCCGCAATTTCTGGAGGTGCCATAACTGTCGCCGGTAACCGTAACAACCAAGGGGTGTGACTGTTCGTTCATACCTTTTCGTTTAGTATAAATAGGTTTAGATCCAGTCAATTGTAATCATTCCGAATTGTAAATTTAGAATCAATAATAGTGTTTATTTTTGTTCTTATCCCTGTTCTGTAACTTCACGGAGCACCGCCGGAGAAGCGGTTCTCCGCCAATCGATCTATACCGGAGAGAAATCTCCGATTCTTAACACTAAATCCTATTTTCTTCAAGGAACAGCCGACACCTTCCGTCAAAGAAATCCGTAAATCCGTTACGTTTACGCGGTGAGATACAATACTGCGCTCCGGCAACCTCAGCGTTTCCCGACGGCGAAACCACCCCAACGAACCAAACCATCTCCGATCTCCATCTCTCGTTGTAACTCGCTCTCTCTCCCGTTTTGCAACTCCACCAAACCAGAAATCATCTCCGACGATAATACATTTTCTTTTCCGGCAAAACAGTGCACCTCCGACGACCGGGCAAGGCTTCCGGCGAACTCAATCACGTCTCTCTCCCTCACTTGATAGGTATAACGATCTTAATCTTTTGTTATTGTTTTACGTAGATCATGCATGTGTGTGTGTGTTGTCGCCGGCGGCAGCAAGCCGATTTGCTTCTTGGTCGTTTATTTATCTAGCCAACCCAAAACAAACTGTGTTTTAATTTGAGCCCAAGCACTTATTTTAGCCCAAAAACCCAACAAATCCCTCCTGGCCCAATTCGCTATTTATCAAGAAGAAATCAGTAATAACATGTCATTTAAATGATATTTATTTACTTAAGTAATAATTAATTATTCTTTTTAATTAATTGTTTATTTAAATATTTAATTATTTAAATTATTTTATTTTACTTTATCTAATTAATAATTTATTTAAATTAATTTTATTTAAATAATTATCTGTTGTATAAAACAAATTGGTCAGATTGTTACTAATTCCAAAATCTGGTCATATCTAAACAACCTTATTTAATATACGAGACCAACCCAATCGACTCACCAACGTATCGCTCAATCTAATTCATGTCGAGAGAATCAATTATGCATCATGTAGCTTAGGCGTGCCATTTAGACCGTCACTTATTTGTTTATTAATATGCGTTTAGGACGTCAGGATTGTTTGGTTGTACACCCCAACTATCATTGATTGCATTTTGCTAGCTTCGCATCAGTTGAGTTTCACGGCCCCACTTTTACTGCTTTATAACTATTTTACCTGGGGGAGAAAACATATAACTACTCAACTATTTTGTGATAAGTAATCTTTGTATAATCATTGTTGTGTACACGTACCTAACAATGAAGGACAACGGACCATGCTACGAGTCCACGTTTAACGATAATCATTAACTATTTGTGGTAGCCAAGGAATATAGAGATAGTACTATCGGGATTGATCCCCCGCTCATGGCTAGTTATGCGCTAGCCCAACTGAGTTTGAGCTTTATATTCTAACTATTTTAGATTTCGGTTTGATTATAGGCTCATTGATTATACCTTAACTTGAATGTCCTGCAAACATGTGAAGGGATTATGAATTGCACCTTAAAACTAAACTGTACAATATTTCCGAACAACGATACAAATCGTACAAGTTTGTACGTAACGATTTTTAAACGATATAACTTTTGAGTCACAAAACCTGTGAACTCACCAACCATTGTGTTGACAGTTTTTCTAATATGTTTTCTCAGATAACGGAAATTAAACTTTTAAGCATTGCATAAGTGGTGGGTCGTCAAGCATATTTCAAGAAATAAGTCTATTAGTTGGACAATAAATGTTTTTGAAACTTACTCATTTAGATTGTTTCAACTTTGTCATTTGGTTTTTGTAAACAATTGTTTTGGATTTTTACTATGATTGCGTTGGGTTTGCTATATTGATGTGTTGTGATTACTAATATTGTCGCACGCCCGTTCTTCCGCAAAACCATTTATGGCGGGGTGTGATATTACCCATCACATAATCACATACATGTAAGCTATCCATAAGCTTACTCCTTTTATCACATACGCTACGGATCATTCCCAAGCAAACTCCCCCGATGTGGGTTATCATCACAAGATCACATGGTAATTGGGGTTCTCCCAAACTTACCAAGATCTCCAACTTCCCCGTTTCGCGGGTTATCGTAATCCCTCTTTTTATCCGGTTATCATAGTCCCCCTATTGTCGGGTTATCCTTCACATAGATATAATACCCTTGCGTAGAGAGGTACCACCCCAAGTAGCAATCTCACTCCCCCATAAATGGGTTATCGTTGTCCGGACACCTTTTTACACATATTCAAATCATCAAATACGGGCCTATGCCCCAAACATTCATACTCAAACACAAAATTAGAATACATCTATTCTAATTATCATATTATTCTCATTTACTTATTCAGTTTCAACATTGACTTTATCAAGTCCTTTATTAGATAAAATATATTTATCATTTATCAAAATCATATTACTTTAACATCTCTTTGACTAGAATACATATCTACAACTAGTCTCTTTGTACTTATTCTATTAGCAAATCAATCATTACTTTTATTAGTACAATATACTAATCAATGTTCGTTACTTAAAATCATTATTACTAGCTTTATTAATACATGTTATTAACAAACCAGTCTTATACTTTCTTAATCATTACCCTTAGTCATACATCACATTAATAACGAGTTATTAATCACTCTTCAATATCATAATCTCTTCCAAAATCAACAATCATTTTAGAAATACTTATATAGTCTATTATTTGCATTTTCTTATCTTTTCAATCATATCTTTATTAAAAATATTTATTAATAAAGACTCATAAAACATTACAGTTTTCAAAATCATTTGCTATGTACCCAGTTTAAAAGTCTCATGTACTCATCTTAGCCAAGCTAACTCCAAATGTGACTCTTGAACACAACTCTTGCTTCCCAAGACTTGAAAGCCTCAAAAGCCCTAATATATAAATCATCACAAGATTTAACATCAAACACCATCATTAACTACATCCCTTACCACTAGTTAACTACTAGCATCATTCTTCCCCAATTTGACAACTTATATAACCCTAGGTTTTCACAGATCTTAAGATCTCCATAAATCCATGTTATGAACATGTTTTCCTTGTTAAAATACTATAGATCTAAGTTATATAAACCCAATTTCATCACCCATTACAAACCCTCCAACTAGGGTTTGCATACTACACCATTTTCACCCAAAAACATCATCCATAACTAAAAGGAGTAGAGATTTACCTTATACTTCAACAATAGAGCAAGAATCTCCAATATTGAGTGTTAAAATCGGTTCCAATGGCTCTTTTCCACTCAAAACGCGCGCACACACACACACACACACACACTATGATAGAATATTCTAGGGTTTTGAAATGAGAGAAATGGCAAAAATCCGATTTTAACTTGTTCCAGACAAAACTCGCGCCGCGAACCACCAACTCGTGTCGCTAGTTTGCACCCCGCGCAACCTCGCGTTCGCGGTCCAAAACTCGTGTCCGCTAGTCCCGATCTCTGATCCACTTACTCGTGTTCGCGAGTTCATTCTCGTGTTCAAGAGATGGGTCTTCGTGACACGAGCCCAATCCCCGTGTTCACGAGGATTCCTAGAAATACCATTTTGATTTCCAAACTTGTTTCCAACCAAGTCTTGAGCCGATTTCGTCCGTAACTTTCTCATACGATGTCCAAATGACATGAAACCAATTTCCACTTGTTTTAAATGATTTATCCTTATTTATCATATTTTTTATAATTTATTCGATTCAAAATTTCGGGTCGTTACATCTATCTACCCCTTAAAAAGGATCCCGTCCTCGGAATCTACTCAAAGATTTCCAATCCGCATTCAACCATGCATTCCGCTTCCATATTCTCGTATCTATTACAACCGAACTTTCCCAATTATTATCCAATAACAATTATACATTTAAAGACTCATTTTACCCCGTTAGGCCCAAACGGGTGCAGACAATCATGGAAAATTAGACGGAATTGAAGAATAAGTTGATCAAATTAAATAGTAATTTGAAAAAGAACCGGCTGTTACTATGAATCTTAATAATGGCTGGGCGGTTACATAAAGCACGGTGACGAAATTATGGGGTCGTACTAATTACGGAGACGAAATATGTTTTCTATTTAATGTTGGTTGTTTATTTGTTCTAAAACAAAGTATCATTTAGAGCAATCGGTTAACACACAGTCAGTACTCACAATGGGTCTTGTGTTCGAATCCTGTAAGCAACATTTTTTTATTTTTGTGGTGTTTAAGATGTTACTAAAAGTAGATATAAGTTTAAGTTTAAGTTTAAGTTTAAGTACTTGTATATTTAGTAGTCCTAAACACATTATAAAGGAGTAAGACCCTCTGGAGTCTGTGTGAGGTATTAATACGACAAGCTGGATCAAAGCGCCAAGAAGGTTTTACGCCAAACATTAAACGGGTGCAGACAATCATGGAAAATTAGAGGGAATTGAAGAAGAAGTTGATCAAATTAAATAGTAATTTGAAAAAGAACCGGCTATTACTATGAATCTTAATAATGGTTGGGTGGTTACATAAAACACGGAGACGAAATTATGGGGTCGTACTAATTACGGAGACGATATATGTTTTCTATTTAATGTTGGTTGTTTATTTGTTCTAAAACAAATTAGCATTTAGAGCAATCGGTTAAAACACAGTCAGTACTCACAATAGGTCTTGTGTTCGAAACATGTAAGCAACATTTTTTTATTTTTGTGGTGTTTAAGATGTTACTAAAAGTAGAAATAAGTTTAAGTTTAAGTTTAAGTACTTCTGTATTTAGTAGTACTATGTAACGACCGTAAATTTACAATTTGTAATGTCGTATATTTAATTCGGAATTTTATATGAATTTTAGTATTTATGTTAATTTATGTCTTGAGTTGTGCTTTATCGAGTGTTGGAACGATTGGGACTTAGTATAACCGAGAATGGGTCAAAACTTGGATGGAAACAAGTTTAAAGACCAAGAAGCTGGCCTGAAAAGCACTCGCGGTGCGAGCGAAATGTAACACCCGTATTTTTAAAACATCGTTTAAATCGTGTAAAATACATTTTCCCAACATTTGACATATTGTCCAGAATACAGTTTAACAAAAACTTTAATACTTATATCAGAGTTTACAAAAATACGGTGTCACAAAGTATATCAAAACCATAGGCAACGGGATCTACCTATTAGCTCCCGAGCTAAACATCTCTAGGCCACTTCTAGTGCAACCTTCTATCACTTCAAACCTGTACCTGAGTACATAGCCACAAAACAAACGTAGTACGTGAGACAAAATAGTCTCGTGAGATACATGGGTTTTAGACCCCAATAATAATAATGACCATTTCATAAATATATAAACATATATATAAACTACATAAATACCGTCTAGTCACTGTTTTGTGACTCTAGCTACTCTGCTCTCTTAGCAAACATATCTAGTACCTAGACATATAGGTACCATAAACCCAATCATATCTAGTACATAAACATATATGTACTAGAAGCATCAACCTGTCTAATACATAAACATATATGGATTAGAACCTAGCATACCTAGTACCAAACATATGCGTACTAGAAGCACAACCATATCTAGTACATAAACATATATGTACTAGAAACACCAACATGTCTAATACATAAACATATATGTATTAGAACCTAACATACCTAGTACCAAACATATGCGTACTAGAAGCACCCGTGTGCTTAGTGTATAAACATATATACACTCGGTGTATAAACATATATACCACCGCCCAGTGACCGGGGGTCCCCCGCGTCACCACCATCTATCTCTTACCATAACCTAACAGTTATGACAGTCAAAGCCTTCGGCTATCACATTCAACATCAAACAAGTTAGTCATCTAATACTAACGACATGTAATTAGTTCATCACATTGTGAACGTACCTGTATGGTCCCATGGACCCGATCATAAGCAACCACAGTTACTTCTACATCTATGAACCCCAAGAGGTCCATCCGTATTTATTCTCATAGGATACATTTCCTATCTATCGATATCATAATACTTTTATCTCTTCTTGACTATAATACATATTTATTACTAGTCAATTCATATTCATTTACATATACTTTCATTCATCACTTTTATTAGTATAATGTACTAATCAATACTCTTTACTTAATATCATCATCATTAGTCTCATTAATGTGTATTATTAATAACCAATTATCATACATCATATTAATGATTAGTTATTAGTCACTTTTCATTATCATGATCTCTTTCAAAATCATCAATCCTTTTAGACATACTTAGATAGTCTAGTATTTACATTTTCTCATCTTTTCAATCATATCTTTATCAAAAACATTTATTAATAAAGACCCATAAAATAACATTTGTATTTTCAACACTCTTTGCTATGTACCCAATTTAAAAGTCTCATGTACTCACCTTAGTAACAAAGATGCTTTAACCGTATTCCTTCCGCCGGTTCCTTGCTCACAATTCGTCCACTTCAACACTTCACCGAATGTCTAAAACAATTATCACAACAAGGTTATCATCACAAACTACTACCAATGTGTTCATCTACCTCTAGATAACACCCATCAATCCGTTTCCCCCAAATATGGTGATTTACCAAACCCTAGGTTTAACCAACCCTTAAGATTCTTACAAATCATAATCATACACTTGTTTCCTTTGTTAATATACCATCAATTAAGTGTATACACCATTTTTATCACCATAACCCATAACCCCAAGAACTAGGGTTTCAAACCCAAACATCCAAATACATAGATCTTAAGCTACAAAGATCAAAGAGTGAAGATATACCTTTAATCTTCAACTAGGAGTGAAATCTACCAAAGGTTTGTGAAGGATTCGACCCCAATCGGTCTCCAAGCTCGAAAATCGCCAAAGAAGAAGCTAGGGTTTTGATATGGCATCAAATGAGCCAAAACCCGATTTTTATGTTCTGGTCGGGAGAGCTCGCGCCCCGCTCGCGCCGAGCTCGCGCCGCGAAGAGACGCGGGTCTGCCCACTAGTCGCCGCTTTTACCAGACTTCGCGCCAGGCTCGCGCCTGGCTCGCGCCGCGAAGTCAACGCGAAGTCAACGCGAGATGCTCGCGTTCCAGCTCTGGTCCCTCTGCTCAACCTCGCGTTTCGCTCGCGCCAGGCTCGCGCCGCGAACTTGCCTGTGCAGCAGGGCTGCACTTTTCTGTCTAGGTTTCAACCCGGTTTCGTCCATAACTTTCTCATACGATCTCCAAATGACACGAAACCAATTCCTACGTTCTTTAAACGATTTATCCTTATTTATCATATTTTTATACAATTTATTTATTTACAAATTTCGGGTCGTTACAACTATCTACCCCTTAACAGGATTCCGTCCTCGGAATCACTAAGAATTTCAACCCACATACAACCGAGCATTCCGCTTTCATTCCCTTGTGGTCACTACCATCAAACTTTCCTCATTCCTATTCCGTTATCATTACATCCAAGCGTTCGCTTAACTCCGTTAAGTCCGAACGGTCAAGACCCCAAAATTTCAAACTCATAATACCCAAACGGGTCAAAATTTCACAATTTGACCACCGCACTTTTAATCCTTCAATCAAACCCGATCATTTTATACACATAAAAATGACATGACCCGCTCATTAAAATCAACTAATTGACCAACACGAATGTCAAAGTCTAGCTTCGACCAAGTTGCCACATTCCAACATCGTCTAACCTTTGACTTAAGAACAAAGTCAACTATGCTTTAACAATTTCCCTTCTCGTTAAGGAACCCATAAATCCTTCTTTCCTTTCCATTTGGCCTTTAATTTATGATCCATCTACAATCATATACTCGATTCCCACATTCAATCTTGACAACACCCTAACGGGTCAAAGTTGTATAATCTGACTACAACTATTTCAACTATCCCATCAATCTTTTCACATACATACAATCGGCACATTATGCCCTCGACATTCACTAACCGTTCATAACGAGAGTCAAAGCCCATCTTTGACCGAGTCAACCATTCACAATTTGACAAATCTTGACTTTTACATAAGTCAACCATACTTTTCCCAACTAACAAATTTCATACTCACGGGGCACCATTACTAATTTATCACCTTCGGGTCTACTCATTATTGTTCCCTTAACAATTATCCCCGTTTTTCCACACCTTCAATTTCTCCCCAATTATCTGAGGGTCGTACATTCACATATGGTCAGATCGACCTTACCGATCCCTGACCATCATCTGGTCACTCACACCATCACTTAGTTTTCTTTCAACCATCTTTGCATCACATCGATCAATTTCATAACTCTTATTCTCAATTACCGGAATTAGTTCTCCTATTGCAACAAATTCCACTATTTCATACAAGTTTACCGTACCTTGGTTATCAACTGATAATTTGCTCACTAGGAGTTTCTCTTTCCTCCTATTCTATAAACCGTAGGCATCCCCTACACTTACATGGCCTAAATGCAACCCGCATTTCAAGGCAAATTCTCATTTACCATAACATAATAGCAATACTCATTAACCACATGGTTCTACATTCATCATATAAACGCATAAACATATACACACATACATATACATATATATACACATATATATCACGCCAATTCAATATAAACACCTCTATTGTGCACATATATAAACATATGTATATGTCACCAATACCATCTATACATCTCTATTGTGCACATATACAAACATATGTATATGTCACACCAATACCATCTATACATCTCTATTGTGCACATATACAAACATATGTATATGTCACACCAATACCATCTGGTATCCATCTATTTACAACACGTAGCTTTGCTACTTTCTCGCTCATTCAATCGCCCAATTATTCATCATGCATTCTAGCACCATTCACATAATATCACATTATCGTTTTCTTTCATATCTAACATGTCTCCCATTGGACATACTACTTAACACATTTCATATAATATTATATTTCCATTATCATATGCCTTCCAAGGCCATCACATAATGCACATGCATTGTACCCCACGGGTAACTAATAACATTCTCTAATTGCTATTTATTGTTTCACTTACACATTAACCGTCCTTAACCGGTTCATTTCCTTAACAACTTCCAAGACTTTTGTCACCGCCGGAGTAGCTACTACTACATTCCATTAGCCAAAAAAAATCACCGACCAATCCAATCATCCTTGAGTCAAACAATCGACTCCGGTCCACACTCGCAACCAAAAGCCCAACACTCTGTGTTCTACTTTTACACATCGTGGGTCTCCGAAATATTCCTTTTCAAATCGTAGTCTTACACTACGCTATGACCTACATTGTCTTTTCACCCTTGACATCGAATTTATCAATATTATCACGAAACTTGCTATGGCTATGTGCCAACTTTTACTCAACCGTTTTCAACAGTCAAAATCCGTCATTCCCGACACTTTTTCTTTTCCACATATTTTCCATTTATAAATTCTAGGTATCACTATACCTTAGTCATTCTTTCCTTTACCGTTCACGTATAATAACATTACATTGCGTATCCGGATTCCTGCCGAATATCAAAGTCTCATTTCCAAAGCTTCTATTTCTATAATTCTCATCCAACTAACAATCCTTACCAAGACTTAGTACTTCATTACACTATCATTCTTTTGTTGACAACATCTACCATTCTCATGGTTCCCCCTTTTGATACTACATAGTAGCATCAACCCATATATCTTTACTAAATGTGACACACCGTCCCATAATCATTTCCAATGTATGATTTCTATACACATACTAACCGGGAAGACTATTCCCGAATTTAACCCCCACGTCATCCAACTCATCTACAATTTCTATAGGCACCAATTCGTGCAACAACAACAACAACTACGTCATAATCTCAAATCATTCTTTTTACCCAAGATCTCCGAGGTGGCCCTTCCGGGTCAACTCCCCTTTTCAACTCCCTCGAGAGTTCATTTCACAACCTCTTGTATCGTGCTCTCCTTCACAAAGTTTCATACACACATTCCACCGTGTCAACACCTCATCCTTCAATAATGTTGACGTCAAAGTCGCCATATTGTTCTTCCTTCATTTGCTACTCTCTAGCACTTGCCAACTCTACCGAATCCACCACATCGTGACCTTCGGATTAAAACTTCCGAATTACACAACAATTTTGCACACTATGAAAGTCTTACACAACTTCCTTCCATTTCTTCTGACTATGTTTTGCTACCTTTTATGTAGACACTTCCCACTACGGGACTCACCATTCGATTATTCTTCCTTCATATGGGTATTGGAATCATTCCACCCACCCTCATTCGTGACTCTTTCCAATTTAGTGGAGTTCGTCCACTTTTCACATTTATTCTTTCGCCATACCAACATAACCAACCAACAAGATACAAACGGTCAACTCAACAGTTGAAAACAACACAGTTAGATCAAATCATGGCATTTCTCATAGGGGTCGGCCCTATCATACTAATGCCTTACGGTCTCAAAAGACTTCACATTGCACATTTCATAACAACTTCTATAGGTCCCCTAGGTTCAACCCTAAACTTAACATAAAGTCTCAAAGTCAACCTATCGATCTCAAGGAATCTTAGGTGCTGTTTGTTTTTTAAGAGGTAAAATGTCTGCGGTCTGCGGACCACATCTGCAGAGAAGATATGGACCAAATGTCTGCAGCTTATAAGAAAAAGACTGTTTGTTTTTTCATGTCTGCAGAGTGATAGAAAATTTTAGTGTCGGTATTGGTGGTGGTGGTGAGGCGTGGTGGTAGATGGTGAGTGGTGGCGACTGAGGGTGGTGGTGGCGGCGGTGGTGGGTGGTGGTGGTTGGTGGCGGCGGTGGGTGGTAATAGTGCGTGGGTGACGGTGGTGGCGGTGGAGGTTGCGTAGAGTTGGTGGTGATAGGTGGTGGTGGCAAGGATGGGTGGTGGTGGTGGTTGCGGTGGTAGGTGGTGGTGGCGGCGGCGGGAGGTGGTGGCAGCGGCGGGAGGTGGTGGCGGCGGCAGCAGGTGGTGTTGGCGGCGATGGGTGGTGGTGCTAGGTGGTGGTAGTAGGTGGTTGTGGTGGTGGTTGTGGATAACTTTTTTTGTTTTTCTTTAAGTAAAATGTCTTCCAACCTTGGAAGACTATGATCCAAGTCTTCTTCAAGCAGACCCTAAAAAGACTTTTTCTCGTCTTCTGACTTCCAAAAAACAAACGGTATTTTCCTGAAATGTCTTCCCGCCTGCAGACATAAGACCCCAAAAAGACTTTTGACAAAAAACAAACACCACCTTACATTCCTATTGCTACAGTCTAAGACTAGGATGGACATCCAACCTAATTCACTTAAACTATAGCTCTGATACCAAGTTGTAACACCCGTATTTTTAAAACATCGTTTAAATCGTGTAAAATACATTTTCCCAACATTTGACATATTGTCCAGAATACAGTTTAACAAAAACTTTAATACTTATATCAGAGTTTACAAAAATACGGTGTCACCAAGTATATCAAAACCATAGGCAACGGGATCTACCTATTAGCTCCCGAGCTAAACATCTCTAGGCCACTTCTAGTGCAACCTTCTATCACTTCAAACCTGTACCTGAGTACATAACCACAAAACAACCGTAGTACGTGAGACAAAATAGTCTCGTGAGATACATGGGTTTTAGACCCCAATAATAATAATGACCATTTCATAAATATATAAACATATATATAAACTACATAAATACCGTCTAGTCACTGTTTTGTGACTCTAGCTACTTTGCTCTCTTAGCAAACATATCTAGTACCTAGACATATAGGTACCATAAACCCAATCATATCTAGTACATAAACATATATGTACTAGAAGCATCAACCTGTCTAATACATAAACATATATGGATTAGAACCTAGCATACCTAGTAACAAACATATGCGTACTAGAAGCACAACCATATCTAGTACATAAACATATATGTACTAGAAACACCAACATGTCTAATACATAAACATATATGTATTAGAACCTAACATACCTAGTACCAAACATATGCGTACTAGAAGCACCCGTGTGCTTAGTGTATAAACATATATACACTCGGTGTATAAACATATATACCACCGCCCAGTGACCGGGGGTCCCCCGCGTCACCACCATCTATCTCTTACCATAACCTAACAGTTATGACAGTCAAAGCCTTCGGCTATCACATTCAACATCAAACAAGTTAGTCATCTAATACTAACGACATGTAATTAGTTCATCACATTGTGAACGTACCTGTATGGTCCCATGGACCCGATCATAAGCAACCACAGTTACTTCTACATCTATGAACCCCAAGAGGTCCATCCGTATTTATTCTCATAGGATACATTTCCTATCTATCGATATCATAATACTTTTATCTCTTCTTGACTATAATACATATTTATTACTAGTCAATTCATATTCATTTACATATACTTTCATTCATCACTTTTATTAGTATAATGTACTAATCAATACTCTTTACTTAATATCATCATCATTAGTCTCATTAATGTGTATTATTAATAACCAATTATCATACATCATATTAATGATTAGTTATTAGTCACTTTTCATTATCATGATCTCTTTCAAAATCATCAATCCTTTTAGACATACTTAGATAGTCTAGTATTTACATTTTCTCATCTTTTCAATCATATCTTTATCAAAAACATTTATTAATAAAGACCCATAAAATAACATTTGTATTTTCAACACTCTTTGCTATGTACCCAGTTTAAAAGTCTCATGTACTCACCTTAGTAACAAAGATGCTTTAACCGTATTCCTTCCGCCGGTTCCTTGCTCACAATTCGTCCACTTCAACACTTCACCGAATGTCTAAAACAATTATCACAACAAGGTTATCATCACAAACTACTACCAATGTGTTCATCTACCTCTAGATAACACCCATCAATCCGTTTCCCCCAAATATGGTGATTTACCAAACCCTAGGTTTAACCAACCCTTAAGATTCTTACAAATCATAATCATACACTTGTTTCCTTTGTTAATATACCATCAATTAAGTGTATACACCATTTTTATCACCATAACCCATAACCCCAAGAACTAGGGTTTCAAACCCAAACATCCAAATACATAGATCTTAAGCTACAAAGATCAAAGAGTGAAGATATACCTTTAATCTTCAACTAGGAGTGAAATCTACCAAAGGTTTGTGAAGGATTCGACCCCAATCGGTCTCCAAGCTCGAAAATCGCCAAAGAAGAAGCTAGGGTTTTGATATGGCATCAAATGAGCCAAAACCCGATTTTTATGTTCTGGTCGGGAGAGCTCGCGCCCCGCTCGCGCCGAGCTCGCGCCGCGAAGAGACGCGGGTCTGCCCACTAGTCGCCGCTTTTACCAGACTTCGCGCCAGGCTCGCGCCTGGCTCGCGCCGCGAAGTCAACGCGAAGTCAACGCGAGATGCTCGCGTTCCAGCTCTGGTCCCTCTGCTCAACCTCGCGTTTCGCTCGCGCCAGGCTCGCGCCGCGAACTTGCCTGTGCAGCAGGGCTGCACTTTTCTGTCTAGGTTTCAACCCGGTTTCGTCCATAACTTTCTCATACGATCTCCAAATGACACGAAACCAATTCCTACGTTCTTTAAACGATTTATCCTTATTTATCATATTTTTATACAACTTATTTATTTACAAATTTCGGGTCGTTACACGAAACACGAGAACGAACAGAAGGTTCAGAGCCCTGACGCGAGAGACTCGCGCCGAGCTCGAGTTAAGACTCGCGGCGCGAGCCAGGCACGAACGAAACGCGAAAGACTACTTCGAGCGGCGACCAAGCGGACAACCCGCGCGATCTCGCAGCGCGAGCAAGACGCGAGCGAAACGCGAGGTGTGTCTGGACTATAAAAACAAGAGTGTAAGCTAGGGCTTCATAACACCTACGAACCCTACAACCCTAGCAGCCGAAATTGGAGCATCTTGGTCGGTTTTTGGAGCTAAGGAGCTCAAATCTTCATCATCTTGAAGGATTCAAGCATCAAGGGTTAGGATTCTTGCTTGTTTTACTTAGTTACCTTGATTGTGAGCTTGATATGGGTAAAAATGGTGGTTTGGGGAACCAACCATATCATCTTTGGGGAAGATGAACTATTATGGGTGTAAAACACTCCTTGTAGACTTGTAATCAATGTGTACAAGTTGGATTTGGGTTTGATGTTGGGAAATCTTGAACTAGGCTTTAAGATTTCCACCAAGTTGATGAACTTGGTGGCTAGGAAAGCTAATATGGATTAATTAGTAATTAGTTATGGTTGATAATTGGTTGTTAAGATGGTAATGATGCTAGGTCAAGAAGACCTTGTGATTGGAGTTGCTTCCTTGATTGGGAAGTAAACATTTGTGTGGATTAACACAAATTGGGGATAGCTTGGATAAGGTGAGTACATGTGAACTTTCAAAACTGAGTACATAGTTAGGAATGTTTTATGATTAAATGTTTTATCGAGTCTATAAGTAATTTAGCTATTTATGTGATTTATGATGAATTGCTTATATGATGATGCATTGATTAATTGATTAAGAAATGATGGAGCTATAAGCTCATAATGATAAGTGACAAATGATGATGATGTCCCTAGGGCCGTGATAGATTGGAGGCATTCCGGTTATCACGGTGCCTTAAGGTTAGTGGTAGATTGGATGCATTCCGATTACCCAATACCCATGAGTCCCGGTAGATTGGAGGCATTCCGATTACCGTGGATATGACGGTCTTGATAGATTGGAGGCATTCCGATTATCTTGACATTGGCCAATGATGAATTTAATGAATTGACCCGAACGAATTAATAATATTATTTTAATTGTAAATGGTATTATGTGACTAGTTGTTTATCGGGTATAAAACCCATGTATCTCACGAGGCAATTTTGTCTCACGTACTATGTTTGTGTTTTTGCTATGTACTCAGGATCGGGATCGAAGATATAGGATGCCCGTTTAGTGAGGAAGCCTTGTTGAGATTAACTTGGTGTTCATAGTTAGAGCTCTTATCCTATGGCTTAGATATATTTTGTAACACCGTTTTTGTAGACTCTGATAATCTCAAACAAGAAACCTATCGTTTTGTATTTTGGTATTTAGAAATGTTGAAATGTTATGTATTTTGGACGGAAAAATGTTTAAATATTATTTTTAAAATTTGAGGTGTTACATACTAAACACATTATAAAGGAGTAAGATTATTGGTTAGTGATGGTAGATGGGGAATTTGAGGTTCTAAATGTGAAATGTGAAAGAGTAATATGGCGCAGATGTGACGCATAGGTGGCCAAATGGCTTAAGGCACTATACCTTACCCTCTAATTAAAATTATTATCAAATATCTTACTAGTTATGTCCTAAAAACTTATGCCAAAGAGATATGAGAATTCTTTTGACAGGATGGAAGCATATACCTTAAGAGCGTATTCTAATTTTTTTTAATAAACTAAAATCTATAATTATAATATTAATTTTATTATATATTATATCAGTTTTTATTTATATATTGTCAGACATAAGCATGTGCACGGTCCAAGAACCGGATCGAACCTGTTAGGACAGAGAACCAAAAATCGTCTTTTTTATGGACCGAGGACCGGACTGAAAAGGACCGCATCTGTTCGGTTTTTTGTCAGGTATTTTCGTTCTGGACCGATTTGGATTGCGACATTGAAAATCTCTTTCGCATTAATAACATAATATGTTTGGATTTGTTTATCTAACAGTTTGTATAAATAATCTTAAACACCATTCAAACCATTTATTTGTTACTATACACATACAACAGTTGAGAATTTGACGTAATATTGCAAAAAAATGTATTTCACGTAATATTATGGATTTCATATAATATTACCTCTGATTGAGAATCTAGATCGCAATCAGACATATTACCACTGTTGGGTATTTGATTTTGGGCCAAAAAAACACTAACGGTCTTACACGGTCCTACTCGGTCCTAGTCAGTTCATTCGGTTTTTACCCGAACCGACCTGAATTTTTCGGTTCTCATAAATTCAGGACCATGATCCGGACCATCGAGTGTGGTTCTGTCACGGTTCGGTTTTGATTCCTTTGGTCCCGGTTGGTTCCGGTCCATTCTGCACAGGCCTAGTCGGACCTAGTAGGCCAACAAAATTAGTTTCTTATATATCAGATTCTCAACCTATTATACAACCTTGTTAATTTTAAATTATTACACATAAATTACTCAGCATGTGATTTAAACTTTGATTTTATGGTGGATATTAAAACTATTTGATATAAACTTAGCTAAATAAATATCGAACATGCCGCAAAAACATTTGTTAAAATGATTAATTTGTTTTTCAACAAAAATAGGATCCTGTTCGGTTAGACTAAAAAGCAAATGCAATATATTCGATTATTGTTTATAAACCTTTCCAATATTTAACATTGGTTTCAAAGCAATGGTAAGGGAGGAATCTCCATATAATAGTTGAAGAGTTTTTCTTTCATTCAAATGTCAATTGCTTGAAAAAACTCACTTTTAGAATCTGAACTTGAATAAGTTTTTTTTTTAAACGACAATTGCGTTAGAAAGAAGAAAAAGGCGTAGCAAGAAACTAGGGCCAAACAAACCAGGGAGACAACAAAACAGAAACAAACACACACCTAAGACCAGCCTAAATTAAGAGAGCCATTGGGTCAAAGCACTAAAGACCCCAATCCAAATTACACCAACCCGTTCTACTTCTATTTTTAATCCAGAAAAACAATTGGGCCTGAACTTCCGAGATTACGGACCACTTTGCAACCTTCCCTTTTTTGAACACCTTGTCATTTCTTCTATTACAAAGACTCCAAAACGTAGTATATAAGGCAGCATAAAAACATCTTAAGCTACCACGAGACATGTTGATATTATCGCCCCAAAAAATGACCTGCTCAAGCGACCCGGAACACAACATTACCTGCCATCACCTGATTAAACACCCTTCTGGCCGACCCAACCAAGAAAAGCCCATTGGACTCAATGGCCCAATTCCAACTTCTACCCGAACCGGACAGATTGGTACAAGGCTGGAACAAATCAATTAGAGGAATATTCAGCTTATTAAGATATTTTTTAATATTCACGATATTATTCCACACCCCGGAGATTCTGCTAACAGGCGTGGGACCGAGCGAGAATTATGAATGGCCTCATTGACCTCCTTCCAAAGCACCCCTGAATCATTCTTATACTGCCACCACTATTTGCAAACAAGAGCCAAATTCTGAGACTTCAAACTACCAATATTAAGGCCACCAAACTCTTTTCCCCTAGTAACTTGGCTCCATTTCACCCAACTAATTTTTCGCTCACCCGCTTTAGAACCCCAAAAAAACTTCGCTCTTAAGGACTCAAGAGCGTTAATGATCATTTCGGGCACTTTATAAAGAGAAAAATAATAGATTCCAAGGGCACCCAAAACGGATTTAACAAGGGTCATTCTTCCACCAATAGATAAAGAAGCTTGTTTCCAAGAAGAAAGCTTATTTTGGAATTTATTGATCAACACATCCCAATGTTCGATACGGTTCATAGAGGCGCCGATAGGAAGCCCTAAAGATTTAAAAGGAAAGGGACCCGTACTACAATTGAGCTTGCCCGCAACATAATCAATATCGGCTCCCGACACACCAACTCCAAAAAGATTACTCTTATTCATGTTCACCATAAGACCGGAAGCAAGATGGAAACAACGGAGAATCCGCGCAAGATTCTTAGCATTAGAAATCGACCACTCACCCATAAATATAGTATCATCGGCGTATTGGAGTTGCGATAAGATAGGCCCGGAGTTTGAGAGGGAAACACCCCGAAAAGCACCTTTATCTAAAGCTTCCATCATGGCGACATGGAGACCCTCCACCGCAATAATGAAAAGAAAAGGGGCCATTGGGTCCCCCTGTCTAAGGCCTTTCTCGATCTGAAATTCACGGGTAGGGGACCCGTTTAAAAGAACTGAAGCTCTAGAAGAATCAAGACACGACCAAATCCATCTTCTCCATTTCTCACTAAAACCCATTTGATCGAGAACCGGATCAAGGAAATTCCAATAAATAGAGTCGTACGCCTTTTCAAAATCCGTCTTGAAAATAAAAAGATTATCTTACTTTTTCTTATAGTGAGAAATAAGTTCACTAAGGATCAACGGCCCATCCATAATGAACCTCCCACCCACAAAAGCCAACTGCTCTCGACTCACAAGGCAATCCACCACTTTTTTTAACCGAGTGGCGAGGCATTTCGTGATAATTTTATATAGGCTACCGATAAGGCTAATCGACCGGTAGTCCGAAATACCAAAGGGAAAATCAATTTTGCGGACAAGCGTAAAAAAAGAGGAATTGCACCCCGGACCAAAAGAACCGCCATCCTCAAAGTTCTTAACAGCCCTCATCAAATATTCAACACTAAGATTCCAAAATTTTTTAAAAAACCCGAAAGAAAACCCGTCCGGGGCTTTATCGGAACCACAATCCCAGACCGCAGCCTTGACTTCGTCCAAAGAGAAACAAGCATCAAGCATTCTCTTCTTAGGATCAGACAATTGTTTAAATTTGTTACTAACAAACCTCAGCCTTGGCCCAACAGGCTCTGAAAAAACTCTGGAGAAGTGATCAACCAACGTGTTTTTCATAACCCAGGGTTCGCCAGACCATCAACCGATAATACTAAGGCCATGAATAAAACTTCTCCTGTAAATATTATTGATATGCGAATGAAAATACCTTGAGTTTTCATCCCCTTCAATTCCCCACCTAATACGGAATTTTTGCTTTAAATCTCTAACCTTTTCCATCTCTAAGTCGCAGATTTGCAGATCAACCAACATTTTGCTCAATTCTCATTTGGGAGTAAAAACCCGAGATCAACCTTCGTATCCAAGTCCGCCGCCACCCATTTAAGGCGGCTGATAGGGGCATCGCGACCTGACCTCCAATTGCCACCTCTTGATAGCCAATTTAACAAGTCTGGGCTTATGACAAAAACGATTAATAGGAGACCGCACAACATTAATCTGAGAATTCCACGCCAGCGATATAATACTTTCAACACTTATATCATTCAGCCAGGAGTTATAGAATTTAAAATAGGATGGGCCAAAATCAACAGCCGCAACATTTAATAACAAAGGGCAGTGGTCGCTTAGTACTTTGAGACATAACCCCTTTCAAATAGGCGGCTGTGGAATGCTTGAAATGTTTATTTTTGCGTTAAGGTGAGATGAATAATCATCCAAGTTGAGTTCCAACAAATTCGGCAATCCAAATTAGGACCCAAAAAATGGGTCAAATCCAGGTCGAATCATTCGGGTCAAAAACTGGGTTTTAAATTAGAATTTGGATTTTTCATGCGTTTTTAATAAAGCAATATTAACAAAATAAAGAAATTTCAAAATGACATGGCAGCTCGACTCCGGTCAGGAGGCTCTACCCTTTGGACCCTGCTAGGGGCGCTGCCCCGGACCCCGCAAGTGAAGCTGCCACTTCGACCCCGTTACCGGGGTGCTGCCCAAGGACCCCCATATTTTAATCATAATAAATTTAAAAAAGTGTAGACTCCGCACCTCCCTTACTTGTTCTATATTTATTGCGATTACATTTTGTCAACAAAAATATCTCATTACAATTAAAGCATATTGGTGAACCAAATCACCAACAAAGGCCCATCGACTTTGAGATACTAATGGTACATGGGACATTTCCTTACCAATACCATATAAATACTCACTTCATAAACATATTTTGCACACAACTTCACATTATATCAAATTCAAACAAATATTTTTCACGTTATCATATCATAATTGGATCTTCGGTTCTGATATTAAAGATTTTTCGGTGATGTCGACCTGTTTTAATTCGGTCGTAATGATATTGTTCTTTTTCAGACATATATTGGAACAACGAATACGAATGTTCAAACCTGCAACCAAGAGCACCAACATGATATTGACGTAGAGATCAAAATAGGAGCCGACAAACGTTTGTTTCGAGACTACTTTGCCAAGGACCCAATATACCCATCAGATTAATTTCGACGATGTTATCGGATTATTTCGTGTATTTTTATCGCGTCGTGTCATGTATTGACATTCCTAATTATAATCCCTAATAAGGGTTTTTATAACATGTGCCCCCAAGGCACATGTTAGGGTGCAATAAATAACATTAACTTTCCATTAAAATTCAAAAATGCATTTAATACATCACCTCAGAATGTAACATATAGATTTCATTAATGTTTAATAACAAATTATTATAGGGTGGTTGTGGTGGCGAGCCCCCACCCCTCGCCGGCTCAAAATCGCCACCTCAGCTTCGCCATGATAACCTCTGTTATGTGAGTGAAGGGGTTCGCCGAGAGTTCGGCGAATGAGAGAGAGAAAGGGTTTGTGTTTTTAAGGGTATTTTTTAAGTGAGGGGTATTTTGGTGGGTACTAAAATAGTATTACTGGTTAGTGAAGATAAATGGGGTATTTGGGGTTTTCAATGTGATAGTGATGTGGCGCATAGGTGGTGCGGAGGTGGCACACCGACTTAAGTCACCACATCTAATGATCTTTGGAAATTTTTATGTTATTTAATGCACCTAACATGTGCCCAAAGCATATATTAGAAAACCCTTATAATAATGTTTTTTTTATTATAATGTTATTTTTAATCGACCACTGACCACGTAGTTAAATACTCAAATAAAATTACCATGTTTACTTGCATTAGTTAGTGTACTTCCCATTTTTACCAAAATTTGGGTTATGTTTCTAGTTGGTACTTAATGCATCATAATATGCACCACATATGTCATCGCCAAATATATTTATGCTTTATAGTTCCCTAATTTAAGCCAAAGTACAAGTCGAATTACATGATTTTCAACTCCGGATTTTAATTATCTAAAACAAAATCAACATCAACTAATTTAATTACAAAAAAGATGAAAAAACAATCGAAATCTAAAAGAAACTGAAATCGAACAAAATCAAAGCCATAAAGCACCTGCTTGTTTAAGCACGGGGATCAATTCACCGGTGATATGCGTCGCCATCACCTGATCCAATCCACCGAACATCCGTCCGCCGATAAACACTGCCGGAAACTGCACTCGCCGTTTATCCTTACCGTCATGTTCCGACTCGATCAATTCAAGTTCGTTCACAACATCGTTCTCCTCTTCTTCCTCAAATTCAAAAACGCTCGGATTCACACCGTGACCGTTCAATAATCGCTTCACCACATGACTCATACAACATCCACGGCGAGCCAAAACGATCACGGCGTTTTCCGACACCGCGTCTCTCACCGCACCGATTGCAGATCCATTAAATTCCGTCTTCCGTTTCACGTTACCGCCGGTATGGTTGTTCAAGGGCAAATTCCATGCTTTATACGGAATTGCTTGTTGCATTTTTTTTTTTCAGAGAGAGAGAGTGTGTGTGTGGGTGTATCATCGTGTTTTGTGTGGGGTTTGAGATTTGGTTATTTATAGGAGAACAGAGAGGGATGTGTTTTGTGTGAATTGAAAGGGTCAGACGTCAACGGCAGTTACGCGTTGCAAAAGTTTCGAAGCAACGTAAGCATGGCGTCATATGTGCAATGATTCTAGTTTAATTTTTTATTCAATTTTGTAATATTTTTGGGCATCCCACGTTTTACGTACCCCACTCATGACATGATCACCGTCCTCACCTTCATATTATACAGTGCACCCCATATGCGGCCTCTTGTTTTAGTTATTTTAATTAAGAGTAATAATATCATTTCCTCCTATTATACTCCTATCTAGGAGGTGGCAATTTATGACCCGACACGAAACCCGACCTGAAATCGACACGAAAATAAACAGGTTTGGGTTGGGGTAAAAAATAATTGGGTCAGTCTCGGGTTGAGTCAGCTGACCCGTTTATTAAACAGGTTAGGCTCGGGTCAATGATAATTTAAATAGGTCGACCCGCCAACCCGTTTAATTTTTAAAATATATATTTTTATACTTAATTTATAGTTTACTAGTTAATCGTAGTTAATAGTTAGATAAAATTAAAAAAATGTTACTTAGTAATTTGATGTTTAGTATTTTGTTATAAATTTGTGTAGTAATAACAACATTTTGACTTGTTTGACCCGTTTAACTTGTTTGACCTGATAACCTGTTCAACCCGTTTTATTAAATGGGTTATATGGGTTAGGTTTGGGTTGAAGTTAAACATGTTAGGATTGAGATATCTGACCCGTTTATATAAATAGGTCGGTTTCGGGTTGAACGTTTCTGACCCGTCAACCCGCGAACCCGAACCCGTCAACCCGACCCCGACCTGAATTGCCACCCCTACTCCTATCAATTTGATAATAATAAGTATCAAAAGCAAAAAATAATATAACAAAAGAAAATTAATGAATAAGACATGTTAAATTTATATATTAGTAGGCATATGAGTAATAAGAAATATAATTCTATTTAATTAAAGGTTTTCTTAATAACAACTTTCAAAGATTTATTTAAAGAATTTTCCTAATGTTGGCCCCATAATCATACAACAATGAACGTTTAATAAACTAATTTTTTTTAACAAGAGTAAATAATATTTATGAGTCATTAATATTTTTGTGTTATCCTGATTTTACTTTACCATAATTGAAAATGAAATTTTTTTATGAAGTAAATGCAGGGTCACAAAAATATTTAAAATTACTATGATTTGCACATGAAACACACATTAGAAAATTCCTTATTTAAAAAACGTTATAGACAAAAAAAAAAATGTATGTTTTCATTAACAAAGTGTAATTCTTAAAATACAGAAAGTGATCATTAATTTATAAATAAATTTTCAATATACATCTTAAAATTTTAAATACACCTTTTAGAACAGTTTTTATCTTTTTTGATTTATTAATGGGTTTTGTTAATTACAATTTTTAGGAATGTCTTTAAAAAGTAGTTGTACGTAGAAAATGTTTGTACTTTTATTAACGATGATTAATTCCTAAAATACATAATTGGTTATTTATTGTGTACAAATTTTTCATACGAATTTTGGCATGTTATTGACAAAGGGGGTGATTTATGCACCACACTTTTTAATATATATACCACAAATTTGATTTTATATGTTTGTACAGTTTGCAGTATTATTTGTACGTTGTGTTATATGAATTAAAAGATGTGGTGCAAGAATTAATTGTCCATTGACAATCCTTAAGTCTTACTCCCTCCATCCTAAATTTTATCTATTACAAAAAAAAAATACAGTTTAAGAAAAGTATATTAATTAGGGTTTTGTTAATGACATCCCTTAGGGCTGTCACTAACATGCATAAAAAGCTTGTACATTGATTAAAAAAGTAATATTCTTAAAATTCAGGGGGCTTGTCTTTTGTGTATTTTGCCTTTTTAATGACAGCCCTAAGGGCTATCATTATCATTTTCATATTAATTATACTATGTTACCAATCAATTTTTTTTTTAATTAAATGTTTTTATATTAGTTGAAATTTTGAAAAAACCGTGTTTTTAGGATAAATTAAAATAATATAACTAAATAATAATAATGAGACGGAGGAATTATTATTTTCCATTATTAGTTTAGCCATCAGTCAACATCGTCCAGTCATATACCTCATACCATGAAGTCATCACACATGTGGCATTATTGATCCTTTAGCCGAACTTTAATTCGATCCTTCATTCTTTTTCAACTTACAGTTTACACCCTCAAAATTTAAACTTAGTACTGTTCTGTCCCCGGTAACTTTTTGGTGCTTATAATATACGTACTTTGAACTAGGGGTGAGCATAAAAACCGAAAAATCGAACCGAAACCGAAAAAATCGAAAAAACCGCACCGAAAAAACCGAACCATTTGAAAAACCGATGTGAGCGGTTTTAGTTTTTGGAAAAACCGAATGTTTGGGGCGGGTTTCGGGTGCATACGGAAAACCAAACCGAAAAAACCACCCCGCCCCGCCATATATGTTCTTAAAATTTTGTAAATATATTCTTATCTTTATAAAGATTTGATGCTTAACTATATCAAAATATAATATTAAGTATATATCATTTGAACTTTTGAAACATTTTACTCATATACTTTTTTTGTTTTATAATTGTATAACAATGTAAATTTAGGTTATCTGTTTGCTTTATAAATAGAGGAAATGAGTTAAAGTTTGAAAATTTGTATCATAATTGTTAGGTTAACAAATTAGTAAATTTTATGGAAAAGAAAAAAAACCGAAAAAAGCCGAAACCGAACCGCTTTACTGAGAAAAACCGAAAAATCGAAACCGAAAAAACCGAAATCGAACGATTTGTAATTCTTAAAAAACGAAATATTCGGTTCGGGGTTTGATTTTAGTCAAAAATCGCCCCAAACCGCCCCATGCTCACCCCTACTTTGAACTTCTTGCACATTCATTGATTGCACATGAATATTATTGTTTCATATTTTTCATCCAAATGTAGCGCAAGATTTTAGAAAATGCAGAGTTTTATACATAAACAAATAGACCTAAAAGTTAACCATATGATCATAGCACGCTTCGGAATAACTATAAAGGCCATGAATTAGATCCCAAACTGTGTAAATATTTACCGTATAACCAATGAAATATTCGAAAATCATCACGGCAACGGTTAGGTAACGTACATTATGAGCAAACTCGGTTATCTGGGAGCCCTATAAGGGAATACATTTGTAAAAATAAAAATAGACCTAAATTTTGATATTCTTATATATATGGGCTTAATCAGTTTTAACATAAATAAACTTATAAACTATAATTCGTCACATAATATATAATTTTACACAATTTAAATCATGTTTCGAAGCAAAACTATAAACATCATGATTATAATGTTCATTCTTACGTATTCTATATTTTGGAAGATGATTGATTGATATACAATGTGATCATCTATAGATCACATCACAAATTGACACATGTATAATATAAATAAAAAACATACTGTAACAAGGGTTTTCAAATAATTTTTTAGATGTCATGTGTTTAATTCCTTACTTAGTAAACTTTATAAGATAATTAGTTAGAAATAATCACGATGAGAATTAAATAGGAATATGCATAAAAATAGTACACGCATTTGTTAAATTTTTTTTTGAACGGCATACATTTGTTAAATACCAGTAACTCGTTTACTAGAGATCAGTATGAGATGTGCCTTACCTTTTCTACCGTCCACATGGCATGTTTGGTGAAATGAGATGAAAATCATCACGTCACCTCCAACGAAATGCTTCTTGTCTTTTCTTGTTGTTCTTTATGGCAAAATAACACACACGTGTATGTATTTATGTCTCCAAAATAATTAAATAAATATATTATTTTTTCTGAAAGACAATTTGATCAGTGGTTCTGAGCCGAACACTAAGGCCTCTCCCAACTCTTACCTATCACTAAACTCATCACTAGCGACACGTCATCACATCCTTACTGACACGCTACCGACACGGTCGTGCCAACCCTACCCATCACTAACCCATCACTAAACCCATCCTTTCCACATCATCATTTTTAATTTAAATTAAATAATTATAAAATAAATACATTATATTGATTTAAAAAATACATTGTTTAAATTTATAAAACATGATATTAAATTTAAAAAATTACATTTATTAAAATTTAAAAAAGAAAAAAAAAACCTAATTTTTTTGAAAAAAAAACTAATATATTTGTATTATTAAAACAAATATATATATAAAAAAATTAAATTTAAAAAAAAAAAGAAAAAAAACTATTTTTTATAAAAAAAAACATAACATGTACAATTTTTTTAGCCTAATGTACAAGTCCTAGAAGCCCCCACCCCCCTCTCTCTCTCTTCCCCTTTCCTCTCTCTCCCCCCTTTCTTCTTCCGGCTCACGACGGCCACCAGAATCCGTCGACACCCCGACGTCCACCTCACGACGCCCCCCACGACGGCTCGGTGCCAACGCCGTCGTGGCGCGACGGCAAAAAAACCCCCCGACGGGTGATGGTGACGGTGCGTTGGCACGGGTCTAACATCCACAATATATACTATGCCCACCCTCAAACCTCCGCTTATCAGTAGAAGTGTTAATGATCCAAGTCCAGTTGAATATCAAGGAAATTTAGGCTCGACTCGTTTAATAATTATTCAGCTCGAACTCGAATATGTTTAAAAAATTATTTGCGAGCTCGAATATTTATATAGAGCTCGAGCTCGATACTCGCTTATGATTTCATATTTTTTGAAATGAACATCCCTATATATATATATATATATATATATATATATATATATATATATATATATATATATATATATATATATATATATATATATATATATATATATATATATATACTTTTGTATCAACACTTATACTTATTATATACAATACGTGTTCGGCTCGTTAGGATCGGCTCGTTCAGATCGTCTGGCTCGTTCAGCTCGAGACTAGTGAACGAGCTATCGAACGAGCCGAGTCGAGTACTAAATTATTAGGCTCGGCTCGTGAGATTAATCAAGTATTGCATTATTTTCAAGCTCGACTCGAGATCGAATTAATATAGGCTCGAGCTCGATATAAACGAACTCAAGTAGCTCGTTAAAAGCTAGACTCGTGAACACCCCTACGCCTATGGGCAATAATAAACCCCATCGCCTATTCACATGAATAAAAACTTTCAGCAAAACTCGAACTCGAGATCTTGTGAAGAAAAACCCTCAAAATGTTGATCTACACCAACTAATTAATATAATATTTTATTTAACTATATCCTATTTAAAAAGTATAATTTTACCTTTGATTATTAGAAATCCTAATGTTATAATTTTTCATTATCTATAGCTCTTCAATAATTTTTATTATTTCGGAACATCTTTATGTATGATTTGTGTTTTTGGATGGCCATAAAAGATTAAGACTTAAGTAAAATAATTAGAAAAATAAACGTTAAACATAGTCTTTGATTTTTACATAGTCTCAAAGGACAAATCTCATTCCTTAGATTAATCAATCTCCAAATCATCACCACCACCAACATCACATGTGGTTCAACACGTATACACTACAGAGGTTCAACTGCGCCGACTCTGGGCTACCCGCAAAGCGGGTGGTCGCCCTGTGATTAGTCGGCTCGCAAAGCGAGTCTGTATCAAGGTTACCAAAATATTTAAAAGACACGTGTCAAATTTTAAATCGATTAGGTTGATATCTATTAGGTTACCATATTATTTTTCTTTCTAATAAGAGCACTTGGTATGTGCCTCGTCATTGCCCGTAAACGGCTTCGCCCCCAAACTCACACTGTGGTTGGCGCTAAAGTCTCGCCAAAGAGCCACCGTCATAGCCATAACAGATCGTGAAAAAGGAACAAGGAAGAAGGCAACGGTTAACCCACAAACTTTTACTTTTAACACAATGGAAGACATGTTCAACATAGATGTTATAATTATGATAAAGAGCCATAATAAATTTAATATGACTTTAACATGATATCCATACTTTGTGCCTTAATGTGACATTGTGATCCGTACCAACATTTTCCGAGGTTATGTAACGCCTTGAAATTTCAGAGAATTAAATAAAATTTAAATTACATCTAAATTACGTTTTATTGGATTATGTGGTGACCGTATATTAATTTTATACACTTTAAATTAAGTGTTAATTGTTTTATTTTTGATTATGTGATAATTAAATGTGTGACGTCTGGTATCTAAGTATTAGGTGTAATATTGAATTGGTAGTTACGTTCTATAATCCCGAGCCCTTGGTGTTATATTTTTTGTGCTGAGAGGAGGAGGGGAGGGGCTGGCCATTTGGACAAGGCCCGAACCCCCTTTTGTTTTCTTTTGAAATTCAAGTTTGGTGTTTAGCCCAATCCTAAATAGAGCCCGAGTCTTAGGATACTTAATCTAAAATTTAACCTAATCTCCCATCGCTTGCAAAAGATGAGGCCGTGACACAAAGGAGATGTTGAGATGCCTTCGTACTTTTCCAACCGACAAAGAAGAAGTGTTACAATCAAAAGGAAGCATTAAAGTTGTCTTGCTTGCCTGCTTGGTTCGATTGGACTCAAGCACCTCGAATTAATTATCATCGACAAGCACCTTGAATTAATTGGGATATGCAAGCACGTCATGCACCTCGAATTAATTGTCATCGGCAAACACGTCAAGCACCTTGAACTAATTGGGATATGCAAGCACGACAAGCAGCAAGGTTTTACCACAAAACTTGGTGGTAATCGGTAATGCCCCTTTCTCTTAATTGTCTTCATGTTGTTTCCTTTCTTCCTATCGGTTTAGCCTAATCCCTTAGTCTTTGTTGCGGTTTGATCATGGCCAAACAGTGAGGATTTAGTCCTGAGCAAGGATAGAGGATTGAAGCTTATCGGGTTTCAATTGATCGAGCCAAAACAACCCCCGATCGAGCACTTGTAGCCGGAGCCTGTATTGTTCGGTAGTCTCACTTTTCTTGTTTCCCTTGTTCGATTATTTGATCCATGTGATTCGTGAGCTTCATTCAGTTTGGTGCAGGGTTCATGGAATTAGTTTTGACCGTGTTTTTATTCCAACCATATTAGTATGAATTGTAATTTGATTTCTGTGGTTCGGGTTATTTGTCACTGAGTTTTGGGAAGTGTCGGAACGGGTTGGGTAAAAACCGTTGTTGTTATCAAGACGTTTTCATAACCAAAAACCGGAAACCGAACCTTTATTGTAACGCCCCAAATTTTATAATTACGTTTTATTCATTTTAAACATTATTGTATTCTTATTTGATATTATTAAGTGAAATAATAGGTGACATTTCGATTACGTGTTATATGATCCTTATTGGGTGACGCCTTGTTTATGCAAATGATTAATTATGTGGCGTTTAGTTTATTATGATTGTGTCGTATTAGTGGTGATATTTAAATTCCCGAGTCGCTAGTAATTTAGAGTGTTCTAGTTTCCATGACGGGGAGAGGTCGGCCGTAGGCCAAGACCGAACCCGGGGGGGTTTAATTTACGCAAGCATTCTTCCGTCAAGCCAAACTTTCATCCATTTCTTTATTCCTAATTTATTTGTTCTATCCATGATAAGGAGTTGTAGGGCCCGAATGTATTTACATCTCTAGTCCATTTTTCGTCTAAGCCCAAACCAAGAAGATTATCGGGCTAGGCCTGCATTGCATGTACACCGAATATAAGAAAAGAAAATTGAACCCTAGACTCCATAATTTCACGCGGCCGATCGTGGGGAACTCTCTCCCTTCGTTTTCTTCCTTTTTTTTTCTTGAGTTCCTTGTTGCGTGATATGTGGTGACCGGCGATTGGAAATTGAGCATCTCCACCGATCACCTTCTGTGTGTCGGCGAGAGCAGAAGCAAGCAGAGATTTCACGAGTGGTAAGATATGCTTTTTCGTTTTAATCCAAATATCTTTCTTCCCGTTGTTCCTCCTTTTTGTCTTCTAATCATTCGGTGTTTTATTTGGTGTGGGGTTTTGGGAATCTAGAAACAATCAGAGGAGACCGGAAGAAGTAGTGTGGCGGAATCAATCGGGTGAAACTGATCGATTAAGCAAACCGAGGCAGATCGAGCATAGAAGTTCTACCGGTAGGGTTCTGATTCTTTTCTGCTTGAATTCTGTTTTTCCCGTGAACATACAATCTGATTTTAATCACTTCTGTTTTTCGGAACTGTGTGGGAATCGAACAGGAGAGATTACGCAGGAAGGTTGCAAGTAATCTAGTCGGAGACAGCCATAAACCCCGGTTCGAGTGTTAATTGTTTCGGTAGTCCGCTAATCCTAATCTATTGTTTAAATTTTTGTTTCCTCGTAAACCAGGATACTAATCTGTTTCATGAAGGGCGGTTAGAAGGGTTGAAGTTTCCTAGGATGCCTCGGTGGGTTGGGTTCATTGGGTTTAATCGTTTTTATAAAAACGGAAGTTTATAACCGAAGGGAAACCGAACCCGTGGGGTTCTCGGTTGCCAAATCGGAAGATTTTACAATTTGATATTAGGAATCTTTCATAACTTGGGAAATCATCATTTTCAAACTGTCGGTATTCATCTAGGAGCTTTCGGGTTTTACGGGTTGAGTCGGCTTGATATAACGTGTTTTCAAGTTCACTATTTTCGGGCAGAATCTGCCTTCTGTTCTCAACTGTTTTTGAAGTACTTAAATTAATCTTTTGAGCTTTTGGCCCATGCTGGGACCTTGTTTTCTGAGTTAGCTTTTCAATGCCGCAACCCTCTCGTCAATCCGAATTACGGTTTAAAAGTTGTATCGGTTTTAATATGCTGCTGTTAGGAAAATGACCTGTACGACATGTCTGTCTTGCGACACTGTTTTGAGACACTGTTTTGAGACCCTTAGAATCTGTTTTGACCAGTGACCGTCTCACAGAGATATGTAGTTCTGGTTGCGTAGTTTCTGTGGTAAAAATATGGGATAAATCTACTGACCAGTTTAGGAGTTATGACAGTTCCCGTGAGACCGACGGGTGCTGCCAGTTTTCTAAAATAAAGTTAAGGGGTTGGTTTTTAATCCGGGGTTTCGATTTATGTTTTAGGACCGTCTAGGAGATAACTTGATGTATCTTTGATTCCCGTGAACCCGTTGGAGCTTACGTTTCTCGAGGTGAGTATTCTCACCGTGTATTCAGTTATAACGATACGTGCATGACTTATGTGGTTAATTGTTTTGATCTATTGTTACTTTCTATATGATTGATCTGTTATCTGAGTATCTGAGTGAATGTTTTTATTTACCACTGATCTGAGACAGACGTGCCGAGTATCTGAGCCGGTACAGAGTCATTATGTGTTACTATGTGATAGGGCTGCTATCTGAGTGGTTTATGTTATGAGTTGAAAACATAAAAATAAATAACAAATCTGTGTGGTGGCCTGAGTGGCAATTCTCTGTGGTAGCCTGAGTGGCATTTTAGTGTAAGGAGAGGCGAGGTTGATCTCTCGACTCGATTTGCACAAGTGCGCTATACAAATTAAAAGAGATGAAAACTGAGAAATTAACTGAGTAGTAAATGAGTAGGAGTTCACTTGTGTGCCCTCATGTATTGTATGTTGTAGTTGTTTACGTTTTGAGATTATTCACTCAGCTTCCCCGCTGACCCAAAATCTCCCTCCCATTTTCAGGTACTAGCAAAGGAAAAGAGAAGGTGGACGGTTGACTGCTGTACTGCTTCTGAGTGCTGATGTGGAACGCTTTTATTATTTTTAAAACTCTGAATTTATTTAAGACTTTTCCCCATTAAATACATTTTTATGTCAAACAATAATTTTGGGAATTATTTATGGGACCTTTTTGATTATTATCTTGCACACAAATTTTTTTAAAAATCTTGTAAATTTTGGGTGTTACATTTATGCTCTTGGTTTCCTAAACCGAATAGCTTTTCAAAATAATGGAATAGATTTGTTGTAAACATAATTCTGAAGTTAAAATAAGTATCGGGACTGTCGGGTGTCTCGGGAATAGACGGGTTGTTGTCGAGATTCAAAATGGGTTTTAAAACTATATGCCGAATTTTTGACAGATTGTGTGATCTGACTTTGAGTCCGTTTTTACCACACTTAAAATACGTTTCTGGATTTTTGGCCCGTGATGGTCTCTTTTTTTCAGAGTCCTCTTTCCGTTGCCGCTGATGGCTCGTTAATCCGATTTGTCGTTTAGAAGATATCCCTTTTTCGGTAATTGTCGCAAGAGATTTTGTTCTGCAGCTATTCTGTTTTGTGAGCCTGTTTTGAGGCCCTTAGAGTCCGTTTTTGAGCAAAAGCCACTTGAAAGTGTTTTGTAGTATTCTGAGTCTAGTTTCCGTGATAACAATTTGGGATAAATTTAATGAATGGTTTGGGAGTTATGGCCGTTCCCGTGAGAGTGCTGTTAAGTTTCTGCTGAAACTACTTTTGAGTCAAAGTTCTAATCCGAGGTTCCTTGTGCTATGTAGGACCTTCTACAACCTGATTAGAGATGCTCTTTGGTGCTAAGGATATTTAGGAACATACGTCTATTCGAGGTGGGTGATCTCACTATAAACTTGCATTTACATTCACTTCATGACTTCGTGCTATATGTCATGAATTGTTATTACTTTGAGATGAGCTTGTTATTTGATGATGTGCTATGTGTTGTTTATTTTCATTTCATCCTGAACTGAGATATGGATGCTGAGTAACCGATTTGAGTACCATATCATTATGTGTTGATCTGTGTACATGAGATTTGTTTATGACTTAATATGCATTTGAGATGTGTTAATTGGTTACATATCTGTTGAGATGATATGTGTTGAGTATGAGCTGATTTGTTTTATATGAGTACATGTTGTATGAGTCAACATGTTAACAAAACTAACCTAATAATTATGAGATTTAATTACCGATCGCAAGAGGCGACGGCGAGAGTCAACTCTTCTCTGAGAGCCAAAGTACAATACACGACTGTCAGCGTGGTACCGCGGGACACCTAGAGGACTGGTGTTGGAAGAAGGTGTTGTGACGAGCGCATGGCGTTGGGTGTGCGTTGAGTATCGTCACAACCCACGGCGAACCTAATGAGATTTAATAAAACCCTAATAATCGAGAATTGAGTAGAGTCTTTAGGGATCACTTATGTGGTGTGGATTGTTTATATGTGTCTGTTTATTGTGTTGATTATTCACTCAGCGGTGGCTGACCCCGAACACTTCCTCCCTTGATTGGTTCTTCCCAAAGGAATGATCTATTTTATTTGACTGATGGGGCCAACAAACAATTAATTATAACAAATCAAAAAATCATTTAAATCTAAAGAATAACTATAATAAAGAAAAGGTCTCATCTTTTATTCGAAACATCTAGTGATCTTCAACCAATTATGAGCTTCAATATTACTAGCAAGGGCAAAGAGAAGATCAATGGTTGATGAGCTGCGTTTCTATTTTTATATTTATGGATTTGGATTAAAACATTTATATTGAGTCAAACATGTTTTGTTTTAAAACCTTTAACTATTCCGCATTTAAACCACGAGACGGTTTTATATTTTTATTTATGAGTTGGGACCTTTGAGTTACTTGTACTTTTGGGAAAAAATGTAATATTTTATTGATTAAATTTTTTTAAATTTCCCCTGATTTTTGGGATGCTTCAGGTTACATTTTCCATAAACCAAATAATTTTATTAAGTATTAGTTAATTCAAATTAACTTAAAAGGCATAAATACAAAATAAGAAACAAACAAACAAGATAAGTTATATTAACAACAATACCTTAAATATTCACTCATATATTTAATGGTAGGTAAATTTGTTGTTCGAAAAAAAGTATTATCAATTAAATTTAATTACTTGCAAATTAAGGTGCTTTTTTATAAGCATCTTAATGATTCAGTAAAGAGGCCAACCGCTTAATCAGATTGATTAAGAGCGTTTGATAAGACCTCTTAATTGGGCTCTGATTAAAAAATTCAACGTGTTCTTCCTTTTAATCGGAGCGATATAAGGGATGTTTGAATCATTCAGATCATTGCATCATTCAGATATTGTTGGGATATAACATAGTTACTACTGATGCTGCAGTTGATACTGATGAAGTCTTGGTGCTGCTAACAAGACTTACTACTGATGGTGCTTAAATGTGAATTACTACTGATCTTGTAAGATACTACTGATGTCTCCTATTACTACTGATGATCATATTTGGAGCTGATCGTGTCCGAGAACTTCACAGATTTAGTTTAGAATTTAAATCTTTTTGTAATTCGATTGTAATCTAGTCCTAGAATAACTAGGGTATAATGTTAGGCTTCAAGGACTATTATATATAGTTCCTTATGAATTGTAAACATACGTGTGTATTGTTCGAAATCATCAATGTACATTGAAGCTTTTTGTGAAACCGTGTTCTTATTATTATTCATATAATTTACAGTTCATTGTTCTTATTCAATCACAATAGTGTTAATCCGCTGTAACTTCTCATTGTAAGTAGATTTGTGGTTTAATAACTGTTTGAGTTATTCGATCCTGACCAGTGGTATCAGAGCTTGAAGGTTCTAGATCTGCAAATCTAGAACACCAAAAAGTTTTCAATACTTTCAAAACAAAATTTTTTAATCATGTCTGATAACAATGAAAGCACACAGGCTAACAAGATCCCAATTCTCACTCCCAACAACTTTGGGATGTGGAAAAACAGAATTAAGTAGTACATGCTTATTACCGATTATTCCATGTGGGAAGTTGTACAAGAAGGCAACAAAACCATTCCGATTCAAATCACTAGCTCATCAACTGAAGCAGATAAACTCAAGTGTGACAAAGAGAAGAAAGAAAGAGGAATTGAACTGAAAGCATTAAGCACTCTTTTGCTCTCAATTCCTAATGACTATCAACATCTCTTTGGTGAATATGATGATGCTAAGAAGCTGTGGCAGACACTGGAGAAAAGGTTTGTTGGTACTAAAAGTACAAAAAGGAACATGAAGTCTGTGCTGAAACAAGAGTTTGAAAACTTCAAAGGACAAAAGAATGAATCTTTGTCACAAGTTTTTGATCGATTCAATAAACTTGTTGGTGAACTCAATAAAGTTGGAGTTCAACCAGACAAAGATGATGTCAACAGGAAGTTTCTCAGATCTCTTGGTGGAGAATGGTCTATGTATACTGTGATATATAGACACGGAGATGCACTTGAAGAGAAGGAGCTTGATGAACTCTACAATGACCAACGAGTATTTGAATCTGAAGTAAGTCAGTAAACTCCTATTTTACCTTCAAACAATGCTGCATATGTGTCTAATGCATGTAAAAATCAGGATGCTACTTCTGGAAAACCCAAAGAATCTGAGGACATGGCCAGAGAATCCTTCTTTACTAGTCATGTGCATACTGCACTGATTAGTGAAGATCTAGAACAAATAAATCCTGATGATTTGGAAGAGATGGACATAAAGTGGCAGATGGCTATGCTAAGCTTGAAGACCAAAAGATTTCTACAAATAACTGGAAGAAAAGATCTGAACTTTAACAAAGGTGAACGAGTTGGATTTGACAAAACCAAAGTCAAATGCTATAACTGCAATTCATCAAATTCAATTGCTCTTGTATCTCAAGAAGGACAAGGTTATGATTGGAGCTTTCAAGCAGAAGAACATGCTCAAATCAAGCACTCATGGCCTTCACTGAGCCAAATATTGAGGTACATTCTAAATATTGTACTCTTGAATGCATTAAAGCATTTAAAGATCTTGAAAAGGTTAATAAAGAAATCTTAGATGATTTAAGATTAAACAGAAATAGAAGAATTGAATTTAATGGTTACATAGCTGATTTAGAAAATCAAATACAAATTTACAAAATAACTGATCAAAAATGCAAAGAAGAACTATTACAAGCAACTTATGATAAAGACCATGATGAATTAAAAGCTAAAGAAGCTATATCAAAGTTAGAGGAATGTCAATTAGAATTAGAACAAAATAAACTAACAATTAGAAATTTGAAAAAAGTTCTAAAATAATTGATGAACTAACAAGTAATCAAACTACTGAAAAGGTTGTTCATGGAGTTGGATACCATGCAGTTCCTCCTCCAACGAATTTTATTCCTCCACTTAAATCTAGCTCAGAAAGAATATTAGATGAATTCAAATTAGAAAACCAAACTGAAACAAGTGAGGATTCATCTGATGAAGAAAACACAATTAAATCAACTGATACAAGTTTTCATACCAAACAGAGTCAAGAATCCCCTAAATATAATGCTGAAAATTTACCAACTATATTATGAAGGGGAAATCAAAGAAACTTGAATCAACTAAAAGAACAAAGAAAACCTGAAGGTGAAAAATCAACAAAAGTAACATGCTTAATTTGCAACAAAGTTAATCATTTAGAAAAGGATTGTCACTTCATTCCAATCAACTGCAAAGAATTTAAGGAATCTAAAGAAAATGAATTAAAATTAAAAGACCTTAAATTAAAAGAATCAAAATTGAATCAAACTGATAAAAATTTACATGTTGATGTCCCTAAATTTGGAAGAACTGCTCAAAGATTTGTGCAAAATATCAGACATGGAAACCCAAAATGAAGTTATTATTTTGAAAATAATCGAAAGCAAAATCAATTTTCAAAATATTCAAATTTTCAAACATCAATAGAAATAATCAAATATTTACTACAGATCATAAACCTAAGTACAATGCAGTGAGATACAACTACTACAATACTACTGATCATCCTAAAAGGTCTTACAACCCAAATACTACTGGTCCTTCAGTAGTAAAACATTCAAAAGCTAAACTCTGGGTGTATAAACCTAAACCAGTAGTAACACCAAACATCAGTAGCAACCAGCACTTGAAAACCAAACATTCATCAAAAGTTCAAATTATTAGAAAATCTTATTCTTCAAAGGATGAACCCAAGACAAAACAAGCTTGGGTTCCCAAATGAGCCAATTTTTTTTTCTTGTGTGCAGAGTATCTAGATACCTGAAGAAGGAAAAACATGGCATACTGATAGTGGATGCTCTAGGCACATGACTGGAAATCTTCAAATTCTTAAAGATTTTTCAAGTCATTTGAAGGTGGATATGTTGCTTTTAGTGAAAATCCAAAAGGTGGAAGGATCACGGGTAAAGGTACAATATCAAATTGCAAGATTACATTTGATGATGTATTTTATGTTGCTGAGCTTAAATATAATATGGTTAGTGTCTCACAAGTTTGTGATAAGAAGAACAAGAATCTTTTTACGGATATTGAGTGCATCATTCTTTCTCCTGATTTTATTATAGATGAAAAATATGTTATTTTAAGAACACCAAGGAGAAACAATGTGTATTGCCTGGAAATAGGGGGAGAACTCATTTCACCAAATGAGATCAACTGCTTTATATCCAACGCAAACACCAATGAATCAGAACTTTGGCACAGAAGGATGTGTCACACAAACTTTAAAAACATGAATAATTTAGTCAAAAAGAATTTGGTAGTTGGTTTAACTCAAAAGAATTCATGTGTGATCATCATTGTGTTGCATGCCTGAAAGGTAAACAACACAAGATTTATCATAAGTCCAAAGCAATCAATTCTATTTCTAATCCTTTGCAGCTCTTACATATGGACTTATTTGGTCCTACAAATATAATGAGTATTGGAAAAAAACAATAATGTTTACTTATTACTGATGATTTTTCCAGATTTACTTGGGTATTCTTTCTCAGGACCAAAGATGAAACAAGTGAAATCATAAAGAACCTAATAATCAAACTGGAACACACAAGAGATCTCAAAGTGAAAGTCATCAGATGTGATAATGGCACAGAATTTAAGAATACAAATTTAATCTCTTTTTGTGATCTTAAAGGTATTGACAGATAATACAGCTCTCCTAGAACTCCACAACAAAATGGTGTAGCTGAAAGAAGAAATAGAACTATAATTGAAGCAGCCCGATCCATGCTTGCAGATTCAAAGTTACCAATAACTTTATGGGCTGAATCTGTTAATACTGCATGTTATGTGCAAAATAGAGTATTAATAGTCAAGCCACATTTTAAAACTCCATATGAACTTTTTAATAAAAGAAAACCTTCAATAAGCTTTTTAAAATCATTTGGTTGTCCTTGTACAATTTTAATTACAAGAGAACAAATTGGTAAGTTTGACCGTAAATCAGATGATGGAATCTTTGTGGGATACTCAACTCAAAGCAAAGCATATAGAGTATTCACCAAGAGGCTGGGGACCATTGAAGAAAGTGTAGATGTATCCTTTAATTAAAATTTAATGAATGAACAGGGAAGTGGTCCAGATTTGTTATTTAATATTGACTCACTAACCAAATCTTTTGATTTTAGCTATGATTTCAATGCATGTGGAACAGATAACCAACCACCACATGGAGGGTCATCATCATTCAATGGTAGTCAAAATCAAATGAAGTATCCTTGTTAATACTGATCCCACAGTTAATACTGAGGACAATACTAACTCAGAGAACACAAGCAATCCTGATGCCAGTAATAACTCGAACTCTCAAGATACTACTGACACTAGCAGTAACTCAGAAACTCAAAATGATGATGGTGAACCAAACAATACTGACGCCAGTACTAACACAGAAACACATGATCCAAATGAAAATCAAGTTAATACTGATACCAGTATCAATGAAGAAAATCAAGAAAATTCATAAAATCAAGAAGAAAACTGGACTGATGCACAAGTTCCAGAATCCAATGAATCAAATCTTGATAGTCAAATAGTTGTTGATAAAGTCCCCAACTCAAGAGCTCAAAAGAATCATCCCTTACACCTAGTTCTAAGTGATGTTAATTCAAATATGCAAACAAGAAGCAAATTTAATTCAAATATTTGCAATATAAGTTTAATATCTAATGAATGTCTGTTTGCATGTTTTCTATCTCAGGAGGAACCTAAAACGATTCAACAAGATATGAAAGATTCAAACTGGATTGAAGCCATGCAAGAAGAACTTCTTCAATTCAAATTACAAGCTGTCTGGACACTTGTACCTCTTCCAAAAGGAAAAAGGCCCATTCGAACACGATGGATCTTCAGAAACAAGAAGGATGAAAGAGGCATATTGATCAAAAATAAAGCCAGACTTGCAGCACAAGGTTACACTCAAGAAGAAGGAATAGACTATGATGAAGTATATGCTCCTGTTGCAAGAATTGAAGCAATAAGGATATTCTTGGCATATGCTTCATTCAAGAAATTCAAAGTCTATCAAATGGATGTAAAGAGTGCTTTCCTGTATGGGAAAATTGAAGAACAAGTGTATGTATGTCAACCTCCAGGATTTGAAGATCCTGACAATGATATTTATGTGTATAAACTAGACAAAGCTCTATATGGCCTTCATCAAGCACCAGAGCTTGGTATGATACATTATCATCATATCTGTTGAAGAACAATTTCAAAAGAGGTGCAATTGACAAGACTCTGTTCACAAGAAAAGTCAAGGATGATATACTACTTGTTCAAATATATGTAGATGATATCATCTTTGGTTCAACAAATGATCAATTGTGTAAAGAATTTGAAGAATTGATACATATCAAATTCAAGATGAGCTCAATGGGTCCAATGAACTTCTTCCTTGGACTCCAAATCAATCAAAGATCAGATGGCATTTTGATTAATCTATCAAAATATGTCAAATACATCTTGGAGAAATTTGCAATGAAAGACTGTAAAAGTGCAAGTACTCCCATGGAAACACATAAACACCTACATCCTGATGTTGATGGGGAGGATGTAGATGAACACTTGTATAGATCAATGATAGGTTCTTTAATGTATTTAACTGCATCAAGACCTGATATTATGTATAGTGTTTGTGTTTGTGCCATGTATCAAGCAAGACCAAAGGAGCTTCACTTGCAAGGAGTCAAAAGAATCTTCAGATACTTGAAAGGAAAACCATCACTCGATCTTTGGTATCCACATGACTCACCTTTTGAGCTTATATCCTACACTGATAGTGACTATGGTGGTGAATGTCAAGACAGAAAGTCAACTACTGGTGGATGTCAATTCTTTGGATCAAGACTGGTGTCCTGGCAATGCAAGAAACAAACAAATGTATCAACATCAACTGCTGAAGCAGGGTATGTAGCTGCATCTGCTTGTTGTGCTCAAGTACTGTGGATTCAAAACCAACTTATGGACTTTGGTATATCTATTCTCAAAACTCCTATTTTTATTGATAATCAAAGTGCAACTAGTATTGTGAATAATCCAGTAAAACATTCAAAAACTAAACATATTGAAATCAGATTTCACTTTATAAGAGATTACAATGAAAAGAAATTAATTAAAGTGGTTAAAATTCATACTCATAATCAACTAGCAGATCTTTTTACAAAAGCATCTGATGTAGGAAGATTTGGATTTTTGGTTAGCAGTATTGGAATAATTTTAATAAATTAATTTCATAAGAATTTAATATGTAAAGTGTTTGTACATTATTTTTAATTTTTAATTTTATTGTTTTACTACTGATGATTCATTAGTACTGATTGTGGGTTGTATTCATAAGTTACTACTGATCGGGTATTACTGAGAATTAGGTTAAGTGTAAAACAACAGTTACTACTGATGTTTTACTACTGATGCTTAAGTTACTACTGATCGACCGTTTCTTATGAAATTTGCATTTTTACCAAACTAACCCCCATGAAAATAAATCGTTAGGTTATGATTCGAAGGGTATTTTAGTCATTTTGCAGGATCATTCGAAAATTATAAATAACAGAATTCGGTTAATTAAGCATTATCCAAACCTCGATCTACTAAACCCTACGATAAACCCTAAACTCTGCCATTTCGATCAAAACCGTGAACCAGTAACAAATTAAATCATTCACTCAATTGTTCGAATCAAACTCACAAGATCAAATCCTCTCAGAAATCAAAATCTCAAGTTAAAATTAATGGCAACATTAAAACCTCTCGTGGTTCAAACTGATCTCAAATAATCAGAATTTCACAGCATGGTTGCCTTTCTAAGGAATCCAGACGTTGCAAGGGATTTTAGACAAATAGTAATGTTCCTAAAAAATTCTTACATCAAGCTTGCACTTACTATAAATCTCAAAGCCTATGAACAACATCTTCTTCATTTCTGGGAGAATGCTGAACGAGCTGAAGAAGGGAATCAGTTCAAGATAAAATCCACAATAGATGGAAAGTCAATAACCATAACAGAACAATCAATTAGACAACATCTACAACTGAATAATGAAACGGGTATATCTACTCTCCCTAAAGAGATCCTTGCTGAAAATATTGAAAAAATGGGGTATGAAGGAAGACTTGACATAGTCACTTTTCAGAAAGGTCTTCTTTCACATCAATGGAAATTTTTGGTTCACACCACTCAGCATTGTATCTCTCCTAAAAAGAGTACTTGGAAAGAGTGCAACAAATCATTAGCATCTGCTGTTATTTGTTTGTGCACAGACCAAGTATTCAATTTTTCTAAAATGATTTTTGAAGGAATGCTTGGAAATCTTTCATCTGCAAAATTTTTAATGTATCCAAGATTCCTTGCTCACATTTTAACCTGTGAAATTTCAAATCTCACACAAACAAAGAATATTTTTCCTACACCATAATTAAATAAAAAGGTGTACTCAAATATGAGAAAACAATTTAAATTTTTTGGAGTCAATACTCCATTATTTCAAAATATGATATATGATTACCCCCCCCCCACTGGAGAAAGGTTCAAATCCACCCATTGAACCCCAACCCACTCCATCACCCCATAAATCAGCCCAAACCGAATTTGTATCGGCCACTAAAGCAAACTCACCACAAGTTGTCCTGAATGTGTCTCAGGTACATGAAATAGAACCTCAGAGTGCTACTCTTCACTCTGAGGTAGACCAACCTATAACCCAAAACATTTCCAAAACATATAAAAGGAAGAGAACTCCAAAAAGGACACTAGGGGACCCACTGAGTCACACCCCAGGCTCAAAGAGTTGTCCTACAAGGAGGGGAGAGGGCATGAGGAAAGGGCTCTTAGGACCCAGACCTAGTGAGAACATCATTAGGACCCAGACCTCGGCAACTTTAAGTGATGAATCATCTTTTGAGGCAGCACATTAAAGGACCCCGGTGACAAAAAACCACAAGGGGAGGTATCTCTGCTTCTTCTAGGAAGAAGAGGGTATCTAAACAACCCAATGAATCACCAAGCAGTGATGAGGGTAGAATAAAACCACTTGAATTGATGGAAAGGAAGGAAAACCTTAAAAACAATGTACCAAACCAACTCGATGATTTACCTAGAAGGGATGAGGGTAGCATTGAACAAAACCAATTGACGTATAGGATGGAAAACATTGAAACCACTATACAAAATTTCCAGATTCTCATCAATAATCAAGGAAAAACCATGAGCTACATGAAGCACTACATCAACTCAATGAACATAAGGATGAAAATATTTGAAAACAGGCTTCAAAGACAATCCAATATCATCATAAAGTTGAAGAAGAAGATTAATGATAGTGATGCTCCACGAGTTGAGATCACTAAGGGGGAGAAGAATCAAATACAAAATATGATTGATACTTCCATAGCAGCAGCAACAGCCTCCCTCTTAAATCTGAAAGAAGTTCATGGTTAAACAGGTCAAAGTGAAGACCTTGATAGAGGAGTAAAAAGCATGGATGAAGATGTATTTGTGTCTGCACCTCAATCTCCAGCAGCAGCAGAACAAGTACCTTCTCCAATTGCTAATGAAGTCATGGGTACTACTGATCTCATGGATACTACTGAGGTTCTTGAACAAACGGAGGTTATTATTACTGATCCTATTGAAGAAGAAATCCAAGAAGCAACTTAAGTACTAATACCTTCAACATCAGCAACAAATATTCCAGTTACTACTGATGTGTTACCAGTAGTAACCACTGAAGAATCCTCACCAGTAGTAGACTCCTCAGACTTACAACTGGTAATCTACAGACCTTTAACTTACCATCATTAATACCAGTAGTAACTACTTCAGTTACTACTGAGTCTGTAGAAACAACAACAACATTACAGACCTTATTGAACCAACAGTAGTTGAACTTGACTCAGTAGTAGTAACTACAACATCAGTAACACAACCCATTGTAGTTCCAAACTTTGATGCTTATATTAACTGGGAAGAGGTAGATGAATGTGAATTACCTCCTCATCCTAAGATCCTAACTGAAGACAGAATTCACAAATTCAATCCAGATATGGAGATTATACCAGTTAGAGATATGAAGTATACTCCTCTTCCACAATTTATTGGAAAAGGTAAAGCTGTATTTGATGAAGATATTCCTCACAGGCACTAGGTCACCACATGGTAAATAAGATAAATTTGGTAAGACCTCTCAAACAAGATCACTGGAAGGTGAAAAGAATTAGGTATCACATAAAATGTGAATAGACTCTTGAATTAGAAAACAAAAAGAAGGCTGGACAAGAAAAGATCAGAGATGCAGCCGTTCAAGAGATAGAGGAATTTCTAGTGGAAGATCAACAAGCAGCATTAGAAAAACAAAAGAAAATAGAAGAAGAACACTTAAATTGTCTTAAAGATCTAGTTGCAGAGTGCAAACACGTTAATTCTGAACTACCAAATGAAATTCTTGAACAAAAATAAAAAATGGTAGAATACTTGAAGTCAAAAGGTCACAGTGCTAAATCATTTGGAAGAATGAAGATGGTGAACATAGTTGACAAATACTGCACTGCAAGAAAGAAAGAATTGGCAGAACCAGAGGTCAAAGAAGTAAAACTGACAGAATTAAAAGAAATTGAACCTAAACTGGTAATCACAAGAAAAAAAATGATTGGTGAATTATGAACCATAACTACCAAAAAGAGAAAAGCACTTGAAGCTGTAGAATCATCAAGGAAGAAAGCCAAACAAGACTTCCCCATTCTTGATGACCCTCAAGAGCTTCAACAGAATAATCCAATAATCAACTGAAGGGTAATGAATAATATCATTGATATCATTAGAAAAGACAAATCTGTACAAAGATTTAAAGCCTGGAAACCAATGATAATGTCACTATCTAGAAGTGATGTTATTACCATGCTAAAGATTGGAAGACCAAGAATGGCTAATGATCAATGGAAGAATTCAGGAGCTGGATATTTAACAGAAATTATTGATGCTGCATTATATCCAGAAAGATATCTTGAAAGGTTCTCAAACAAAGAATATGTCTATGCCTGGAATGTTCTCCCTTCTTTAAATATGTACTTCTTTGAAAGAGCTAACAAAAGATGTGAGCTGTTCTTGATGGAGAAAGACTACAATCATTCAGAACAAACCATGTATCAAGCTACATGTTGCTCATTCATCAGACCACATGATGGAGCAATGTTTTCAGAAAAATACAAGTATTTTCTTGAAAAGAATAAAAGATACATAGCTGAACAGAGAAGAGAAAGAAATCAAAGGATTAAAGAAGGATATGAACGAAGGGCAAAAGAGTTAGAAGAAAAGAAAAGATAAGAAAAATAAGAGAAGAAAAAGAAAGAAACTTGTTTAATTCAAACTGAATTAATAAGTTTAGGGAGAGATTATTGGGATATAACATAGTTACTACTGATGCTGCAGTTTATATTGATGAAGTCTTGGTGCTGCTAACAAGACTTACTACTGATGGTGCTTAAATGTGAATTACTACTGATCTTGGAAGATACTACTGATGTCTCCTATTACTACTGATGATCATATTTGGAGCTGATCGTGTCCGAGATCTTCGCAGATTTAGTTTAGAATTTAAATCTTTTTGTAATTCGATTGTAATCTAGTCCTAGAATAACTAGGGTATAATGTTAGGTTTCAAGGACTATTATATATAGTTCCTTATGAATTGTAAACATACGTGTATATTGTGCGAAATCATCAATATACATTGAAGTTTTTTGTGAAACTGTGTTCTTATTATTATTCATATAATTAACAGTTCATTGTTCTTATTCAATCACAATAGTGTTAATCAGTTGTAACTTCGCATTGAGAGTAGATATGTGGTTTAATAACTGTTTAAGTTATTCGATCCTGACAGATATTAATTATTAATATGTTACCAAACAATACCTAAATATAGTTTGGAACGAGAAACAAGAAAAATATGTAGCTTGAACCAATGAGCACACATATATTCAATATAAACACTCATATATGGAAATGAAATGATATACTTAATCATTGCTTTGTGGGCGTACCTTCTAGTGCTCATAAATATATCTCCTATGCAATTTACAGGCCCTAACTTTATTATCCTTGTATTTCTTAAAAAGAGAGACTCGTAAGCAGGCTGTTAAAAAGATTCATATTCGAATCTGATATTTAATTTTAGAACCGATGAACCCAAACAAGCTTCAAGTACAATGATTATGTTAAATTCCATATATACCCAATTCATGAGTCCAATTTCTATAAATTATTTTTTTTAATAAAAAAGGTTATCATCAAATCAATTCCGAGCAATAAAATATTAAGTGCATACTAAAAGAAGATGAAATATTAAGTGCATACTAAAACAAGTTTCTAGTGTTTCGGATGTGGAGGTAAGAAATATGGCGGTCATGGTGTGTGTAATGGTAAATTACCATTAATTTATTTTGGTCTTCCAGTGGGTGCTTGCATATAAAGGAAGAAGAATTGAGATCTTTTAATTGAGAGATTCAAGAATAAATTGTCCGGGTGGAAAGTTAGTACTCTTTCGGTTGGTGGTAGATCTTTGCTCTTGAAGACAGTGTTGGGTGGAATGAGCATCTATTATATGTGTAACCACCCGAATTTTGTAAATAAATAAATTTTGTAAGAATATGATAATTATGGATAAACCGTTTAAAATACTTGGGAATTGGTTTCGTGTCATTTGGACATCGTTTGAAATAGTTATGGACGAAACCGGAACGAAACGAGGAACAAAAGTTGCAGCCCTGCTGCATTGCTGTCACACCCCGCCAAAAATGATTTGCGGAAGAACGGGCGTGGAAATTTTGAGTAACACAAGCATATGATTATTGTAAACAATAATTGTTTAAAACTTCATAAAGGTTTGAAATAAAGTAATGTCACAAAAATTAACGTAAATAAAATAACTTAAATCCAAAAGACATAGTTTTAAAATTATTTGTGATCGTGGCATCTTGACACATGCTTGCTTGCTATCCAATGCTATTATGACTCATGCTTCAACTTAGTTACCTGAAAAACATATGAAAAATGATCAACAAAATTGTTGAGTGAATCCACAGGGTTAATATGAGTTTTGAAAACCAAAGTTTTTGTATGCCAATAAGACATAAGTTGTGTGATATATAATGTTTGTAAATGAGTTGAAATCCAAAGTTTCCATGTGCCAACCATGGCATAAAATGTATGATGATATAATAAGTTGTATAATGATATGATGTGCCACCACGGGCAATAATATGATAAACGTTGAAATATGTAAACCAATAAGTATGTAGAAAAGCATGACTGGTATCCATTGTAATGCCGACCCTAAGTCCATAACCAAAACTACCAACTCAAAATGATGTTACTGTATCTAAGATATACACTCCCTGATTGATCACATGTGGGAGGGGGAGTATCAACCGACACTACTATCTGCATATCCAGGGCCTAGTCGCAACTAGCTAATAATTATGTGTGTAAGCATCTAATGATGTTGTTATGCACTACACCTAAACTTAGTCCGAGCATAAGGATTGATTGTCATGTTTTGAAATATGTATCATCATAAGTAAAATAAACAGTTATGAAACATGTAAATATTGATAAGACAGTTGATATGTTTTTCACCCCAAAGTTGTAAAACAGTTAATAAAATATGGTAAAAAGTGGGGCTGTGGACTCACCTGATGCAATGCTAGCCAAAATCACAAACAATAACGTGCGGTCTCCAACCACAATGATCCTAGCGTCCAAAACGCATAAGAAATAATGTATGAGTGACGGTCTCAACGACACGCCTAAACTAAATGATGCATAAATGATTCCCTGGGGGAATTTAGACTTGAGCGATACGTTGGTGACTCGATTGATTCAATGATACAATGTATAACTATTTAAATAAAATGATTTTAAATAGTTTTAAATGAATAATTATTTGATTACTGATAGATAAATAATTAACTAATAAATTAAAATAGTCTCGTTTAAAAGTACAATTAAATTTATAATAACTAAATAAGACTTTCGTAGCTTCTTAAATATGTATTTATACATGTTAAATAAATATTTTAATTATTTACTTAATAAAATAATAATACTAAATCAGTAGAGTTATATGGGATTTTGAATTTAACATTGGGCCAAGACAAAAACATTTTTGGGCTGGATTATGATGAAAGCAGTTTAATGAAGAAAATTTGAATTCATACGTGATTATTATTCAAATGAATCATTATTTAATTAATACTAAATAATTAAATAAATAGATAGTTTTAATTATTACTTTTTAAAATCTTATCAGTTACAACTTGAAACAATATCTGGGCTTCGTTTTTATGCTGCTGGGCTGGCCTATGGCCAATGGCCAAGGCCCAGCTGAAAACAAGTAAATGGTTTGAACAATTTAGAGATTGGGCTCACAAAATGAATTTTGGGCTAATACAAAATAGAAATGGGCTGGACAAATGAAAAGCTGAACGCATACTTGCTTGAGACTACTCGACAGAAAATCAAGATTAACACCGACATCTGCTGGCTTGCCGGCGACTATTAGATTTGCCGGAAAAAATTTAGATTTTTAAGAAACACACTAACCCGTTAAATGATTTCCCATTTTTAAAATAGATAATATAATTAATATATAATTATGGCGATTGTGTTTTGTCCATAAGCAACCATGAGAACACACACTACTACGTGTATCTCGCCGGAATCGGGAAAGCATATAAAACTGAATAACGACTAACAGATTTGTATACGTGATTTAAAACAACATGAAAACAAAACAGTTAGAGATTATACCGATCGTGGGTGACGAAAAGAGATCGAGAAAACTTGCTTCGTTGGTGATACCGTAGCTGGCGGAAAAGTGCTGTAAATCGCCGGAAAACGTTTCTGATGTTACCGAATGTGGCGAGGAAAACTGAGCATAAACATATTGATGAGAAACAAGATGACAATACATACGTGAATGATTTAAAAGTGTTCATGAGGATACCTTCGCCGGAAGTTGCAGGTGAAAAACGAGAAGGAAAAATCAGTTAGAGAAATCGCCGGAAACTTTCGGGACTTCTTGTTCGTGTTGCCTGCTTTGCGTAAGAGAGAAAAAGAGAGATATGGAAGGGTTTTTGGTGATTGTGTACGTGAAGGAGATGCCAAGAATGGGTAGTTAATTTTTGGGTTAATAAAAGATGAAGATATAAGCATAATGAGTATCTGGTGGTTTTTAAAATCACGAGAATCTTTAGATTATTGACGGAAAATCGAATAGTTTGTTGCGGAAATAATTGCACGTGTGGGACGGAGTAGCTAAGATGGGATTTTAAACTTTATTTAATTTGTTTATTAGTTTGTACTAGTTATAAGTGTGTATCGACACTTTTGTCTCATAAAATATTGTTATCGAGATTTTATTTGATTTTTGACTATGGTCTTTTACTGATAATATATAAAACATGTTACTTCGGGTATAATTTTATTGTCATGTCACCAACTCGCTAAAAGTAAAATTCTATTGTATGAGACATAGATAAACTAACTTATGCATAATGAAGACCTGTACTACCAATACATTAAATGAATGTTTTTGCTAGTCTAAAATGTAACACCTCAATTTTTAATACAAAACATTTGCCCAAAATAAATCATTTTCATAAATAGAAGACCAGTTCCAAAACACGGATTTACAAAAACCTTTGATATGAAAATCAGAGTATGAGGTTTGGTGTTACAAAATATATCAAAACCAAAGTTAAGCACAAATCCGCTCTAGTGATCTTCTACTCTAGGCCCCGCATATCTCAATCCATGCGCACCTAAATCCTCGATTCAGAACCCGAGTACATAGCAAAGAAACAAGGAGTACGTGAGACATAAAAATGTCTCGTGAGCTACAAGGGTTTAGACCCCAATAATATCAAGTATCACAATGTATATAAATACATATTTATATTTTACCAACATTTCTTAGTCACTCTATGGTGACTCTATCGGTCCTGCTTTCCTAGCATACATATCTAGTACATAAACATATATGTACTAGAACACAGTCATATCTAATACATAAACATATATGTATTAGAACACAAGCGAACCTAACACATAAACATATATACATTAGATTCCTAGATCACCTAGTACGCAAACATATGCGAACTAGAAGCACCCGTGTGCTTAGTGTACAAACATATGTACACTCGTCTCAGTGACCGGGATCTCCCCCGTGTCACCACCATCTATCTCTAATCATAACTCTATCAGTTATGCCAGTCAAAGCCTTCGGCTATCACATCAATCATCAAACAAATTAGTTAAATATTATCAATAATATATACTAACTCAACACATAATAAGTCTAGACAAACATTAAATAGACCGTTCATAAGTAATCAAAATACTTCATATAGCTATGTACTCAGTAAAGTCCACATGTACTCACCTAAGCAATAAAATGCTCCAACCGTATTCCCTACGACAGTTTCCTTGCTTCACAATTCGGTCAACCTTCCAAGACCTCGCCAAATGCCTAATACAATAATCACAAGATTATCAACATCACATACTACTACCAATGTGTCCAGCTATCTCTAGATAACACTTACTAACTCATTTCCCCCAATTATGGTGATTTACCAAACCCTAGACTAAACCAACCCTTAAGATTCTTACAAATCATAATCATACACTTGTTCCCTTTGTTAAGGTACCATTCATTAAATGTATACATCACTTATATCACCATAACCCATAACCCCAAGAACTAGGGTTTCAAACCCATACATCAAAATACACAGATCTTAAGCTACGAAGATCAAAGAGTGAAGATATACCTTTAATCTTCAACTAGGAGTGAAATCTACCAAAGATTTGTGAAAGATTCGACCTCAATCAGTCTCCAAGCTCGGAAATCGCCAAAGAAGAAACTAGGGTTTTGATATGGCATCAAATGAGCCAAAACCCGACTTAAAGCTGCTCGACCATAGTTCACGACGCGAACTAAGTTCGCGTCGCTAACTTCCCCCACACGCGAACTTAGCGATCGTTACCCAAACATGAACTACTTCGCGCCCAACTGTCCAGTTACCTGATAGCAGTTCCCGATCGGGAACTCCTACTTCACGGCGTGAACTTTATGTGCAGCCAAGGCTGCACTTTTTCATCCTTGTCTCGACGCGGTTTCGTCCATAACTTTATCATACGGTGTCCAAATGACACGAAACCAATTCCTACGTTCTTTAAACGATTTATCCTTATTTATCATATTTTTATACAATTTATTTATTTACAAATTTCGGGTCGTTACATAAAATGCTAAAATAAATGAGATGATTGTTCTAAGATGAAATTTGGTCACATTAAATGTCGGGTCAATTACCCGATTTCGAGGGCTGTCACAATGCCCAAATCGTCGCTATCTGGGAGTTCGCGACGCGAGCAGCAACAAATTTTGGACAGCGACCCAAAATAGCGACCATCATACACGCGATTTTGAGATCACGACGGGTTTAGTGACGCGATTGGCATCACAAAATATCGTGGGACTATAATTAGCGACGCGATACTATGTTTAGCGACGCGAAAGTGTCAGATCTGGTCTTAAATGCGGGATTTGGCTCATTTAATGCCAATACAAACCCTAGTTCTTCTCTCTACAAGTGTGTGTACGTTTTTGAGTGCAAATGATCGTTTGGAGCCGATTTCTTCGTCAAATCTTGTGATATTTCACTCCTAGTTGAAGATTAAAGGGTTTTCGGTGGATTCTCGAAAGTGTGCAATCTGTTGGAAAGGAAGGATTGTGTTTGAAGAACACATTTGGAGCAATATTTGCCAAGGTGAGTACGTGTGGACTTTACTAAGTACATAGCCATAGAAATGTATTTTAATTACTTGTGATTAGTTTATTTGATTAATTCTGTAGACTTATAGTTTGTTTAGATAGTTATATATTATTGTTAATGATTAACTAACTTGTTTGGTGATAGATGTGATAGCCGAACGCTTTGATTGAAATAACTGTTGAGTTATGGTAAGATTGAGATGATGTGATGATGCGGGGGATCCCCGGTCATGAGATGTGGATTGAGGGGGGGAGTTGGGTGGATTCCCATCGACTCATCCACGTTAGTAGTCTTGCTAACTGGAAGTAGTCTGGCGAGTAAGGCAGGTATCGGTAGATTGGGCGATTCCCTCTAGCCGGTATCTTGATTCTAGTTAGTTCGGGGGCAACCCAATTACTAGATATGTATGTGTTTCTAACTAGTTCGGGGGCAACCCGATAGTTAAATATGATTGCTAGAAGAGCAAGATCGATATGGTCAAAATAGGGTGACTAGACTGGATAGACGGGTTGTATATATGTATGTTTATATATAAGGTGATACATGTTATTTTCGGGTCTAAAACACATGTAGCTCACGAGACTTTCTTGTCTCACGTACTCCTTGTTTGTTTTGCTATGTACTCAGGTTTGGGATCGAAGATATAGGTGCGTATGCATGGAGACGTGCGGGGCCTAGGATAGAAGAACACTAGAACGGAATTATGCTTAGCTTTGGTTTTGATATATTTTGTAACACCAAACTTTATACTCTGATTTTCATACCAAAGGTTTTTGTAAATCCGTATTTTGGAACCGTTCTTCTATTTATTTAATGACGTATTTTGGGCAAATGTTTTCTTTTAAAATTTGAGGTGTTACAACTTGGTATCAGAACTATAGTTTAAGTAAATTAGGTTGGATGACCACCCTAGTCTTAGACTGTAGCAACTAGCAATAGGAATGTAAGATTCCTTGAGATTGTAGGTTGACCTTGAGACTTTCTGTTAAGTTTAGGGTTGAACCTAAGGGGCCTATAGAAGTTGTTATGATTGTGAATGTGAGTCTTATGCGACTAATGGATTGTACCAAAGGTACTAAATTGTTTGATGTCTTTCGTATAGTCTTGAACGAAAGAAAATGTTGAACACGCGTAGAAGTGGAAAGGCTCCACAAACCCAAGGGGAAGAAATACCTCATGTCGAGGTTGTGGTTGAACAAGGAAGTCAACCGTCGATGCATAGGGAGGAGGAATCGGGGGTCGGAGCTAATAATACTCCGGTAACCATGGCGGACCTCCAAACTATTATTGATCAAATCAAAGGGACGGTGGCCGAGGAAGTGCACCGTATCATTGGAAACTTTGCAAGTCGGAAGGTGATCGTGAATCCGAGGCTAGGTCGAATGAGTGAACCGGGGGTAGTGGTACCTGAGAGGAGAGATCCTCCACGGGTGGTTGTAGTGATGCTAGGGCTAGGCCCGATGAAAAAGATGGTTGTTCTTTTAAGTCCTTAATAGCTTGTAAGCCCAATGTGTACACGGGTAGTTCGGACTCGAAAGTGACTATGAGGTGGATCCGAGAGACCTAGCGGGTCATCGGAAGTAGCAAGTCTAAGAAAGCCGATATGGTGACGTATGCGTCACAATTGTTGAAAGAAGACGCCATGATTTGGTGGGATATTGTGTATGAAACCCTCGTTAGGGAGGTGATTGAAGCTATGTCGTAGGATGAATTCACCACGAGGTTGAAAAAGAAGTTTTGTCCCGAAAGAGATTTGGAAAAGATGCATGAGATGTTTGTGACCCTAAAGAAGGGTGATATGTCGGTCGAGGAATACTCGAGGGAGTTCAAAGTCGATTTATTGCCCATGGGAATCAAGGCCTGTGATGTAGTTATCGGTATGGGAGCTGATATGTTCAAGGAAGCTTTTTATTAATTCAAGGAAATTAGAATATAAAGACAATAATACCCTTGACTCCTTGAGTTATTGCCCTTCCTCTCCCTTTCAATCTCTCTCTCTCTATCTCTCTCACTCTTCTGTTCTTTCTCCCATCTTCTTCATTGAAATCGCCAGAGACGAGGATTTAAATTGCAAGAGACGAAGCTAGCAATAATAATCGTCTACATGAGAAATAGGAGTGACCTCATTCACCAGCGTGTATTTATCTGAAACGAATAAGTGATATCTTTGGTGTCTCCTTCGACAACCACCATAAACGATGAAGAATAATAGTTATTCGATGTGTGAATGCTACATCTGATTCAGTTTTTGATATTTAGCATTGGATTCTCATATCATTGAGAAAACACCTTTGTTACAGATTTAATTCATTATTTTGGTTCAAATTCATGATTTTAATATGTGGGTTTTGACTTTTGAAGCTTTTCTGATATGGGTTTTTTAGTCTAAAACCCTAAGTGAGACCTAAACCTTGCTTCATGATCTCCATAGTTGCTGCAATTCTGCTTGATCTCTTCTTTCTTTGCAACTTCGTAATCACTCCCCGTTAACTATAAACTTTACTCCTTGTTTTGCACAGACATCATCAAATCCAATTATTTTCTCAATTTTTTAGGTTTGTTTGTTTTTAACTAATTTAAAAAAATTAAGATTATTATTTTGTTTGTAAAATGGTATGAGATTGTGTTTAGGGTGAGCGGCAGAATATTCGTAAAAGGGTTTTCGAGGGGAGGTGAGATTTCTACCTTTGTCACAACTGAAAATAGGGATATAAGATTGTGAGAGCAAAATGGTCATTTCAAAATATTTTCCTTGTAGATAGTAATTTGGTCCTTGAGCAAATCAGCTCCCTAAAGGCGAGTAAGGTAAGTATCGATAAATTGGGTATTTTTTTTTGTCGGTATCTTGTTTCTAGTTAGTTCGAGGGCAACCCGATAACTAGATATGTATGTGCTTCTAACTAGTTCGGGGGCAACCCGATAGTTAAATTTGATTGCTAGGAGAGCAAGATCGATAGTGTCACAATAGGGTGACTAGACTGGATAGATGAGTTATATATATATATATATATATATATATATATATATATATATATATATATATATATATATATATATATATATATATATATATATATATATATATGTTTGTATATAATGTGATACGTGTTATTTTCGGGTCTAAAACCCATGTAGCTCACGAGACTTTTTTGTCTCACGTACTCCTAGTTTGTTTTGCTATGTACTCAGGTTCAGGATCGAAGATATAGGTGCGTACGGATGGAGACGTGCGGGGCCCAGGATAGATAAAACACTAGAACGAAATTATAAAAGCTTTGGTTTTGATATATTTTGTAACACCAAACTTTATACTCTGATTTTCATACTAAAGGTTTTTGTAAATCCATATTTTGGAACAATTCTTTTATTTATTAAATGACGTATTTTGGGAAAATGTTTTGTTATAAAATTTGAGGTGTTACAATATGTCTATGGTTGTTATGCCCAAAGTGATTGCCAACGTTTTAGAGAAATTAAGAGCATCTTTCTTTTGGGGTGGAACCGAGGTAAGAAAAATTCGTTGGGTTGATTGGAGGCGGTATTGGCGTCTTACCAAAATGGGGGGTTGGATATTGGTAGTCTATACGCTTTCAATATTGCCCTTGTATTGAAGTGGATATGAAGATTTGTGAAGAATGATAATATGTTATGGTCTAAAGTCATAAAACAAATTTCTGGTGATAATAGAGCGTTGGACCTTGTGAATTCGCATAGGCTTGGTGCGACACCGTGGGCCCAAATATTGAAAGTGTTAAGCAGATTTAACGAAAGCGGGATGGACATTCTCTCGCATATGAAAAAACAGGCGAGCGATGGTCGGGATACTCAGTTTTGGGTGGATTTGTGGGTTGGTTCGAATTTTCTTTGTTCGGTGTATCCACAAATTTGCTTGCTGGATGTTAATATTAATTTTTCGGTGGCGGATCGGATTCAGAATGGTTCGGTGAGATGGGATTGGACCCGAGATGTTCGAGGGGGAAGGGAAGAATCTCACATTTTGGAATTGAATCGTTTATTAGAAGGTGTTACGTTATCTAATACTCTGGATTCTTGGGTTTGGGACATTGGGACCGATGGTGTGTTTGAAGTTAAGAGTACGAGAAGGTGGATAGACAACTTATTACTTCCTTCATCCCCTGTTCAGACAAGGTGGAACCCGGTAGTGCCCCGGAAAGTGAACATCTTATTTTAGAAGTTGAACCTAAATCGTGTTCCTTTTAAAGTAAATCTGTCGGTTAGAGGTATTATGTTTGATGATTTAAAGTGCGTTATGTGTGGGGATGGCATTGAAGATGCATATCACATTTTTTGGGATTGTGAAGATACAAAATGTGTGTGGCGGGCCATCGAAAAATTGGCTTCCAGTAGTTGACACAAACGTGTAAGACTTGGATGAGTTCTTGTTTAATTTGGATGTGTGCTCGATGAGTAAGAAAGTGAAGTTGATTATTGAGGCGGTGGTTTTTAAGGTGGTTTGGATTATGTGGCATCTTAGGAATGCGATCACTTTTAATAATGGTGATACCCGGCGTCAATTCCTTGTGGACTCAATCAAAGAAGTCACGTATTTATGGATTTGTAATCGGCGTCCTAAGTAGGGGTGTTCACAAGTCGAGCTTTAAACGAGCTACTCGAGCTCGAGCTCGAGCTCGTTTATATTGAGCTCGAGCCTATACTATTTCAATCTCGAGTCGAGCTCGAACATAAAACAATACTCGATTAATCTCACGAGCCGAGCCTAATAATTTAATACTCGACTCGGCTCGTTCGATAGCTCGTTTAGTAACGAGCCGAACGAGCCACACGATCTTAACGAGGTGATCCTAACGAGCCGAACAAGTATTGTACTCCCTCTGTCCCTATATAAAGTTCTCATTTCTCTTGGGCACAACTTTTTGATATTACTTTCGATTAAAATATAAGGTTTGATTGGAGAGAGAAAGTGTTTTAGGAGATAGTTAGTGGTGAAAGTATTGGCAATAATATTATTATATTAAGTGGGCCCCTTAAGTTTGAGAAATGAGAACTTTATTTAGGGACAAAACTTGAAGGAGAAATGGGAACTTTATTTAGGGACGGAGGGAGTATACAATAAATACAAGTGTTGATGCATTAAGTATAAGAATATACACATATTGTGTTAACGAGTCGGGTAATTAACGAGTTATTCGAGTTTGTATTTAGTTCATTTAAAAAATATGAAGTCATACACGAGTATCGAGCTCGAGCATTATATAAGTATTCGAGCTCGAACTCGTGCCCAATTTTTCAAACTAATTCGAGCTCGAGCCGAGTAATTGTTAAACGAGCCGATCCCAAATTTCTTGATATTCGACTCGACTCGAATCGCTAACACCCCTAGTCCTAAGTATAAAGTTAGTTGGGCCGAATGACTTATTTTACCTTGTAATGCTTAGACTTTTTGTTTTCTAGCTTCTTGCTAGTTTTTTTGTTTTAATGAAAACCGTTTAAAGAAAAAAGATGATGAAATAATTTGCGATTAAAAAATAAATTATACATCTTATGATACCAATATACGTATATATTGGTAATAAGTATTGAAAAAGTATGCATAGCCCGGACAAGAAATCTAGAGCAAATAACCGGAATTGAATAACTATATGAATTTGAAATTTGAATAGTATCTTATTTAGTGCTTATGAAACTTGGATATAATAGTGAAACATTTAAGAAGGTCTATATTTTTATAAAGTTTTGAGAAATAAATCTTAGTCTTTGGATCAATTAACTTTCAAACTACCACTATCAACAGAATCATATGTGATTCAACACATCAACACCACCACGCAATGTGTAATAAATCATATATGATTGCACACCGCCGACTACCACCACCACCACCACCCCATGTGTATTAAATCACATGTGATTCAACACGGCCGACCACCACCAACCTCTGCCGGCCACCGTCTCCACCACCGGCAATCCCTCGCCACCGTCGACTGCTTGCACTCACATGTGATTGCGTATCAAATCACAACTGATTGCGTATCCAATCACATGTGATTGCGCCGGCCGAAGGCTGCGATGGGTGGCGGCGTACGGAGGTCGGAGGTGGTGGCCAGTGGTGGCTGACGGTGGTGGTTGTATATGGAATCACGTGTGATTTGATGATGGTGGTGGTTGTGTATTGAATCACATGTGATTTGATAATAGTGGTAGTTAAGAGCTCTTTTGATCCAATAATTAAAATTTGTTACTTGATACTTTATAAAAATCAAGTAACTCCTTGAACCAACTCTATAAATATTAGCCATTAAGCCTAAATAGAATGGGCTAGATGTATTGGGCCAGAAATGAGTTGGCTGAAGATCTAGTGGAGGTATCAAAATAGGATCATTTGACCCGCATCTTGTTTCCCTAAAACCGTGAATGCTGCTTTTGTCTCTTCTATACTAACAACTTTATATAAAATAATAAAATATACTTCCAACAATATCAACAAAATATGAGTTACTTGATGGTTTTGGCGAGGTTTCGAGACCTTCAAAGGGGTTTTCTTTTAGCTTAATTTAATAAATTTTTGTTAAAAAATGTGTTTTGAAAAGTTTATAAAAACTTATTATAAGATGATTAAAGACCTGCAAAGGGGTTTTCTTCTAGCTCAATTTAATAACTTTTTGTTAAATAAAGTATTTTGAAAAGTTTATAAAAACTTATTATAAGATGCTTAAAAAGGACATTATTTCTAAGTTAATAATCTTAATGGTTAAACTTATTGTAAAATGAGAGGATAAAAATGTAAAAATCAATACATAAACTTATAATCCTACCCAAAACAATTTATTTAACAACAAATCATTTATATGAAATCTCTATCAGTTAGGGAATTTTTTACTTCATGTTTTGTAACAAATATTAGTGGAGAATCAAAGGGGTGTTCTAGCGGTAACAATTTGGTATCCATTGATGAAAATGATTGGAGGTCCCAAATTTAGATCATAGGAGCAACAAAAATGTAGCCACATGCTAACTCCGGACTATCCGTAAAATGAATGATCATCCTCAGCTCGGAAATATGAGTCGGAACGCAGATTATTTTATTTTATTTTTTTGTTAGTTGAGCAAATACCTAATTTGATATCAAGAGTCCCACCTTTGATTTTAAGTAGTCAACCTTGACTTTTTCTGATTCAAATTGACAGGGTTTTTTTCATCATGCAGAAATTTCTAGTCTATATTAAAACATGTAATTATCGCTTTTCTACAACTCAAAAGATGCCTGTCAAAATTAGATTTATTAAAATAACTTATTTTGGGTTTAAAACTCATTTTAGATTTATAAGTCAACTAAGGTCCCGTTTGATTAGTCGGATTGAGTTGGAATCGGATTGAGTCCACGTGTTTGATTAAATTGATTCATTCCAAAATAAAAGCTATATATTACAAATATTGAAAATTAAAGAATATAATTAATTTGAATAGCTAATCAAACACATCAATTATGTCTCCGTTTAAAACATCAGGTGGTAAAAATAAATAAATTTAAACCCATCAATTACCGCAAGATCCATACATAACATAATCTCCAACATCAATAACACACAACAAACGCTAAAACAATTCGCAAAAAAATCAAACATATTACATAAATTTTTATATGATGATAACAAAAGATAATAATCTAATGTGAACCACTTGAAAGTAGTTGATTAGCAATCTGGTTACGCAAACTAGCCATATATGTAACGCCTTCTGTACCCCATTCCATGCCATGTATGTTTTCGACGTCACTTCCTTCTCCTTGCACGTCAGGATGAATCATAGTACTCTCTTCAAAGTTCGGAAATAAGTCATCTTGAATATTATATTTCCGTATAAAATTATGCACCGCGACACAAGCAATAAATATGTCTCTTTGCACTGGAAAAGGATAAGGAGCCATTTGTTTTAAAATTGGGAATCTCACCTTCAATACACCATAAGCACGCTCAATAACATTTCTAAGTTGTGCATGTGCATGATTGAACCCTTCTTCCTTAGTTAAAGCTCTGCGTCTTCGATAATCGGCTAACCAATACCTAGTATTGCGGTAGGGAGCCATAAATCCACGAGTGTTGGTATATGCGGCGTCGCAAAGGTAATACTTATCTGTAGATAAGTGAGATATATATATATATATATATATATATATATATATATATATATATATATATATATATATATATATATATATATATATATATATATATATATAGTCCGGATCCGGTGAGGACTCTTTTCCTCGCGAGGACTCTTTTCCTCGCGAGGACTGTGAGGACTCCAAAAAAAACTCTAAAAATGATCCAAAACAAACTTTTTTCAAAAAATTCCTTTTATAAACATTAAAATCGCTATGTATAAGATCAAAAAAAAAAAATTCCAAAAATGATCCAAAAAAAAAATATGGATCATAATAATGATCCACAAAAAAAATCTGGATCATTGTTATGATTCGCTAAAAAAAGTGGATCATAAATTTTTTTTTGAATTTTTTTTTTGTCAAATGTAGTAATAATCATGGTGGGTTATATATATTTTTTTCAGAATTTTTTGAAATTTTTATGAGGTGTCCTCGCGAGTCCTCACCGAAAAAAGAGTTCTCACAGGATCCCACTTATATATATATATATATATATATATATATATATATATATATATATATATATATATATATATATATATATATGAGTATTATTTAAAGAATATGTATAATTAAAATCAGAATGATTACAAACCTGTTGGAGGGAATGGAAATCCGGAAGTCGGGTTAAATGCAACCTCTTTTAAAACTCTTGAATCGTGTGCTATGCCCTCCCATCCAGCCCATATAAAGGTGAATATCATATCAAAATCACAAATTCCTAATACATATTGATAACATTCACTTCTTCCTCTTCCCCTAAAACTGAAGGGTTTCACTACGCACCATGCGACTGATCAACCACTTGGGTCGACCTCCTAGTGTACTTGGTTCGAACCATGACTGACCAAGAACATGAACTTGTTCTTGACCGGTTAAAACCAACTAGCTTATTTAATCCCTAAATGCGGAACTGGGATAAAACCTAATCCTTAAACCCTAAAGGATTGGGATGTTGGAGAACTAGATTAGGTTAACAAGAAAGAAACCTCGTACGATGAACTCGAACACACACATACTTGTGTGTTCGTCGACCATCAACCAAAGAACCCTAGGGTTCTTTGGCCGAAATTCGTCCAAGAGGGAGAAGGGAGAAAAGGGTTTCCCAAAACATACCTTGTTGATTGCTTAAGATAGATCCACTGATGATGAACAAGTCGAGCGATCTTCTAGTTGATCTAAGCAATGAACTTGGATCTTCAAGACTTGAAGAACACGAAGAACACGAAGAACGAAGAACACCAAGTAATGGTGTTCTTGCTCTCGGCCGAAAACAAGGAGGAGGAGAGGGAATGATTTCGTGAGATGTGTAAGGGGTTTTAGGGTTACCCTAAGCCTCTTATTTATATACAAATAAGTTACGCTTAGAACCCTTCTAGTTTAATTAATATTAGAACTTTAATTAAACTTCCTTTTAACACTTACATCCCTTATAGTTTAACTAGTTTATTATTGTTGCACTTAACTACTAAATGTCTAGTATTAATACACTAATAATTCGGTACCCATATACGCGAATTATATACTTGTATTTATACTTTCAATAATTAGTTATATAATTACCTTTATATAATTTATACAACAATATTATCCAATTACTATATGATTTAATAGCTTTAAATCATATCATGGATAATCTATAATTAACACATTGTATATTTACTCAACTAGTAAATGTACAACTACTTGTATTAATTAGTTAGTTAAACTAGTCTAGTAATAAGTTAAACTTAACTTAATACTTAACTGATTCATAATGACTATTATGAATCATTCCTCTTTGTAGTACCATTGCTTATCTTGCTCGTATTACATGTACTCACCAATGTGACCCTTAAGTGTTTCGTAGGCATGGATGTATCGTCATAGGTTGACTGACTGTGCACATAATTCCTTCAGACTCCCACTTGTGCAAGTTTGTAACCTTTGTCTTAATGATACGAGCTACAGTGGCCTTTCTAGATGGGCATGTAGGTAACCAACCCCATAAAAACAGCTTATGTAACCCTTGGTATAGTTTTATGAAGAACTCTTAGTAGCGTCTCCTAGTAAAGAACACTCTGTCTTTACTTCTTGGGTAACGTTGTTAGGCTTATCCCTTGCAGCACGATATTTGTGATAACGAATACGAGCATGGTAGAAATTATCAACTCCTGTATTCGAAATCATTTTATGACTTCTTGATTCAAACTGCTGTGATAAACGACAAAGAACAAATCAGTTCGTTTGGGCACGGCCGTGCACTTTCCAGTTTCATATCAAGTCAAAGGACCTTTAAATATCTCTCCTAAAGAGGAGGTGCAATTACCATCTTGTATATTTCGATTTAAAATACAACTTCCTTTGTCCCCAGTATCGCCTCGTATGACAAACGTATTTCAGAATTGTCTGAGTTGAATCAAAGCACATTATTCATTGTATCCTAAACCAAATACCTCAGGCTTAAGGACAATCCTAGTGAACAATACTTTTGAACTTTTCAACCACGAAGTATTGTCACGGTGGTCAATCCAATATTCGTTGAGCCTCCAACAGAATATCACCGATATTTGGTTTACACAAAACTTGTGTAGCTATCTTCGAAGAACATTCGAATCTACCACCAAATACCGCGATGACGTTAACGTCCCATCAAGGTTCCCACCAAGACGAGTAGTCACGGATTTATATCTTTTTGAATAAATAGACTTTTATTCATGGATCTTATAAAACATACAAAGTCTGAATAAAAATGATACTAACTCATGTACTATTCCTCACTGGACATAGATACTGAATTATTACTGGATCATTACTTATTCTTTTCGTTCGTGTTGATTACTTAATGATTCTTACAAACTTAATTGTAACTTTATCACTAAACCAATCATTTCTATTAAACTAAAGACATAAGACGAGTATTTAGAATACTATTACTTTTGCCTTTGCTAGATATTGTTCTTGCAACAATCTAGAACATATTCTAGTCTTTTCCTTTTATATAATTCGGTAAACATAGGAGGATTGGAAATTAACTCCTTAGTTTCTTGAATTCATAAAGCTATCCTTGTAACTAAAGCCTCTTTTAGTTACTTGATTTGTAGATATTCTTACTAGTTAAAGAAATCTCCTTAAATGACTGTGTTATCCACTGAAGGGTTAACTACCTATTAGATATGCAATAATTAATCACAAGACTTGTGATCACGCTATTAGGTTTGCAATAATCTAATCAACGATCATTTATTATTTCTCTTAACTCTTTGGCTAACGACTTGGTAAAATCTTGTTATTAATGTCTTACTAACTTACTGAATTCATCAACATCTTTGATGAATTACGTTAGTCATAGCTCCCACTTACTTTTATGGAACTTAAGCATCTCTTAAACTACTTTGACCTAGTCAATAACTTGTAGTTTAATCTTTTAAGAATTCTATCAATAATTAAGATCATCATTTGGATTTGCGAATATCCAACATTCCTGTTTAGGGGATTATGATCTTTATTGATTATCGTGTCCAACAAGTATAAAACACTTAAAATGATAATGTCAATCCTTAAACACATTAGTATTCTTTTAAGAACTTTATTTAATGCAAAAGTCACTACTTGGATTTGTCAAATATCCATTATTCCTATTAGGGAATTATGACTTGACTAAATATTGTATTTATTATAAGTATAAAAGACTTGCAATAATACCTTTTAATTCTTAAATGCTTTAATATAGTTTGTCCCTTTTAAGAGTTATTTAATGTCTAAGTCATTTTACTTGGATTATGCGAATATCCAATTATTCCTATTAGGGAATTATGACTTCATTAAATCCTTTACTACAAGTATAAAAGACTTGTAATAATACTCTTAAAGTCTATCTTGATTATATCCAATATAATTACACTATATTAATACTAATACTTTAAAACTTTCTATCATAAGTAATGACTATTACTTAAGATGTTTTAACTAAGTTCAATAACTTTTGAACCTTATGCTTCCATAAAACTCTTAAATACTTTCATTAGAAAAACTTTCTAATTAATAGCATCTAAATACCTTGAGCTATCAAGACATTATTTATACAACAATCAAACAAATATATATAACATGAAATATAAGTAAATCAAAACTTGATTTACAATCTAGTCATAAACCTTGACTAGTGTAATTATCACACATGCACACAACATAATTCAATCATGGATTCGAGATTAATTAAAACCAAAATAAAACTTGTTTTAACAAAAATAAAATTATCCAAACAATAAAGTAAAATTGTTTAAAATGAATCCTCAAAATACTGAATTATAAAAACTTGGTGCTTGTGGGATCATCATCATCTCATGCCGGTCACTATCACTTTCCATCTCCTCCTGCAATAAACGATTGCAAAAGTTAGATTACTCGTAACGTACTTTACAAGTATCTTAAAGTGATTAAGAAGTGTGGTTGTGTTACCTGAGGAACTTGCGTTTCCTCCACTACCACTTGCACCCTTTGGACAATTCCTTTTCCAATGCTCAGCCTCACCACACTTGAAGCACCGGTTCTCGGTCCTCGCAGTGTGAGGCTTAACCTTCTTGACCTTTTGTTTGACACCTTTACCATTTGGCACTCCTTGGTTAGGATAGGTTTTACCCTTTCCTTTACCACCATGCCCTTTTCTCTTCTTCCCACCGCCACCGCCGTTACCAATCAAGAGAACGTCCTTAGATTTGGTCCCCAAACTCAACTCAGCTGTCTTGAGCATGGAATGTAGCTTAGCAATGGATTTCTCCATATTATGCATGTTGTAGTTGACCACAAAAGACTTGTAGTCATCAGACAACGAGTTGAGTATAGTATCTGTTGCCATTTGCAACGGTATGGGGTGACCAAGTCTAGCGAGGTGATCCATGTGTCCCTTCATTTTCATGACGTGGGCACTCACCGGTGTTCCTTTGACCATCTTGCAAGAGTTGAAGGCTCGATTGATGTCAAACCTCTCAGTGCGAGCTTGCTCTTGAAATGAATCCCTAAGTTGCTGGATCATCTCAAATGCAGGCACATCCATAAGTCCCGCTTGTAACTCAGGACTCATAGTGGCGAGCATCAGACAGCTCACATCGAGTGCATCACTGACATGCTTATCATAAGCTTGCCTCGTTTCAGCTCTGGCATTAACAGCATGGGTGTTTGGTACTGCTCTCTCCAAGACATACCACTTTCTCTCATGCCTGAGCACAATACGAAGATTGCGCTCCCAGTTGAGAAAGTTTGACCCAGTCAACTTGTCCTTTCGAGGATTGAGCGAAGTGAGAGATTGTTGGTACTTGTTGTCGCAATCACGTTTGTTGCTGCCGTCTACAAATCAAACCTAGTTTAATTAGTAATCATCAATAAATATTCTCTAAAATATATTATAAACCCATAATTAATATTTTAGGCCTAGGATCCATATATCACATTCTTGCCGCAAGGTTTGGGCACTTCCCGACGAGACATGCTATTTCTGGTAGGTAACTTCCTTACCGATCGTATCAAGACTTGACACGATTCCTAGGGGTCGTAGAATCTTTAGACTTATAACTTATTACAACTTTGCACAATCTAATTGTACATTTCTAAGTTAGTAATAAAGTCTAGTATGTTTATTCTACTCAAGTACTTTTTGGGCCGGGACTCCCGATTATCACCAAAGTAGATCAGACCATCTAAGACAGTGCGATGCTCTGCGCCGGGACTCCCGATTATCACAGAACCTTACGCACCCTAACACTCGCAATGATTTGAATCCATATCTAAGGTTCTTTATCCTTACAATATGAATATCGTTTAACAAGTGAGGTGTTCCATTAGGTGGATAGTATTTAGATCTAAGATTTTCTTGGGTTTGTTTAAGTCTTAAACTAAACTTAAACTTTTATTCCAATCTTCATCCTTGTTTAAAATGTGTGACTTGTGAATTGAAGAGTTCTACACGACACCTTTTTAAAGCTTAAGAACTATTCTTTAAAACTTATAGTTTCAAGAATTTGCACGATTTTACATGTATACCTAAAACGAGGTGTACAAAACGTTTTACTAGGTTTTGTGAGAAACCTTATTTCTAATAAAACTTACTTGTTTTATATTACTTGAAAAACTTATAAAACTTATGTTAAACTTTTAAAACTTTTACGATTCATGAACTTGAAACATAAACCTAGTTTAACACATCTAGTTTTTCATATGTCTAATAATGAAATCAAACATTTCTTACGACTTATTAGATTCAACCAAAGCTTATTTCTTAACGACACACTTATAAACTTTGTGATTTTCTTGTGTAGCTCCCACTAGCTTCAACAACCATGATGAAACTTAAGCTAACACAATCGCCGCTTTATACTTGGTGAAACTAATAAACTTATTATATAAAAACTATATATAATAATTCTTAGTTTGTTTAAACCTTTCTTATATTTAACTTGAACTAGTTAAATATAGGTTCTTGTTATTTATTACTTGATCATTAATCCAGTATATTACATGACTTGTAAAATATTTATATTATACTTGTATAATTATCTAGTTATAATAACTTATAACTTTATACATCTTAATATATATAACTTTGTATATTTCTAGTTAATCATATAATTTCAACTTGTACAATTTCTAGTTATAAAATTATAACTTTGTACTTTCTAGTTTTAATTATATTATAACTTATACAATAACTAGTTATACTATTATTCTTTAAAGATCAAAATAACATTACCCCTTTTTAATTGTTCCATTTTTATCTTGTATTTTAATGTATTCGTATATATGTATATTTTATTTTATAATAAACTTGTAACTTTCTTAATAAGAATATTACATCTAGTTTATACATGTGTATTTTAACTTAAACTAATTAAAATACGTATAAACTTATTATATCTTTTAAAATTCAATTTTACCTAATAAATAAAAATTCCGAAAATTTAAATACATATATATAAATAATTAAATACAACTTGTTAATTTTAGAACTTAAAAATTAACATCCTCTTTATCAATTCCCTAAATTAATTAGATGAATCCTAATCTTGTTTTTGACCAATCAAAACTAGGGTTTTGACCTTCTTGATCAAAGACATTATTTTTAATTAAAAGACTAATTTTAATCAATCCTTTTAAACAACAAACTTTGTTTAATATCTAAGATAGATTATAACTTTTAATAAATTCATTTAAACTTTTTAAATTAAACCTTATAGACAATAAAACTTTGTCTAGATTTCTAGGTTTAAAGAACTAGCTTTAATAAATCTATCAAAATAATAATTAAACCTATTAGACATAAACTTGTCTAATTAACTAGGTTTTAGATTATTATCCTAATTAATACTTTTAAACCATTAAACTTAAACTAGTTTAATGTTCTAGGGTTCTTTAGGGTTTCGAAATTCTTAAGCCTAAGATACTTTTTCACCAATTAAACTAGGCTATTTTAATAAACTTGGTGTCTAAGTAACCTCTAGATATTTCGAAATCTCTAAGGGATTTGGAAAGAATCCTTTTGATCAATTAAACAAATCTTGTTTAATATACTTGATCCTAGGGTTTTCCTTGGTCACGAAAATTTAAGGGATTATGGAAAGAATCCTTTTGATCAATTAAACATATCTTGTTTAATATACTTGATCCTAGGGTTTTCCTATAGTTTTCGAAAATTGCTAGGGTTTTCTAGAAACCTTGTTGACCAATTAAACTTAGACTAGTTTAATGTTCTTGGTCCTAGGGTTCTTCCCTTTTTTCCGAAAATATGAAGAAGAAGAAGAAGAAAACTTGAAACAAAAAAAACTTAAAATTAAAGTAAACAAACAATCTTTGTTAATCTAGTCTAGACCTCTTAACCAACGCTCTGATACCACTGAAGGGTTTCAACGAACACTGATCGACCACCTGGGTCAACCTCCTAGTATGCTTGGTTCGACCATACTGACCAAGAACATGAACTTGTTCTTCACCGGTTAAAACCAACTAGCTGATTTAATCCCTAAATGCAAAACTGGGATTAAACCTAATCCTTAAACCCTAAAGGATTGGGATGTTGGAAATCTAGATTAGGTTAACAAGAAAGAAACCTTGTACGAAGAACTCGAACACACACATACTTGTGTGTTCGTCGACTACTACCAAGAACCCTAGGGTTCTTGGTTCGACTTCGAACAAGAGGAGGGGAAGAAGGAGTGTTCCATGAATCATACCTTGGGTTAATGCTTAAGATAAGTCCACTAATGATGAACACGACGAACGATCCTCTAGATGATCACTTGCAACGATCTTGGATCTTCAAGACTTGAAGAACACGAAGAACGAATGAAGAACACCAAGAACGAAGAACACCAAGTGGTGGTGTCTTAGGGTTCGGCCGAAATCTCCCAAGAGAGGAGGAGAGATTTCGTCCAAGTTTATCAAGGGGTTTTAGGGTTACCCTAAGCCTCTTATTTATATACAAATAAGTTACGCTTAGAACCCTTCTAGTTTAATTAATATTAGAACTTTAATTAAACTTCCTTTTAATAATTTCATCCCTTATAGTTTAACTAGTTTATTATTATTGTACTTAACTATCAAATGTCTAGTATTAACACACTATAATTTTGGTACCCATATACACGAAATTATTCACTTGTATTTATACTTTTAATAGTTAATTATATAATAACCTTTATATAATTTATACAATAATATTATCTAATTACTATATGATTTAATAGCTTTAAATCATATCATGGATAACCTTTAATTAACACATTGTATATTTACTCAACTAGTAAATGTACAATTACTTGTATTAATTAGTTAGTTAAACTAATCTAGTAATAAGTTAAACTTAACTTAATACTTAACTGATTCATAATGACTATTATGAATCATTCCTCTTCGTAGTATCGTTGCATAACTTGCTCGTATTACATGTACTCACCGGTGTGACCCTTAAGTGTTTCGTAGACATGGATGTATCATCATAGGTTGACTAAGTGTGCACATAATTCCTTCATAGAAGATGTCCCATAACTCTGACTCCCGGTTGCGGTAGCCCCTTCAAACATTTGGGTGCAAAGATCGGGAACAATGAGAGGCGATTTTTTCTTAATTTCACTATATTCTTGTTCATCTGTTTAAAAAAATTATAATATATTATCAAATTGTTGAAAAAGTTAAAGACATTATAAAACTTTAAAAAGAAAAAGAATACCATTTCCTCAGCTTTCCATTCTTCATCAGTCAAATTAAACTTGTTCGTTTTTGGATTATAAATATTCCCCGTTTTGTTTTTCAATTTGACCCACATTGCATACTTGGATTTCAGATAGTCATATCTATATTTCATTTGTCCCAAGTCAACCACCACACCATGATCATTCTTTAGTTTCTCAGCTACTACACCCTCCCGGCAGTTGATTGATACCTCATGTAAGCAAGCTTCAAGTAGGGTTTTAGTTGCATCGTCTGACCAAGAAAATCTAGGTGTCATATCTAGGATAAAGCTAACAAAACAAAACAGAAACCTATAAATATTTAATGACGAAAAAAAATTGAATTTTGACATTAACAACCCTAGTTTCATAAAATGATTTAAATGTGATTATTTAACTAAAATATAATTTAAATTTAAATAATTATAAGTAAATAGATAAATAAATATTTAATTATATAATTAAATAAAAATAAATAATTATTAAATTAATCGTCATGAGGCATGTTTCTGCTATATTTATGCAGTTGATTCCTCTTGTACTTAAAATATTATATAATTTAATTTAATAATTCAAATATTATATAATTTAATATTAATTTAATTTAATATAATTAAAATCATAAAAATAAAAAATGGGCGTGACTAGATAACCAATAACCAATAGCTGACAAGGAACGACCGGAATTATGTTAACACCACCGCTACTTCCGGCGACCGGAAACGACCGGAAATAAGAACGCCAGATCGGAAATATGCATAATCCAAACAACACAAGCCCTAATCTAGACAAACTGATAGATCTGAGGAAGACGACTCACCTGAGGAAGACAAAAGAGAGTAGAGTGAACGCACTTCCGGCGACAGGAAACAAACCCACCAGCGCACTTCCGGCGACAGGAAACAAACCACCAGCGTACTTCCGGCGACAGGAAACAAACCCATCAGCGCACTTCCGTGACTAGATAACCAATAGCAGCAAAATTAAAACATGTAACGTAATGAATCGTGAACGACTGAAAAACGGGAAACAACATCTAAACTCACCTGAGGAAGACGGCGGAGGAAGGTTGCTCTGTTGAGGCTGGAATGGAAGACGGCGGAAGAATGGGATTCAAGGAGGTTGCGTAAGGGAATGTAGGGCAAAAACAGATTAAGTCCAAGGCATTTTGAATTCGGACTGGATCAGTGATATATTACGGACCGAGTCGGGCATTCCGACCGAATCAGAAGACACATGAATCCATCAAACAGGACTGTTCAGACCGAGTCCGAATTCGGACTGAATCAGATGATTTTGGAAGCATATCAAACAGGGCCTAACTCAATACTCAAAAGTAATACAACGTAATCATTGGGCTTATACCCCAGAAGATTGCAACAAATTAGACTTATCGTATTCTCGTTATAAAGCTCATTTGATATGGCTGAGCTTATACATCTACAATATCCCCTTTTAACGGCTTCTTTTTAAAGCAATTTTTGCAAAATACGTGTCAACTATATTAGTTGGCCTTTGTCTACGTTAATTCGTATGGTTCGTTTACAGCTCTATATATAGCAAGATATTTTTAGAAACATTGTATGAGTAATATATAATTAATGGCTAGCTTTAACATGTGTGCGTTATGGATATAAAAACGTTGTATTTTCAACTAATTTTTTATCATAACTAGTGAGGACCATTGAGTCCATATGTAAGGGTATACATAAACCTCCAAGCTGTTCCATGCTTGATACGAACTCTATCACATAGTAAGCACTAGTTACCCGATACTTGGTTCTTAGGTTTACGTCATATGTACAATCCATTATCAGAATAATTATTTCAAGTAATCCTAAGTCCAAACACCAACACCCTGTCACAACAATTAAAACCATATTATAAAATTCAAAATCCAATATCTTGACGATTTAACAGAACCCACAAGGTCTTTTTTATGCTTTTAGTACCACCATTACAATCTTTTCACAGTTTCAAATGGGTTTTAAAAACTAACAGAAAACTCGTTCCATTCTATTTCTTCTCGAGGCTCATTTCTTGAAGGTTGAGCAAGAGATTATCAGCATTCAAGAGGACTTTGTTTGATGAGGTGGCCATTGTTGATGCAATTTCTCTAGCAGCTTCGATTTTCCTCAGTGTGATAAATGCTGGATTGTTGGCAATTGCTTGACCTATCAGTTGGGCACTTTTTGCTTCTCCCTGTTTTATAACAACGTATGTTACTAGTTGACTTTACCTTTGACTTTAATACTCAACCTTGACTTTTTCAGATTCAAACACAATAATTGGTAATTGAAGAATTTAAAACTAGGTTAATTTTATATAATATGGTAACAAAGTTTCAAAAATGTTCCATCTAGTTCACACAAACCTTGCTTTCATTTTGTAATAAGGTTAATTTCATAGAAGAGTAACGAAGTTTCAAAAGTTTTTCATCTTGGTCAATCAAACTTTACTTCCACTCTATAATATTAAAGTTTTAAAGTGTTCAAATAATGTGAAATCTACCTTAGGTTACCAAGTCACCTTATTTACATTTATATATAAAAAACTCATAATTGGAACACGTAAATTTATATATAAGGTGACATGTTAACCTGTAATAAAAAGTAAATTTCACTGGAACACTTTTGAAACTTGGTTATTATTATAGAGTAAAATCAAAATTTGAGTGACCTAGATGTGGGGGTGAGCATTTGGCCCGAAAAAACCAAACCGAATCGAAAACCAACCGAAACTGAACGAAAACATGTAATCGGTTCAATTTCGGTTTTTAAAGTTCATCATTTTCGGTTTTTACAATTCATCATTTTCGGTTTTTTAAATTCATCATTTTCGGTTTCAATTCTATCAGTTTCGGTTTGGTCCTCGGATAGGGATGAGTCATGAGCCTTTTAGCCAAAAAAACATGTAATTGGTTCGGTTTCGGTTTTGGTAATTCATCATTTTCATTTCAATTCTATCTGTTTCGGTTTTGAAAATTCATCATTTTCGGTTTCGGTTCAATCGGTTTTCAGTTCGGTTCAGTTTTTGGACCATGCTCACCCCTAGGGTGTCGTGTCGGGTCAATAACTGCACCCTAAGGTCAACTGGAGCCGACCCATACCAAAATATTACCCATTACCCGACCCGCCCGTTTTCACAACATCTAAACGGATCCATGAAAAAGTCTGACCTGAGCTCTGATGATAGCACTTCGTTTATCCTGCTCAGCTTTTTCCACAACAAACTTAGCTCTCTCAGCTTCCTGTGCAGCAACTTGTTTGGCTTCAATTGCAGCAGTAAACTCCCTGCCAAACGTCAGACTTGTAATCGACACATCATCCAACGCCATGTTGAAATTGGCTGCCCGTTCGGTCAGTATCTTCCTGATTTCCCTACTAACCGCCTCTCGTTGGGTAATAAGCTGACTAGCATTGTACTGTGCAACCACAGCTTTCAATGTTTCATGAATAATCGATGGCAGGACTCTTTCATTGTAGTTCTCACCAAGATTCCTGTACACAGCTGGCAGTTGGTCTGCAACTGGACGAGTAAGAACTCGAAGACCGATTTTGACCATTTGCAAATCACGGCTGCCAGATGTGCTTTCTACTAGATGAGGTCGAGCACGAACATCATAGATGATTGGCCTCTCAAACCAGGGGATCATGATGTGTGTTCCTTCTGGGTACACCTGTTTATCAAACATTTTTATAAAACAGTACAATATTTGTAGCATTTACAATATGAAAGCATTAGAAAAAAGAAAAAAGAAAAAAGAAAAAAGAAAAACCTTTTCTTTGACACCAACGATACGATTGAAGACGATTGCACGATGCCCACCCTCAACATTGTACAAACTGTTACCAGCTGCATACAATCCAATACCAATAACAGCTCCAGCCTTAATCAATGCAGAAGCTGCACGGCCATCAGGTACTTTAAAATTCTTGTAACTCATTTTTCCTGCAATTAAAGTTCCAGATGCATCAGTTCCTCAAATGAAAATACAGCTGTCAGTATATCAAACTAACAAAAATTCTGCAAATTATCTGTATTAAATATAGCGGAGGTGAATCGGTGATTAATGACACAATTTGCAGCGTATAAAGTTTAAGCCACATAGACACATAGTTATGTACAACTTACCAGAAAACAAGGTTTCAACTTCAAAGCCACTTGGAATAAGTTAAGAAAAGTACAGAAAACTACATTTTACTTGGCATCAAATGTTGTAAGTTGAAAATTACTGGTGTTAAATTTTCCAAACGTGATAGAAACATTATCAATTTGAAATGCAATAGGTTTAACCTAGAAAAGTTACCAAACAGTTTGCAAACGTAAGGTCATAAGCACAAAAATAGAACACGTTATGAGATAACATGCTCTTTAGGAATTACACTTAAAAGGACCATTTCCAGATGTCTACACACATAAAAACTTGCTTGAATCATTAGTTTTTAATCTGAAATGTAAATGGTTTAACATACAAAAGTAACTTAACAGTTGTCATAAGCACACAAAAGAGAACAAGTGATTAATTAATATGCTCTCTAGGAATTATACACTTAAAAGCACGATTTCCAGATCCTGAAAAACACTAAGAACTTGCTTGAATCGGCATAAATGTAAACATTATTCTGTAACGTATCTTCCAACCGATTCCGAATACATAATACAAAATCACGAATCAAACAACGTGACACCAAACCCTAGCTGAAAATTCATGAAATGGAACAATTGATCGCAGCAAAATTTGAGAAGAAATCAGAGATTGAAACGATACAGATTTTGAAAAATTAGTAGCTGAAAGGGTTTTAGGTTTTCGAAATCTGACAAATAAATGAAGAAATTTGAACATGTTGTACCTCAATCAAGGACTCTTAGCGTGTCAAAACTTGAACTCCCGGCGGCGTTGCAGAATGAGCGGTGGTGAGTAGGAAGAGAGGACTTTAATGGAGAGGGTAACGAGCATCAAGGGTTTTGGCGGTGATGTCACTCACGGTAAAGTGTCCTCCAAGTTTTGGATTTTCATTTCGTACACCAAACTTTACAATATATCTATTTTGGCCACTTCCAAATCAGCTCTTGTTGTCTCGATAAAATGCAGATGTATCGATTTCAACCAATTCAAATGGAAGTTACTTAACTGAATTTTATATATTACTGAGATAACAAGGGTGAATCAGAAACTGATGGAATGTGTAGCAAAATAAAATAAGTGTCACCATCTTGGTTATAGACTACATTTATTAATATCTTTTATAAAAATGAGATTCTTCTGCGAGACTCCATCCAACCAAATCCCCTTTTCGAAGGATGTATTCTCGGAAAACATCATCGCGAAAGCTTTCCGGTTGGAGGTGAGCTAAAATGGAATGACGGGGATTGAATGGCCTAGAAAGCTGGTAGGTTTTGGGGCGAGTTGTGGGCTACATTAGATATGGATTGAAATGGCGAGAGCTGAGATGACGGGAAGAAGCAGACCCATCGAGAATCTAGGAATGACCATTTACTCCTTACCTTACGGGGATCATGGAGTAGCGTATTTAGAAAGAGGAAGACGGGGGGGTGAGAAGCCATAGCAATATTATACGCATTTCGGGCCTCAGTTTCTGCATCATGATCCACCTAATATGGGTATTGTGACTCGCATATGGATTTTTTGAATTGTTGGAAGGGGACTGATGTTGATTTATGAAGGTGAATATTGGATAACTGAAGTTATGAGGATTGTAGAGTGACAAAGGAGCTACTTGGGATTGGAGGAATGCCGAACGCATTGCAGACATGCCTTTGGATATGGTTTCCGCTGATTGGATTAGTTTTACCATCATCTTTTCTAACCTACTCAAATCAAGGCTGGCATTCATCTCCATAGCCCTTTTTCTTTAGCAGTACAGGCCGGTTGGTCGGGGTTGAGTCCTTCCAGTTCTACCCCCGCTACCACAACGCTGCGCAGCCACCGCTCGAGGGTACCTCCGCTCCCCAACTGAGCAAAATGGATAAAATTCACGGGAAAGGAGAGAGAAAAAAAGGGAAGGTTCTGCTGAGACTCAAGTTCCCCTGCCGGAGCTCCCCGAACCTGAAGTAGAAATCGAGGGGCTGCTCAGTGAGAAGAAGCGTCAAATGATTCGGACAGTTGTCGCGTTGGCGGAGCAGTGAGCCTACAGGGAAGATTGGGGCAATGAGGATTTAGCCCATCGACTACATCTATCGCTGAACCAACTTCCGAATCATCTACCGAATCGCATAATCAACCGGATCCACCTAAACCTAATAAATTTCCTCTAGACAGAATGAGGCTCTCGTTGAGAGATCCATTAGTGATTGGCCCACCCCTCCTGGCAAAGAAAGAAAGGTTCAGGCGGTTGATCAAAAAAAGATTTCCTTCCCTTTCTTTATGACAGAGCAATTGAATGCAGCGGTACAGGGCCTCTAAGATTATGAATAAGCTATTCATTTTCCGTCCTATTGAATAAATTCGGCATGATGGTAGTAGAGTAGTCGATCTGATCTCGAGCGTGGGCGGATAGAAATGCATATAGATGAGGTAGGCAACACCGATTATGATTTTTGATTCGGTTTTCGGTTTTGTAATTTCATGATTTTTTATTTCGGTCAGGTCCTCGGATAGGGATGAGCATTTGAGCTGAAAAACCAAACCGAAACCGAACCGATGCAACACCTATTATGTTCTTTGGCTCTGTTTTCGGTTTTGTAATTTCGTGATTTTTGGTTTCGGTTCTATCGGTTTTAATCTGGTCTTTGGACCACACTCACCCCTAGCTTAGAACATCACAAGTTGTCGCGTCGGATTTTCACTCATTGCCACTAGCATCGCAAAATAGTACTTTGTCATGTTCTACGACCACTATTTTACCACTTTTTCAATTTTAAAAAATAAAATAAAATTCTATCAATAATACAATTTCCATAGTGAATTACTGTTCACTGGAGAAACTAAATTTCTTAATATAAAAATGGAGAATGGTGCGGCAGTCACCAAAATGCATTGTGGCTTAATTGGCAATTCCTACTCATTTAAGGCTCATGTGGGTTTACACCTAAGTTCGATTTCAAGCACCAAGCAACTACTTTTTATGGTTTTAATTTACTACTGATTATTGTTATTCGCATAAAATTACAGAAACTTAATATTGGATGTGTTTTCTTAATTATTTTTATGCCACAAAAATAATAGCCGAATCAGTCTACAGCGAAGCGCAAATATTATTACTCTCGTTCAGTGGCGATACCACATAGGGGGCAAGGTGGGCACTTGCCCACCCTAAACATTTTTTACTTACTTTACTACAAATATTTTATTCAATATAGAAAAAATGCATGCCCCTTTGAAAGATTGAATAATTTAAGTAGAAATGGATTCAAAACTATATGAATTGTGTTGTAGGTTTCTTTTTTGTTTTCTCATTCATCCATTTTTATTAATCTGGTCTTTTTTCTATTCTGTATAAACATATTATTACAAAAATCACTAATATTTATACAATAATTTAAGTTGTAGGTTTAGTAGGTTTACGATTGACATGGAAAAATTAGTTTAACTCAAAGACCCACCCGACATATATTGAAAAACTTTGCCCCCTCTTACATATATTCCTTGTACCGCCTCTCTCTCGTTCATACATACACCCACCATGTATTCCCTTACATGATCGTGGTGCAGACCGCAAGCTCCTTCCACCATGTTATTATTAATTTTAGTCAGTAGCGGTAGGAGGGGGTGGGCATGGTGGGCCACTAACCACCCCTCCTATTTCAAGTTCTTGTTTGTTTTTTTTTTTGAAAGTACAAATAATAATATAAAAATAATTTGACCACCCTAAAGGTCCAAACACGAAATTAAAAATGTTGGAAGTGGATGGTCATGCCTCTTGCTTCCTCTCTTCAGTCGCAATTAGAAAATTAGTAATTATGGTTCGTTAGCTTGCACATAGTACTCGTTCGATTACTAGCAATGGAGATTAGGGGTGGCAATTTCTGACCCGACACGAAACCTGACCTGAAACCGACACCAAAACAAACAGGTTTGGGTTGGGGTAAAAAATAATTGGGTCAGTCTCGGGTTGAGTCAGCTGACCCGTTTATTAAACAGGTTAGGTTCGGGTCAATGATAATTTAAATGGGTCGACCCGCCAACCCGTTTAATTATTAATATATATTTTAAATATATATTTATACTTAATTTATAATTTACTAGTTAAACCGTAATTAATAGTTTGATAAAAATTAAAAATGTTACTTAGTAATTTGGTGTTTAGTATTTTGTTACGAATTTGTGTAATAATAACAACATTTTGACCCGTTTAACTTGTTTGACCTGATAATCTGTTTAACCCGTTTTATTAAATGAGTTATATGGGTTTGGTTTGGGTTGAACTTATACAGGTTAGGGTTGAAATAGCTGACCGGTTTATATAAACAGGTCGGTTTCGGGTTGAACATTTCTGACCCGCCAACCCGTGAATCCGAACCCGTGAACCCGAACCCAACCTGAATTGCCACTCCTAATGGAGATGGCAAGTTGTTAAGATGTTTATTTTTTTAATAATATAATATTGTGTTCTCATTACTAGCGATGGAGAGAACTAAATTCATACCAAAATCTCTAAAAATAATTGTATAATATTATGTTCAAAACTCGGCCAAATTCTATCTATAATACGATCTCTATATCAAGTTTACTGTTCATTTAAAAATGAACGGAGCAGTGTTTTAATTGAAACGGCGTTTAAGAAGTGGAGTGCAGCAAAATAGTTATGGACTCATGGATCCACTTAAACATATATTAATTGAAAAGGAATCTATTCTATCTATAATACAATCTCTATTAGGGGTGTCAAATGTGTACCGAATAAAACCAGCCAACATGCTACCAACCATACCAAGAATAGTTGGTAGCCAATATGTTGGTAGCCAACATGTTTGGTTGGTAGTACCGTACCAATTGTGTAATCATGGTACGTTAATGGTACAAAATTTTTAAATACCATGGTATACCGTACCAACCAAGATATATATATATATATATTATATGATTTTTAGTTAATACATTATGCCAAACTAGCAACCTATTTGCCCAAGATTCCAATTAAATATTAAAGTATACGATATTTTATTTAAATTATAGATGTGCCCAAAAACATATCTCTGAAACTAATATAATATAATAACACATACTTATTTTATCATTGAAACTAAAATTATCTTTAAAAATATAATATTTTATCTCTACATTCACATAAATCAGTGATTCAGTTACGACAAGATAGCTACATCTTTTATTACTTTATCGTACTAGATTATTTCTATATAGCACATCTTAAACTATATATGAGACTACACATGTTTACCTCTTATCACCTCACCACGACGGACGAATTTCATTGGACGAAAATGCCACCTGTAATTCCCTCATTGGTCCACCTGTCCACGCATAAGTCAACAGAATCGTCAAATATTTTCCGAATAATAGTTAATGTAAACCCGGATATTAAGGCTGTTAAATATGGTAATTTTGTTAACAAATTTCAAAAACCTTTGATGCTAAAAAAACGCATATCAAAACCCAGAATAAAACCGCGCATTCCAAGTCTAGATTCGTATTTAGTCCATATGCAGTGGTTATTCAATCCCTGTATTATAGGCAAAGATTAAAAACAATTAATGTTAATTCCTTTTTAACCAAAGACGTATATTTTAGACTTATGCTGTGGTTAAACTTATGCATCTTTTACGGGGGGAAATCTTCTCTTATTTCACCATACAGCCTGTAAAATTCGACTTTTTAATTAGATTGATTATTTCCTTTAAAAACTATTAAATACCTCCTAAAATACTGACCATTTTGTGAGGATAATTACAGAAGTTTTTTAAATAAATATGCAGTCTACTGCAATACATAATCTGTTTCCATAAATCTCGTGATTTCCACCCCCATATACCAATTTTTTAAAAAAATTCCGATAACCATCCACCCCTATATTATCAATGCAAATAAATCGAAATACTTACAATTAAACATCCAACCACAATTCCCTGCATCGAAGAACAGCATCAGATGAAGGTACAAACAACATTCCTTTGTGTCAATTGCAGTCCACATCGTCATTCTTTTATCGAAAATAATTTTGCATGTGGTTCCTCATAATTAGAACTGCAGTTTATTATTCTGTTTCATTTAATTATATATACCGAATTATTAAAAAAAATGATGTAATCTCATACTTGTTCTTAATATAAACAGTTTGACCTTGCAGGAAACGTATTTGCAGCACCAAAAACAAAGCTTCAATTACCAGGTATTTTAATAACAGATTATTAGTGTGCACGTTTTTTATCATATTTTAACAATAATTGTTATACATATAAATCTGTAATTAATTATAACGACTTATAGTAAAGATTAATTTCAAACAGTTTTGTCAATTAAACAGTTTTGACTACTTACTTTAGTTTTAAAACAACACAAAATCTGGTTATATAATTTTGAAATTTATTTTTTTGAAAAAAAATAGATCCCATAACTAAAAAGTTATGGGAATTCGAACTATAATACCATGAATTAAAATAGCACAAAATTTATATGTCATCCTCTTATTAATTCGTCGCCGTATGTTAATATTAGTAAAGTAAGGTAAAAATACGTTGTGTAAACAAAAATTTGTTTCCTAAAGAAACCACAGTTTTGACTTTTATAGTTTTGACTACTTACTTTACTAATATTAAATTTGTCCAAGTTTTACTTTAGTTTTAAGTCAAACTGTTTATCATCTATTCAAAAGTTTGACTACTTATAAAATCAAACTGGTCAACCTTTTATTCTTCAAAAACCACAATACCAATAACTCCTCCATATTAATCCGGAAATAAGAATTACTCAGCAACGACCTACCATTTTATTGTTCCAAAAATCACGCCAGCAGGACCTATCATTTAAATAATTCCAAAAAATAGTTACCATGTTGGGAATTAATTCCAAAATGTATTAATTAAAAAATTCAGTTGATTGACTGTTTCCACTACACGATCCTTTAATTTCTGTTTTTTTCCAACATTTGTATCTAAAATTGAATGACCACATAATGGTATTTTAATTTCTTTATCAAGTTATAATTTATGGTCTTTATAATCACAGTGTGACTGTCATCAGTCAAAATACACTATAAATTGGTTATTTTAAATTTAATTGACAAAATAACAGGTTGACTTTTAAAAGTCAACCGGTCCAACATGTGGTTCTTTTTTTTTAAATTGTTATAAAAATTTTCTTTTTTTGAAAATTAATTGTTATAACATTATATTGCATGAACTCGCTGCAGTGGCTGTTGACCAATTCCTTTCGGGGCCCACTTGGATTGTAAAATTCTTTCATCACCCGACCAGCAAGTTCTAATACTCTCACGATCCTCTAATTAACCATCGAAAATGCACTTTGCATTTCAATAACTAACTAACGTATTACATGTGTATTAATGTATTACCTTGTCAACCGTTTGGAGACGTTGCAATGATGTATTCTGGCTCTGAGAATCCATGACTGTTACAAACAAGCAACACTTAGTTATGAAAGAAAGGATAATGTTTGTATGCCCAAATTTTCACTTGTAATTTTAATTTGTCACCAAAACGATTTAATTGATTAAGTGTTGGTTAACTTTTCATTGCAAAGAAAGCATCAGCAACTACAAGAACAAGGGAAACTCATCTATATAGCTTGGTATATGCTACTTCCTAAACCCTAAATAGATGTCATAATCTATGCCAACATTCAGCTAAACCTATAAAAAAACCCCACATCAGAAATATAATGTTAGATATACAGGGGCATTTCGGCAATTGGTTGGTATGCAGGAAAAAAATTCATAGAAATTGAACTAATACTTTTACTATCAAAAGATGGGTCTTCATACAAGTTACTATCAATTATCAAATTATAAGAATCCATGACAAGTTTAACTTGCAAATTTGATACCTGTTTGAGAAAAGGAGGTCGCCGAATTGAGCGTCGGTGGCGGGAGGAGAATGGAGGAGTGAAGACTGGATTGAAAAGGATGTCGGTGTTCAGAGGCGGCATGCGAACGGAGGACCGGAGGAGTGTGTTCGTCGGAAGTGTCGTAAGAATTGAGAAACCCTAAATCGTGAAAGGACGAGAGGATATGTAGTAGTAGTAAGCGAATGTGATAATGATATATTTAAGTTTCATGATTTTTTGAGTAAAAAATTATAATTATAATTATAATTAAATTATATTAATGGAGAATGGGTCCTGCATTCAAGAAAATGTGACACTTAATAAATCTTGAAGCATACCCTATTCCTCAAGGGCAGACGTTGTCTCAGGTTGGGTTGTTTCTGCAAAAACCGGTATTCTCACATGCCCAGTTTTATGTGGCTGTATCACGAGTTAAGAACAAGAAGGGATTGAAGGTCATTTGTTGTGACATCGATGGGAATTACACTAATTCAACCAAATGTAGTTTACAAAGAAGTCTTATTTTCGTTTGTAAATTTTATGTAACATTTCTTAATGTATCGATTTTCTACGAATTCATCATTACAGCTACATCATTATTATGTCATTTGCAAAATTATTAAGCTTTGTTGGGATTTTTCTACATACTAAATTTTAAAGCATACCCGCCCATCGGGCGGGTTATGTAGCTAGTAACATATTATATCATTTTGCTTATTTTATTTCCATGTTTGGAACACTTGTTAATATGTTTAACTAATCGATAATGATAAAATATCATTGTTTTTTGTTATTAATTTTTTTAATTTCATATGAGTTAGTGATGTTGGTATATACCATTACCAATTTGTACCAACAAAGATTCTTGGTAGCCAAACAAATTGGTACCAAGTAAACTTGGTATGGTAGTGGTAGCTAAATCAGTGTACCAATTATAGTTGGTACGGTACACGGTATGAAGAAAATATACGTGGTACCGTACCATGTTCACCCCTAATCTCTATACCAAGTTTACTGTTCATTTGAAAATGAACGGAACGGTGTTTTAATTGAAACGGCGTTTAAGAAGTGGAGTGCAGTAAAATAGTTATAGACTCATGGATCCACTTAAACATATATTAATTGAAAAGGAATCTATCACGCGCCTCATAGTTGGTTGGTTTGTTTGTTTGTGAGCTTTCCAATATAGGGTTTGGCTAACTCATGCCCTTAGGGCATGAGATAAAAGTCATTTAATAATCTTGAACTTTTCAAAAAATGTATATTTAATCATTAATGAAGTTCATTTTTTATTAATTCATGAGATTCATTAAATGCAATTTGAATTGTATAAGGAAATTGTTGTTCATTAAGTGTTTCTAATCTCATGCCCGGTATGAGTTAGAAAATTCCTCCAATATAATATGCTAATAATAATCTTTTTATATGATTTTCATATTTTTTTTGACATAAAACTTTTGCTATTTGCCAAAAAAAAGTTACATTTTTTCCTAAAATTGATAACGAAACATTTATTTTTTATTTTGATACACATTTTCTTCTAATTAGATTCTAAAAAATTATTTTGTGTTCCAATTAAATATCTAAAACTCTTTAACTTAAAATTGATTGTTTAAAAATTAATAAGGTATATTACACAATGATGACAAACCGTAGTAACATATCCAATGATCATATATACCTCCATTTACTAATCAATTCTAATCTCCTTATCCCCATCTTTAATTTATAAGCTTTATTTTTTAGTTTTATACATAGTAAAACTAAAATAAGTATGTAAGATTATTTGTTATAAGAAAATTTATACTTTCTTCGCTCTCAAGTTTTGATTAATTACTAATAAGAAAAATTAAAACAACTTCATAATTTTTTTTCTTAAATACTTCAAAAAGATATTATTAGTATATATGATTAAAAAATCAAATCGGTTCGCCTTTATATTAACCGGATATTAGGTATGTTTACTATATCTATTATTATTAACCGGATATTTTATATCTAACATCTTAACTCGAGTTAGTTTTAAATAATAGTTTATCAATAATCATATATAATATTTTTGTTTTATTCTTTATAGTGTTATTGTTATATCAAAGAATCCAACAAATGTTATGTGCATATATAGGAAATAAAAAGAATCAAATCTACGGTAAATTGAATATTAATTTTCGTTTAAGAAAAATAAACGTTTTAAAACTCCGCTGCAAAGCGCGGGCCTAATATTACTCGTTAACAACGTTTACAGAGAGGGTATATGTGGATGTAAGTCTAGCAGTCGTTTAAGCAATTTGCAAATAGCAAAGGGTACGAACTAGAAATAGTTTGTATTATCTTACGTACATATTCGTAAATCGTATTACCACTTTTAATAAAGTTTCTATGATCAGAAACAACACCGAAATATCACCATAAAATCACCATTGATGATGACAGAATCATAATTGTTTGGCTCTCAACTCGAATAATAAATTGATACATATTGCAACAATTTTAAAAGTTACAATTATTTGTAATTTGTTGTGATAATTGTTTAGTGATAAAATAAAATCTTCCATGTTGAATTGGTAGAAATAAATTTTACACAATGCTAATTTATATATTCTTTATCATAATACGCCAGTAATATCAAATAAATTATATAATGGAATTGGAAATAAAACATTTTAAACTTTTTTTATCAACATAAAATTTCAATTTCTTAAATACTTTTTATCAACATATAATACTTAAAGTTAAAATAATATTTGTTTTTTCTTTATTTTAATATTTGTGAACAATAAACAAGATAAACTTATTATTAGGACCATTTATGTTGTATCAAATAGTTAAAGGATTAGAAGTGTAATATTGTAATAGTTTTAATCTAGTCTTAGCCTTAATCTTGATTATTAGTGAGCTAGGTATTTAAGGAAATCCTTCCTTCACTAATTGTAAGTTTTACACACATAACAGAGATTATCATTTCAAAGCATCTATTCCCTCCATCGTTCTCTCTCAATTTTACACCAAGAACACACACACTTACACACACTAATTTCTTCAATCCTTCTCAAATCAACATGAATTAGCTAGATTTAGTTTGCATTTGATCTATCACTTATTTTTTTTAGATTATATATAATATGTATATAAGCTACATGTTAATAATGCTGAAACCCCACCGCAACAACGTGCGGCACCACATTACTCGTTTAGTTACAAAATGGGTACCTTGAATCAACGCTAGTAAGATTATGTTTTTCCACTTTGATGACGAAGCACATTGCACATGCAATTTCTAGATGCAAGATCTCATCGTCGTCAATTGCCGAAACAATGACAGGTAATTATGTACGACTTATCGCACTTAATGTATGTATTGCTTTTTTTAATGGCTTAATTTATAGACGGATATTTTAATACATGTTTATTATTTTGAGTTTTGCCCCACTGAACTTAGTGGTATTGAAGATTGGTATAAAGTGTTATCCATAACCTATTAGTCATTGATTTGAATCACGTTGTGAACAAAAAAGAATTAAAGTAGATGATGTTAAAGAAAAATATATCCAGCTTATTCAAATTTGACGTTGTCTTTGATGTTAGATTCTCACTTGAGGTATCTTACTTGTTCCCGATTTTTTCTTATGAGTTTTTCTAACATATGTTCTATAGGCATATGTTAAAATGCATTAATAATCTTAAACTTTCCAAGAAATTCAAAAAAAAAAAATCATTTAATACATTACCTAAAACTTTAAATTTTAGCTTTATTAAATATTCAATGCTACGATTTTAGAAAATTTTGACATCATTCAATACACGTTAACATATGTCTATGAATACATGTTAGAAAAACCACTGATTATGAATTCATATACATATGTAAGTTATGTAAATCTAACATGTATAACTATTGTAGAAGTCAATATAATGGTTTACACTTTGGATATAATAATTTATTCCTTATATACAAAGTACAAACAGCTATAGCCTTCTCTAAAGTTGGTATCATGTTGTTGTAGCCTTCAGATCGAAACAAGTGACTACTAACATAAATCTTATAGGCGAATTATTGCATCACCAACCAAAATTAATATGAAACAAAGCTAGCTGAGATCGAGCTTGTAAGGGAGTAAGATCCCAGCTCGAGCTTTAGCTGTTATAAGTTTTGTAAAAATATATACATTATTAGTTTTATAATATATATGCACTGTCAACTTTTTAATATCCAATTGATAATTTATAAATTTACCGGCCAACCGGTAAATTTAATGTTTTGGCTATCCAAAACTTCCTACGGGTGATTTCCATCATCAACGACATCCCGTTGCTAAAACATCAATATAAGTGTTAAAATTCATTTGTAATTAAATGATAACTAGGGGGCTTTTTTCTACAGGCTGACGTTTTCGGTTGGTAAACTCATTGGAAACGCTAATTACCAACACATTTTTCGTGTATAGCAACGGATTTTCCCAGTTGGTGTTTGCAACTTTTCTAGAAATTCTATTTACTATTTAATTACTGTCAGGATCGATTAACTATGAAGAGTTAATAAACACCTTTAGATCTAATTGATAATAGAAGTTGCAGCGGATCAACACTATATCAATATATTAAGAACAATGAACTGTAAAACAATATGCGAAAATATTAAGAACACAGTTTCACAAAAAGCTTCAATGTATATTATCGATTAACAATACACACGTACGTTTACAATTCGTAAGGAACTATTTATAATAGTCCTTGAAGCCTAACTATTTACCCTAGTTATTCTAGGACTTGATTTACATTCGAATTATAAAGATATACATTGTTACATTCTATAACTATCTCTACGAAGATCTCGGACTTGATATGTTCCATAAACGCGTTATCAGTAGTAAAACTAATCACCAGTAGTAAGTTTGCAACGTCAGTAGTAAGTAAGGTGATCAGTAGTAAGTCCAGATACATCGTCAGTAGTAACTACTAATGATCAGTAGTATCTTCAATATGCCTTGATCAGTAGTAACAAAGTTATAGACTTCACTAGTATCAACTCATCAGTAGTAAGTTTCTGCCCCATCAGTACTAAACATAATATTCATCAGTAGTAAACATGATAAGTACTAACTGCAGCATCAGTAATAAGTTGATCTGTGATTTTGTTCCAACAATCTCCCCCTAAACTTATTGATTCTCTGTCAATCACATAAGTTTCTTTTGTTCTTCTTCTTCTTTCTTTCTTTTCTCCAACGTTCTTTGATTCTGTTGATGTCTTTGCTCAATGATGTATTTGCTGTTTCTCTTTGTGAAATAATTCAATTTGTTTTGAAACATAATAGCATCATAAGGTTTCATCATTGTATTTGTGAATATCTGATACATAGTCTTCTCAGAATGTGGATATTCTTTTTCATATAAGTAGAGCTCACATACTTTGCCTGATTTTTCAAAGAAGTACATGTTGGCAGTTGGAATCACATTCCAAGCATAGACATTTCTTGGATCTGTAAACTGTTCTGGGTAGTTATCTGGATAAAATGCAGCATCTAACATTCTTGTTAAGTATCCAGCACCAGATTCTCTCCATGTTTTCTTTGCCATTCTTGGTTTTCCAATGATTAGAAGTTTAATAACATCACTTCTTGAGCATGAACTAATCAATGGCAACCATCCAGTGAATCTTTGAACAATTTTATCTTCCCTTATAACTTCTATGACATTGTTAGGCATAACCCTCCAATTGATGATTGGATTGTTTTGCAAGGGAGCAATAGGCACTTCAAGAACAGGAATGATCTGTGTTTTTGACTTCTTTTGAGTACTCTGTTCTTGAGTAACAACCTTTCTCTTCTTTGATTGGGGAGTTGATGTGGAACCAGTAGTTGATGAACTACCATCTTTAATTAAACTTGGACTGATTGGAATTAGGGCTTTAGATTTCTGTGCTTCTTTTTCTTCTTGTTCAGCCAAATCCTTCTTCTTGGCAGCACAATATTTTTCAATAATTGTCATCATCTTCATTCTGCCAAATGACTTTGCATTATGCCCTTTTGTTTTCAAATAATCAATCATATTAGTTTTCTGTTCAAATACATCATATGTTAACTCACTCTTAGTTCTCTTGCATTCAGAAACCAAATCTTCAAGACAGTTAATGTGTTCTTCTTCAACTTTTCTAAGCCTCTTGAATTCTGCTTTTTGAGCTTCTATCTGAATGTCTTCTATTTGAACAGGTACTTGAACAGGAATTTTAGTTTCTTGAGTTTTCTTCTTTTTATTCTCCTCAAGAGCTTGATACATCTCCACTTTCTTCAAAAATTTCTTGTGTTTTACCTTCCATCTGGACTGCTTTTCTGATCTGACATGATTAATTTTGTTCACCATTTGGTGACCTAAGGCTCTGTTGGGATAATCATCATCATATACTTCCTTTCCTTTTCCAATACAGGCAGATGGTGGAGGTGGAGTGTATTTCATATCGGGTACACCCAAAATCAGAAGTTTTGGATAGAACAAGTGTAGTTGATCTTCTGATAGAATTTTAGGGTGTGGAGGAAGTGTACATTCATCTACCTCAAACCAATTCACATTATCATCAATGTCAGGTATGATAAGTGGTTGATTAGGAGTTGGTGGTTTGGAGATAATGACATGTCTTTCCCTTTCAATTAACTCTGGAAGTTGCAGTTCTTCCTCTTCAGTACTAACCAAAGTAGTTACTACTGGTGTGACTTCAGGAGTTACTACTGATAGGGCATCAGTAGTATTTGTTGCTTTTATTTCCTCTTCCTTACTTACTACAGCTATTATATCAGTAGTAGGAGTTACTACTGATACTTCTTTTTCAGCTTGTTCTTCCATGGGAGCAGTAGTCATTGGAACATCATCAACAACCATCTTTTCTGGGCCTTCATCAATATTTGTTTCTTTGAGATTGAGGAGAGAAGTTGCTGCTGCTGCAATTGATTCATCAATCATACTCTGAATATTGTCCTTCTCCCCCTTAGTGAGCTCAACTAGAGGAGCCTCACTATCATCAATCTTCTTTTACAATCTTCTTATAATCTTTGTTTGTTGATGAAGCCTGTGTTCATATAACCTCATTCGTTTGTTGATGGTATTTACATGTCTTTTCATTACTGCAATAGTTTTTCCTTGATTTGTAAGATACTTAAGACAATCTTGTACAGTGGATTCAAGAGAATCCACTTTATTCGTCAATTGTTTGGTTTTAATACTGCCCTCACTCCATCTAGCAAGATCATCGGGCTCACCGACTGGTACATTGGCTTTAAGGTTTTCCATCCTATCCATCAAATCCATAGATCTACCCTCATCACTTCTTGGTGATTCATTGGGTTGTTTAGACACCCTCTTCTTCCTAGAAGAAGCAGAGATGCCCCCCCTTTTGGTTTCTTGGCACCGGGGTCCTTTAAGTAATTCCTCAAATGAGTCATCACTTAAAGTTGCCGAGGTCTGGGTCTTAGTGATGTTTTCACTGTCCTGTGCACCCACCTTTGGGGCATCAGTAGTGAAAGCCCTCGCCTCATGTCCTCTCTCCTCCTTGGAGGACAACTCTTTGAGCCTGGGGTGTGACTCGATTTGTCCCCTGGTGTCCTGTAAAGAAGTTTTTTTTTCTTTTATAGATTGTGGATATATTTTGGGTGACATTGGGCAGGTCTTCCACAGAGTGAAGAGTAGCACTCTGAGGATTTATTTCAAGTTCCTGGGACACATTCAGGACTTCTATATTTTTGGGTGATTGAGTGACTGTTTGGGGTGGTGTTTGGGCTGCATTTGGGGGTGATGGAGTGGGTTGAGGTTCAATATGGGTTGTATCTATGATTGAACCCTCTCCAATTAGTGGTTGATCTTTGATCATATTAGGAAACACAGGGGTTTCCTTGCCCGAAAATTTAAATTGTTTTCTCATATTAGAGAAAACTTTCTTGTTCAACTCAGGAATGATAAAAATGTTTTTGGGAGTTGACAAGTTTTGTAATTCACAGTTTATGATATGCCGGAGAAATCTGGGATACATTAAAAATTTTGAGGAACTAAGATTTCCCAACATACCTTCAAAAATCATGTATGAAAAATTAAATACTTGGTCTGTGCATAAACAGACAACAGCAGAGGCTATTGCCTTATTAAACTCATTCCAAGTACTTCGTTTTGGAGAAATACAATGCTGAATAGTATGTACAAGAAATTTCCATTGTGGGGAGAGAAGACCTTTTTGAAAAGTTACTATGTTAAGTCTTCCCTCATAACCCATTTTATTTAAAATTTCAGCAATGAATTCCTTAGGAAGTGTAAACATACCTGCATCATCATGTAGTTGGAGATGGTGTCGAATTGATTGCTCAGTGATTGTGATCGTCTTGCCATCCACCGATGATTTTATCATAGGTACAGTTGCACCTTCTGTTCTTTCAGCATTGGTCCAGAAATCCACCAAGTGCTGTTGGTATGCTTTTGGTTTGACAGTTAAAGCAAACTTTATATAAGAATTTTTTAAGAAATTTACTATTGGACGAAAATCTTTTGTTCCGTCTGGATTGCGTAGAAACGCACACATATTATGGAACTCTGAATATTTGAGATCTGTTTGAACATTGAGAGATTGTAGAGTTGCCATTGTTGTTGATTTGAGAGAAACTCTTAAGAATTTTGTTACTGATGTAGGGTATTTGATCGTAAGCTAGGGTTTATCGAGAGGATTTAGTGAATCGAAGTAAAGATAATGCTAAACTAATCGACTGCCGCCTTTTATATCTTTCGATTTAACCTGCACAAAGACTAAATTGCCCTTCGAATCATAACATAACGGTTATTTTCGCGGGGGTTAGTTTGGTAATTTTGATTCTGAAAGACCAGTAGTAAATTTGATACCAGTAAGAGAACGTCAGTAGTATCTACGAACGTCAGTAGTAACTAAGGATTTTGACATCAGTAGTAACTATAGACATCAGTAGTAACCACCCACACACAAGACCAGTAGTATATGTGAATACCAGTAGTACTGACTTACCAGTAGTATTTATGTAAACCTAATACACACCAGTAGTATTGACCTACCAGTAGTATTTTGTGCACATGCCTACACATCAGTAATACAGACCTACCAGTAGTAAAACACTTAAACAAATAAATAACTTTTTACAACAAAAACTTTACACATGATTTTAAGTGAGATTTTAATTTATCAAAATCATTCCAATACTGCTAACCAAGAAGTTGAATCTTCCTACATCAAATGCTTTTGTAAAAAGATCTGCTAATTGATCATCAGTATGAATTTTAACCACTTTGATTAATTTCTTTTCATTGCAATCTCTTATAAAATGAAATCCTATTTCAATGTGTTTAGTTTTAGAGTGTTTTACTGGATTGTTCACAATACTAATAGCACTTTGATTATCAATAAAAATAGGAGTTTTAAGGATAGAGATACCAAAGTCTAGAAGTTGGTTTTGAATCCAGAGTACTTGAGCACAACAAGCAGATGCAGCTACATATTCTGCTTCAGCAGTTGATGTTGATACATTTGTTTGCTTCTTACATTGCCATGACACCAGTCTTGATCCAAAGAATTGACATCCACCAGTAGTGGACTTTCTATCTTGACATTCACCTCCATAGTCACTATCTGTGTAGGCTATGAGTTCAAAGGGTGAATCATGTGGATACCATAGACCAAGTGATGGTTTGCCTTTCAAGTATCTAATTATTCTTTTGACAGCGTGCAAGTGTAGTTCTTTAGGTTTTGCTTGGTATCTTGCACACACACAAACACTATACATAATGTCAGGTCTTGATGCAGTTAAGTACATCAAAGAGCCTATCATTGATCTATACAAGTGTTCATCTACATCCTCCCCCTCAACATCAGGATGTAGGTGTTTGTGTGTTTCCATTGGTGTACTTGCACTTTTGTAGTCTTTCATATCAAATTTCTCCAAGATGTCTTTAACATATTTTGATTGGTTTATCAAAATACCATCTGTTCTTTGATTGACTTGGAGTCCAAGGAAGAAGTTCATTGGACCCATAGAGCTCATCTTGAATTTAATCTGCATCAGTTCTTCAAATTCTTTGCATAATAAATCATTGGTTGAACCAAAAATGATATCATCTACATAGATTTATACCAGTAGTATATCATCTTTGACTTTCTTTGTAAACAAAGTTTTGTCAATGGCTCCTCTTTTGAAATTATTCTTTAATAAATATGATGATAATGTGTCATACCATGCTCTTGGTGCCTGATGTAGGCCATACAGAGCTTTATCTAATTTGAACACATAATCACCATGTTTTGGATCTTCAAAACCTGGAGGTTGGCAGACATAGACCTCTTCTTCAATCTTTCCATATAGGAATGCACTGTTCATATCCATTTGATAGACTTTGAATTTTTTGAATGAAGCATATGCTAGGAATATTCTTATTGCTTCAATTCTAGCAACAGGAGCATATACTTCATCATAGTCTATTCCTTCTTCTTGAGTGTATCCTTGGGCTACAAGTCTTGCTTTGTTCTTGATCACTATACCTCTTTCATCTTTCTTGTTTCTAAAGATCCATCTTGTTCCGATGGCTCTTTTTCCTTTGGGTAGAGGTACAAGTGTCCAAACAGCTTGTAACTTGAATTGAAGGAGTTCTTCTTGCATTGCCTCAATCCAGTTTGAGTCCTTCATTGCTTGTTGGATCTTCTTTGGTTCATCCTGAGACAAAAAGCATTCAAACATACATTCATTAGCAATTAAACTTATGTTACACATGTTTGCAGTTAAGCTTTTATTTAATTTGCTTCTTGTTTGCAGTGGTGAGTTAACATCACTTAAAACAAGGTCTAAAGGATGGTTCTTCTGAGTCCTTGTAGTTGTAGCTTTATCAACCACTAGTTGATTTTTAAGATTGGACTCATTTGTCTCAGGCAGTTTCTCCTCTAGTGTTCCTTCATTGTCATTGATGTTTGGTTCATCATCGTCTAGGTCAGAGTTACTACTGAGGCTATCTTCATTGAGATCAGTAGTATTGTTGTTGTTACTGAGATCAGTAGTATCTTGAGAATCTAGGTTATTGCTAGGACCAGTAGTATTTTGAGTACTATTACTGGTACCAGTAGTATTTGAATTACTACTGTCCTCATTCTCAGAGTTACTACTGGTTTCAGAATTTGAGTTATTACTGTCCTCAGTATTAACTGTGGGAGCAGTATTAACTACTATGTATCTCATCTCTTCTTGACCAGTATTAACAGATGATGTTCCTTCCTTTTGAGTATGACAATTTGAATCACCTGCATTTAAATCCATGTTAGAGTTAAAGGATTTGGTTAGATTGTCTATGTTAAATAGCCAATCTGGACCATTTCCTTGTTCATTAGGAATATTTTCATTAAAGGATACATTTATGCTTTCTTCAATTATCCTTAATCTCTTGTTGAATACTCTGTATGATTTGCTTTGAGTAGAGTATCCCACAAAGATTCCATCATCAGCTTTGCAGTCAAACTTACCAATTTGTTCTCTTGTAATCAGAATAGTACAAGGGCAACCAAATGATTTTAAAAAACTTATAGAGGGTTTTCTTTTATTAAAAAGTTCATATGGTGTTTTAAAATGTGGCTTTACTATTAATACTCTGTTCTGAACATAACAGGCAGTATTAACAGCTTCTGCCCAAAAAGTGATTGGTAACTTTGAATCTGCTAACATTGATCTTGCTGCTTCTATGATGGTTCTATTTCTTCTTTCAGCTACACCATTTTGTTGAGGAGTTCTGGGTGAGCTGTATTGCCTGTCAATACCTTTAAGATCACAAAAGTTAATTAAGTTAGCATTTTTAAATTCTGTGCCATTATCACATCTTATGGCTTTAACTTTTTGATCAGATGTGTTCCAGTTTAACAATTAAGTTCTTGATGAGTTCACTTGTTTCATCCTTTGTCCTGAGAAAGAGAACCCATGTATATCTGGAAAAGTCATCAGTATAACAAGACAATATTGTTTCTTTCCAATACTCATTACATTTGTAGGTCCAAATAGGTCCATATGTAAGAGTTGTAAAGGAACAGAAATAGAGTTCACAGATTTGGACTTATGAGAAGTCTTGTGTTGTTTACCTTTTAGGCAGGCAACACAATGATGATCACACATGAATTGTTTTTGAGGTAGTCCAATGACCAAATTTCTTTTTACTAAATTGTTCATGTTTTTGAAATTAGTGTGACATATCCTTCTATGCCATAGTTCTGATTCAGTGGTGTTTGCCTTGGATATAAAACAGTTGACCTCATTTGAAGAAATGAGTTCTCCCCCTATATCTAAGCAATACACATTGTTTCTCCTTGAAGTTCTTAAAACAACATATTTTTCATCTAAAATAAAGTCAGGAAAAAGAATGATGCACTCAATGTCTGTGAAAAGAATTTTGTTCTTTTTATCACAAACTTGAGACACAATGACTAGATTGTATTTTAGTTCAACTACATAAAATACATCATCAAAGGTAATTTTGTCATTAGTAACAGTACCTTTACCTGTAATCTTACCTCCCTTTGGGTTCTCACCAAAGGCCACATATCCTCCATTAAATAACTTGAAATCTTTAAGAATTTGCAGATTTCCAGTCATGTGCCTTGAGCATCCACTATCAATATGCCATGTTCTTCCTTCTTCTGGGATCTGAATGCTCTGCACAAGTGAGTAAAGGATCAGTTAAGTTTGGGAACCCAAGCTTTATATGTCTTGGGTTCATCCTTTGAGAAATCAGATTTAGAACAGTTAACCTTAAACATTTTTGGTACCCATACCTTTTTAGTACTGATGTTCTGTTTTACTACTGACCTTTTAGTTGTGTCTGAGTTTACTACTAATCTTGGTCTATACCCATTGTTCTTAGCTTTTGAATACTTTACTACTGATGGACCAGTAGTATTTGGGTACTTACTATATTTAGAATGACCAGTAGTGTTTTGAAATTTTTGTTTGGTAGCTGTAGTATTTTTGAAATTAGGGTTTTTACCAGTAGTGTTTTTGTACTGGTACCAGACAGCATTATAATTAGGGTTAACACCAGCAGTAAAATTGTTACAGTTTTTACTGATGTTGGAAAATTTAAAATGTTGTTTATGTTGATTTGATTTTCCATTGTTCTTGAAGTAATTGCTGTTCTTTGGGCTTCCAACTCTTCTACTTTGCACAAACCTTGATGCACTTCTTCCAAATTTTGGTGTTTCAGCAATTGGAGTTTTTGTTTTATTTACTACTGAAGGACCAGTAGTATCTTTTAACTTCTGTGTTTTTGTCTTTTCTTTGGAAGTTTTAAATTCTTTGAATTCTTTACAATTAATTGGATTGAAGTGACAATCCTTTACTAAATGATTCATTTTGTTTCCTATAACACATCTTAATTTCTTACTTTTAGCACCTTCAGGTATTCTTTGATCTAAGAGTTGATTTTTATTTCTTTCATTTCCCCTTTTTAAAATTTTTGGTATATTTTCTGCATTATATTTAGGAGAATCTTCTTCACTTTGTGTTGTTTGAAAACTTGTATCAATTGAGTTTGGAGATTCAGTTTGAGAGATTGTAAATTCAATTGAGTTTGTAGTTCTATCATCATCAGAAAAATCATTTGATTCAGATGTTTCAGTATTAGATTCAGTTTGATTTTCATTTTTTAATTCATTAATTATTCTTTCTGAACTGTTTTTAAGTGGAGGAATGAATTTATTTGGAGGTGGTACAGCATGATATCCCACCCCATGTACAACCTTTTCTGTAGTTTGATTGTTAGTTAGTTCATCAAGAATTTTAGTACTTCTTTCAAATTTTTTAATTGTCAATTTATTTTGTTCAATTTCAAGTTGACATTCTTCTAATTTACTTGTTAATTCTTTATTTTTTAATTCATAAAACTCTTTCTCATCTACAGCTTGAAGTAGTTCTTCCTTTATCCTTTGATCAATCATCTGGTACACCTTTATCTGATGTTCTTGATCAGCAATCACACCATCAAATTCATGATTTCTTCTTACTGCTTTTGCTAAATCTTCATTTAATTTAGTGTTTTCTTTTTCTAAATTTTTAACAATTTTAATACATTCAGAAGTACAAGGTTTAGGTTTTACCTCAGATTTGCTGTCAGTAAAGGCCATGAGAGCTTGATTTTGAGCATGCTTTTCTGCTTGGAAGCTCCAGTCATAGCCTTGTCCTTGTTGTGAAACAAGAGCCGTTGATTTTGATCTTTTGTCTGGGTGAGGACATTCTTTTGCAAAGTGACCAAGGTTGTTACAGTTGTAACATTTGACTTTAGTTTTGTCAAATCCAGCTTTGTCACCTTTGTGGTAGTTGAGACTTGTCCTACCAGTCCTTTTTAAGAACCTTTTGGTTCTTAGACTCAGCATAGCCATCTGCCATTTAAGATCCATCTCCTCAAGATCATCTGGATTCAATTGTTCCAAATCATCACTAATCAGTGCAGTATGCACATGACTAGTGAAAAAGGATTCTCTTGCAGCATCTTCAGAATCTGCAGCCTTTCCTGTGGAGGTTTCTTGACCTTGACCTGTACTAGATACAAATGCAGCATTATTAGAAGAAATAGAAGGGTTCTTTTGATTTACCTTAGTTTCAAATACTCTGAGATCATTGTAGAGTTCATCTAACTCCTTTTCTTCTAGTGCATCTCTCTGCCTGTATATCACTGTATACATGGCCCATTCTTCACTAAGGGACCTTAGGAACTTCATGTTGACATCTTCTTGATCCATCTTAACCCCAACCTGGTTAAGTTCACCAATTAGTTTGTTGAATCTGTCAAACACTTGAGTGAGTGTCTCATTGGGCTTTCCTTTGAAGTTTTCAAAGTCTTGCTTGAGAACAGACTTCATGTTCCTCTTGGTGCTCTTGGTACCAATGAATCTCTTCTCCAGTGCTTGCCATAGCACCTTTGCATCATCATACTCAACAAAGAGATGCTGATAGTCATTAGGAATGGCCAGTAGGAGTGTGCTTAGAGTTTTGAGCTCGATTCCTCTGTCTTTCTTCTCCTTTTCACACTTTAGTTTGTCTGCTTCAGTTGCAGAACTGCTTGCTTGAGCCGGACCAGTTTTGTTTCCTTCAAGGACAACTTCCCACATGGAATAATCAGTAATAAGCATGTATTGCTTAATACGATTCTTCCACATCCCAAAGTTATTGGGTGTGAGTATAGGGATTTTGTTAGCTTGAGTGCTTTCATTATTATCAGTCATGATTAATAATGTGTGTTTTAAAGATTAAAACTTTTTGTTGTTCTTAAAAATTTGTAGATCTAGAACCAATAAGCTCTGATACCACTTGTCAGGATCGATTAACTATGAAGAGTTAATAAACACCTTTAGATCTAATTGATAATAGAAGTTGCAGTGGATCAACACTATATCAATATATTAAGAACAATGAACTGTAAAACAATATGCGAAAATATTAAGAACACAGTTTCACAAAAAGCTTCAATGTATGTACGTTTACAATTCGTAAGGAACTATTTATAATAGTCCTTGAAGCCTAACTATTTACCCTAGTTATTCTAGGACTTGATTTACATTCGAATTATAAAGATATACATTGAATTACATTCTATAACTATCTCTACGAAGATCTCGGACTTGATATGTTCCATAAACGCGTTATCAGTAGTAAAACTAATCACCAGTAGTAAGTTTGCAACGTCAGTAGTAAGTAAGGTGATCAGTAGTAAGTCCAGATACATCGTAAGTTTCTGCCCCATCAGTACTAAACATAATATTCATCAGTAGTAAACATGTTCAGTACTAACTGCAGCATCAGTAATAAGTTGATCTGTGATTTTGTTCCAACAATTACTAACTAATCGCATTTGAAATTTGATGCATGTTTTCTAAAATTTGGCATAACTTAATTCTTTATGATAAATAAATCAGAAAGTTAAGAACTTTACCTCATATTAATTTATTGTAATTTCCATGTATATCAATATTGAAATTATTTGTGATCAATAAACGCAACAAATTAGGGGTTTAAAATTTTAAAAATACCCCTAAATTAGGGGATATTTGCTAAATATTTTTTAAAATTTCTTTTTACACTCTAACTATTACTAATAACTAAAAAAAAGATATAACCATTATTTATAATTTAAAATAAGAACTACTAAAAAGTTTAAAATCATGAAAATCGCACAATTAGATGTTGATTTTGCATAATTTTGTTTCATTATGATTTACGAAAAATATAAATAAAATACATATGTGGCATAGCACAAAACATTACTGCATCTCTATAATACAATTATAAGTCGAAGTTACTCTTCATAAGATAAAAACACATTAATAATAAATAATGGAGCTGAAGCAATAAACATAAAAGGTATTGTATCTCATTGGTTATGCATTTACACATTCTATATTACGTTTTGAAACTTACAAAAATTACAATAATAAAGCTACTACTTTTTCTTTCAGTGTTCTTTATATTGTTTTTGTTTTATGATATTATAATTTTTTTTATCATAAACACATATAAAAAAATTAAATCCAACCTAAACCAAATTGAATTTTCGCTTGAGAAAATAAACATTTTACCATCCTGTTGCAACGTACGGGCCTGACATAGCTCGTATAATACAATTAGCATACCAAAATACTGTTCATAAGTGTTTTTTATTTTTATTATATATAAATATATAATTATGATAAAGAGAAGATAGCATGGATCTTTATGTAGATCACTTGGTAAAGCCGATTGTTTTGTTCCTAAGCCACTTGAGTTCAAATCCTAAAAAGTAGATGTTTTTGGTTTTAAATAACTTATGGGGTCTTTTTTATTTAAAAAGAAATTTGATCTTTTTTTGGTCGTAGTTTTTGTCATTAAAAAATCATGTATTAACTTTTACATTTAAGGTACAATATTATTAAATTTTCACTTACAAATGCAATAAGTTTATAGGATTGTGGTGACAAAATATATACAATTGTAAGATGTATCGTATTGTAATCGAAAATTGACAAATATAAAAATAGTGACATACATGAAAAGATGGTGAAGTTAAAATTAATTTGAAAAAATATTAAGAGAAAATAAGTTTATAGGATTAAGTATTTTAATGTCTGTATGATATAAAACTATCTAAATAAATAAGATCATGCAACAAAATGCGCGATTACAGCGAAATTATCTTATTAGACATTCTCATAGTTAGATATAATCTTCCAATTTTTCTCATGAATTCTATTAAGCAAAATAAAGATATACCCAATATAAATTACTCCCTCCGTCCCACAAAAAAGTACCCATTTCTTCTTAAACTTTTGTCCCACAAAAAAAGTTCCCATTTCTCAAATTAATGGGGGTCCACTCAATAAAATAATATAATTTTCAAAGACCACACCACTAACTATCCAATAATTATCTTTCTCTCTCCAATCAAACCTTATATTTTAATCAAAAGTAATACCAATTACCCCACCACTAACTATTTTCTTAAGACTTGTGCCCATGAGAAATGTGTACTTTTTTGTAGGACGGAGGGAGTATATCATAATTTTCACTTAAAAAGATGAAAGTTCTAAAATCCCGCAACAACGTGTGTCGTTACTAACTAATCGCATTTTGTCAGGATCGATTAACTATGAAGAAGTTAATAAACACCTTAGATCTAATTGATTATAGAAGTTGCAGCGGATCAACACTATATCAATATATTAAGAACAATGAACTGTAAATAATAAACGAAAATATTAAGAACACAGTTTCACAAAAAGCTTCAATGTATATTATCGAGTTAACAATACACACGTACGTTTACAATTCGTAAGGAACTATTTATAATAGTCCTTGAAGCTAAACTATTTACCCTAGTTATTCTAGGACTTGATTTACATTCGAATTATAAAGATATACATTGATTTACATTCTATAACTATCTCTACGAAGATCTCGGACTTGATATGCTTCCAAAACGCGTATCAGTAGTAAACTGCAATCACCAGTAGTAAATCCATATCATCGTTAGTAAGTTTGGTGATCAGTATTAAGTCCAATATCAACGTCAGTAGTAACTACTATTGATCAGTAGTATCTTCAATAAGCTTGATCAGTAGTAACTAAGTTATAGTCTTCATCAGTATCAACTTCATCAGTAGTATGTTTCTGCCCCATCAGTACTAAGTATGATCAGTACTAACTGCAGCATCAGTATTAAGTTGATCTGTGATTTTGTTCCAACAATCTCCCCCTAAACTTATTGATTATCTTTCAATCAACTAAGTTTCTATTCACTTCTTCTTTTCTTTTTCCTTTTCTTCCAACAGTTTTGCTCTTCTTTTATCACCTTCTAATGTCTGTTGGTTTTGTTTATTCCTTTGTGCAATAATATATTTGCTGATCTTTTTCACAAATTCATTCATCTTATTTTGCAGCATCACAGCATCATGAGGTTTAATAAAATTCATGCACCACAGTTGATAAAGATTTTTCTCAGAATGAGGATACTCTTTCTCATAAAGGAATAAGTCACATTTCTTACTTGTATATTCAAAAAAATACATGTTGACAGTTGGCAGCACATTCCAGGCTTGAACATTCTCTGGATTTGTATACTTTTCTGAATAATTTTCTGGATAGAAAGCAGCATCAATCATTTCAGTAATGTATCCTGCAGCTGAATTCTTCCAGATTTTCTTTGTCATTCTTGGCTTACCAATAATCAACATCTTGATTATGTCACTTCTGGATAGAGACATGACTAGAGGTTTCCAAGCTCTGAATCTTTGAATGACCTTATCTTCTCTAACAATCTCAATCATATCATCTATATAGCTCCAGTTGATGATTGGATTATTTTGTAGGGGAGCAATGGGAAGATCATAAACTTGAACCATTTGTAATTTCTTCTTTGGTTGTTCTAGTTCAGATGTACCAGTCTTCCTTTTCTTTGAAGTTTGAGAGGATACACCAGATGATTCTCCAGTTATAGTTTTTCTTTCTTTCATTTCTTTGGAGTCTATCTATTCAAGTTTAGTTGTGTACTTCTCATTAATTTCTTGTTCTGCTAGATCCTTCTTCTTCTCCACACAGTACTTTTCAATTAAATTGATCAATTTCATTCTTCCAAATGCCTTTGTGTTGTGACCTCTTGATTTCAAGAATGTGATCATTTCTTTCTTCTTTTCTGCAAATTGTTCTGGCATATCAGCTTTCTGCTGCTTGCATTCATGTACTTGTGCTTCAAGAAGTTCTAGTGTTTCATTTTCAAGTTGCCTTATTTTTGTTAGTTCTCTTCTTTGTAGCTCTTTCCTGGTTTCTGCAACTTGTTTGGATTTGAACTTCTGTTGAAATTGTGGCAGTTTTGATATATCTGCTATTTCTGCCAATTTAATTTCTGTGAATGGTTGTCTCAATATTCTAGCCCTTTCTGCTAATCTTTTGTTCTCATTTGCTAGAGAGACTTCAACCTTCTTTAAATATTTTGCTCTCTTTACCTTCCACCTATCCTGTTTGGCTGATTTGGCATAGTTGATTTTGTTGACCATTTCATGACCTTGTGCTCTATTAGGTTGGTCTTCATCAGCAACTTCCTTTCCCTTTCCTATGTAGTTATCTTTCTTTTTATCTGGTTCAGATTCAATAACAAATTTGGGACCATAGTATTGTATCTGTGACATAGGAAGTATTTTAGGATGTGGAGGCAGGGAGCATACATCAACTTCTAACCAATTGATATCATCATCAATATCTTTCACCACCATTTGTGTTGTTTTTCTTTTTGGAGATGGTGGAAGTATTACTGTAGGCTCTAGTAATGGTGGCAGCTCAATAATATCATCAGTAGTAACCAAGGTAGTTTCTACTGGTATGTCTTCAGAGATTACTACTGATAGGGCATCAGTAGTGTTTTCTGCCTCTTCTTCATTTACTACTGCTATGATATCAGTAGTAGGAGTTACTACTGGTGTTTCTTTTTCAGCTTGTTCTTCCATGGGAGCAGTAGTAATAGGCTCATCTTCAGTAACCATCATTTCTGGGCCTTCATCAACTGTTGTTTCTTTTAAATTTAAGAGAGAGGATGCTGCTGCTGCAATTGATTCATCAATCATTGTTTGAATATTATCCTTCTCCCCCTTAGTGAGCTCTACTGGTGGAGCCTCACTATCATCAATCTTCTTCTTCAATTTTCAGATGATTTTAGTTTGTTGATGAAGCCTGTGCTCATAGAATCTCATTCTCTTGTTGATGGTGTTCATATGCCTTTTCATTGCAGCCATTGTTTTCCCTTGATTTGTGAGATAAGTAAGACAATCTTGTACAGTGGATTCAAGAGAATCCACTTTATCCGTCAATTGTTTGATTTTAATACTGCCCTCACTCCATCTAGCAAGATCATCGGGCTCACTAACAGGTACATTGGTTTGAAGGTTTTCCATCCTATCCATCAATTCCACAGATCTGTCCTCATCACTTCTTGGTGATTCATTGGGTCTTTTAGACATCCTCTTCTTCCTAGAAGAAGCAGAGATGCCCCCCCTTGTGGTTTCTTGGCACCGGGGTCCTTTAAGTAACTCCTCAAATGAGTCATCACTTAAAGTTGCCGAAGTCTGGGTCTTAGTGATGTTCCCACTATCCTGTGCACCCACCTTTGGGGCATCAGTAGTGAGAGCCCTCGCCTCATGTCCTCTCTCCTCCTTGGAGGACAACTCTTTGAGTCTGGGGTTTGACTCGATTTGTCCCCTGGTGTCCTTGAAAGAAGTTTTCTTTCTTTTGTAAGTTGTGGATATATTTTGGGTTACATTGGGCAGGTCTTCCACAGAGTGAAGAGTAGCACTCTGAGGATTTATTTCAAGTTCCTGGGACACATGCAGGACTTCTATATGTGTTGGTGATTGAGTGACTAGTTGGGGTGGTGTTTGGGCTGTATTTGGGGGTGATGGAGTGGGTTGAGGTTCAATTTGGGTTGTATCTATGATTGAACCCTCTCCAGTATGTGTTTGATCTTTGATCATATTAGGAAACAGAGGGGTTTCCTTGCCCGAAAATTTAAATTGTTTTCTCATATTTGAGAAAACTTTCTTGTTCAACTCAGGTATTATGAAAATGTTTTTGGGAGTTGACAAGTTTTGTAATTCACAGTTTATGATATGTTGTAGAAATCTGGGATACATTAAAAATTTTGAAGAACTAAGATTTCCCAACATACCTTCAAAAATCATGTAAGAAAAATTAAATACTTGGTCTGTGCATAAACAGACAACAGCAGAGGCTATTGTCTTATTAAACTCATTCCAAGTACTTCGTTTTGGAGAAATACAATGCTGAATTGTATGTACTAAAAATTTCCATTGTGGGGAGAGAAGACCTTTTTGAAAGGTTACTATGTTAAGTCTTCCCTCATAACCCATTTTATTTAAAATTTCAGCAATGAATTCCTTAGGAAGTGTAAACATACCTGAATCATCATGTAGTTGGAGATGGTGTCTGATTGATTGTTCAGTTACTGTTATATGCTTTCCATCTACTTTTGATTTGATCATCGATGTGGTTGTTCCTTCTGTTCTTTCAGCATTGGTCCAGAAATCAACCAAGTGCTGTTGATATGCTTTTGGTTTAACAGTTAAAGCAAACTGTATCTACGAATTTCTCAAAAATTTAACTATTGGACGAAAGTCTTTGGTTCCGTCGGGATTCTTTAGGAATGCACACATGTTATGAAATTCTGAATATTTAAGATCGGTTTGCACATCGAGAGATTGTAGAGTTGCCATTGTTGTTGATTTTGAGAGAAAGATGTAGGAATTTTGTTTTTGATAAAGGGTTTTTGATCGAAAGCTAGGGTTTATCGAGAGGATTTTGCAAATCGAAGTGAAGATAATGCTAAATTAATCGACTGCCGCCTTTTTATATCTTTCGATTTAACATGCAAAAAGACTAAAATGCCCTTCGAATCATAACATAACGGTTATTTTCATGGGGGTTAGTTTGGTAATTGTGATTCTGAAAGACCAGTAGTAACTATGATATCAGTAATAAAATATCAGTAGTATCTACTAACATCAGTAGTGACTAAGGATTTTGACATCAGTAGTAACTATAGACATCAGTAGTAACCACCAACACACACGACCAGTAGTATATGTGAATACCAGTAGTACTGACTTACCAGTAGTATTTATGTAAACCTAATACACACCAGTAGTAATTGACTACCAGTAGTATTTTGTGCACATGCCTACACACCAGTAATACAGATCTTACCAGTAGTAAAACACTTAAACAAATAAATAACTTTTTACAACAAAACTTTACACATGACTTTAAGTGAGATTTTAATTTATCAAAATCATTCCAATACTGCTAACCAAGAAGTTGAATCTTCCTACATCAAAAGCTTTTGTAAAAAGATCTGCTACTTGATCATCAGTATGGATTTTAACCACTTTGATTAATTTCTTTTCATTGCAATCTCTTATAAAATGAAATCTTATTTCAATGTGTTTGGTTTTAGAGTGTTTTACTGGATTGTTCACAATACTAATAGCACTTTGATTATCAATAAAAATAGGAGTTTTAAGGATAGAGATACCAAAGTCTAGAAGCTGGTTTTGAATCCAGAGTACTTGAGCACAACAAGCAGATGCAGCTACATACTCTGCTTCAGCAGTTGATGTTGATACATTTATTTGCTTCTTACATTGCCATGACACCAGTCTTGATCCAAAGAATTGACATCCACCAGTAGTGGACTTTCTGTCTTGACATTCACCTCCATAGTCACTATCTGTGTAGGCTATGAGTTCAAAGGGTGAATCATGTGGATACCATAGACCTAGTGATGGTTTGCCTTTCAAGTATCTGAATATTCTCTTGACAGCTTGTAAGTGTAGTTCTTTAGGTCTTGATTGATATCTTGCACACACACAAACACTATACATAATGTCAGGTCTTGATGCAGTTAAGTACATCAAAGAGCCTATCATTGATCTATATAAGTGTTCATCTACATCCTCCCCCTCAACATCAGTGTAACGACCCGAAATTTGTAAATAAATAAATTGTACAAAAATATGTTAAATAAGGATAAATCGTTTAAAACACGTAGGAATTGGTTTCGTGTCGTTTGGAGTCCGTATGAGAAAGTTATGGACGAAACCGTGTTGAAACCTAGACCGAAAAGTGCAGCCCTGCTGCACAGGCAAGTTCGCGGCGCGAGCCTGGAGCGAGCGAAACGCGAGGTTGAGCAGAGGGACCAGAGCTGGAACGCGAGCATCTCGCGTCGACTTCGCGTCGACTTCGCGGCGCGAGCCAGGCGCGAGCCTGGCGCGAAATCTGGTAAAAAGCGGCAACTAGCAGGCAGACCCGCGTCTTCTCGCGACGCGAGCTCGGCGCGAGCGGGGCGTGAGCTCTTCCGACCAGTGCATTAAATTGGGTTTTTGGCCATAAATGCATTTCCATAAAACCCTAGTTTTCTCTCTTCAAGTGTGTGAGCGTTTTTGAGTGTAAAGCATCGTTTGGAGCTCAATCTTCATCAAATCTTGGTGATTCTTGCTCCTAAGTTGAAGATCTAAGGTAAATCTTCATTCCTCTTGAGTTTTTAGCCATAGATTCAAGTGGGGAAAGCTTAAATCTCAAACCCTAGTTATGGAATCGTTCATGAATGGTTAAAGGGAAGTAATATAACTTAGATCTATGGTATTTGGTCATGAAAAACGTGGTCATGTTATGGATACACGAAAATATGGTGATTTATGAAATTAGGGTTTGGTAATTTTGGGGAAAATGGTGCTAGTAGTTAACTAGCCATAGATTATGTAGTTAGTATAGATGGTTAATGCAAACCATTGTATTGGTTTTGATATAGATTGCCGGTTGGAAGATTTGAGGCATTCAAATCTTGGAAAGTGACATTGGTGTTCAAGGAAACACAACATTGGATAAACTTGGCAAAGGTGAGTACATGTGAACTTTCAAACTGGGTACATAGCTAGTAAATGTTTTTATGATTAAATGATTTGTCGAGTCTGTAAGTAATTTAGTCATTTATGTGATTTATGATGAATTGCTTGTATGATGATGAAATGATTGATTGATTGAGAAATGATGGAGCTATAAGCTCATAACGATAAAAGATAAGTAATGATGACGATGATGATGTCCCTAGGGCCGTAGTAGATTGGAGGCATTCCGGTTATTACGGTACCTTAAGGTTAGTGGTAGATTGGAGGCATTCCGATTACCCAATACCTATGAGTCCCGGTAGATTGGAGGCATTCCGATTACCGTGGAAATGATGGTCTTGATAGATTGGAGGCATTCCGATTATCTTGACATTGGCCAATGATGAAAGTGATAAAGTGACCCAAAACAAACTTAGTAATATTATTTTAAGATTTAAAGATATTATTTGACTATTTGTTTATCGGGTCTAAAACCCATGTATCTCACGAGGCAATTTTGTCTCACGTACTATGTTCGTGTTTTTGCTATGTACTCAGGTTCGGGATCGAAGATCTAGGAGGCCCGTTAGAAGAGGCCTTGTTGAGATTAGCTCGGTGTTGATGATTAGAGTCCTTATCCTATGGTTAAGATATAATTTGTAACACCGTTTTTGTAAACTCTGATAATCTCGAACAAGAAACCTTTTCGTTTTTGTAAAACTGGCGTTTGATGTTGATACAATATTATGTATTTTGAATTAAATGGTATTTAAATGTTGTTTTGAAAATTGAGGTGTTACAACTTGGTATCAGAGCTATAGTTTAAGTGAACTAGGTTGAGTTGACCATCCTAGACTTAAACTGAGCTAGTAGGACCGTAGGTTCCATAGGATACCCGTGAATGGCTATTGAGACCTTAAGTGTAGGTTCAATAGGGTTGACCTTGGAGGATTAGGTCATGTTTGGTTTTGGGACGGTCAAGGTTACCGTTACTTTGATAAATTGACTTCTAAATGATTAATGTCTTATTATAGCAAAATGGTGAGAACTAGAAGTACAAGAGGCCCACTTGATCAAGGGCAAGATTCGAACAACATTGTCGAACCGGTGTTTGGTCCTCCACCTCGGGAAGGGGAGGAAAATTCGGGTGTTGAAAGGAATACTCACACCCCGGTCACCGTAGAACACCTCCAAACTATGTTCAATCAAATGAGGGACATAGTGAATGAGGATGTGAACCGAATCCTCAACGAACATAAGGCACGTGAAAGGCGGGAGGAATCTCCACCCCGCACGAAGAGCAAGTCGAGTAGCGTTGCTCAAACTGAAAGGTCTTCAACTGAGGAAGAAAGTGACCCCGAGCCAAGGGAAAGAAAAGGTTGTACTTATAAGAGTTTTATGGCTTTCAAGCCCGATAACTACTATGGTAGCTCCGAACCGAAAGTCACGATCCGTTGGATCCGTGAAACCGAACAAGTCCTTGAAGCTAGTAAATGCAAGGAAGGTGATATGGTGATTTATGCTTCCCGGTTGTTGAAGGATGAGGCCCTCGTGTGGTGGGATACTTTGTATGAAACATTGGGAAAGAGGGCGATGTACAAGATGACTTGGGATGAGTTTGTGAAACGGTTGAAGGCAAAGTTTTGCCCCGAGAGAAACTTAGAAAAACTTCAAGAAGAATTCGTTCATTTGAAGAAAGGTAATTTGAGTGTCGATGAGTACACTAAGAAATTCACGGGATTAATCCCGTTTGTGATCAAATTGTATCCGGATGAGAGATCCTGGATTGTTCGGTATGCCAATGGACTCCCGTGGGAGTATGAGTTGGAAGTTAAAAGGGCCGCCACACTCGATGAGGCTATCGGTGCGGCGAGAAATGTTGAAGAGGTTGGCCAAAGAAGAATCAATGAGAGGCCAAAGTTTGAAAAGTTTGAGAAGAGGAAGTTTGAGGGGAGCTCGGGTTCGGCGAAGAGAGGAAAGTTCATCCCGACCTTCTCTAAGCAAACAAGTGTGGGTGCTTGTAAAAAGTGTGGCAAAGACCACAAAGGGGAATGTTTGGTGGATTCGAAGTCGTGTTTCAAATGTGGAAGACCGGGGCATATGGCAAGGGATTGCCGGGCCAAACCGTTGGATGAAATTGAGTGCTATTCGTGCCATGAAAAAGGGCACTATAGCAATGCATGCCCGAAGAAGGGAAGTGAGACCATGGTGTCGACCGCTCAAAAGAAAGCGGAGCCGACAAAGGTCAAGGGACGGTCCTTCCAACTTACCCGAGAAGAAGCCAAGGAGGCCCACGATGTCGTTTCAGGTACCCTACTCGTAAATTCTATTCCCGCCCGGATCTTATTTGACTCGGGTGCTACTTATTCGTTTGTGTCACATGATTTTGTTGTGATGTTGAATGTGCCATTAGAACTTCTTGATGAAATTTATGATATAGAAATTGCGGATGGTAAAACCTCCATAGTTCAACATATGTGTCGGAATTGTGAATTGGAAATAGATGGGAGAAAGTTTAAGGTGAATTTATTACCCATGGAAATTGCGGGTTTTGATATAGTTATAGGTATGGATTGGTTGGGTGAGAATCAAGCAAAGATTTTATGTGGGAAGAAGATAGTCTCGATAAGGACTCCCGACAATGAAAAAGTTTATGTGTATGGTGAGAGACGACATCATTTGCCATGTCTTATGACCGCGGTTAAAGCTAGGAAATGTTTAGCCAAAGGATGTTCGTCCTTTTTAGCATATGTGTTAGATGGAAGGAAAGAGAAGAAGTCGGTGGAAAATGTAAAGGTGATTCGGGATTTTCCCGAGGTATTTCCCGACGATTTACCAGGATTGCCACCGGAGAGGCAAGTAGAATTCCGTATTGATTTAGTTCCGGGAGCGACGCCGATAGCTCGTGCTCCATACCGTTTGGCTCCCACCGAAATGCGGGAATTGATGTCCCAGTTGCAAGAGTTACTCGACAAAGGATTTATTCGTCCTAGTTCGTCTCCATGGGGTGCGCCCGTATTGTTTGTTAAGAAGAAAGACGGTTCGATGAGAATGTGCATCGACTACCGAGAGTTGAACAAGATGACCATTAAGAACCGATACCCCTTGCCTAGAATCGACGACTTGTTTGATCAACTTCAAGGTGCCAACTATTTCTCGAAGATCGATTTGAGATCGGGTTACCATCAAGTTCGAGTGAAAGAAGGAGACACCGAGAAGACGGCATTTCGTACACGTTATGGGCATTACGAGTTTTTGGTAATGCCATTTGGGTTGACTAATGCACCGGCCATTTTTATGGATCTTATGAATCGGGTTTGCAAACCATTCCTCGACAAGTTTCTTATCGTATTTATTGACGATATTCTTATTTATTCAAAAACCGAAGAAGAACACGAGAGTCATCTAAGACAAACGTTAGAAGTGCTACAACGAGAGAAATTGTATGCCAAGTTTTCTAAATGTGAATTTTGGATTCGAGAAGTCCAATTCCTTGGTCATGTCGTGTCCCGAGAAGGAATCAAAGTTGACCCGTCAAAGATTGAAGCGGTTATGAAGTGGGAACCGCCACGAACTCCAACCGAAGTGAGAAGTTTTCTCGGCCTCGCCGGATATTACCGTCGATTCATTCAAGACTTTTCTCGAGTGGCGACACCACTCACATTGTTGACCCGAAAGAGTAGTGAGTTCGTGTGGGGAGAAAAGCAAGAAGGAGCATTCGCCACATTGAAAGAAAAATTGTGTAACGCCCCGGTTCTCACGTTACCCGAAGGGATGGAAGACTTCGTCGTGTATAGTGATGCTTCACATAAAGGTTTGGGTTGTGTTTTGATGCAACGGGGGAAGGTGATTGCCTACGCCTCGAGACAACTAAAGAATGCGGAAGAAAGATACACGACTCACGATTTGGAATTGGCGGCGATAGTGTTTGCTTTAAAGTTATGGAGACACTACTTATACGGTACGAGGTGTACGTTGTACACGGATCACAAAAGTCTTCAATATGTTTTCACTCAAAAAGACCTAAATATGAGGCAAAGAAGATGGATCGAATTGATACAAGATTATGATTGTGAAATTGTCTATCATGCGGGGAAGGCAAACGTGGTAGCCGACGCCTTAAGCCGAAAAGTGTATGAAAAGCCGATTAAAGGAAAGCTAACACGTATTGAAGTAGTATCGAGTATAGTAGAACGAATCAAGAATGCCCAACGAGAAGTGATGGAAAAAGATGAGTTAAGGCAAGAACGATTAGGAAAGAACCAACATTTTGTGGAAAATAAGCAAGGGTTGAAAACCGTGGGTGGACGAATTTGGGTTCCCAAGTTCGGGGGTACCCGAAAGGAGTTACTAAACGACGTTCATAAGTCTAAGTATTCGATCCACCCGGGAAGTACAAAAACGTATCAAGATATGAAGAAGATGTATTGGTGGCCCGGGATGAAGGCAAGAGTGGCAAAGTATATTTCTAAGTGTCCCACGTGTGCACAAGTAAAAGCCGAGCATCAAGTACCTTACGGGGTAGCTCAATCGTTACAAATCCCGGCCGGAAAATGGGATGATATAACAATGGATTTTATTGTTGGGTTGCCAAAGACGAGCAGGAACCACGACGCCATTTGGGTCATTGTTGACCGGTTGACCAAAAGTGCATTATTCTTGGCAATTCGGGTAACCATGCCACTTGAAAAGTTGGCAAAGTTGTATGTGGATGAAGTAGTGAGACTTCATGGAGTCCCGTTGTCGATTGTGTCCGATAGAGACGCGAGGTTTACCTCGAGATTTTGGAGATCGTTGCAAGAGGAGTTGGGAACGAAGTTGCGGTTGAGTACGGCTTACCACCCGCAGACCGATGGTCAAAGCGAGAGAACCATTCAAACGGTTGAAGATATGCTAAGATCGTGTGTGCTAGATTTTGGAGGTAAATGGGATGAACATTTACCGTTAGTTGAGTTCTCCTACAATAATAGTTATCAATCGACCGTTAAAATGCCGCCTTATGAGGCGTTGTATGGAAGAAAATGTAGAACCCCATCGTGTTGGCTCGAAGCGGGTGAGACGAAACTCACGGGTCCCGAAATTGTGAAATTGACCAATGAAAAGATTGGGATAATCCAAACAAATATGAAAATAGCCCAAGATCGACAAAGAAGCTACTCGGGTTTGAAAAAGAGACCGTATGATTTGGATGTTGGAGACATGGTGATGTTGAAAGTATCGCCTTGGAAAGGCGTGATGCGGTTTGGTAAGAAAGGCAAATTGAGCCCAAGATATGTTGGCCCGTTTAAGATTTTGAAACGGGTCGGTTTGCAAGCTTTCAAGTTAGAACTCCCACCCGAACTTCAAGGTGTTCACGATACGTTTCATGTAAGTTATTTGAAGAAGTTCGTGGGTGAAGTTGAAAATATAATTCCGTTACAAGAGTTGCGGGTTGATGCCCCGAACCGATTGATTGAGGAACCCGAAGCCATACTAGAGTCAAAAACCAAGAAACTTCGGAATAAAGAAATTGAATTGGTGTTGGTCAAGTGGAAGCATTCACTTGGGCCGAACTTGACTTGGGAAGTCAAGGACGAGATTCGGAAAAGATACCCGAACTTTGTAAATTATGATGAGATTCCGAGGACGGAATCTCCTTAAGGGGTAGATAGTTGTAACGACCCGAAATTTGTAAATAAATAAATTGTGCAAAAATATGTTAAATAAGGATAAATCGTTTAAAACACGTAGGAATTGGTTTCGTGTCGTTTGGAGTCCGTATGAGAAAGTTATGGACGAAACCGTGTTGAAACCTAGACCGAAAAGTGCAGCCCTGCTGCACAGGCAAGTTCGCGGCGCGAGCCTGGCGCGAGCGAAACGCGAGGTTGAGCAGAGGGACCAGAGCTGGAACGCGAGCATCTCGCGTCGACTTCGCGTCGACTTCGCGGCGCGAGCCAGGCGCGAGCCTGGCGCGAAATCTGGTAAAAAGCGGCAACTAGCAGGCAGACCCGCGTCTTCTCGCGACGCGAGCTCGGCGCGAGCGGGGCGCGAGCTCTTCCGACCAGTGCATTAAATTGGGTTTTTGGCCATAAATGCATTTCCATAAAACCCTAGTTTTCTCTCTTCAAGTGTGTGAGCGTTTTTGAGTGTAAAGCATCGTTTGGAGCTCAATCTTCATCAAATCTTGGTGATTCTTGCTCCTAAGTTGAAGATCTAAGGTAAATCTTCATTCCTCTTGAGTTTTTAGCCATAGATTCAAGTGGGGAAAGCTTAAATCTCAAACCCTAGTTATGGAATCGTTCATGAATGGTTAAAGGGAAGTAATATAACTTAGATCTATGGTATTTGGTCATGAAAAACGTGGTCATGTTATGGATACACGAAAATATGGTGATTTATGAAATTAGGGTTTGGTAATTTTGGGGAAAATGGTGCTAGTAGTTAACTAGCCATAGATTATGTAGTTAGTATAGATGGTTAATGCAAACCATTGTATTGGTTTTGATATAGATTGCCGGTTGGAAGATTTGAGGCATTCAAATCTTGGAAAGTGACATTGGTGTTCAAGGAAACACAACATTGGATAAACTTGGCAAAGGTGAGTACATGTGATCTTTCAAACTGGGTACATAGCTAGTAAATGTTTTTATGATTAAATGATTTGTCGAGTCTGTAAGTAATTTAGTCATTTATGTGATTTATGATGAATTGCTTGTATGATGATGAAATGATTGATTGATTGAGAAATGATGGAGCTATAAGCTCATAACGATAAAAGATAAGTAATGATGACGATGATGATGTCCCTAGGGCCGTAGTAGATTGGAGGCATTCCGGTTATTACGGTACCTTAAGGTTAGTGGTAGATTGGAGGCATTCCGATTACCCAATACCTATGAGTCTCGGTAGATTGGAGGCATTCCGATTACCGTGGAAATGATGGTCTTGATAGATTGGAGGCATTCCGATTATCTTGACATTGGCCAATGATGAAAGTGATAAAGTGACCCAAAACAAACTTAGTAATATTATTTTAAGATTTAAAGATATTATTTGACTATTTGTTTATCGGGTCTAAAACCCATGTATCTCACGAGGCAATTTTGTCTCACGTACTATGTTCGTGTTTTTGCTATGTACTCAGGTTCGGGATCGAAGATCTAGGAGGCCCGTTAGAAGAGTCCTTGTTGAGATTAGCTCGGTGTTGATGATTAGAGTCCTTATCCTATGGTTAAGATATAATTTGTAACACCGTTTTTGTAAACTCTGATAATCTCGAACAAGAAACCTTTTCGTTTTTGTAAAACTGGCATTTGATGTTGATACAATATTATGTATTTGAATTAAATGGTATTTAAATGTTGTTTTGAAAATTGAGGTGTTACAATCAGGATGTAGGTGTTTGTGTGTTTCCATTGGTGTACTTGCACTCTTACTGTCTTTCAAATCAAATTTCTCCAAGATGTCTTTGACATATTTTGATTGATTTATCAAAATACCATCTGTTCTTTGACTGACTTGGAGTCCAAGGAAGAAGTTCATTGGACCCATAGAGCTCATCTTGAATTTAATCTGCATCAGTTCTTCAAACTCTTTGCATAATACATCATTTGTTGAACCAAAGATGATATCATCTACATAGATTTGTACCAGTAGTATATCATCTTTGACTTTCTTTGTAAACAAAGTTTTGTCAATGGCTCCTCTTTTAAAGTTGTTCTTCAATAGGTATGATGATAATGTGTCATACCATGCTCTTGGTGCCTGATGTAGGCCATACAGAGCTTTATCTAGTTTGAACACATAATCACCATGTTTTGGATCTTCAAAACCTGGAGGTTGGCATACATAGACCTCTTCTTCAATCTTCCCATATAGGAATGCACTCTTCACATCCATTTGATAGACTTTGAACTTCTTGAATGAAACATATGCTAGAAATATTCTTATAGCTTCAATTCTAGCAACAGGAGCATATACTTCATCATAGTCTATTCCTTCTTCTTGAGTGTATCCTTGGGCTACAAGTCTGGCTTTGTTCTTGATCACTATACCTCTTTCATCTTTCTTGTTTCTAAAGATCCATCTTGTTCCAATGGCTCTTTTTCCTTTGGGTAGAGGTACAAGTGTCCAAACCGCTTGTAACTTGAATTGAAGGAGTTCCTCTTGCATTGCCTCAATCCAGTTTGAGTCCTTCATTGCTTGTTGGATCTTCTTTGGTTCATCCTGAGACAAAAAGCATTCAAACATACATTCATTAGCAATTAAACTTATGTTACACATGTTTGCAGTTAAGCTTTTATTTAATTTGCTTCTTGTTTGCAGTGGTGAGTTAACATCACTTAGAACAAGGTCTAATGGATGGTTCTTCTGAGTCCTTGTGGTTGTAGCTTTATCAACTACTAGTTGATTTTCAAGATTGGACTCATTTGTCTCAGGCAGTTGTTCATCTAGTGATCCTTCATTGTCATAGATGTTTGGTTCATCATCATCTTGGTCAGAGTTACTACTGCTATTGTCTTCATTGAGATCAGTAGTATTGTTGTTGTTGTTGCTGGTATCACTAGTATCTTGAGAATCTAGGTTATTGTTGGGACCAGTAGTATTTTGAGTACTATTACTGGTACCAGTAGTATTTGAATTACTACTGTCCTCATTCTCAGAGCTACTACTGGTTCCAGAATTTGAGTTATTACTGTCCTCAGTATTAACTATTGGAGCAGTATTAACTACTATGTATCTCATCTCCTCTTGACCAGTATTAGCAGATGATGTTCCTTCCTTTTGAGTGTGACAATTTGAATTACCTGCATTGAAATCCATGTTAGAATTAAAGGATTTGGTTAGATTGTCTATGTTAAATAGCCAATCTGGACCATTTCCTTGTTCATTAGAGACATTTTCATTAAAGGATACATTGATGCTTTCTTCAATTATCCTTAGTCTTTTGTTGAATACTCTGTATGATTTGCTTTGAGTAGAGTACCCCACAAAGATTCCATCATCAGCTTTGCAGTCAAACTTACCAATTTGTTCTCTTGTAATCAGAATAGTACAAGGACAACCAAATGATTTTAAAAAACTTATAGAAGGTTTTCTTTTATTAAAAAGTTCATATGGTGTTTTAAAATGTGGCTTTACTATTAATACTCTGTTCTGAACATAACAGGCAGTATTAACAGCTTCAGCCCAAAAAGTGATTGGTAATTTTGAATCTGCTAACATTGATCTTGCTGCTTCAATGATGGTTCTATTTCTTCTTTCAGCTACACCATTTTGTTGTGGAGTTCTAGGTGAGCTGTATTGCCTGTCAATACCTTTAAGATCACAAAAGTTAATTAAGTTAGCATTTTTAAATTATGTGCCATTATCACATCTTATGGCTTTAACTTTTTGATCAGATGTGTTCTCCAGTTTAACAATTAAGTTTTTGATGAGTTCACTTGTTTCATCCTTTGTCCTGAGAAAGAACACCCATGTTATATCTGGAAAAATCATCAGTAATAACAAGACAATATTGTTTCTTTCCAATGCTCATTACATTTGTAGGTCCAAATAGGTCCATATGTAAGAGTTGTAAAGGAACAGAAATAGAGTTCACAGATTTGGACTTATGAGAAGTCTTGTGTTGTTTACCTTTTAGGCATGCAACACAATGATGATCACACATGAATTGTTTTTGAGGTAGTCCAATGACCAAATTTCTTTTTACTAAGTTGTTCATATTTTTGAAATTAGTGTGACACATCCTTCTATGCCATAGTTCTGATTCAGTGGTGTTTGCCTTGGATATAAAACAGTTGACCTCATTTGAAGAAATGAGTTCTCCCCCTATATCCAGGCAATACACATTGTTTCTCCATGGAGTTCTTAAAACAACATATTTTTCATCTAAAATAAAGTCAGGAGAAAGAATGATGCACTCAATGTCTGTGAAAAGAATTTTGTTCTTTTTATCACACACTTGAGACACACTGACAAGATTGTATTTTAGTTCAGCTACATAAAATACATCATCAAAGGTAATTTTGCCATTAGTAACAGTACCTTTACCTGTAATCTTACCTCCCTGTGGGTTCTCACCAAATGCCACATATCCTCCATCAAATAACTTGAAATCTTTAAGAATTTTCAGATTTCCAGTCATGTGCCTTGAGCATCCACTATCAATATGCCATGTTCTTCCTTCTTCTGGGATCTGAATGCTCTGCACAAGTGAGTAAAGGATTAGTTAAGTTTGGGAACCCAAGCTTTATATGTCTTGGGTTCATCCTTTGAGAAATAAGCCTTTGGGGATTTAACTTTAAACATTTTTTGTGCCCATACTTGTTTATTACTGGTGTTTAGTTTTACTACTGCCCTTTTAAAAGTGTTAATGATGTTTGAGTTTTCTACTGATCTTGGTTTATACCCATGATGTTTAGCTTTTGAATACTTTACTACTGAGGGACCAGTAGTATTTGGGTACTTACCATGTTTAAAAGAACCAGTAGTGTTTTTAGGGTTGACACCAGTAGTATTTTTGAAAGTTGGTTTGGGAGCAGTAGTATTCTTGTAATTAGGGTTTTTACCAGTAGTGTTTTTGTACTGGTACCATACAGCATTATAATTAGGGTTAACACCAGTAGTAAAATTGTTAAAGTTTTTACTTGTGTTGGAAAATTTAAAATATTGTTTATTTTGATTGGATTTTCCATTGTTCTTGAAGTAATTGCTGTTCTTTGGGCCTCCAACTCTTCTGTTATGCACAAATCTTGGTGCACTTCTTCCAAATCTTGGTGTTTCAGTAGTTGGAGTTTTTGTTTTATTTACTACTGAAGGACCAGTAGTATCTTTTAATTTCTGTGTTTTTGCTTTTTCTTTAAAAATTTTAAATTCCCTTAACTCATTGCAGTTTATTGGATTGAAGTGACGGTCCTTTGCTAAATGATTGACTTTGTTGCAAATAACACATTTTAATTTATTATCTTGAGCCTTTATGATTTTTCTTTGTTCTAAGAGTTGATTCCTATTTCTTTGATTTCCCCTTTTTAGAATTTTGGGTATATGTTCTGCATCATATTTAGGAGATTCATTTGGACTTTGTGCTGTGTGAAAACTTGTATCAATTGATTTTGGTGATTCAGTTTGAGAAATTGTAAATTCAATTGATTGATCATCATCAGAAGAATCATTTGATTTAGATGTTTCATTATGTGATTGAGTTTGATTTTCCGTTTTTAATTCATTAATGATTCTTTCTGAACTGTTTTTAAGTGGAGGAATGATTTTATATGGAGGTGGTACAGCATGATATCCCACCCCATGAACGACTTTTTCCGTAGTTTGATTGTTAGTTAGTTCATCAAGAATTTTAGTACTTCTTTCAAACTTTTTAATTGTTAATTTATTTTGTTCAATTTCAAGTTGACATTCTTCTAATTTACTTGTTAATTCTTTATTTTTTAATTCATAGAATTCTTTCTCATCTACTGCTTGAAGTAATTCTTTCTTTATCCGTTGATCTATCATCTGGTACACCTTTATCTGATGTTCTTGACCAGTAATCACACCATCAAATTCATGATTTCTTCTTACTGCTTTTGCTAAATCTTCATTTAATTTAGTGTTTTCTTTTTCTAAGTTTTTAACAATTTTAATACATTCAGAAGTACAAGGTTTAGGTTTTACCTCAGTTTTGTTGTCAGTAAAGGCCATGAGAGCTTGATTTTGAGCATGCTCTTCTGCTTGGAAGCTCCAGTCATAGCCTTGTCCTTGTTGTGAAACAAGAGCAGTTGATTTTGATCTTTTGTCTGGCTGAGGACATTCTTTTGCAAAGTGACCAAGGTTGTTACAGTTGTACATTTGACTTTAGTTTTGTCAAATCCAGCTTTGTCACCTTTGTTGAAGTTAAGACTTGTCCTCCCAGTCCTCTTTAGGAACCTTTTGGTTCTTAGGCTCAGCATAGCCATCTGCCATTTAAGATCCATCTCTTCAAGATCATCTGGATTTAATTGTTCCAAATCTTCACTAATCAGTGCAGTATGTACATGACTGGTGAAAAAGGATTCTCTTGCAGCATCCTCAGAATCTGCAGCCTTTCCTGTGGAGATTTCTTGACCTAGACCTGTACTAGAGACAAATGCAGCATTATTAGAAGAAATAGAAGGGTTCTTTTGGTTTACCTCAGTTTCAAATACTCTGAGATCATTGTAGAGTTCATCCAACTCTTTTTCTTCTAGAGCATCTCTTTGTCTATATACCACTGTATACATGGCCCATTCTTCACTAAGAGATCTTAGGAACTTCATGTTGACATCTTCTTGATCCATCTTAACCCCAACCTGGTTAAGTTCACCAATTAGCTTGTTGAATCTGTCAAACACTTGAGTGAGTGTTTCATTGGGCTTTCCTTTGAAGTTTTCAAAATCTTGTTTGAGAACAGATTTCATGTTCCTCTTGGTGCTCTTGGTCCCAACGAATCTCTTCTCCAGTGCTTCTCATAGCACCTTTGCATCATCATACTCAACGAAGAGATGTTGATAGTCGTTAGGAATGGCCAGTAGGAGAGTGCTTAGAGTTTTAAGTTCGATTCCCTTGTCTTTCTTCTCCTTCTCACATTTAAGTTTGTCTGCCTCAGTTGCAGAGCTGCTTGCTTGACCAGGACCAGTTTTGTTTCCTTCAAGGACAACTTCCTACATAGAATAATCTGTAATAAGCATGTATTGCTTAATACGATTCTTCCACATCCCAAAGTTGTTGGGAGTGAGTATAGGGAATTTGTTGGCCTGAGTGCTTTCATTATTATCATTCATGATTAATAATGTGTGTGTTTTAAAGATTAAAACTTTTGTTGCTCTTAACAAATAGTAGATCTAGAACCAAAATGCTCTGATACCACTTGTCAGGATCGATTAACTATGAAGAAGTTAATAAACACCTTAGATCTAATTGATTATAGAAGTTGCAGCGGATCAACACTATATCAATATATTAAGAACAATGAACTGTAAATAATAAACGAATATATTAAGAACACAGTTTCACAAAAAGCTTCAATGTATATTATCGAGTTAACAATACACACGTACGTTTACAATTCGTAAGGAACTATTTATAATAGTCCTTGAAGCTAAACTATTTACCCTAGTTATTCTAGGACTTGATTTACATTCGAATTATAAAGATATACATTGATTTACATTCTATAACTATCTCTACGAAGATCTCGGACTTGATATGCTTCCAAAACGCGTATCAGTAGTAAACTGCAATCACCAGTAGTAAATCCATATCATCAGTAGTAAGTTTGGTGATCAGTATTAAGTCTAATATCAACGTCAGTAGTAACTACTATTGATCAGTAGTATCTTCAATAAGCTTGATCAGTAGTAACTAAGTTATAGTCTTCATCAGTATCAACTTCATCAGTAGTATGTTTCTGCCCCATCAGTACTAAGTATGATCAGTACTAACTGCAGCATCAGTATTAAGTTGATCTGTGATTTTATTCCAACACATTTCATTACTATGCACCGACCAATTAATTTGCAACTTAAAAAATGAAATGGAACATTTATTATATTTCAAGAATTACAACAAATTAAATATGAAATAGTTCAAGCAACCAGAAAATTAATAACATGAATATGAATAACAAATCGCTCAAAAGTCAAATCCATCAATAATTCACCTCACAAAAACGCCATGCAAAACAGCACAACACCTCCGACCAAACCCACTCCCATATCCACTTTCCTTCCACCTCCATTCTTCGACGGCGGTGAGTCACCATCCGCCGCCTGGGAAGTCGGCCCCTTAGCAGGCTTCCCCACCGGCGGTTTAGAAGAAGAACCCTCCGGAGCCGGAGCTTCACTGAACTCCGCCGGCAACAAGACCTTGTCAACCTGGTAAACCGCAAGCGGGAACGACTGTCTCAATGCGTTGTTAATCTGGGTGTCAACAACTCCGCTGGAGACATTCACTTGGTTCCCCCTACCGGTAAAGTTCAACCCCAAACTTCCATGGTTGCCGCCGGCCTGAGTTTGAACCGGGTTGCTGACGGTGATGAGGTCTTCTAAGGTGTAGTATTTGGGGAGAACATGGTACAACACGAGCTTCACTTGCTTCTCCTCCGAGAGGCTGTTGAGGGTGCCGGACGGGAGGTTGAGGAAGGCGTTGTCGGTGGGTGCGAGAAGGGTCATGCCTTGGTTTGAGTTGTTGAGTTGGTTTGCGAACTGCTCCAGGACTCGGGTTTGGTTCATGAGGCGGAGCAGTTGGGTGTATTGACCGCCTTTGACCAGGATGTCGGTGATGTTGATCGGACCGGTGGGTTGGGAAAGAGTTAACGGCAGGAGGAAGAGGAGGTGAGTGATCAGCACGAAAGGGGAAGCCATGGTGGATGTGGATTTGGAGATTGGTGGTGGAGATTTATGGGAGGAAATGTTAGTAGGAATGAGTTGTCTGGAACAGAAGTTGGAGGAATATGTAGCCTGGCAGAGATAATGGCCTATTGGCATTAAGATAATGATGTTATATTTCTATTTTTTATTTCAACTTGCAACAATATAGTGGCTTTGACTATTTAGGTTTTTTTCTTATTAACGAGTAGACTAATTTTAGTGTCACCATCTATTTTACTCACTCTGAATTCGGTGCATCTTAATATGGCGGGTGTACATCTTAATGCAGGTAATCCGAATTCGGTGCATATTATTAAGTACATGGAATGTTTTAGTACTTAATTAGAGATATCAACATCTTAATGTGGAGGATGTATATAGATTATATTCCTACTAGACTTTATCTTTTATATAGAAGAATACAAGTACAAGAAGTGGTTTGTGATATTTGTGAATAGGAGGGAGATTGAAGAGAGATATTTTTTTGGAGGTGTGATGTTGTAGGGTTGAGCATTTGGGCTGAAAACCCAAATCGAACTGAAATTCCACCGAAACCAAACGAAAACATGCAAGCGGTTCGGTTTCGGTATTGATAATTCGCCGTTTTCAGTTTCGGTTCGGTTTTCCAAAAGGGAAGAACATTTGGTCTAAAATAAACCGGACGGAAACGGAACCGGAACCAAAAACATGTAATCGGATCGGTTTCGAACATTTATCATTTTCGTTTTCGGTTTCGGTTCGGTTAGATTTCTAGACCGCGCTCACCCCTATGATGTTGCGGTAGATGCTTGGAATTCCATTTTTTGGTAGTTGATTTTATCTCGGCCTAACGTGGAGGACTTCGAGGATGTTTTGAATGAATGTCTTTGAGTAATTCAAGTGCCAAGAAAGCTTCGCTTAATTAATTGTCTACTAGACAAAAAATACATTGTTTTAAGAAAATATAATTAGTGCACTATCTACTTATAAAATCTCATATTTACTCACTTTTAATTTATATGATTGATTGTAAATTTGAAATTGACACATATCGTGTGACAAACTAAAATAGTATGGTGGATAATAAAAATAGGACGGATAGAATATACAGTTAAATAAAATGGAAATTGCTAATTTTAGTATTTTGTACGTGTGATGCGTGACCCATTCAAATAATGACTTTATGTTAGTATGTAACGTCTCGTTTTTGTTATTTTTAATATTTAAATGGTAATTTGGTCACCTAATGACAGTGATATCATGGAACCTGTATGCCGACATGGTGATATTGTTTAACAATTGGAGTAGTTATCTCGCGCGTGACAGTGGAATTTAAAATTATACATCTTTAGATATTGAGATCAACTTCTTCTTTTGGGCAGACTGATTCTCTTGTTTTTTTCTAAATTTATCGAAAAATCATGTGAACTAACATGTTTAGATAAACTCTTTAACTTGTAATATTGTTCATTTTCAAGTTAAAAATATGCATAACGTATTAATAATAGGATCATGTGATTTGGGTTGTTCAGGTCCAGTAGGCACCAAACTTTTATTCGGATAATTGTGATATAACTGTTTTCTGATTGATTATTATTATTTTCAATTTTGATTTCGCAGATGCTCTTTAAATTCATTCACTATGCTATGGAACCAATAACAAAAATTAACATGTAGAAGAACACTCGTCAACGAATTCAATTCATGGTTATCACAAAACCTTAAAGGAAACGGGAATGTTAGAAACGAAAAATTGTTTAGGTTTTTTAATCCTTTTGGCTTGTACTCCCTTCGTCCCTAAATAAAGTTCTCATTTATCTTGTGCACAACTTTTTAAGAGATAGTTAGTGGTGGGGTATTTGGTATTACTTTTGATTAAAATATAAGGTTTGATTGGAGAGAGAAAGTGTTTTAGGAGATAGTTAGTGGTGAAAGTATTGGCAATAATATTATTATATTAAGTGGACCCCTTAAATTTGAGAAATGAGAACTTTATTTAGGGATAAAACTTGAAGGAGAAATAAAAACTTAATTTAGGGACGGAGTGAGTAATTACTTAATTTGAGGTGAAGATGGAGGATTTGTATGGTTTGTGCTTCAACGTTGAGTGCTTTACCTACAAATGTAATGGATGGTTTTGGTTCGGTTACATCTACTTGAAAGCATACTACTATTTTACTACTATATAAAGCATTTAGGCCTACCTCATTAGGTAAGTTTAAGGAGCTCCTTAAACTTGATTTTAAAGACCTTTCCACTTTTGTTAGTTAGTTCTCTACCTTAAAAAAAATAAATCGCGGCTAATAAGATTCGAACCCAAGACCTCTCCTAACTTATCACTATGTGTTAACCACTTGCTATACATTACACTTTGCTAACACCACCCACACTTAATAACAAAAGTCTGTTACTCGAAAACCATTTTACCCAATAACATTAAATATACGACGCTGTAAATCATCAACTCTTACCAAAATCCACATTTCCGTTTAATTATTTATTTCTAGCAACAATTATTACAGTGTAAACGAACAGCACTTGCTCGCCACGAAATATGGTTTCTGGGTACCCGCCGCCGCATTGCACGGGTACCCTGCTAGTATATATAAATGAATGGACATAAATATATGTGTAACAAAATTCCCTTAAACTTTAAAAAGTTGAAAAATTACCACCACCACACACCACCCACATTACTACCAGTCTGGTGATCACCCTAGCCGTCGGCGATAATCATCGATTTTCCTTGGAATCCGTCCGGTGATCAGGGGGAAGGGGTGGGGCTGTTTTCTTCGTCTGCGTTTGGTGATGGGTTACAAACAACGTCTGGATTCTGAAGGCTGGATGTCGAGGGCAGGAAAAAAGAATGATAATTCGAGCGGAATGGTCACAAACATCCAGAATCCGTTTCAGAAATCGATGGAGAAGATTGAGTCGTCGTTCTACATAACGAATTTTCCTAATTCGCTAACAACAACGGAACTGTGGAAGTGGTGCATGTTGCATGGGAAGGTAGCAGATGCGTATATTGCCAAAAGGGTATCGAAATTGGGGAAAAGGTTTGGCTTTATTCGGTTTTTGGGCATTGATGATGAAGTAGGTTTTGCCCGACATCTCTCGCTACAGTGGATGGGGTCGTACCATATTTATGTATCGGTGGCTAGGTTTAACAGACCTAATCATGTTAAATCTAACCCTAATGATGGTCCTTCTAAGTCGACTCATAAGGCACCTATTGCCAAGTAGGTTTCGAATGGAAGACATGAGAATGTGAAGACAAGTTCTTCCTTTGCTTCGGTTGTTGCGGGGAAGAACAATTCGGTCAAAAGTAATGAAGAAGGGAGTAAAACCATGGGAGATGTTAATGTGGTGCAGGTGAAAGAAGTGAAGAAATTGTGGTGGAGGATAAAGACCTTTAAAATTGATGACTTTCAACCATTGTCCTTGCTAAGGTAAGAGAGGTGGGGCTTATGAAAAATCTATATGCCCATATGGACAGTGAAGGTTTCCTGGATGTTGAGATACACCATATTGGAGGATTATGGGTATGGATTGGTTTTAAATCTCAAAAATCGTGTATGAGATTTAAAAATATGGATTTGGCACACATGTTTGCAGAGGTTTGTCAAGTTCTTAGTAATTTTGTGATCGATGAAAGAAGGGTATGGATTGAAGTGGATGGTTTACCTCTGTGTGCCTGGAATTCTGAGATATATAAAAAGATTGGTAGCTTGTGGGGGAAGTTTATGCTTTTTGATAATGAGTCGAGTGATGACCCAAGCTGTGGAAGGGATTGCATTAATACAAAACAAATGCAACTTATTAATGAGTGTATTCATGTAGAGGTGGCAGAAATTACGTATGTAGTTAGAGTAAAAGAAAAAGATATATGGAAGATAAATATATCAAAAAACAATAAGGAGGAAGGTGAGGACTCGGATCAATCCTTTGAAGAAGAGGATGAATTGGGCAGTGATGATGATTTGGGTTCAGAAGAGGAAAATTATGAGAATAATATTGTTGATTTAGAGAAAGAGGAGAAGAAAGATGAAACAGTGGAGCTGACCGGTGATAAGGGGATGGCAAGTCCGCTGGAGGGCCCTGCGACTCAGACCATTGTGGAACCGGAAGTAGAATTAAAATGTAATGAAGAGGGCGGTGGTGATACACAAAACAGTGACAATTCTGTTAGTTGTCCCCCTGGGTTCGAGTTGATCAAAAAGCGAGCAAGAGAAGGCAAGACGTAGTTGATAGCCGTGGTCATACTTATTATTGTGGTATTATTTTTAGAAGTGAGAAGGAAATCCCACAATATGAAGATGTTGAAGACAGGATTGGTGAAGAGGTAAAGTTTAAATGTTGAACGTCCTTTCTATAAATGCCTGGGGGTTGGGATCGGTGGATAAGCGTAAATGGATAAAAAAATATTTGTTATCAGAATTGTGTTTCGTTTTTGGGTGTATAGGAGACGTTGATGACAAAACCAAATTTATTTCGGTTTAAGTCTATTTGGGGAAATTCTCAGTTTCTGTTTGCGTGTAGTTCGGCTCGAGGTCATTCGCGTGGTATTGTGTCTATTTGGGACACGACAGTGTTTAAGAAAGACTCGATTATTTGTTGTACAAATTATGTGATTGTTTAAGGCTTTTGGGTTGGTATTGAAGAAAAAATATTTTTTATTAACATCTATGCGCCTCAAGATGTTAGTGCCTGGGGTGTTATTTGGGATGAGATCCAGGATTATATGGAAGGTCGGGATTCTAAGTTTGTGATCTTTGGTGACTTTAATGAAGTGAGATTTGAATCGGAAAGGTTAGGCTCGGTTTTTAATTCGGTGGGAGCTACAATATTCAATAATTTTATTGATGTTTGTGGTTTAATTGATTTGGATATTGGTGGTAGGAAGTTCACATGGATGAACAAATTGGGTACCAAAATGAGTAATGTAACGACCCGAAATTTGTAAATAAATAAATTGCACAAAAATATGATAATTAAGGATAAATCGTTTAAAGAACGTAGGAATTGGTTTCGTGTCGTTTGGAGACCGCATGAAGAAGTTATGGGCGAAACCGGGTCGAGAAAAAGTTGAAAAAGTGCAGCCTGGCTGCATGAGAAGTTAGCGACGCGAACTAGTTCGCGTCGTGAAGTCGGGCCAGAGATTTTTATTTTATGCGTGAAGTAGTTCGCGAGGAGATAGCGATCGCTAAGTTTGCGTTCGACATGCAGAGTTAGCGACGCGAACTAGTTCGCGTCGCGAAGTCCTGTCGTCTGCAATAAATTCGGGTTTTGGCTCAATTAATGAAATAGTAAACCCTAGTTTTTCCCTTTGGCGATTTTGGAGCTCAAGTGCAGATTTTGGTTGATTTCTTCTCAAATCCTTGGTAGATTTCATTCCTAAGTGAAGATTAAAGGTATATCTTCACTCCTTGATCTTTGTAGCTCTAGATCTATGTATTTTGATGGTTGGGTTTGAAACCCTAGTTATTGGGGGTTATGGTTTATGGTGAATAAATGATGTATAGACTTAATAGATGGTATATTAACAAAGGAAACAAGTGTATGATTTCGATTGGTAAGAATCTTAAGGGTTGGTTAAACCTAGGGTTTGGTAAATCACCATGATTAGGGGGAAAGTGTTAGTTGATGGTATCTAGTGATAAATGGATACATTATTAGTAGTATGTGATGTTGAACATTGTATGATTGTTGTATTAGGCTTTTGGTGAAGTCTTGGAAGTTTGACCGAATTGTGGAAGCAAGAGTTTTGGTGTCAAGAACACGGTTGGAGCATTAATTGCTAAGGTGAGTACGTGTGGAAATTTACTGAGTACATAGCCTATGAAATACATTTTATTACTTGTGTTATGGTCTATTTGCTTAATTGTGTAGACTAGTAGTTGGTAGTTAGTTATACCGATAATAGTATTGAACTAACTTGTTTGTTGATAGACGTGATAGCCGAGAGCTAGATTGACATAACCATTGAGTTATGATATGTTGAGATGATGTGATGATGCGGGGGACCCCCGGTCATGAGGTGTGGTGTGAGGGGCAGTTGGGTGGATTCCCATCGACTCCACCACGATAGTAGTCTTGCTAACTGGAGGTAGTCCGGTGAGTAAGGCAGGTATTGGTAGATTGGGCGAATCCCTCTTGCCGGTATCTTGAGGCTTATTAATGGCGATGGATTTCGGTTAATAAGTCAAGGTGGTTCTAGTTAGTTCGGGGCAACCCGATGACTAGATATGATTGCTAGGAAAGCAAGGTTTTAGAGTCACAATAGGGTGACTAGTTAGATGGATGATTTACTTACATGTTTATCTATATGCCATACGATTATTATTATTATTGGGTCTAAACCCATGTAGCTCACGAGACGTTTTGTCTCACGTACTCCTTGTTTGTTTTGCTATGTACTCAGGTTCGGGATCGAAGGTTTAGGTACGCATGGGTAGAGATGTGGGGCCTAGAATAGAAGAACATTAGATTGGATTTATGCTTAGCTTTGGTTTTGATATATTTTGTAACACCGAAACTTTATACTCTGATTTCATACCAAAGGTTTTTGTAAATCCATATTTTGGAATAGTTCTTCTATTTATTAAAAATGATTTATTTTGGGAAAATGTTTTGTATTAAAAATTCAAGGTGTTACAAGTAAATTGGATCGTTTTTTGCTCTCTGAAAATCTGGTAAATAATGATCCGGACTTGAAAGTTGTTGCTTTAGAAAGGAAGTATTTTGATCATGGTCCGATCTTTCTTTCTTCCAAAAAAAGGGATTATGGACCTACTCCGTTTCGGGTTTATAATTCCTGGTTATTGATGGACGAATTTCAGGAGGTGGTGGTGTCGAGCTTTGCTGATTCTAATCCTAGAAGCAACTCGGCGTTGGTAAAAATGAAAGAAAAGTTAAAAAGTGTGAAAACTAAAAGTAAAGTATGGGCCAAACAGATGTTTGAAAATCGTAAACGTCTAAGTCAAGAAAGTCAATCAAAGTTGTCGTTTATTGAAGAGCATATAGAGAATGGGGTGGCTACAGATGAGAATGGGGTGGCTACAGAAGAGCGTATGGAGAAAGAAATGGAACGCCTTGAAGACATGGATACGACTCAAAAGTTAAAGGTTAAATGGGATGGTGAAGGGGATGAAAATTCCAGTTTTTTCATGGCCTTTTAAAATATAGAATACGAGGTAATATGGTGCAAGGTGTGATGGTAAACACGGAATGGCACACAGATCCGATTATGGTTAAATCGGTTTTTTTACAGTACTTTCGTTCTAAATTTGAGCCGCTGGTCACTTCGAATCCGTTTCTCGATGATTCTGGGTTCAAAAAACTTGACCCCTTGCACATTTTGTCCCTGGAGCAGCTGTGCACTATGGAAGAATTAAAGACGGCGGTTTGGAGTTGTGGTAATGACAAAACCCCGGGCCCTGACGGTTTTAATTTCAGGTTTGTTAAAAAATATTGGGATATGTTAAAAGATGATTTATGGTGCTCGATTGATAAATTTTTAAACACGGGTCATATTCCAAAAGGGTGTAATGCTTCCTTTATAACTTTAATTCCTAAAGTTAGTAACCCTTCGTTGGTAAAGGATTACCGACCTATATCTATTATAGGGGTGCAATATAAGATTATTGCAAAGATTTTGGCTCTGCGGTTGGCAAAAGTGGTTGATTTTGTGGTGAGTAACGAGCAATCCGGTTTTATTAAAGGAAGACAAATTTTGGATGGACCGTTAATGGTTAATGAGATTATAGAGTGGTATAAGAAGAAAAGGAAGAAGTTGTTACCTTTTAAGGTTGACTTTGAGAAGGCATATGATTCGTTAAGTTGGAAGTATTTAGACTTTATTATGTCTAAAATGGGTTTTGGGTCTAAGTGGAGAAAGTGGATTCACTCGTGTCTCTCGTCCGCCACTATCTCGGTTTTGTTAAACGGGAGCCCAACGGATGAATTTTCTATGTTCTGTGGTCTTCGGCAAGGAGACCCGTTATCTCCTTTTTTGTTTATTCTTGCTATGGAGGGGCTTCATATAAGTATTGAGAAAGCGGTTGAAGACTCGCGTATTAGAGGGGTTTCTATAGGGGGGGTCAAATCTTAATATTTCTCATTTTTTCTATGACGATGATGTAATTGTGGTGACGGATTGGAGTGAAGATGATATGGATGGTATTATTCACATTTTTAATTATTTTGCTTCCGGCTTAATAATTAATGTTCAAAAATCTAATCTTTATGGTGTGGGGATGAGTAATGATGATATTGAAGCTATGGCGATGCGGACGGGATGTGCTGCCGGGTCGTTACCTTGTCGATATTTAGGTTTAAGTACGGCTGGTAATATGTTGAGGAAAAATAGCTGGGATAGTATTGTGGATGCTTTTCGTAAGAGATTGTCCTCGTGGAAAGTCAAGATGCTTTCCATAGGGAGTAGATTAACGCTTGTAAAGTCGGTTCTTGGAAGTGTTGGTATTTATTGGATGTCCTTATTTAGAGTGCCTGAAGTTATTATCTCTAAATTGGAAAGGACGTGTGCCCGGTTTTATGGGGAGGTGATGATCAAGAGAAGAAGTTAAGTTGGGTGGCTTGGAATAAAGTTATTGCTCCTAGAGATAAAAGTGAGCTTCGAATTGCGAGTCTTAAAGCCTTGAACTTGGCTCTTCTGCTTAAGTGGAAGTGGAGATTTTTTAGTAAACCAACGGCGTAATGGTGTCGAGTTATTAAAGCCATTTATGGTGAAGATGGAGGTTTTTCATCTAATAATTCGAGTAATATATTTAAAGGTATGTGGTCAAGGATTATAGGGGCCATAAGGTATTTGCACGAAAATGATAATATTGATAAGAATGCTATTAGGTTTGATCTCGTGAGTGGCAATAAAATCAAATTTTGGACAGATATTTGGTTAGGTTCGGTGCCACTTTGGGTTCAATTTAATCGCATATATCGTATTGATTTGGAGAATGATAAATTGATTATGCATAAACGGGTTAATGGTGTGTGGGTGTGGCGGTGGAGAAGAGATTTGAGAGGTGGGGTGGAATTGAATCAATTTGAAAATTTAAATATGTTGCTTGGTAATGTTCAATTTGGTGAAGGGAGTGACAAAGTGGTTTGGGAGATAGAGCCTCAATTGGGTTTCTCAGTAGCAGGGGCACAGCAAGTAATTGACAACAAAATGTATCCGGGTGTTGTTTATAATTCATTATGGTGCAAGAGTATTCCTATAAAAGTGAATATTTTTATTTGGCGCCATTCTTTGGATAGACTTCCGTCTAGGCTTATTATTTCTAGAAGAGGCTTGGAGATAGAGTCTATTTCGTGTCCAATATGTCTTGGTAGTGTGGAGTCTACGGACGATTTGTTTTTTTTTTTTTTTTGTGCAGGTTTGCGGTTCAGCTTTGGAAGATGGTGACCAGGTGGTGCGATTTGGGGACTGTTGGTGTAGGCGAAAATTTCCAACAATGGAGTTAATTTTGTGCTAATGTCTCAAATGTTCGTAATAACAACGTGAAGTTTCAAGTGATTGGAAGCACTACATGTTGGATGATTTGGAGATATCGGAATTCGATCTTGTTTGATAGTGGTAGGGTTAAGTCAGAATTGTTTGATAGTATTCGTGTTTTTTCTTTTTCGTGGTTATCTCATCGAAATCATAAAATTAAGATTTCATGGGATGAGTGGCTAAAAAACCCGTTGTATTAATTTTGTCTAGCATTTTGCTAGACTCGGGTGTTTATTGTTAGTGTGGAGGTCCTCGGGGGTGATGGCAATGCCGAAGCTCAACCCATTGCCTTCTTTTTGCTATTCAAAAAAAAAGTGTAACAAAAATTAGGAATCCAAGGCTTGTCATTGTATACACTATGTAGCACTAGTTGAGCGGAATTAAGGTTATAAGTTATATGAATTACAAAGATTGAAAATGAACAGCCAATGCATCCGTTTAATATTCATAAAATTTAGGGACTCATTTTCAAAAAAACTAGCACATGTATCTATGTGTGTGAACCCCTTTGAATCAGTGTAAGTACAATAAAATATTTAGAATGAGCAGACTAAAAGGTCTAAGAGAAAAAATTCGGAGACATAACTCGGGGTTATTAATTTAGTAGAAGAATTTTACTTATCTATATATATATATATATATATATATATATATATATATATATATATATATATATATATATATATATATATATATATATATGAATTGAGTTCTAATTTTGAAGTTGAAATTAATACCATACAATTAATATTAATAATATTATAATAATAAAAACAAACTTATTAAATTGTAAGCCAAGAGTTTTGAAATAAATATACTTCCTCCGTATCAAAATAAGTGACACAAATTGACTTACACGTTTTTTAAGGTAAAAGATTAAAGTTGAGGTTAAAATAGATTAAAATATATAGTTAGTGGAGAATGAGTCTCACTTTTTTTGAATAAAGTGATATTAATGAGTTTTAAAGGTAAAAGTAAGGGTATAAGGGTATTTTCACTTTATTAAAGTGGATAGTTAGTGGGTATCGGTCCCACTATTTTTACCAAATAAGGAAAGTTTTCAAAGTGTGTCACTTATTTTGATACACCCCAAAATGAAAAGTGTGTCACTTATTTTGATACGGAGGAAGTATATAATTATGATAATAAAATGTTCAATAAATAAGAGACTTTTCAAGTTTTATTAGTCTTACACATTAACATCTATTAATACTCATTCTCATATTGCAAAAATTTTAACACTTTAAAGGTGCATCGAAAAGAAATACTTAACAAATGGAGTTAACAACAAAGATCTATAGAGCTTTTATATATCGTCGCTATTAATGGGTAATCCAACATAATCTTTATGATTTTCTTTTAGATAGGGTATGTTAGTTGTTTTTTTAAAATTACACAACATCTTTTGTATATATGTATAAGATTGTTATTCATTGTTTATTTAGATTTTGTATAAAAATTATATTATATAGTATATGCGATTGTGTATGATATTATCACAATTATGTTAATGGTCACAAATTGTTATTCATTTGATTTGTTATTTTACTTTTAATCCAATTAATAGGTTTTGATCGCTATTTTCACATCTTGCGATTCTCTAATTAGTAGGAAAATATTAATTAAATATAATGGTGGTTGTTGAATTGATGCTTATTTTCGTTTGTATATGTATAATATGTTTTTCTAACATGTGCCCCCTAAGCACATGTTTAGGTATATTAATTAAGTCAAAATTTCCATTATAACCTACAAATGCATTTAATACATCTTCTAAATATGTAAAGTATGAAGTTCATTAATGTATATTAAGAATTTATTAGGAAAGTTAATACATCTAAACATGTGCCTAGGGGGCACATGTTAGAAAAACCTATAATAATATTAAATAAATCATGTTAATAAAAAAATGAGTTTCATGTTGATGTTGCATTTATTATAATATTAAATAAATCATGTTAATAAAGATTGAGAAGCACAATAGTTGTAAAATCAAGAGTTTTAACATAAACTTGAGATTATATAATTAGTAGGAAAATATCTTTATATATAATAAAAGAAAGCATTTTTGAATTCTCGCCACGTCACTCTTTCCACGTCATAATGACGTCATAATTCACGTGCCACGTAGGATGCCACCTAGATATCATTCTATTCCCGTATTTATGTGGACATTTAAACTGGTTATATAATAATAAAAAATATTGACTTTTCATATTGATTTTTCATACGATATTTGTTACATTCTATTTGAATAATCATAAATTTTGAAGCATTTGCTTGATGTTTACAAATCTTCCGAAATTAAATACTTATATACATATGGACTTTCCATTCGAATAAAGGTTATCAAGGAAAGCATTAATGAGCCATTTTTTAGGAAATTTGATTACCTTACTTGTCAATTTTTTAAAAGTAAGCTTTTAAACTTTAAAAAGTAGCTTGAAATCTTCGTTCTCAAATATGGCTAATGCTTATAGCCTTCTTCCCTATGATTTTCATCCTTATTAATTCAACCATGAAAAGTGTGACCAAAAAGCTACATAATTCACGTTTTCAAATGCCCAAAATGGTGAACATTTCTGTTTTGATGCATCGAAATTTAGCTCTTTATCATCAAGTCCATCTTTTAAAGAAGTAAAATTAGTTATAGGCCAGTTATGAAAAGACTAGGCAAAGTTGAAGAAAAAGTTGATACACTTAATGCAAAACCATCAAGTATGCCTTGTGAAAAAGAGGAACTATTAAATACTGCTATTTGTCATGTTGATGCTTAGAAGCAGAATTCATTGCTACCAGAAAGGTAATTTTTTCACTCATTTTTGTTTTTCTATTGTAATACGGAATTCCAATCTTTGTTTTGTGTTTCTTTTGTAATACGAACTGCAATTATATTGATAATCAGAAAACGGAAACCCTAAGGATTACGGAGCGCAAGTTTTTTGTCACTCGGTTAGTCTCTGAAAATTACCATTCGGTTTGTTTGTGTGCATGTTATGTAATTGTGTTGGTGTATATATTATTTAGTTCGAGGATTGTATTATCTAACTACGGAATTCAGATCTTTTAGAATTGGGTCTGTCTATAAAAATTATAATTTTAAGCAATTGTGCAATTTGGACATTTCTTCTAATTTTATTGGTTATTTTTGATAATTTTAGATTAGTTTGCCTTAGCTTTGGGGTTTTCTTACTAGATACGAGTAATCAAAATTTGTTTTAATTGGAAGGTAAAAGGTTGGGAAAATTAACCTTTGTATTTTAGTAAAGAGTTTTTAAGTGCTACCTAATAATGTGTTAATACAAATGATTAGTGATTATGATTGTATGATTAGAATTATGAATACCAGTAGCTAATTACCAGAACCTACCTAATAATGTGTTGGATACAAAATGACACTTTTTCATTATTCAGTAACAAAAATCATTCCTTTTTGTGTAAGATGTTATTTACTTATTTTTCACCAGTGAATTAAAGAATTATTTGATACTCTAAGTCCTTTTTTTAGGTACTGAAACTAATAAAATAGAATTATTTTTGATAATGTTTTTTCAGACCATAGAAGTATGAGGTTAGTGATGTTTTTTCAGACTATATACATTGTTGGGCATTTTTGCATTCTAATCCATTTAAACAATGTAATTAGGAAGGTTTAAAAATTGTTGAATTCAAAGTGCAAAGTTATTGGCTCAAAATGATTTTATGACTTTAAAATTGTATGGGAACTTGCATTCGTAGCAAATGGACATTGAAGCACTAGCAAGTAAAATTTGATGGGTACCTGCATTTGTAGAAACCACTAATAATCATGTTTCTGATGATATTGATTCCTCTGCACTTACAACTCCAAAATCTTGTATATATCACTAATTATTGCAACCAAATTGAGGAATCGTTATGTTTGTTTACGTTTAGTTTATCTTTATTAATTAGAAAACCTAATTGATGGTGCAGTGATGACATTAAAATTAATATTTTCAGGATTGACTATGACCCATAAATCCGTTAGAGGTATAAAAAAAATTAATCGACCCTCTAACAAGCAAATGGGTTGAAATTGTCATTTGTAGTTGTTTTGTTTCAGAAATTAGTTATTGTCAGTTATATTTGCAATAATGTAATTATGATATTTGTTTATTATATATAATTATAATTGTAGGATCTTGAAGGATAGAGCTATGTGTAAGGTATCGTCTCATTTTGTTGATGTTGCAAATACTGTTGCAAATATTGGAGTAGTTTAGTAGATGCATTCCATCAATTAGTCCAACTGATTTGAATGCTTTCAAATGCAAGTAACATCAATGATTTTGTACTTTTATTCTATACTTTTGTTGACTTAGTTTTTAAGCCACATATAAAGTATTTTGATATTAGTCATGAGATTTAAGCAACTTTTGTTGATAATTTTTACTATATTTTACACGTACTATTACATCACATAGATGATTGTTTCATGTATAGGTAATATTCTGATCCGTTTATGTAAATGAGTTTATTTGAGTTATGCAGCCTTAAAGAGAAGGGTATTACATTTTCTATTTTAATACTTAGATAATGTTTTTATTTTCATATAAACTTATAACATAAGTCTTTAAAATGTATATTTTCTTTCAAACTGAGGACTTTTCTGGTTTTAACTTGTTGGATTTGTACCAAAATATGGATGTCGTCTCTTGACTTATTTTAGCTACACAAATAGTCCTTTATTTTGAAACGTGTAATTTTGATGTTCTCTTATTTTGAAGCTTGTAATGGTTTCTCATTTTTAATTAATAAGTATTATTTAGAAGTACAATATTAAGTAAATTTCTATAAATCATCTGTGATTTATCACGGGTTATAAGCTAGTTAATTAAATATATTGATGGTTGTTAAATTTATGCTTACTTCTTTTATATATGTAAAAAATATAAAAATTGAGTTCTATTTTTATGTTACATGTATTATAATTGAGTTCTATTGAGTTCCATAGTATTGAATTCATTTTAATAACAATTTGAACCAAAGGGCATTTGGCCTAGCGGCAGTGTATGACTCTCAACCTTGAGGTCTGGAGTTCGAGTCCCGTCGTGGACATAGGTGGTAATTAGGAGTAGATTAGATTTGCCGTTTCAAAAAAAAAACAATTTGACAAACTCATTAAATTGTAAGACCAAGAGTTTTATAATAATTATAATAATAAAAAGTTCTATACAATAAGAGACTTTTCAAGATTTATGAATCTTACACATTAGGATCTATAAATACTTATTTTCATGTTACAAAATTTTAACACTCTAAAGGTGCATCCAAAAGAAACATTTAATAAGTGAAGTAAACAACAAAGACCTATAGCATTTTGTTTTTTTTCCTTGCTATTAATTTCTTTCATTGATTTGTATAAAGTATATAACTTACTGATATGTTAACATCTGTATCTATAAATAAATCATATAAAAATTGAGTTTTATGGTTTATGTTATATATTGAATTCTATGTTTTTTTTTTGCACAGCAAAAAGAAGGCAACGGGTTGAACTTCGGCAATACCATCACCGCCCGAAGGCCTCCACTATATTAAAATACGCGAGTCTAGCAAAATACTACACAAGGAACAATTACAAAGGAAGTTTGAGCCAATCATCCCATGAAGTCTTAATTTTAGGACTTCGATGGGCGATCCACGAAAACGAAAACAATCTAATTCTATAAAAAAATGTCCGACTTTTTAAAACTACCCCTATCAAACAAAAACGAATTACGAAATTTCCAAATCAACCAACACACCATATATCCGATCACCCTCATCTTCGATCTTCGGTCGTTGACATTGGACAAATCCGCACATTTTGACATCCATTGAGATCCGGTCTCGCAATTCCAATCCTCCTTATCGCACCATCTATAAACCGCGGCCCAAATATCTTTAGCCAAACTACACGTGAATATGATATGATCCACCGATTCCAATCGACTATTACAAATCGGACATAAAATCGAGTCAATCTCCATACCCCTACGTGACAGATTTTGCCTCGTAGGTAGTCGATCTAACACCATTCTCCACATAAAAATGTTTACTTTAATCGGGATAGACTTGCACCATATAAAATTAAGATTCGAACCGGGAAACAACCGTTCATTTATAATACTTCTAGCTGAACCCACCGTGAAGTCGCCACTCTCATCCAACCTGCTAGAAATCGAATCACTTCCTTTGGTCAAAACATGATTACTAATTAACCCCATGAGATTATCAAGTTGTTCCTTTTCTACCCCACCTCTAATTGGTCTTCGCCAATTAAAACACCACTTACCGTTCTCCCACGTATCTTTAAGTAAACAAAAGTTATTTAGGTCCAATCTAAACAACCGATTGAAACAAAGAGAGAACGGGATATCACCCTTCCAATCATCACACCAAAATTTGGTCAATTCTCCATTTTTTAACTTTATAATAAAACACATTTTTTTCAATCAAATTCTTATCGTGTAAATAATTTATGGTACCAATTATGTTGCGCCAAACACCTTGACGTAACCGAGACATATTAGAACCACCAAATCCGCCATCTTCACCATGAATTGCATTAATAACCCGATACCAAAGAGACTCCATGATTTTTACAAAGTCACGAGAAACAAATCTCAACTATTGATCAATATGATCTAATGGTCAAGATTAATCACATACTTTATACATGGAGGGGTATTTTGGTCATTTGGCACTAAATTTTTTTTTTTTTTTAATTTTTTTCTATTTTTTAAATTTTTTAAATTTTTAATTGAGGGTATTTTGGTCATTCTGAAAAAATTAATTTTTTATTTTTATTTTTTATTTTAAAATTTTTAGTTTTTTTTAAAAAAAAAATTAAAAATTATTTATTTATTATTATTTTTTAAAATATTATTAATTTTTCATTCATAAAACATAAATGTTATTGCATAGTGAATCACATGTGATTGCATAGTGAATCACATGTGATTGCATAGTGAATCACATGTGATTACATTCTGAATCACATGTGATTTAACTAAAACATGATTTCACACTAAAATCACATGTGATTTTACCCTAAAATCTGATTTTATCCTAAACTCACATGTGATTAAGTTATACACTTAATTATCAAATAAATATTATTTTTTAATAAAAAAAATTAATAAAAAATAAAAAAAAAATTAAAAATTTAAAAAATTTAAAATCAAAAATCAAAAAATCAAAAAAAAATTTAAGTGCCAAATGACCAAAATACCCCTTCATAATAAAAAATAAAAAGAATAAAAAATTTGAAATAAAAAATAAAAAAATATTTTTATTTTTTAAAAAATAACTAAAATACCCTCAATATATAAAATATGTGATTAATTTTGACAATTAGATCCTATTGATCAATGGTTGAGATTTGTTCTTTGGAACTTTTTAAAAATTATGGATCTCCTTAAACGTTTCTCTAGTTTTATACTCCCTCCGTCCCTAAATAAAGTTCCCATTTGTGTTGGGCACAATATTTTAGGAGAAGTTAGTAGTGGGGTATTTGATATTACTTTTGATTAAAATATAAGGTTTGATTGGAGAGAGAAAGTGTTTTAAAGAGATAGTTAGTGGTGAAAGTATTGATAATAATATTATTATATTAAGTGGGCCCCTTATGTTTGTGAAATGGGAACTTTATTTAGGGATAAAAATTGAAGGAGAACTGAGAACTTTATTTAGGGACGGAGGGAGTAATATATATGCACTGTCATTTTTTTAATATCCCATTGATAATTTATAAATTAATCGGCCAACCGGTACGTACCTTATAATGTTATGGCTATCCAAAACTTCCTACGGCTGATTTTCATCATCAACGACATCCCGTTGCTAAAAGCCTAAAACATCAATAGAAGTGTTAAAATTCATTGGTAATTAAATGATAACTACGGGGCTTTTTCCTACAGGCCGGCGTTTTCGGTTGGTAAACTCATTGGAAACGCTAATTACCAACACATTTTTCGTGTATAGCAACGGATTTTCCCAATGTTTGCAACTTTTCTAGAAATTCTATTTACTACGAGTATTTAATTACTAACTAATCACATTTCAAAACTATGCACCGACCAATTAATATGCAGCTTAAAAAATGAAATGGAACATTTATTATATTTCAAGAATTACAACAAATTAAATATGAAATAATTCAAGCAACCAGAAAATTAATAACATGAATATGAATAACAAATCGCTCAAAAGTCAAATCCATCAATAATTCACCTCACAAAAACGCCATGCAAAACAGCACAACACCTCCGACCAAACCCACTCCCATATCCACTTTCCTTCCACCTCCATTCTTCGACGGCGGTGAGTCACCATCCGCCGCCTGGGAAGTCGGCCCCTTAGCAGGCTTCCCCACCGGCGGTTTAGAAGAAGAACCCTCCGGCGCCGGAGCTTCACTGAACTCCGCCGGCAACAAGACCTTGTCAACCTGGTAAACCGCAAGCGGGAACGACTGTCTCAATGCGTTGTTAATCTGGGTGTCAACAACTGCGCTGGAGACATTCACTTGGTTCCCCCTACCGGTAAAGTTCAACCCCAAACTTCCATGGTTGCTGCCGGCCTGAGTTTGAACCGGGTTGCTGACGGTGTTGAGGTCTTCTAAGGTGTAGTATTTGGGGAGAACATGGTACAACACGAGCTTCACTTGTTTCTCCTCCGAGAGGCTGTTGAGGGTGCCGGACGGGAGGTTGAGGAAGTGTTGGAGCAGATCACAGTTCAACTTATTACTGATGCTGCAGTTAGTACTGATCATAGTTATTACTGATGAAGACTATGGTTGTTACTGATGGGGCAGAAACACTTACTACTGATAAGTTGATACTGGTGAAGTCTATAACTAGCTTACTACTGATCATGCACATATTGAAGATACTACTGATCATAGTAGTTACTACTGATGATGATTTTGGACTTACTACTGACTACCAGAGTTACTACTGACGATGCTTGTTTACTACTGATGAATGGTATTACTACTGGTACACGTTTTGGAAGCATATCAAGTCCGAGATCTTCGCAGAGTTAGTTATAGAATGTTATTCAATGTATATCTTTTATTATTCAATGTAAATCAAGTCCTAGAATAACTAGGGTAAATAGTTAGGCTTCAAGGACTATTATATATAGTTCCTTACGAATTGTAAACGTACGTGTGTATTGTTAATCAATAATATACATTGAAGCTTTTTGTGAAACTGTGTTCTTAATATTCTTCGATATTGTTCTTACAGTTCATTGTTCTTAATTAGATTGATATAGTGTTAATCCGCTGTAACTTCTATAATCAATTAGATCTAAAGGTGGTTATTAACTGTTCATGGTTAATCGATCCTGACAAGTGGTATCAGAGCTTATTGGTTCTAGATCTACGATTTTTAAGAACAACAAAAAGTTTTAATCTTTAAAACACACAGATTGTTAATCATGACTGATAACAATGAAAGTACTCAAGCAAATAAAATCCCTATACTCACTCCCAATAACTTTGGGATGTGGAAGAATCGTATTAAGAAATACATGCTTATTACTGATTATTCCATGTGGGAAGTTATTGTTGAAGGAAACAAAACCGTTCATGGTCAAGCAACAAGTTCTGCAACTGAAGCAGACAAACTCAAGTGTGAAAAGGAGAAGAAAGACAGAGGAATCGAACTCAAAGCTCTAAGCACTCTTCACCTGGCCATTCCTAATGACTATCAACATCTCTTTGTTGAATATGATGATGCAAAGGTGTTGTGGCAGGCATTGGAAAAGAGATTCGTTGGCACTAAAAGCACCAAAAGAAACATGAAGTCTGTACTAAAACAGGACTTTGAAAACTTCAAAGGCCAAAAGAATGAATCTCTATCTCAAACCTTTGATAGGTTCAATAAACTCATTGGTGAATTGAATCAAGTTGGTGTGAAACATGACAATGATGATGTCAATAGAAAGTTTCTCAGATCTCTTGGAGAAGAATGGTCTATGTACACAGTCATCTATAGACAAGGAGATGCTTTGGAAGAAAAGGAGCTGGATGAATTGTACAATGAGCTTAGGGTGTTTGAATCTGAGGTAAGTTCTAAAACTCCTAATTTATCTTCAAACAATGCTGCTTTTGTGTCTAGTACAGGAACAGGTCAGGAAACTGCAAAAGCTGCAGATTGTGAAGATACTGCAAGAGAATCATTCTTCACTAGTCATGTGCATACTGCACTAATTAGTGATGATTTGGAACAATTGAATCCTGATGATCTTGAGGAGATGGATCTAAAATGGCAGATGGCTATGCTGAGCCTGAGAACCAAAAGGTTCTTAAAGAGGACTGGAAGAACAAACCTTAACTTCAACAAAGGTGACAAGGTTGGATTTGACAAGACTAAAGTCAAATGTTACAACTGTAACAACCTTGGGCACTTTGCTAAAGAATGTCCTCAGCCAGACAAAAGATCAAACTCAACTGCTCTTGTTTCACAACAAGGACAAGGTTATGATTGGAGCTTTCAATCAGAGGAGCATGCACAGAATCAAGCTCTCATGGCCTTCACTGACTCTCCTACTAAGGTACATTCTAAATCTTGCACTCCTGAATGCATTAAAGCTTATAAAGATTTAGAAAAACTAAATAAAGAAACACTTGCAGAGATGATTCTAAATAGAAATAGAAGAATTGAATATAATGGTTGTATAGCTGATCTTGAAAATCAAATTAAAATTTACAAAATAACTGATCAAAAGATAAAAAAAGAATTGCTACAAACCACTTATGAAAAAGAACATCTTGAATTAAAATTAAAAGAAACTTTGATCAAACTAGAAGAATTTCAAATGGAATTAGAACAAAACAAATTAACCATTAAAAAGTTTGAAAGAAGCTCTCAAATTGTAAATGAATTAACAAGTAATCAAACCACTGAAAAAGTTGTGCATGGAGTGGGTTATCATGCAATACCACCTCCATATAAATTCATTCCTCCACTTAAAGATAGTTCAGAAAGAATCATAAATGAATTAAAAAATGAAAATCAAACTGAGTCTAATAATGAAACATCTGAATCAAATGATTCTTCTGATGATGATCAAACTACAGACTCAATTGAATTTACAATCTTTCAAACTGAATCAACAAACTCAATTGATACAAGCTTTCACACAGTACAAAGTCAAGAAGACTCTCCTAAATATAATGCAGAAAATATACCACAAATTTTAAGAAGGGGAAATGAAAGAAATAAAAATCAACTCTTAGATCAAAGAAAACCTGAAGGTGCTAAGGATAAGAAATTAAGATGTGTGATTTGCAACAAAGTAAACCATTTAGCAAAGGATTGTCACTTCAATCCAATTAACTGTAAAGAGTTCAAAGCATTTAAAAATTCTAAAGAAAAAGCAATAACACAAAAGTTAAAAGACACTACTGGTCCATCAGTAGTAAATAAAATAAAATCTCAAAAATCTGAAACACCAAAATTTGGAAGAAATGCACCAAGGTTTGTGCAAAACAGAAGAGTTGGAAGCCCTAAGAACAGCAATTACTTCAAAAATAATGGAAAAACAAATCAAAATAAACAATATTTTAATTTTTCCAACACCAGTAGAAACTTTAACAGGTTTACTACTGATCCTAAACCTAATTACAATGCTGTTAGATATCAGTACCAAAACACTACTGGTAAAAACCCTAATTTTAAAAATACTACTGCTGCCAAACCACATGTTAAAAACACTACTGGTCATCCTAAACATGGTAAGTACCCAAATACTACTGGTCCATCAGTAGTAAAGTATTCAAAAGCTAAATATAATGGGTATAGACCAAGATCAGACACCAGTACCAAATCCAAAAGGGCAGTAGTAAACAAAACACCAGTACTAAATAGATATGGGCACCAAAAATGTTTAAAATTAAATCTTCTAAATCTTACATATCAAAGGATGAACCCAAGACATATAAAGCTTGGGTCCCAAAATTAACTAATCCTTTACTTACATGTGCAGAGCATTCAGATCCCTGAAGAAGGTAGAACATGGCACATTGATAGTGGATGCTCAAGGCACATGACTGGAAATCTGCAAATTCTTAAAGATTTCAAGTCATTTGATGGAGGATATGTGGCCTTTGGTGAGAATCCAAAGGGAGGTAAGATTTCAGGTAAAGGTACAGTTACCAATGGTAAAATTACTTTTGATGATGTATTTTATGTAGCTGAGCTAAAATACAATCTTGTCAGTGTGTCTCAAGTATGTGATAAAAAGAACAAAATTCTTTTCACAGATATTGAGTGCATCATTCTTTCTCCTGATTTTGTTTTAGATGAAAAATATGTCGTTTTGAGAACTCCAAGGAGAAATAATGTGTATTGCCTGGATATAGGGGGAGAACTCATTCTTCAAATGAGATCAACTGTTTTATATCCAAGGCAAACACTACTGAATCAGAACTTTGGCATAGAAGGATGTGTCACACAAACTTTAAAAATATGAACAATTTAGTAAGAAAAAATTTGGTAATTGGATTACCACACAAACAGTTCATGTGTGATCATCACTGTGTTGCATGCCTAAAAGGTAAGCAACATAAGTCTTCTCATAAGTCCAAAATTGTAAACTCTATTTCTGTTCCTTTACAACTCTTACACATGGACCTTTTTGGACCTACAAATGTAATGAGTATTGGAAAGAAACAATATTGTCTTATTATTACTGATGACTTTTCCAGATATACATGAGTTTTCTTTCTCAGGAAAAAAGATGAAACAAGTGAACTCATCAAGAATTTAATTGTTAAATTGGAGAACACAACTGATCAAAAAGTTAAAGCCATAAGATGTGATAATGGCACAGAATTTAAAAATGCTAACTTAATTAACTTTTGTGATCTTAAAGGTATTGACAGGCAATACAGCTCACCTAGAACTCCTCAGCAAAATGGTGTAGCTGAAAGAAGAAATAGAACCATCATTGAAGCAGCAAGATCAATGTTAGCAGATTCAAAGTTACCAATCACTTTTTGGGCTAAAGCTGTTAATACTGCCTGTTATGTACAAAATAGAGTATTAATAGTTAAGCCACATCATAAAACACCATATGAACTTTTTAATAAAAGAAAACCGTCCATAAGTTTCTTAAAATCATTTGGTTGTCCCTGTACTATTCTGATTACAAGAGAACAAATTGGTAAGTTTGACTGCAAAGCTGATGATGGAATCTTTGTGGGATACTCTACTCAAAGCAAATCATACAGAGTGTTCAACAAAAGATTAAGGATTATTGAAGAGAGCATCAATGTATCCTTTAATGAGAATATTCCTAATGAACAAGGAAATGGTCCAGATTGGCTATTTAACATAGACAATCTAACCAAATCCTTTAACACTAACATGGATATAAATGCAGGTGATTCAAATTGTCATACTCAAAAGGAAGGAACATCATCTTTCAATACTGGTCAAGAAGAGATGAGATACATAGTAGTTGATACTGTTCCCACAATTAATACTGAGGACAGTAATAACTCAAATTCTGGAAGCAGTAGTGAGTCAGATAATGAGGACACTAGTAATTTAAATACTACTGGTACCAGTAATAGTACTCATAATACTACTGGTCCTAGCAATAACCTAAATTCTCTAAACACTACTGATCCCAGTAATAACTTAAATACTACTTATCCCAGTAGTAACTGTGAAACAGCAAATGATGATGAACCAAACATCCATGACAATGAAGAACCTCAAGAGGAACAATCTCCTGAGACAAATGAGTCCAATCTTGAAAACCAACTATGTGTTGATAAAGTTCATGGCACTAGAACTGAAAAGAATCATCCTCTGAATCAAGTCCTTAGTGATGTGAACTCAAGCATGCAGACAAGAAGCAAATTACATAAGAGTCTAACTGCAAACATGTGTAATATAAGTTTAATTGCTAATGAATGTATGTTTGAATGCTTTCTGTCTCAGGATGAACCAAAGAAGATCCAACAAGCAATGAAGGATTCAAACTGGATTGAGGCAATGCAAGAAGAACTCCTTCAATTCAAATTACAAGCTGTTTGGACACTTGTACCTTTACCTAAAGGAAAAAGAGCCATTGGAACAAGATGGATCTTTAGAAACAAGAAAGATGAAAGAGGTATAGTGATCAAGAACAAAGCCAGACTTGTAGCCCAAGGATACACTCAAGAAGAAGGAATAGACTATGATGAAGTATATGCTCCCGTTGCTAGAATTGAAGCAATTAGGATATTCCTAGCATATGCTTCATACAAGAAGTTTAAAGTCTATCAAATGGATGTAAAGAGTGCTTTCCTATATGGAAAAATTGAAGAAGAAGTATATGTATGCCAACCTCCAGGTTTTGAAGATCCAAAACATGGTGACTATGTATTCAAACTAGATAAAGCTCTATATGGCCTACATCAGGCACCAAGAGCATGGTATGATACATTGTCATCATACTTACTAAAGAATGATTTCAAAAGAGGAGTTATTGACAAAACTCTGTTTACAAGAAAGGTCAAAAATGATATACTACTGGTGCAAATCTATGTAGATGATATCGTTTTTGGATCAACAAATGACTCATTATGTAAAGAGTTTGAAAATCTCATGCAAATCAAATTCAAAATGAGCTCCATGGGTCCAATGAACTTCTTCCTTGGACTCCAAGTCAATCAAAGAACAAATGGTATTTTGATAAACCAATCAAAATATGTTAAAGACATCTTGGAGAAATTTGATATGAAAGACTGCAAGAGTGCAAGTACACCAATGGAAACACACAAACACCTACATCCTGATGCTGAGGGGGAGGATGTAGATGAACACTTATATAGATCAATGATAGGCTCTTTGATGTACTTAACTGCATCAAGACCTGACATTATGTATAGTGTTTGTGTGTGTGCAAGATATCAAGCAAGACCTAAAGAACTACACTTGCAGGCTGTCAAAAGAATAATCAGATACTTGAAAGGCAAACCATCACTTGGTCTATGGTATCCACATGATTCACCCTTTGAACTCATAGCCTACACAGATAGTGACTATGGAGGTGAATGTCAAGATAGAAAGTCCACTACTGGTGGATGTCAATTCTTTGGATCAAGACTGGTGTCATGGCAATGCAAGAAACAAACAAATGTATCAACATCAACTGCTGAAGCAGAGTATGTAGCTGCATCTGCCTGTTGTGCTCAAGTACTTCGGATTGAAAACCAACTGCTAGACTTTGGTATCTCTATCCTTAGAACTCCCATTTTTATTGATAATCAAAGTGCTATTAGTATTGTGAACAATCCAGTAAAACACTCTAAAACTAAACACATTGAAATAAGATTTCACTTTATAAGAGACTGCAATGAAAAGAAGTTAATCAAAGTAGTTAAAATTCATACTGACAATCAATTAGCAGATCTTTTTACAAAAGCATTTGATGTAGGAAGATTCAGCTTCTTGGTTAGCAGTATTAGAATGATTTTAATACATTAATTTCTCACTCAAAATCATGTGTAAAGTTTTTGTTGTAAAAAGTTATTTATTTGTTTAAGTGTTTTACTACTGGTAGGTCTACTTTACTGGTATGTAGGCGTGTGCACAAAATACTACTGGCAGGTCACTACTACTGGTGTGTATTAGGTATACACAAATACTACTGGTAAAACAGTACTACTGGTATCCACATATACCACTGGTCTTGCAAGTTAGGCTAGTAATGAAATTCATTAGTTACTACTGATGTCAATAGTTACTACTGGTGTCAAAATCCTTAGTTACTACTGATGTTCTTAGATACTACTGACGTTTTCTTACTGGCATCTAATTTACTACTGGTCTTTCAACTATCAAATTACCAAACTAACCCTCATGAAATTAGCCGTTGTGTTATGATTCGAAGGGCAATTTAGTATTTTTGCAGGATAAATAGTAAGATATAAATAGCTGCAATCGATTAGTTTAGCATTATCCTCTCATCGATTTGCTAAATCCTCTCGATAAACCCTAACTCACGATCATAAACCCTGCATCAGTAACAAAATTCATACTTGTTTCTCTCAAAATCGAAATCAATCAAACATCATAACATCGACAACAATGGCAACTCTTCAATCTCTTGATGTTCAAACAAATCTTAAATACTCAGAGTTTCACAATATGTGTGCATTCCTAAAGAATCCAGACGGCACAAAAGACTTTCGTCCAATCGTATAATTCTTGAAGAACTCATACATCAAGTTTGCTTTAACTGTAAATCCGAAAGCATATCAACAACACTTGGTTGATTTCTGGACAAATGCTGAACGAACCGAAGGGTCGACGATGTCTATGATCAAATCAACTGTGGATGGCAAAACTGTCACTATAACTGAACAATCCATCCGACACCATCTACAACTACATGACGATGCATGTATGTTTTCTCTTCCTAAGGAATACATTGTTGAAATTTTAAGTAAAATGGGATATGAGGGAAGACTTGACATTGTCACTTTTCAAAAGGGTCTTCTCTCCCCACAATGAAAATTTCTTGTTCATAACATTCAACATTGTATTTCTCCTAAAAGAAGTACCTGGAATGAGTTTAACAAATCAACAGCATCTGTTGTTGTTTGTTTATGCACAGACCAAGTATTTAATTTTTCAAATATGATTTTTGAAGGTATGTTGGGAAATCTTAGTACTTCAAAATTTTTAATGTATCCCAGATTTCTTCAACATATCTTAAACTGTGAATTACAAAACTTGTCAACTCCCAAAAAAAATTTTATAATTACTGAGTTGAACAAGAAAGTTTTCTCTAATATGAGAAAACAATTTAAATTTTCGGGCAAGGAAACCCCTCTGTTTCCTAACATGATCAAAGATCAACAACATATTGGAGAGGGTTCATTAAAGATACAACCCCAATTGAACCTCAACCCACTCCATCACCCCCAAATGCAGCCCAAACACCACCCCAAATAGCCACTCAATCACCAACTCAATTAGATGTCCTGAATGTGTCCAAGGAACATGATTTAAATCTGCAGAGTGCTACTCTTCACTCTGTAGATGACCGACCTTTGACCAAATCAATCCAGAAACATTACAAAAGGAAGAAATCTTCCTTAAAGGACACCAGGGGACAAGTTGAGTCAAACCCCAGGCTCCAAGAGTTGTCCTCCAAGGAGGAGAGAGGACATGAGGAAAGGGCTCTCACTACTGATGCCCCAAAGGTGGGTGCACAGGAAAGTGAGAACATCACTAAGACCCAGACCTCGGCAACTCTAAGTGATGACTCTTTTGAGGAATTACTGAGAGGACCCCGGTGCCAAGAAACCACAAGGGGGGCACTACTGGTTCTTCTAGGAAGAAGAGAGTGTCCAAACAACCCATTTCATCACCAAGAAGTGATGAGGGTAGACCTGAAACTGTTGAATTGACGGAAAGGATGGAAAACCTTAAAGCCAATGTACCTATTAGTGAGCCCGATGATCTTGCTAGATGGAGTGAGGGCAGTATTAAACAAACACAATTGACGGATAGGTTGGGTTACCTTGAATCCACTGTACATGACTGCCTTAAATATCTCACCAATCAGGGAAAAACAATGACAGTAATGAAGAAGCATATCAATACCATCAACAAGAGAATGAGAATGTATGAGCACAGGCTTCTTCAACAAACAAGAATTATTAGAAAGTTGAAACAGAAGGTTGAAAATAGTGATGCTCCACCAGTTGAGCTCACTAAGGGGGAGAAGGACAATATTCAAACCATGATAGATGAATCCATTGCAGCAGCAGCAACTTCTCTCCTCAATCTCAAAGAAACAACAGTTGATGAAGGCCTAGAAAAGATGGATATTGATGATGAGGCTACTACTACTGCTCCTATGGAAGAACAAGCTCAACAAGAAGAACCAGTAGTAATTCCTACTACTGATGTCATAGCAGTAGTAAATCAAGAAGAAGAAATAACTGCACCAAACACTACTGATGCCCTATCAGTAGTAATTCCTGAAGTCACACCAGTAGTAACTACCTTGGTTACTACTGAAGAGGAAGAACTAAATTTACCAGAGCTAATTGAAAGGGAACGTTTTGAAATCATCACCAAACCACCAACACCTGATCAACCACTTATCATACCTGACATTGATGATAATGTGAACTGGTTTGAAGTTGATGAATGCGCACTTCCTCAACATCCAAAAATTCTTCAACAGAATGAACTTACATTATTCTCTCCATCAATAATAATCAGAGGTGTCCCTGATATGAAATATATTCCACCTCCACCTTCAGCTTGTATTGGAAAGGGTAAAGAAATTTATGATGAAGATTACCCTAACAGAGCACTAGGTCACTACATGGTAAATAAAATCAATCTTGTCAGAGCTGATAAACAATCAAGATGGAAGGTGAAGCACAAGAGATACTTGGAGAGAGTAGCTATGTATCAAGCTCTTGAGGAAAAGAAAAAGAAGAAATCTCAAGAATCAGAAATACCTGTTCAAATAACAGATATCCAGTTAGAAGCTCAAAAAGCAGAATTCAAAAGACTTAGAAAAGTTGAAGAAGAACATATAAAATGTCTTGAAGATCTGGTATCTGAATGCAAAAGAACTAAAAGTGAATTAACAGAAGATGTATTTGAACAGAAGACCAATATGATTGAATTTCTCAAATCAAAAGGGCACAATGCAAAGTCCTTTGGCAGAATGAAAATGATCACAATTGTAGAAAAATATTGCACTGCCAAGAAGAAAGATTTGGCTGAACAAGAAGCTGAAGAAGAAAAGAAATCAAAAGCCTTAAGTCCAATCAGTCCAAGTTTAATTAAAGCTGGTAGTATATCAACTACTGGTGAATCCTCAACTCCCCAATCAAAGAAAAGAAAGGCTATTACTCAAGAACAGAGTACTCAAAAGAAGTCAAAAACAGAACAAATTATTCCTGTTCTTGAAGTACCTGTTGCTCCCATACAAAACAATCCAATCATCAATTGGAGAGTTATGCCTAACAATGTTATAGAGATTGTAAGGGAAGACAAAGCTGTACAAAAATTTACTGGATGGTTACCATTGATCAGATCTTGTTCAAGAAGTGATGTTATTAAACTTCTGATCATTGGAAAATCAAGGATGACAAAGAAATCATGGAAAGAATCTGGTGCTGGATACTTAACAAGAATGATTGATGCTGCATTTTATCCAGATAACTACCCAGAACTATTTACAAATCCAGAAAATGTTTATGCTTGGAATGTAATACCAACTGCAAATATGTACTTCTTTGAAAGGTCAAGCAAAAGATGTGAGCTTTATTTGTATGAAAAAGAATATCCACACTCTGAAAGGGTTATGTATCAGATATTCACAAATTCTATGATGAAACCATATGATGCTGTAATGTTCCAGAACAAATTGAACTATTTTACAAAGAAAAACAGCAAATACATTATTGAACAAAGACATCAACAGAATCAAAGAACCTTAGAGAAAAGAAAGAGGGAAGAAGAAGAACAAAAGAAACTTAATTGATTGAAAGAAAATCAATAAGTTTAAGGGGAGATTGTTGGAGCAGGTCACAGTTCAACTTATTACTGATGCTGCAGTTAGTACTGATCATAGTTATTACTGATGAAGACTATGGTTGTTACTGATGGGGCAGAAACACTTACTACTGATAAGTTGATACTGGTGAAGTCTATAACTAGCTTACTACTGATCATGCACATATTGAAGATACTACTGATCATAGTAGTTACTACTGATGATGATTTTGGACTTACTACTGACTACCAGAGTTACTACTGACGATGCTTGTTTACTACTGATGAATGGTATTACTACTGGTACACGTTTTGGTAGCATATCAAGTCCGAGATCTTCGCAGAGTTAGTTATAGAATGTTATTCAATGTATATCTTTTATTATTCAATGTAAATCAAGTCCTAGAATAACTAGGGTAAATAGTTAGGCTTCAAGGACTATTATATATAGTTCCTTACGAATTGTAAACGTACGTGTGTATTGTTAATCAATAATATACATTGAAGTTTTTTGTGAAACTGTGTTCTTAATATTATTCGATATTGTTCTTACAGTTCATTGTTCTTAATTAGATTGATATAGTGTTAATCCGCTGTAACTTCTATAATCAATTAGATCTAAAGGTGGTTATTAACTGTTCATAGTTAATCGATCCTGACAGGAAGGCGTTGTCGGTGGGTGCGAGAAGGGTCATGCCTTGGTTTGAGTTGTTGAGTTGGTTTGCGAACTGCTCCGGACTCGGGTTTGGTTCATGAGGCGGAGCAGTTGGGTGTATTGACCGCCTTTGACCAGGATGTCGGTGATGTTGATCGGACCGGGGGCAGGAGCGGTGGGTTGGGAAAGAGTTAACGGCAGGAGGAAGAGGAGGTGAGTGATCAGCACGAAAGGGGAAGCCATGGTGGATGTGGATTTGGAGATTGGTGGTGGAGATTTATGGGAGGAAATGTTAGTAGGAATGTGTTGGAATGAGTTGTCTGGAACAGAAGTTGGAGGAATATGTAGCCTGGCAGAGATAATGGCCTATTGGCATTAAGATAATGATGTTATATTTCTATTTTTTATTTCAACTTGCAACAATATAGTGGCTTTGACTATTTAGGTTTTTTTCTTATTAACGAGTAGACTAATTTTAGTGTCACCATCTATTTTACTCACTCTGAATTCGGTGCATCTTAATATGGCGGGTGTACATCTTAATGCAGGTACTCCGAATTCGGTGCATATTATTAAGTACATGGTATATAGATTATATATTCCTACTAGACTTTATCTTTTATATAGAAGAATACAAGTACAAGAAGTGGTTTGTGATATTTGTGAATAGGAGGGAGATTGAAGAGAGATATTTTTTTGGAGGTGTGATGTTGTAGGGTTGCGCATTTGGGCCGAAAAACCAAATCGAACTGAAATTCGACCGAAACCAAATGAAAACATGCAAGCGGTTCGGTTTCGGTATTGATAATTCGCCGTTTTCAGTTTCGGTTCGGTTTTCCAAAAGGGAAGAACATTTGGGCTAAAAGAAACCGGACGGAAACGGAACCGGAACCGAAAACATGTAATCGGTTCGGTTTCGAACATTTATCATTTTTGTTTTCGGTTTCGGTTCGGTTAGATTTCTAGACCGCGCTCACCCCTATGATGTTGCGGTAGATGCTTGGAATTCCATTTTTTTGGTAGTTGATTTTATCTCGGCCTAACGGGGAGGACTTCGAGGATGTTTTGAATGAATGTCTTTGAGTAATTCAAGTGCCAAGAAAGCTTCGCTTAATTAATTGTCTACTAGACAAAAAATACATTGTTTTAAGAAAATATAATTATTGCACTATCTACTTATAAAATCTCATATTTACTCACTTTTAATTTATATGATTGGTTGTCAATTTGAAATCGACACATATCGTATGACAAACTAAAATAGTATGGTGGATAATAAAAATAGGACGGATAGAATATACAGTTAAATAAAATGGAAATTGCTAATTTTAGTATTTTGTACGTGTGATGCGTGACCCATTCAAATAATGACTTTATGTTAGTATGTAACGTCTCGTTTTTGTTATTTTTAATATTTAAATGGTAATTTGGTCACCTAATGACAGTGATATCATGGAACCTGTATGCCGACATGGTGATATTGTTTAACAATTGGAGTAGTTATCTCGCGCGTGACAGTGGAATTTAAAATTATACATCTTTAGATATTGAGATCAACTTCTTCTTTTGGGCAGACTGATTCTCTTGTTTTTTTCTAAATTTATCGAAAAATCATGTGAACTAACATGTTTAGATAAACTCTTTAACTTGTAATATTGTTCATTTTCAAGTTAAAAATCTGCATAACGTATTAATAATAGGATCATGTGATTTGGGTTGTTCAGGTCCAGTAGGCACCAAACTGTTTTCTGATTGATTATTATTATTTTCAATTTTGATTTCGCAGATGCTCTTTAAATTCATTCACTATGCTATGGAACCAATAACAAAAATTAACATGTAGAAGAACACTCGTCAACGAATTCAATTCATGGTTATCACAAAACCTTAAAGGAAACTGGAATGTTAGAAACGAAAATTTGTTTAGGTTTTTGAATCTTTTTGGCTTGTAATTACTTACTTTGAGGTGAAGATGGAGGAACAGACAGTGGTTCACGGAGGAACAACTGGAGATGGTTGTGGACTTGTGGTGGCAATAGCGCAAGGTGTAATTTTTTGAATTTAACAGAGAACTTAACACCCGTTAGGCAAAAAGGATTCACTACAAAACCTTTTCAAAACAAATGTAATATTTTGAATTTAAGAACTATAGGTGTAATTTTGACATATACAACAAGACCATCGGTATAATTTACTCTTTGATTTTAGTCACGTTAGGTAATTTATGAGTTTGTAAATATGGTTTGTTCTTCAACGTTGAGTGCTTTACCTACCAATCAAATGGATGGTTTTGGTTGGGTTACAACTTACATCTACTTGAAATCACACTATATACTACCTCTCTGTATCAAAATAAGTGATACACTTGAAGAATTATGATTTTTGAGACAAAAGATTAAGAAGTTGTTTAAAATAGATTAAAGTAAATAGTTAGTAGATAATGGATCTCAATTCTTTTAAATGAAGTGATATTAATAATGTTTAAAAGTAAAAGTAAGGGTAAAAGGGTAATTTCACTTAATTAAAGTAGATAGTTAGTAGAGAATGAGTCCCATTTTTTTACTAAATAAGGTAAGTTTTGAAAGTGTGTCACTTATTTTATTCCACCTCTAAATAAAAAGTGTATCACTTATTTTGATACGGAAGTAGTACTTATAAATGAATGGACATAAATATATGTGTAACAAAAATTGGGAATCCAAGGCTTGCCATTGTATACACTATGTAGAGCGGAATTAAGGTTATAAGTTATATGAATTACAAAGATTGGAAATTAGCAGCCTTTTAGGGATCCATTTTCAAAAAAACTATCACATGTATATATGTGTTTGAACCCGTTTGATTCAAGGCAAGTCCAATAAAATATTTAGAATGAGCAGACTAAAAGGTCTAAGAGAAAAAATTCGGAAAGGGTTATTAATTTAGTAGAAGAATTATACTTATTTGTAAGAAAAATAATAACTTCAAAAGCCCTCTTTTTATGACTTAGTTCCTGACGCCTCCACCAACCGTTGGACTCCTCCCACCGTCGAAATTAAGGTTCTTCAAATTGTTTGTGTTCTTCACATATATTTTGATGATGTCCAACAACAATGAAGTTCTTCATGTTTGGGTTCATCATATTTGTTTGCGTCATGTTTGTATCATGATATGGTCACTAAGATCAGCATAATGTTTACGTGTTTTTGTCCTTCATATTTGGGTTCTTCAATGAGGTTTAACATTAATAGAGTTTTTTATTTAAACGGTGTTTTGAAAACAAATATTTATCAAATAGATGTGATTTGAAAAATATTGACCTAATAGGTGTTTTCAAGCTTTTGTACCCATTTTCCATCTTTTGAGTTTTGTTTTCTTTCATTTTTTTTTCCAGATTTCAACATTTTTTTACATGTTTTATATATAACAATTAACTAGCTTATAACCCGTGAAATTCACGGATAACTAATAATTTAATTGAATGCATAAATTAAATAGGATAAATTTAATACAATCTTTAAGACTATAACTTGTGCAAATCACATGTTTTATATATAACAATTAACTAGCTTATAACCCGTGAAATTCATGGATAATTGCATAATTTAAATAGGATAAATTACCCTATAATACATCTATATAATAATAAAAGAAGTTTTTAGATGGCCACATGTCCTCTTTCTAGCCCCCATTTGACACGTGGCAGCTTTATAGAGCCCCAAAGTTTTCATTTTCCCTCTCAATATTAAATCTTGATTTTATTAATTACAATCAAAAAATTTATTAATTGCTGCAATCTAAAACCCTTCATTATAGCAACAGATTAACAAACATAAATTCATAATATCAAATTTTCAAATTTAAATCCAGTTTCTTAATTTAACACATTTATTTTAGTATATATTTATATCAAACTCAAACATATTTTCAAAATTTAAACTACGAATATCCACAATCATAATTTAAAAGATTTTAATTCACCGCTGCTGTGAACTATTCCATAATAATATACAGTATCATCGGAACATGCTTCTAATCCTGCAACAAGGATTGTTCCATTTAGACAGTTTACTCTTTTTTCTGTTTTAATCATCAAAAAATAGATCTTTCTTCATTATGCAGCAACCTTAATCTACCGATTTTTTAAAGGTGCAGTAGCCTTGAAACAGGTTATGTAAATTTGAAATTTTTATTAAACTGTTTATTTAATTGTGTATTATGTTTATGAAGTTGCAGCAACTAAAACCGACATTAGTTTCTGATTTATCTTGATTCTGTTTATTTTATTTTGCAGCATACTCTGTTTATGTTAACCTGTTTATTTGATTACTCAGCAACCTTCATTTTTTTGACAAACAACCCTCTGCACAGTCAGTTTTTTTTTCAGATCCGGCTAATATTTGTATTTATTTTAATCTTAATTTACTGATCCTATAAATTAAGTTACGTTTTAATTTTATTATATTGTCGGTTTAAACGTATATTTCTGCTTTTGTTAATTGTATACTATAGATGTTAAATTATGTATTTACATAAACATTATAGTATTATACTGATTGTAAATTTACAGTTTAATTTCACTCAATCTGACATAAATTAATAAAATAACGAAAACATTAAACTTATGATTTTCAGCACAATGAAATCAAAATTTTTATGATGTTTATGATTTTGGTAAACTTATACTTTGACTGTTTATTTGAATTTGACTTTAACTTTGACTTTTTGGGTTTATTTAAGATCTTTATGATTTTACATCATAAACTTAACCACCAAGCCTAATCAAAAACTATAATCCGAGTAAACAATTATTTTTTGTGAACTTATTGTGTTATATCTAATGCATAAGAAATAACATACAAAAATTCAAAATGTTGACTTTTGTAGTCAAATTCACAATAGTATTAACTTAATTTGAAATAGTTTATGTATATTTATATTTATTTACTTTTTAAAATTTAATTATTTTAAAAACTTATATTAACCCTAAACCCTAATTAATAAACCCTAACGTGCTAACCCTAATAAGAATGTTTTTATAACTTTGACTTTAACTTTGCTCTTATAATTTCAATTTTGAACCCGATATTCTTTTTCCCTTTTCCAACTTTTTGTTATATAGTTCTTATCGCATTTGGTCCCTAAAATGAAATATATTTCTTTTTCTTATTGAAGTAGAACATATGGTTGTTATCATTTTTCTTTTTTATAACAAATCTTAAATTTCTTAGCTTACTATTGTTTTTTTTCCCCGCAGGTGATAGGCAGAAACTTAAAAACCATTTAGTATGCTTTTAATAACTTTGAACTTAATTCACATTTGTATCGAGCCAATAACACGGTTATGGTTGTTTTTAACACATTTAAGCCTCAATTTAATTAAACTTGATTCACATTAGAGGTACATTATATGGAAATATTTATGTTATTAAAGTAGAGTGCAGTATAAATAGAGGTGTAATTTCTATACATGTACCATAATGAAAAGTTACGTCCAATACGACGTTGTGGCGATTTAAAAGTGAGTTTACTTTTCAGTCTAGGAAGCCTAGACAAGAGACATTGGGTGATGATGCTAAATTTCTTTTTTTATTTAGATTTCATAAAGGGGGAAATTATATGTAGATTGGTTAGATTGATGTTATAATCCTCTTTGTAACTTTGTTTCTCTAGCTTGTTTTTACAGTTCTTTTTATAGTACAAAGATATATGAAAAGTTTATGCTATAATCATGCTTTGACGTTGTTTAACAAACTCCTTTATGATTTTAAACGTGTTTTGAACATAATATTCATGCTTTGACATTGTTAAACAAACTTTTTTATAATTGACAGCCCGTGATTTTTCGCGGGTCATAACCTAGTTTATGATAAAAGAAGTACTGTTCATTATAGTTTCAAAACACCGTTTCCATAGTAATCCTGTTCCGTTTTATATTTGTGGATGGAAGTCTGGACTCTGGAACCCATGATGCAAACACCATCCAATAAATAAACAATAAATTACTATTACATATTTTATTGATATTATATAAATTAAAAATTAAATGGATTAAAAATGAAAGTTAAATATACTCGCAGCGGAGCGCGAGGCTCATTATACTCGTTTAATACAATCTTTAAGACTATAACTTGTGCAAATCTTAATTTACCCATATTTTATTTTAACCGGCCAAAAGCACAATCTGAAACCATATAAATCTTAAATTACACAATCAACACCATAAAATACCCTGTGAGGTGAGGTTAGACAGAAGCACATGAGGTTCACAAAAAACATAAAAATAAAAAATGAAACGGAAAAAGACCAAAATACCCTGTGAGGTGAGGTTAGTCAACAGAGGAAATTGGACGGAATGATAAATAAACGGAATTTAAGATTGTACAGGCATAAAAAACTAAAACAAAAAAGTATATGGACAAGATCGCATAATCAAGTATATCAAAGGGACAATTTCTGTAATTGACTCTTATAATTATAATAAGCCAAAGATGCTTAAGGAACCAGAAAGTAAACAACAAATAATATGACGAGAAAAGGGCACCTGAGTTTTTAGTCGACTCAGTACTGGTCACAAACGGTTTCCGGATCGCCAGGTTTCACAAATACCCGCCGGGTCACAATAAATTTGACCCGCTCTCTTCACTGGGTCCCAGTTGAACTGGGCGGGTCAACCCAGGTTTTAAACCACTGGACAATATCATCAAAAGCGGGCATACCGACTTAAGTCGACCTTTTCAGGTATAAATACATTAAAAAAAATAAAATCAAAAACCTCACAACGGTTCCACTCAACTTCACAGAATCAAATTTTGACCGTATCAATTCGTTGACTTTCCGGCAAGATTGACCAATTTGGTGACTGAACAGCTCTTAACCACTGAAAATCATCAACATTTGCCCAATTCTGAGTATCATCATTATCATCCAAATTAGACTCCTTAAGATCACTCTCAATTCCATCATAACACAAACAATATGGTGCAAATCTAACCCCAAAACTCTGCTCAATTATAGGCCGACTTCTACACCTTAAATAAAAATCACTCCTTTTAGCATGATGAACCCTAATTTGGTGTGATGCCATAACAAACAAACAATCTTCAACTTCTTCAATCAAGATCGAACCCAAAACGGGACCCACAAAAATCTTGCAATTTTTCAGCCCGTTTATAAATAATGTCCGGAAACATCCGGTTAATCTAACCTCACAATTGGTCAGATTTGAAAGAACGAATTCTCCAATCTCTGAACCTTTGAATTCCTTCACCAAAACCTCGTTTTCTTTGCCCCTGAATCCGGGTGAATCGTTGACTTTATAAACTGATTGTTGACCTTGTTCCTGCTTGTTAATACTGGTGTCTTGAGTGGTTAAATTGGTGTTTTCGGGTTTTTTGGCGGGTTTGTTTTTAAATGAGAATTTTTTTCGGGGTTTGACTTTTGAAGTGACGGAATCTAGGGTTTGTTTGAGGTCAGAAACTGTTTTGAGAGATGATCGGACTTCGTATGGAGGTAAAAAGTATGAATTTTCAGCAACCAGTTTTTCAAGTTCTGAGATTGATAGAGATATTTTCTCAAGTTCAGATTTGAGGTCCAGGTTAGGGTTAGGGTTTGAATCTGGGATTTTTTGAATTTGGGCGAGGGACGACTCGATTGCTTGTTTTGAATTTGTAAAAAGTGAAAGGAATGATTTGGTGGATTCAAATGAGGGATCTTTTGTGTCGTTTTTGTTGGAAACGCGAGATTGGTGTAGATTTGAGAGGCGTTCGATCATAGCCGCATGTTTGCGTTGGGTGGTTAGATCGACGGTTGAATCTGTTGCCATGTCATCAGTGGTGATTGAGGGATCCTGTTGGTTATTCATTGCTGTTGAGAACTGAAACTGCAAAGATGTTGAATAATAATAACATATTAATATAGGTTTTGAAAATGAAATGAGCAAATGAAAAGCATTTGAAAAGCATTATATTACATTCATATACAAATTGTAACGAGACTATTAACATATGAGCAAATGAAAGTTATGGTGCCACCAGCACTTTTTCAAGAATACAACAAAAAAAGGGTTTAAAAGTACAACAAAGAGGATTGCTCATACAAGAATTTGGATACTTATTGGGGATTATATGAGGATTTGAAGATTGTTTTTAAAAAGCAAAAGAGCAATCGAAACTATTTAATCAGAGTATACACTAACTAAATACGAATATCATATAATGATTCAACAGATAATATTAAATTCAATTTTAATTTAGTGTAACAAACACACGTAAACGAACAGAGAGTGGAATAAATTTTAATTTATTTAATTTAACCATAATTAAAATGTTAAGTATATTAGTAAATTTCAAAATGGTCCTTTATGCAATTTGAACGGGTCGACCCGTGAAGTAGAAATTAGTACTAATATTCAATATAAAAATAAACAAATTGAACAGGGGTTGTTTTTATATTTTTCTGATGAACAACATATGTAAGTCGATTTATAGCAAATTGTACAAATTTCAACAAAAATCAATATAATAACCGATGAATTTTGATAAACACATTAAACATAAACACAAAAGTAACCAGATTTTGTAAACTTGTAACCTGGTTACGCATTAGTTATTGAGTCAAACTGTAAAACGCATAGAATTTGATATTTCAATTAGAATATAAGAAGTCATATGTACCAACAGTACATAATATAAGATCAATAAAAATCATAATCATCATCCTTCAATGAAACAGAAACGCAAAAAACCATAATCATCAACATTAGCAGATTCGTATTGCACCAGAAGAGTCTTTGTATATCATAATAATTATGCCGAACTGTATTGAAAGTGCAATTTAACATAAATATGTGCAGTAAATCGAATAAGCATTTCATCGAACACCTTGGAGACAAATTATTATTAAGTTAGATAATTTGGAAAAAAGGAATACCTTGGAAAAGAGGGAACGCAAATCACGGTTGGACAGTTGAAGAAATTGGACTATAAATAGCGGAAGAAGAAGGATGCGACGATCGACAGGTCTGGTTCACTGGCGGTTACCAAGGAGAAGTAATTGAAGACGAACTGACAATACAAAGAAGGAGAGAGAATGGGTTATGATGTAAGGCTACTGTTGGATTTTCGTCTAATTGCCAATAGATCGATATCAATATAATTCAAAATCACAACTTTCAGACAGCTGATAGAAGTAAGTAAGTATTTCAGATTAGGATTTAGGTTTACAACAAAATTTAGGGATGGAGGATTTACATGTATATGTGAGCCGTCGCCGGTCAGGATATAGCAGGCCTCGCCGGTCTTTGGACGCCGGTCGCGACTTTGCCGCTTTGTGATCCACGGGAGAAGACAATCGGCGATGTACTGGAACTTGTTACCGTTTTTTTTCTTTTTTTTTTGCTTTTTTGTAATTTGTACTCGCAAGTCGCGACAATTTCTTAATCGGAAGATAACGGACCTAATGTTTAAGTTGGGCTGGGTACCGTTACTTATGGCCACCACTACTTTCATGTAGAAAATTTTTTATAGTAGAAGAAGATTAGTGGTAAAATTTTATATGTTAAAGTTTTGTAAAAATACCCACTCAAAGTTTGGTGATAGTATGTGTTTTTAAGTAAATCATTAAGGCTTTCTAATGTTTGTAATAGTTTTGATGGGTGTAAACTTGAAATCCTTGTCCTATGTTATCTTTGTACTTTGATTTTGTCAACCTACTTTACCACCAAAACAATCTATCACTCGTCAAACTTGAACTAAAAAAAATAAAGGCCAACATAAATGAAACAAAAACATATTGTCTTCAAACTCCGCCCAATCAAACACAAACAGTAGATCACGATGGCAGACACCAAACAAGTAGCAGTTCTAATCAACCAACATTTTTCTTACCGCGGGTAGCCTGGAGTCAGGACCTTCATAGCTACAAATAGTTTTTTTTTTCTCTCCTAAAACTTGTTACCTATTCGTCATAATGAACATCAAATTCAACCACACAAAAAGACCACCATGGTGCTAATCAACCACATCACATGCTCTATTACCACAAACACTTACACTAAGAGTCTACAATGTACAAACAAGCTGAAGCTATTATAAGTAGTTACTATTATTTATAATATATTTTGAGAAACACTTTACAGACTTTAGAAACAAGACCGAGTCCACCTTTTTGGTCCGAGTCCAAAGTATGTGCCAACTCCAAAGTTTGGGGCGAATCAAACATGAAGATTCAAACCGAATCAGAAATTGAACCCAACAAATCAAATAAGAACATTAAAAAAAAACATGAAATTACCTAAAAAGAGAAGACATTACCATTCGAGACACCAAAATGAAGTTTGTACCTAATCCTACTCTAGTTTCATGGATGAAAGGAACAATTAAAAACCACATTTCCATACTGCATGTACTTCTCTTCAACTTCACATCTAAGAAAATGAAAATCAAAATAAAAATAAAAATAAAAAACTAAAAAGCATCTTATTAAACTTGCTCACTTAAACTCAAAGTTTTCCCTAATTCTCTCCCATTTTGAAGCAAGTTCTTTCATGTTATCAACAGCGACATCACTCTGCAGTTTGACAGTAACCATTTCATGCAGAAGCTTCTTCGCTTCATCAATCGACAACTTACTCTGGTCAAACAAGTCAGACTTCTGTTTGACCAAACTCTCTCTGGTCAACTCTTTCTCACGCAACTCAGCTTTCAATTGGAGGATATCAGCATCCATTTCAGCTATTTTCAACTCAATTTCCAGATCTTTCTTCTGCCATAACTGTAAAACTTCAAGACTATCTCCGTGCTGCTCTTCGAATTCAATGTTTTTTTGAATGTTTTTATGAGAATTTGTCCAGTTTTTGCAGTTGGATTCGAATTCGTTGTTTAGGGTTTCAATTACTTTGCCTTGGAATCGTGGGAGTTTGTGGAGGTTTTTGATCAAAATCTGGATGCAAGATTTGATAATTTGTTCATCGGGTGATCCAACGATTGTTTCAAAGCTTTTTTTGAAAAGTTGGGTTAGGGTTTGTTTTGCATTTTCAGCTTCTTGATCGAGAGGATTGTCTTGTGGGGTGTAGAAACTGTTTGGTGATGTCAGCAATGAAAGTACAGATGAAACTTGCTTTAATTCTGAAGATATGTCGTGAGGAACAATCGACATGGTGGTCTGCTTGACAGGTGTCTGAAAATATAAAAATAGGAAATAAAAAAAAATTATTAGATTAATAATTCTAACAAAAAAAGAAAAGAAAATGTTAGGTGCCATACAACATGACTTAACCGTAAAAGTCATGGGATTATGCTTTCCCATTAAGTCTCAATTTTTTAAAAATATACTAATCATATTTATATTGATTATAACTATATGTTTCTACAGGGCCATCTTGGAAACGTGTATAGCCGTTTCAAAAAAAAAAAACGTGTTTACTTTTTAATGTTATTTTTATTAATAAAAATTTTTATTTTAAATTATAACTTTATTAGTTATATATATCAACATTTTTTTTATCATTAAAAACTTCAATTCACAATTATATATCACTTAATTATGTTTTTTTTACAATAATAAGGCCTTGGAAAATGGTAAAATTGTCAAATTTTATTACTAAATATAAAACAAACGAGAACACTAATTTATCCTATGTATAGACATAATTTATTCACACAGACACTTTAACCAGACATAACTTAATGAGTTAAAAAAACAAACAAGCCCTTAGTTTTTGTTATAAAAGACGTAAAAACATAATTTATTCAGACAGACACTTACTTGAAAGTCATTTCCATTTATTGGCACAATCTGAAGCCTCCCTGCACGCTCTTCTTCACCTATGTTTATGTACTCATCATTTTCACCACCAGATTGACCACCAACCATAACCACTTCTCCATTCTCACACTGTTGACCGGTTTTCAAAAGTCAAACTTATGACAACAAAATGTAAAAAAGAAAAAGAGAGACCTGATTGACATCTTCACTATGCTCAAACCGAACAACAAGTTGATCATCTGCTTCAATTTTAACTGGCACCATGCTCGTGACACCATCCGGACCCTATAATCAATCCACTTTCATTAATAAATAAATAAATGTTCAAATCTTGGATAAATTAAATAAGTAAAAAAGGAAATTAATAAGAACCTTAGGAAGATTTGCCCTACGATCAATCTCATCTTCATAACATTTAATAGCCTCCTTTATAGCTAAAGCTTTATAAGGCAACTTTTGTTCAAGCAATCCAACGTTTCGTTTATTCATCCAAATAAACTCAACCAACTCACGGTCTGTTTTCATTTGCAGGTCTTCAACCATAACCGATTTCAGTTTCTTTGCAGCCCTAGCTTCATCTGACAGCTCATCACTAACCCTAACCGTTTTTATTTTTGTTTTTATTTTTATTTTTGTTTTTGGAACGGGTTGGGCTGGGCCCATTATGGATATTGGTTGTGGGGCACACTTTCTTAAGTGTCTTCTCATTGTTGATGTACCTGAATTTGGGGCAAAACAGTACACTTTGTTGCAGTTTGTGCACTTTGTTTTTGGTAAACCGTCATCTCCAGTAATCTTTTTAAAGTAATCCCACACGTATGCTCGTGTTCGTCCCTTATTACCCGAAATTTCTTCAATCTCGTGCCCAGGACCATTATTATCAGGTGACATTTCTGTAAAAAAACATAAATTTAGCATTATAAGTTACTAATTTACAGGTTAATGAATGTTATTCTCACTGAGAAGTTGATAGATTATTCAACCTAGCCCTAATTTAATGAACTTCTTCAAGTTTTAAATCACTCGTTAGGTAAAATAATGATCTATTGACAGGTGTAAAAGGTCCAACCTTTTTGCATTTTCCTTTTGTGCAAAACCATGCATATGAGTTAGACACTGTCGTCTACACCTTATATCACTTTGGACATACAATACTACCCAATAATAATCTTCAATGACAGAAAATCTAACTTTAAATTCTAAAAATACATGACAAATAAAGCATACTTGCATGAAGAAAAAAAGTATTTTTCCTAACAAAAGGAGATAACGAGGGTTGACAAAATTATAGAACAATATCAAATGATCTGATCGGACAATCAGTGCAAGGCAAATTTAATTGCAGTATACAACTTTCAATCTGCATTTCAAAACACAATTTGTCAAAAACTTAGCTAGGTTTTACCTCATATTATACCGAATTGTAAAATTCACAGAATTATTTCTTTATATGGAAGAAAAAAAATCCCTACTATTTTGAGGTTTTTGAGTTCGCTCGATGATAACTAAAATTGCTGCGAACAAAATTTCAATTAGCTATATCAAATTTTATATAATCATTCGTACATTATATAGGTCGAAATCGACTCCGATCACTTGCAAAAACAAGCAGTACCAAAAAACACAATTGGGGATTAAAGTTACATAAAATACCTCAATCAACGAGATGTAAAATCGATAAGCGAGCAGAAAACGACCGGTAACGAAAGCAGCGACGTTGATCGTAGCCAGTCGTCTGGTGAAAGTAGTGGTCATGCGAGGAGGAAACCCATAAAAACGTGTTTGGGGGAGGAATATTGTGAAATTGGGGGAAAATAAGCGCGTGTGGGCTTTCCTACCCAATTCAATAATTATTTATTCACTTATTAGAACCGCTGGCTGTTCAAAAAAGCTTAATACAGCCCATGTAAACCAGGCCAGGCATCGAACCGTTGAGCTAGCAATTCGATGGTTCAATTGATTGGACCGATCTCAAGAATCGAACGACCAATTCGATGGTTCAACTGATTGTCTTTCCTACCGATCTCTACTTTATTTTCGATTTCATCTCCACAAAGAGGGCAATTTAACCTGTTCGTAGCGTCTCCGGTTCATAATACTTCTTCATATGAAGTCTGCAAAACTGATTAAATCAACTTCAAATTATATATCAGTGTATAAAACAACAATAAATCAGTCAATCCTAGACACTCTTTTGCTTCAATGCCAGAATTTCAAGCAATTTAACCAAATTCTCTTGCAAATGATCGTTACTGGGTTCATCAAAGACACATACGCAGCAAGCAGGATCCTCAATTTCTCTACTAATCAATCATCATTCATTAACATCCATTACTCTCGCAAATTTTTTGATCACATAGATAACTCAAATGGGTTTATTTACAACACAATGATGCGTGCTTACTTGCAGACTAATCATCCAAAAGAAACGGTTTTTCTCTACGAATCGATGCTAAATAACAAGAAATTTGTTTATCCAGATAGCTACACGTATCCTTTACTTATTCAAGCGTGCATTGCTAGGTGTTCGGTTTTGGAAGGAAAAGAGATACATAATCATGTGGCAAAAATGGGGTTTGATTCAGATGTTTATGTACGGAACACTTTAATCAACATGTATGCTGTTTGTGGTGATATAAATGATGCACGCAAGGTGTTCGATGAAAGTCCTGTGAGAGATTCAGTTTCTTGGAATTCGATTTTGGCTGGGTATGTTCAGATGGGTGATGTAGAAGAAGCAAAGTCGATGTATGATCAGATGCCCGAAAAGAATATAATTGCATCGAATTCCATGATTGTGTTGTTTGGTCGATTTGGACTTCTCAGTGAAGCTTACCGTTTATTTGTTGACATGAAAGAAAAAGATCTTGTTTCATGGACTGCAGTTATTAGTTGCTATGAGCAAAGTGGAATGTATCAAGAAGCTTTGAATATGTTCATGGAAATGAATGAAAAAGGAATCAAGATAGATAAAGTTGTAGTAATTAGTGTTCTTTCTGCATGTGCTCACTCATCAGTTCTCAAAACGGGAGCATCCATCCATGGATTAATTCTAAAAAACGGAACTTTATCTTATATTAATATCCAAAACGCTTTGATTCACATGTACTCAACTGGTGGAGATATAACAGCTGCTGAAAAACTGTTTAATTCAAGTTCACATATCGATATAATTTCTTGGAATTCTATGATATCCGGGTACTCGAAATGTGGGTCACTCGATAATGCACGTGAAGTGTTTGATAAAATGCCTGAAAGAGACGTTGTGTCATGGAGTGCACTAATATCTGGCCATTCACAAGCCGGTTTATTCAATGAAACCATAGCATTGTTCCAAGAAATGATGCTTCACAAAAAAGTCAAACCAGATGAGACAATATTAGTGAGTGTGATCTCGGCTTGCACTCATTTATCTGCTCTTGAACAAGGTACATGGGTTCACACGTATATAAAAAAGAACGGTTTCAAGGTTAATTCGATTCTCGGTACAACGATTATAGACATGTATATGAAGCTAGGGTGTGTCGAAAACGCCGAGGACGTATTTTGTAAAATGGAGAAAAAAGGGGTATCATCTTGGAACGCTTTGATTCTAGGGCTCGCGATGAACGGGCAAGTGGATAAATCACTAATAATGTTCTCACAAATGAAAAAATTTGGTGTAATTCCTAATGAAATAACGTTTGTGGCGGTCCTTGGCGGTTGCCGCCACATGGGGTTGGTCAACGAGGGGCAGCAACACTTCAATTCCATGGTTAACACATACAAAATCGAACCGAATATCAAACACTACGGTTGTATGGTTGATCTTTTAGGGCGTGCAGGGTTGCTTAAAGAAGCCGAAGAGTTAGTTGATAACATGCCAATCGCACCTGATGTTGCCACATGGGGTGCGTTACTTGGCGCGTGTAAGAAACACGGTGCTAATGAAATGGGTGAAAGGGTCGGGTTGAAGCTGATCCGGCTTCAACCCGACCATGATGGATTTCATGTCTTATTATCAAACATATACGCGTCAAAAGGAAATTGGGGTAATGTTGAACAAATACGTTGTACAATGAATAAAAAACGTGTTGTTAAAACGCCGGGTTGCAGTGTAATTGAAGCAAATGGTGCGGTGCACGAGTTTCTAGCTGGGGATAAAGGGCACACCCGAATTGATGAAATTGAGGAAATGTTGGATGAAATGACGGAAAGAGTGAAAACGCTTGGTTATTTGGCGGATATGAACGAGGTTTGTTTTGATATTGATGATGAAGAGAAGGAAACGAGTCTTTTTAGGCATAGTGAGAAGCTTGCAATTGCTTTTGGGTTAATTGTTACTAATCATCCAACTCCTATTAGAATAATGAAGAATTTAAGGATATGTAACGATTGTCATGCGTTTATTAAGCTCGTCTCGAAAGTGTTTAGTCGTGAAATAGTGGTGCGGGATCGGCATCGGTTTCATCATTTTAGTCAAGGTTCTTGTTCATGTATGGAATATTGGTAATGAGTAGAAATGGTAATTTATTCAGTGTTGACTTTTTAATGGTCAAAAATCAAAATAATTAACTGCAAATTGACATGAATTATCATCAACTGTATACAAACAATCGTAAAGGTACATGAAAAAATTATAAAGTACAAACATGTTGGACCAACGAACCACCAGTGTCACTGCACAAAATTTGAACCTTTTTGAATCTTTATAAACATCAAATGACTTTTTTTCTCACGTTCTGCCCATCTTTCAAGTTACTTTCTCTAACGGGTCGATTCACGTTGTGTTTTATCTCCGATAAATAAGCAAACCAAGAAACGGGCCGAATGGGTTAAAGTAGCCCGACATCTATTTTTTAATGAATAAAACCTCCTAACCCAAAAGGCAAATGTATCATTTGACCCGTTACAGTTTTTTTAAACAACTATTTTGGTAAACGGGCTCCACCATATGCTGACCCAAAACTCTAAGAACCTGATAAACGGGCTCCACGTGATTACCACCAGCAACAAAACTATAAATCTCATCTCGCACCTCAACCCAACTCCTACCCGCAACTTTCTTACTAACCAAATTCCTCATTTTGGCCCGATCGGCCCATTTCCCTTGAGCAGCATACATATTCGCCATCAACACATAAATCCCCGTTTTTTTAGGCCTCAATTCCAACAGATTTTGAGCAGTTATAACAGGAGGATACCCACGTGCTTTACAACCTCCAAGAAATGCAGCCCAGATCGATTCATCAGCTTTAAATGGCATATTATTTATCATCTCATAAGCTTCTTCAATCCTACCGCCACGTGCAAGAAGATCAATAACACACGCGTAAATTTCTTCATTCGGGATTATTTCATACTGCTGACTCATCATTTTCAAATAACTTAACCCTGTTTCAGTTAATCCCACGTGACTACAAGCAGTAATAACCGCCAAAAACACAATCCTATCCGGTTTTATACCCGAATTCGCCATTTTATTAAATAATTCAACAGCTTCATGCCCACATCCATGGCTCCCGAGTCCAATCATCATTGTAGTCCAAGAAACAAGATCCCGAAAACACATTTCACCAAAGATTCTTCTAGAATCTTGAATATTCCCGCACTTTGCATACATATCGATCAGAGAATTCGATAACGCCAAATTACGTTCATACCCTCTTTTAAAAATCGCACCATGAATCTGTTGACCACAAGTCAAAATGCACAAATTAGTACATGCTGCTGTAACACTTGAGAATGTGAAGCAATTTGGAGTAAACCCTAATGACTCCATTTCTAGAAATAAGTGTAAGGATTTCAACGGGTCGGGTTTCTCGTATCCGGATATTAATGTGTTCCATGTAATCTCGTCTTTTTCGTTCATTAATTTGAAACAGTTTTCTGCTTCTTGGAAGCAGTTACACTTGCAATACATGTCTAGTATAGAGTTCGTTACTGGAATGTTGTGGTCAAACCCGTGTTTGACCATTGAAGCATGTATTTGCTTGCCATAATTTTCAGACCCGATTCCTGCACATGCCCTGATTGCAATTGAAAAACTGTACGGACTTTGTTCTGCTTCCTCCTATAAAAATAATAAAATAATTAGTAGTTCTGGTAGATACATAATAAACGGGCCAAACGGGTTGAAAGCCGCTAAAAGTGTATTTTTAATCATTTTATTTAAAAAAAAAAAAAAATTTATTGAAATTGCATAATTTTAATTGTCACGCTAATTATCTAAAGGAAATCTGAAATTTTGGACACGAACTATTATGGGTAAACCCATCCGACCCGTTTGGATCTGTACAAAAAATACACGATTTTGACCCGTTACCCAACCGACTCAACCGATTTTGACCTGTTTGGCCCCGCACAAAAAATACATGATTTTGACCCGTTACCCAACCGACTCAACTGAATTTGACCCGTTACCATAAACATCTGTCGAAATACTTCAAGGGCTGCAAATCCGTCATTTCTATGAGTGAATCCGGTTATAAGTGTAGTCCAAGACACCTGATTTTTAACAGGAATTTCTCCAAACAACAAACAAGAATCCTCCATACTAACACAGCAAGCAGCGTACATATCCAAAAGAGCATTATCAACATAAATACTACTACCAACAAACCCATATTTCAAAGCCAACCCGTGACCCGAAACACCACTAGAAAGTGATTTCATGCCTTTACAAGCCTTCAAAACACTTGAAAAAGTGAAGGCATTTGGTTGATCGAAGCTTTCCCTCACCATGTCTCTGAACATCATCCATGCAAAAGAATGGCGGTTACATGACGTGTACCCAGAAATCATAGCAGTCCATGCAACTACGTCTCTCTCAGGCATTTCATCGAACACCTGGCGTGCTTGCTTAAGTAATCCATTGTCTAAGTAGGCTTTGATGAGATTAGTGGATAGTTTGGCGGGAGATTTTGGTTGAAATGGTAAATGGGGTTTGGAATTTTTGGTAACTGCTAGAGTTTTGCGGATTGTTGAAGGGATTTGATTATGTAGTTTTTTATGAATCATATTTGCGCTTTTTTTATTCGCATGGTGGCAGGATTTTGCGTGGGTAGTTTTTTTATGAATCACAAAGTTGTAGAGAATTGGTTTTTAGTTGGACATGGAGCGACTGGAATTGATTTTAGTATTTTACTTTTTTGTAAAGCAGAGAACTCAATCCGTGATGTCTTCATCGACATCTCATTTAAATCCTCCTTTTGATGAGGTTTGAATATATTTGATGGGATAGGAAATTGATCAGGATTTGAAAAAAATTTAAAGTTTTGATAGCTTTGAAAACTATGAAAATCTTAAGAATCATTGAAATTCCTATAATATACAACATCGATTCAATTAATCGTTTATTTACCTTTCACAAAATATGGACGGCGTTAAGATTGAAATAGAAGTAGAGGCACACACGTACAACTCCGTTACATAGCAGCCGCCATTAATTTCATTTAAGAAAATGAAATAGAAGTATTCATTTACGGAGTATTTTATTTTTTTGGTAAGGGATTTCATTTATATATCTATACTCCTTTAATAATCACTGGCAGGTATCCGCGCAATACGGCGGCAGGTACCCTGTAATAACTATATTTTGTGGCAAACAAATGTTGTTAGTTTACATGTTTTTTATAACAATAACTTTTAGAATTGTCAAACATTTAATACAGCACAACACCTCTTATGAGACCAGCTAAACCAATCAATATGTAAAGTTATGCAAGTATCTGAAACAATCCTTTTACAATTAGAATCTAAATTTTGAAATAAACAGTTTCAGATTCTGTATCCTTTGAAATACATATTGAATGAGTTTTGATATGTTTGACACATTTGACGCGTTTTTGAACATTTGGGTAGTTAGTTTATAATTAAGTCAACATTTTATCAAGCATTCATTGCAAAACACAAGTTTAAAAACATACAACTTCGTCTCAAATTTGGACAATGCAAGTGGTTATATAAGCAGATGTTTCTATTAGTAAAAGAATACTCCAACATGCTAATATCAGATTGCAAACACTCATTTCTTCTTGGTGTAAGTTTTCTTCGCCTTTCTATTTCTAAGTAATACTCATCTCTATAGTTAAAACAACACATATAAATGAATTATAATCACAATCTTCAATTAAACAAGTACCTTTCTATATAGCAGGTAAATAGCTCGTTCTTCTCCGCTTTTGCTGACATAAAACACAAGGCAACAGAAAATTCAAAGTTATTGATCTACCGAAAACGCACCAACAATTTTGACCTGTTCACCTAAAATTGGGCCGATTGTAGTTACGTTTGAACTCTAACGGGTTAAAAGGGTAAAAACGAAATTTCAAAAATGATTGTAATGCATCAGCCGTAGTGATTTGAGATAAGTCAAAGTTTTAAACTGCATTAAATAGCACAAATTAGGTGCTCAATCATCATCAAACCATAAAAGAGCCTTAGAAGGTTATCTATTTTAATTAGATAGATGTGGAATTACAAGTCGGGAAACAGGTAAAAAGAAAAGGTTTGGGTCGAAATGTGCCAGGCTAAACAACATGCACTTTTTGGTCCATTTTTTGACACTTCTCTTGGAATTACATTTTATCTCATTTTAAACACGTTCACCAGATCTCAACACTTCGGTACAAAAATTCAACGACATACAGAATTCCACTAAAACAATAAAATATAAATATATACATATATAGCAACGAATTACTGTATTCATGATACTCCCCCGTCCCTAAATAAAGTTCCTATTTCTCTTGGGCACAACTTTTTGGGAGATAATTAGTAGTTGGGTATTTGGTATTACTTTTGATTAAAATATAAGGTCTTATTGGAGAGAGAAGTGTTTTAGGAGATAATTAGTAGTGAAAGTATTAACAATAATATTATTATATTAGGTGGACTCCTTAAGTTTAAGAAATAGGAACTTTATTTAGGGACAAAACTTAAAAGAGAAATGAGAACTTTGTTTAGGGACGGAGGAAGTATTAATTAAAAAAAAGACAACTTACAGGGCCGAAAAAATAAGAAACACGAGAAGCAGTGGTGTGTGCTGCAGCTCCAATATAAGCCCATTTAACCTAAGTTTCTAGATAAAATGAAAAACTCAAACTAAAATCTAAAATTTGTCTTAACAAATTACCTCTTTAATACAATTTCCATAGGGAATTTCCTGTTCATTAAAATTTAGAGTAAACGGAACGGATATACAGAAACGGAGTTTAACTTCTTTTTAAAAATACCCCTAAATGGTGAATATAAAAGTATTATGTTTTCCTACTTAAAAGCAAAAAACCACAGTGCTCAATTGATGGAGTGTAACGTAGCATATCACCAGTCACCACCTATCACTACACATATATTTGATTTTTCCTTTTTTTTTTTTTTTTGCAAAAGTAACGGTTTGCCCCTAAACATTTGTATTTTCTACTTTAAATCTTTAAACTTTTACAAATTTACATTTATACAATTAATTTAATTAATTTTTAGTTATAAAAGAAATTGTTCCCAAACTTTTATAATTTAAATTTAAATTTTTAACAACCCAAAAACAAAGAAGTATCAACTTATAATAATGCAATTACTATGTGTATGTATATCTGTGTATAATAAGTAGTAAGAAGGTAAAGTTAAAATTTACTGATGCATAAAACGACAAATAATTATGTGGTTTCATGTAGTTATGATTGTCAATTATATCACTTAATTTGTGTAATTTTTATAATTTATGCAATTTTAGCTATTTTTCATATTATATTTTTAAATTTAAAATAATAAATTAATTAATGTATATCTAAATTTAACGAAAAAAATTGCAACTAATTTTTCTAATATATTTAAACCCTAATCTTTGTAATTTATACTTATAATATCATTTAAAATACTATATTCATTTTTTTATTATTAAATTCTTTTTTATCTTACTTTAAATTTTTATAATTTATATTTTTAACTCTTAAATTATTTAATTTTTACATCTAACTTTTTTTACTTAAAGTTACGTATATATTAACATATTTAGTTATAGTTAATAGAAAATCTAACACAACAAAAATCGTATATCATTGAAAATTTTGAAATTTTAGTAACATTTAAATAAATTAAAATCAAAGCTAAAAACCTGAAATTACAACTAAAATATTATTATTATTATTATTAAAATCTTAACTTTTAAAAAGTAATATTTACAATCCCGAGCGAAGCCGGGTAACTAAACTACTATGAGCAGAAACAAGAAAGTATTTCAGTTTTAGTTATCCTCATTTTGTGCCTTATTACATAAAATTTTCACATTAAAAGTTATCAACTATTAGTGTTGATTATTGAACTTTAAATTTGGATTATATTTTTCTTTCTAGTTACCATCCAATTTTTATAAAGCCCACCAAGGACAACAACACCCAACATGGACCTAAAGGGATTCCATACAATGGACTCAAACTTTGTTCCAATTAAATTTACTCTAATATTACCAATTACTTTGTTTGCTGTATAGTGTTTAAGTTCTAAACTATTCTCCTTTTACTTTACACTTTTGGGTTGAGCTGAATATACGATATATTCCAATTCATATTCCTGATAGAAAAACAATATTTAGCATTTAACAATTAATTATAAAGATTTTAATGTATCAAGAAAAGGGGTCAAATCTTTTACCAAAATCGTTACAAAGAGAATGAAGGTCCAAGTTTTGTGTTCTTTTCCCTTTTGACTTCAGTGGTTTGAGTTTTAGTTCCAGAGTTGCATTGACTATTTGACTCAAGATTTTCAATTGGTCTTTTTGATGGATATGTTGATGAATTCTGAAAAAAGAAAAGAAAAGAAGCTCAATCAGTTTACTACAATATAGCTTTCCCAAATGTTTTACAACTTTCAAATCCCGTTTGGTGGAATTGCATTTGACACTTCAACTTTTAAAATTGATGTTGAAACCTAATGTATGTATCTGCAACAAAGTAAATAGTTAGATAATTACATTGAAATTTTGGGGTTTTTTATCCACAAGACCACAATAGTAGCTTTTTTTTAATATCAATTGATAAACACAATGGATGAGATCAAGTTCAAACAAAACATAAAGCGTTCAATTGCAGAATAAAACATCCCTGCAACAAACATCTATTTGAGTAGATTAATCGAACAATTCATCAGCATTTTTAGGTTAAGTTATAACATAGTGATGATATACCTTCGATTTACTTCTTGTCGTTGGTCGACGGAGTTGTTGGTCTTCGAAGATGCTGATATCTGCATATACATATAGAATAAAAGTCGATTACCTCAAGTTTATACAGTAATTCTCAATTTCAAAACCGATTATGAGAAAAATAAGACCATCTGTTAAAACAATATTTATTACAAGTTCACAGAAGTACATAAGAAGTTCTAGGGCTTGAGATTATTACGCAAAAACAGAAAACTAAAAGGGATCTAAACGGGCTGATACGGAGTAGGTCAGCCGAGAGGTAGCTTAACTGGATAAGTTGAATTGCATTTGGAAAGATGAGATAAATCATAAATGTGTAGCAGATAAATGGAGGAGGAAGACGAAGAAGCGTTGAATGTGTAAAGCCTGGCTTTTTATCTTCTTATTCATCGTTGGAAACTGGAAAGAGGTGGATTGTTATTTCGAGGCATGCATCTTTCGAGGCACGCCTGATAATTTCAAATTGAGATTTGAAAGTTTAGATCAAAATAAGTTAAACACAATTAAATTCAAACAAATAGTATCTGAACTCTTAGACTATCCCCATTAGCAACTCAATCCAACCCAACCTTTTTAATAAAAAATAATTTCTCTCTCTTCCACCTATTCAACCCAACCCAACCTAATTTTTCACACACATTAACAACTCAACCCAACCCAAATTTTTATTACTTAAATAATATTTTATGATTTTTGTTTTTATAATTCTATAATTTCATTAAAAAATCATTTATTTTAAATAAAACTAAATAAAATAGATAAATAATTTATACAAACATTCATCATACATATAACATAGATAAACTAATTTGCAATAATAATACGTATTTATAAGAGATAGAAATTACACAACTATTCATCACTTCCGAATTTTTGCCATATATGCTCGATTAAGTCGTTCTTTAGAGCGTTATGAGCTTCCCGATTCCGAAGTTGTGCCCTATTGGTCATATAACTGGATAGATCAGCAATTCTTTCAGTTGAGTATTGAAAAGGTTGTTCATTATCTTCAGTTTGATTTGTAGGTATAGCATTTATAAATTCGGATAGGTCATACGTGTGGAGATATGTGTCCCGTTCATCGTCAACGATCATATTATGAATGATTATACATGCAATCATAATTTTCCCCATTATGTCTTTGTCCCACACAAGACATGGGTGTCGAAGGAATGCAAAACGTGATTGTAGAACTCCAAATGCTCGTTCAACATCTTTTCTAACCGCCTCTTGATGTTCAGCGAACAACTTGTGTTTTCGAAGTTGTGGAGAAGTTATAGACTTAACAAATGCAGCCCATGAGGGATATATGCCATCAGTGAGATAATATGGCATATTTCTTTCCCGGCCATTCACAATGTAACTTACATTTGGTGCTTGACCTGTCAAGATATCATCAAAAACTGGAGATCGGTGGAGGACGTTAATGTCATTGCATGAACCTGGTGTTCCAAAGAACGCGTGCCATATCCATAAGTCGTAAGACGCAACAGCTTCCAAAATGATAGTGGGTTTACCACTTCTACCTGCGTATTACCCAGCCCAGCCAGTAGGGCAGTTTTTCCATTCCCAGTGCATGCAGTCAATGCTGCCTATCATCCCTGGGAATCCACGTTCATCCCCAACATGGAGTAATCTTGCTAAATCAACCCCATTGGGCCTTCTGAGGTACTCTTGGCTAAAGCATGAAATGACACCTTCTACGAAATTTATAAGAGCATCCCTTGTAACAGTTTCACTCATTCTCAAATATTCATCTTGTGCATCAGATGATGTACCATACGCCAACACACGCATAGCTCTTGTACATTTCTGCAATGGTGAAAGACCTTTTCTCCCTGTGGCATCACGCCTTTGTTGAAAATATCGGTTATTCGTTGTAACAACTTCTACTATACGGAGGAATAGTGGTTTTCGCATTCGAAATCTACGTCGGAATGTTGCTTGATCATACGTTGGATTTTCAACAAAGTAGTCTTCCATCAAACGTGCCTCACCCTGCTCTCGTTCCCGATCACAATACCTCCTTCTTGCTCTGGGAATATCTCCCATGAACATATTTGGCATGCTTATGAGTAATTCATTGATGATGTTGTCAACCTGTCGATTTTGTTGAACAACTCGTGTTTCCCACTCATCATAAAGATTTGAATTTGATGAATCAGGACTTGCTTCTGAGTTTTCATTCTGAGACATTTTCGTAGAGATTAAAATAAAGAGTTATGATGGTATATGAAAGTGTGTGATCGGTCTACTCTACTTATACACAAAAAAGTAATGACTTTTAATATAAGATAATGTTATCCTATCTTTATAAAATCTAGCCATCCAATAAAAACCTGACACATGGAAATGAAGATAAAATTAGATTCGAGTTATCTTACACATACATCGAATACAATATCTTACACATACTGACACCTTCATGTGGAATATCTTACACATACATGAAATACAATATCTTACATATAAGTGAAATACAGTACGACATAATGCAATATCTTACAAATACTAGAAATATAACACATAATAAGTTGTAACTAGTTTCCATAAAACTTTGACATTAGAAAGCGTTTCATATTTTCTTCATCAGGAGACAAGAACTCCTTTTGTAGCAGTGTGTTCAAATGTACAAGTTGCATCTTCATTAGTTCCCTTTCTTCCAATTTTTGCTCTCTTTGTTGATCTAACTCGAGTCTCTTTTTCATGACTTCAACTTCGTTGTCTCTAGTAAGCCTTAGTGCACGAAGTTCTTCAACAACTTCATTAGACGCCTTGCCTTTTCCTTTTCTTTTAGCTGCATCTCTACCTATTGGACGATTAGTTACTGAACCACCACTAGTTGGTGTTTCTGGATTAGAAGGGACAGAATATTCTCCTTCTTCAGTAGTCCTTGATCTTTTCGTGCTACCACCACTTTCTCCTTCTTCAGGACGAGAACGTGTTATGTTAGGTTCTAGCTCTAACTTCCATTTTGGATGGTGACACATAACTTCATTAAAAACTACACTGTCACTGAACTTGCTTCCACTTGCCTCGTAAATTTTATGAGCTTCATTTTCAACATCTTTCATGCTCATTCCACTTCTTTTTAGTCGATATGCTTCTCGGTATGCACTAACCCATTTCCCAACATTTTCGTTAAGTCGTTTCCAACGACCTTTCATTTGAGGAATTTCTCTGTTACCGAGCTTTTGTGGGTTTTCCGACACATTTGTGTCATACAGTTCCTTTATGTGTGCCCACAATGATGTTCTTTTTCGGTTCTTTCCCTTAATCTCATTACCACTGGCGATACAATATGCCGACATTAAAGCGATGTCTTCATCGACATCCCATTTATCGCCTCTTGAGTTTTTTCCGGTGTTTTGTGAGGTTTGATTATATTCGGCGACAGGAAGTTGATCATGATTTGAGAAAAACGGTGAGTTTTGATACGTTTGAAAGCTTTGAAAATCTTGAGAATCATTAAGATTAAAAACGAAATTTGGATATGAAGGATCCATGGTAGCAAAGAAATCAAGATGGTTTAGAAATGATAAGTTGAAACTGAATACAAAATATGTAAGTCTATACTCTATAAATAGACAAAAAAATTATAAATTTTAATTTTTTTTTATTTTTTGGTTAAGATAATGTTAGATTTTTAAAGATAAGAATATATCAAACCAACCAATAGAAAAAATTCACATTATATTAAAAAAAGTAAAAAAGATTATTAAATATAAAGGTGAGTAAAATCTGTCATGGAGTTATTAAGTAATAATAAAAAACAATTAAAAAACATTATATGTCATATCAAAATGTAATAAAATAAGTAAAAGTAATTGGTGATCCTTGTAATGACCAAAGTCACCCAACCGGCCTAGGCCACCACTTAGTTCTCCACTTTTTATTTTTTTTTAATATTTTATGTTACCGAGCGCTCGCCAAAACCCCCAATGGGGGTAGTCTTAGATCAGTCGGTTAGAGTGTAGTTTCGTAACCCTGAGGTTGCGTGTTCGATTCCTAACTTTGTCATGAATTTTAAAAAACGCAGTAGTTCTATTTGTAGTAAGTGTGTTGGCTGAATTTTCAGCTTTACTAATTATAGAAAGGGTAAACTCTTTATTATATAGTAAAGACTAGCTGGTACCCGCGCACTGCGGCGGCGGGTACCAGTGGCGATAGTGATAGTGGATAGTTATTATAGGTGGTGGCAACAATAGTGATAATGGTGCGTAATGATGATTCATGAAGGCAGTAAGTGATTGTGGTGGCATTAGATAGCAATGTGGTCAATATAATAATATGAGTTAAAGATTAATAGAGATTAATATGATATACTCAAATGATCAACATATATCATAACAACTCGATTAGTTAGAGTCTTTAACAAATAACAAAATAACTATAAATTTGTCCCAAAATAACAAAATGTTGGCTAAAAATTAAATTTTTTGAATTTGTAAAAATCTGAAATACATTACTTCTTTATAGTAAACCGAATAAATAAAATAATATACAAATCGACACACTTAAAAGTTATGTGACACTGTCTTAACGCTTTCCCCAACGGTTTACTGGTTTAGGACCAACTTTCATTGTACATCCAATTATCCAAACACTACCTAAAAACTTAACTAATTTTGCTGCATATACAAATACCCTAAACATAGAAAATCAGCCATGAAAATCATCTCTACTACTTATAATGCATTTAGGACCTTTCCCTAAATAGCATCATGAAAATTCAGCCAATTTCTTTCTATTTTGAGATTTTAAGAAAATGAATCAAAAAAATGGATGAACCAGGGCTCGATCACATGACCTCGCGTTTAATTTCCAGGCGCCCAACCACCTGCTCAAGGAACTACTTGCGTTTTAAAGTCTGAACAAATATAATATATCGCATTTGTACCTCACAAATGAATGAATTTATCAAGTACTCTCCTTACTTTATCTATTATCCCGTCCATTCATTTACCTTCTCGGTTCTGTAAAACCATCGAATCCTTCACTGATTCATCATCAGCTTCACCTTCATTATCTCCTTCAAGCCTCGATTCCATAAACCTTCACGTTCGAATCCGTCTATAAGCCCGTCGATTCAATTCCAAATCTATCGATTACTGGAACCCTCGATTCCCTCATTCGTCATCGCCTTCAAGCCTCGATTCCATCAACCTCGGTTCCTTCAAGCATGCTTCCTTCAACCTACAAATACGACGGTTTCTTCTATGTATCTATTGGGTGAGGTTCGTCGTTGATGATGAATCTCTGGGTTGTGCATTGATCCATGTATATTGTTAATACATATTGTGGAGACAACTTGAAGAAACTTTTTGGGTAATTCCCTTTTGTAGTCAAAATTCTTATTTTTTTTTTGTTAAAAGTTAAGCTTTTACTATTTGTAACCGATTTAGATACGTAAGAAGGGTTATTTGATGATGATGACGAACAGATCGAAGAAGAGCTTGAAGACTGACACCAGGTTTAATTCCTAATTTATATAGCTTCTGTCAAGGCATTAGTTGTATTGTTTTATAATTTTTGTGAATGGTGATTGATATATCACATATTATATCGAGGAATCTGGGATTGAGTTGCTTGGATGTTAAATATGTTATCACTTAATTTTTTAACTGATAGTATTAAGTTTTATTCTAACCACATGATCATTTCTATTCTTTTCATTGCTATCGAAATAGGTATTTTTGTTATTTTCAAGTAGATGAAGATGCAGAAGTCAGCAAGGATCGGAAGACACAGTTTATAAATAAATACAAGAACCGGCACAGTAAGCAATTAACAATATTATTAGCGACGGAAATCAGATGAGAAATTGATTGCAATAACAAAAAATTTCATTTCCTTTTAATTGTTAATTTCAGTTTTTAGATTTTATGATTATATATACCTAATTGTAGACCTCTGACTCCATTTCCTGATCTTGACATATCTGAGAAATCAGTTCTTGCTGTTGTTTATGAATTGCGAGTGTGGGCCAAGCCTTGGCAAAGTTGCATGAAATTGCAGCTGTCGTATCTATGATGGTATAAATATTAAGAACCACATGCTCAAAACAAATAGTTTTCTTCAATACTGACCTCTTATAATTAAAATCCTATGAATATAATAATTAGTCAACGCCCAATTGTATTACTTAAGCACATTTTTTTAAGAATTTAATGAACCTATAGTTTCTTCACTTTTTTTTAAAAATTGTTGGAAAAACAACATTTTAGTATTGCATTTTCATCGTCAGTAAGGCCAACTACAATCACTGAACAATTTCTGTATAATCTATGTTTCACTACAATTATTGGCTTATGAGAAACTTGGATTTGGTCTTGCTTTGATAGATTGAGATAAAAATCAAGAATCTCGTTAGCACAAGTAGTGAGTTTTTTCTTTGTTTATTTGTAGTTTTTTGTTCTTCATGATAATTATATACAGTATCTGGTTGAATGAAGACACTCCATTTGCTGGTTTTAATTTTTTCTTTCAACTCTTTCGATTATTCTTTCCACTAATTTCATGCCTACCCTAATACGTGCATCAAAAGGGGCGGGTTAGATGGGTTGGGTAACATGTCAAAATATATCTATTTTGTAGCAGTTAAATTTTGGTGCCACGGGTCAATTTGTTGATATTTGTGTTTGTTATTAGTTATTACACGCATATTTGCAATTTGCAAGGTTATTTATATGTATGTGAGTAAACTATAAGTATGTTAAATAGTTTTTCCTTAAATATGAACTCGCAGCAAGGTTATAATTTGCACTAATTCATATGAACTTGTGAAGTTTGGTTACATGTGTTAACGACATTTGATGGAATCCTGGATTGTGAAGAAGTTAATTAAGAGGAAGAATGTTGTTGGGAAAGTGTTTTGTTTTTACCACCACCATTCTACAGTCGCCACTCACCATCACTACACACCACCATCACATTGTCAAATTATCACCACCGTCTACTATTCACGACCATCACCATTAGTCCATCACCACCACAACCATCACCCACCAATTGATCGCCACCAAATATAGTCACAGGGTACCCGTCGCCGCATTGCGCGGGTACCCTGCTAGTTAACAATAATTCATTTACATAATCAAAGTGTTTAATCAAAAAAATTTACAATTTATGAGCAAACTGAACTCTTGAAACTATTGTCTATCTCACCTCATCAAATAGTACAATTACATACTAATTAATTTCGAAATTGTTTACAAAATCCATGTTCTTAGGATTGATCACGACTTCAGGCCCGACTTTTAAAACATCCTAAACATCATATATAGAGAGAATCAACATCTCCTTTGCATCTCGTTCAAAGCAAATCAAAACCACAACCCCGAGACCGTTTTTTCTTATCTTCGCAAACTCATATTTCTTAGCTTTCTTCTTAATCTGAACCCGAATCGATTTACTACTAATTATGCCCATAATCACAATTTTATCCTTATTTATTCGTTGTAGCTTTCACATCCAAAATCAACCTTAATTTATGCAATGGGTAGTTCTGCAATGGGTTCACATGTAATGTCAATTATATGTTAACGGGTCAGTTCGGGTTGTATTTGTTTATAATAGGTCAAATGCGTTAAAAATCAACATGCTTATGATGTCCTAAAAGACCTAAACTGTTTCATTTTAAGAAAATCACCCCCAATTTTTAAGCAATATTGTTAATTAAGTAGTCAAAAAAAAAGAATTCGACCCATTTTAACATGGACATATAAATTACTCATTTTAGCTAAATCGAGTTTGACCGGTTACCCGACCCATTTGACCGGTCTATTTTACCAACTTATATAAAAAATGAATCACACCTTCATTTAAAGCATGTACAAGAAGCTTTCATATACAAGAATATAAGAATACAAAATCATTTAAAGGAAAATAAGATGTACCTAAGTCATTTAATTCATCTGCATCAATGAATACCCTTTCTTCACATTTTATGAAGGCTCTGCTCTAGCTTACTTTGTCATCCATTACATCCTCATTTAAAATTTCATCCATCATATGTGTGATCATCACCACAACATAAACACACTTCAAATGAAAGTTCTTTTCACGCACCAAAAGAGAGAGAAATATATATAATAATAATAATAATTCATTAAATATAAATAATGTAGATAGAAGACATACCTGAACGACCTAATCTGCATCAGAATCACTAATAATCGGAAAATACATAAACCCTAAACAATATGCATACCAAACAAATAACAACTTAAAACAAGATTAGATATTAATCAAAATATCATAAATTAATCAAATTATTAGAAATTCATCGAATTATTGGCTACATGTTAATAATATTTAGCAGAAGTAGCAATGTTCATAATGAATGATGAATTTAAAATTAGAAAGCGTGAATACCTATATCAAGAGTCATATAACATGATTTGAATAACATGATTTTGACTATGACTGCCATTGGAATATTGAATTTCACAAATATTAAGCAGAATACATGCATCTGAAGTCATAACGCACAATTTTTATTTTTTTTAAAACTGCATTTTACATTGTGACTTGAAACATTTTGACTTTTTGAGGCAAATGTCAAATTGTATATCACATCCAGATAAATTGAAAAAAAAAATGTGCTTACGCTATGTCACTCAGCAGACATTTTTGAGGACTTAGGGTGTCAGTTACCCCATCAACAACCATAGAAGGCGCCCCAATCCAAATACCTGTGATCTGTAATCATAACAAAAAACAAATGGGTTGTATTTCTTACCCAAATGAATATTTTTGATAATTTTGATTAAATAGAACAATATTTTCTTGAGTTTGAGTCGAAAGCAGTTCTTTTGAGTATCTAGCTGCTTCCGAATCTGGGGTATTGTAAATCCGCAGCTAAAAAAAAAAACAGGAAACGTGAAACTCATTCTTTAAACGTATTATTAATCGGTTAAAAAGTTGTAAGTACCTATTTTATTATATCCAAGATACCTTCTGGAAAGAAAAAAAAAAACTCATTGTTCTCTGTAGAATCCCATTAGTCCTGTGAAATTGTCATCAAATATTGTGAAGATTATGTACCTTATGACTGCAAAATTTCCCGTTTTCTGGATTGATACCCATAACTGAAGTTCCTGTAAACGCCAACAATGGCTTCCATAGTAAAAGAGAGAATCTCATTTCAATTACCCATAACGGAATTTCCTGCTTATTCAGAAAGAAGCACAATTAAGCAATTAGCTCGACCTGATTTAGACTATTTGATTAGATAATAACGTATTTTACCCAATGGAGTTGTAAATAAGGGGAAACACCAGCTTCAACAAGTTTCAGAAGAAGAAAACGGATGAGATAAAAAAGATCGGCCGACAGATTGGGGTTTTCCAGAGATAGATAGAGGGAATATTGTTGAAACGATGTAAGGCTTGAGGAATTCAAACAATCAGAAACGTTTATGAATAACACACTCTTCGTGGTGGAAGAAACTTCAGGGATAACGTCTAGTTAGGGTTTGGTGGAGTAAGAAGAATTGAAGCCTGGTTAGATTGCTTGATTTCAAATTACGGTTGTGACTTCCAATAATCGTTCCACTTCCCAATTTGAAAAAAATCGTTCATGCTCAAGGATACGCATGCATTGGCCCATGAGGCGGTGCCTTTCAAAAAAAGATTTTATTGGCCCATGAGGCGGTGCCTTCCAAATTTTTTTATTAGCCATGGTTTATTGATAAGTGTTATAGTCTAAAAGAATGAACGTCTAGCCTCTTAGTTCTGCTGGTTGAGGTGTATGTTATCAAGGCGGAAGTCTAGAGTTCGAATCCAGAAAGACCTAGTTTTTTATTAACACCTTCAATTCCATAATTAGCAAGTGATTAACAACTTCAATTCCATAATTAGCAAGTGTGTTGGCTGAATTTTCAGCCTTGCTAATTATAGAATGGGTAAATGCTTTATAATATAGTAAAGATGAAGGGGATAAGGGCAAATTTGGCAATACATTAATTTAAGCACAGGGCACGCTCTCTTCTTCCACACCCCTTCAATTACTCGGAACCCTAATTCAGTTACCCTTTTTACCGACTTTCAAACGCACACAGTTCCCTTCTTCCATTTCCAATTGAACCACCATCATCCTAACCGGGGCATCTTCAACCGTCAATAACCGTTAGCTTCCAACCGTCGTACCCCTTAATCATCTATTTATACGCATTTTCTTATCCGACTACTCTCACAATTTCTAAATCGGTTACCCACTTACGTCATCTCCTATTTATGTATATCAAATCAAATTCTTTCAACTGATGAAATCATTTACCTTTGTTTTTCCTTTTTCTGGGTTTAATTAATTAATTTGTGACTCAAAAGGTTTGATCTTCCTTGATTCATCTTCATCCGCTTTGGTCCGATTACCACCGATGACATGCTCTTTCCGATTTTGTTCTTATCATCCAACAACGTTATAGGTTTATTCAATTATCTGTTTTTGAATTATGAGTTTTTTTTCTTTGTTTATTTATTATCTTCATCATTAGTATTTTTTTTATTTACTTCTCAGTTCATATTTGAATTTGAAGTCAATTTCTTTCTTTCTTACATAAAGAAGTTATCTTCAAATTCCCTACATGTTGATCAAATTAGATCATTAATTAATCTGACAATTCAAATCCTATGACAACATTCCAAGTGGTTTCCTTTTGAAGACCCTTGCCTCGATTGATATAATTCATTTGCGCTCTTTCCGTGCTTCACTTTTTGTTTTCCAATTGATCAGTCCTCAATTTAATTTCTTTTCAATAAGTTACCTTTTGTTTGCACTCAAGGTGTTTGATTTAATTCAAAAACCAAATTTTATTTGAATACCATTGATATCTTGAATGTTCATTATAATTAGATGATTTATAATCTTATAATATTATGGATCGACATGGTGGATTCGATCGGGACTTGGCAGATTAATGACGTTTTCTTCAAATTACTTTAGTGATTAAAAATTTATCCTATGCCATATAAACACATTTTTTAAATAAGTCAATAAACCAAGTGTAAAACAATATGTTTCTTCAGTACGTCTAAACAATATATTTGTTTTATAAAACTATTATGATTTTGTATTAATATTCTGATTTTGAATTACTATAAAACTATTCTAAATTACTTGATTGTGAAGATTCATATTTAAAATCTCAGTGCAATATTAATTTATAGATGATTTATATATGGTTAAAATTCTTTAGGTTTACCCATTTGACATGTTTCATCCCGTGATTGGCGCGGGCAAACGACTAGTATATATATATATAGTGCCCGATTTAGCGCATAACCGTTTAAAGCTGCAGAACCGCGGAACCATCTTAACATCCAATGTTTTCTATGTTATACATAAGCTTTAAATTTTCATACACGATGTAACCATCCTAACATCCAATATTTCCAATTTTTTATACAAATAGTATATAAATATATTTATATATTATGTATATAAAAAATTGAAAACATTGAATGTATAAATGTGTTATAACGTGTATAAAAATGTACACTCTTTGTATAACATAGAAAAACATTGGATGTTAGGATGGTTCTGCGCTTCTGCACCATTAAACGGTTCTGTGCTGAATCGGACCCTATATATGTCAAAAAAAATATGATAAAAAAAATGGATCATAATTTTGATCCACAAAAAAATATGGATCATTATTATGATCCACAAAAAAAACTGGATCATTTTTTTTTTGTCAAATGTAATAATAATTATGCAGAGTTATATATATTTTTTCGGAATTTTTTAAAATTGTTTTGAGGTGTCCTCGCGAGTCATCACCGTTTTTTGAGTTCTCACCGGATCTCACCTTTATATATATATATATATATATATATATATATATATATATATATATATATATATATATATATATATATATATATATATATATATATATATATATATATATATATATAATCAGGTAAAGACTCCAAATTTGGTGAGGAGTGTAAGGATAATTTTCAACAAATCATTTAAGAAATTTTGGATCATTATCAGAAACTTTAGACCATTATCAGAAAATATTTTGTACAATGATCCAAATTTTCGTAAAATGATTGGTAAATATAATTAAAACAAGTAACAAAATGTATTAGTTGGATCGTTAAGGATTTAAGGTGAGTGGTGTGTAAGCAAGCATGAGTATTAGGGTTTGGATCCTTCCGGTATTTTTGTTGTATATGTATTTGAATCACGTTTTAAAATAATAATCAAATGGTTTATGGACTTTAAGTTTTACAAAATATTAAATAACCTCTTATTTTAATAAAATATTCATATTAACACTCTCACATTATGTATTATTTTTTGTCAAAAATTTGTCAATATGACGCTTAAACTATTAGTATTATTACTTATTCATGGTTATTACGGTTACATTTTGGATAATTTAAAACCAATTTAGATCAGAATTTCATATTATGTATAAAAAATATATGATCTACATACTGCCGCAACGTACGAACATTTTATACTTTTATAATATATTACTAATTCATTTTTATTGTTCATAAAAGAGCGTGAGAAATATGCATCATATGGGGCGTGAAGGGGATATGTTAGCGTGAGAAATATGGAGCGTAAAGGACAAAAGGATATATGTAATTTTTCCACATTTCTATTATTTTCTTTGTTTATTTTTTAAGTTGAGAGAGTGAGAAACATGTGACACGTGGAGCGTGGAGGAGGTATAGATCTTTCCCTATTTCAATTTTTTTCTTTGTTTATCTTTTAAGTTGTTTATAGAAAAATCAATTTAAGGGAATACAATGATATTATATGGTTACCCGATGATTTGGTTATTTGTGTAAAAAGATATTAAAAATGTCGACCCATTTATATATATTGTTTATAAAAATATACACTTTAAATGGCACCACAACGTTTTAAGCTTTTATACATTTAAATATTAAGCGAAACAATTAATATTTAATATATATGAATAAGATATATATTGATGATGTGTACATGTATATGTATGAAAATCACTTTAGATATTTATATTACATAATTGTATTTCTTTTATTAAAACTTGGAAAAATGTAAATAGAATAAATCTGCAACAACGCGCGGTGCATTATAGTACTTGTTGAATACAATATATGTTAAGTTTGACTCTATAAATTTAACTAAAATATCGTTTTTTAAATGGAGAAGCAAGGCAAACGGGTAACAAGTTGTGCCGCTATCCCCTTTTAAATTGCAAAACTAATTCTTTTAAAAACAGCATTTGTGGATCTGGGTGTCATAACATTGTTATGCATGACATGTTGGACTCCGTTAAGAAACTCATCCGCCTCAGGCGCAAGGAAACCGAAAGTATCAAATGCAAAAGGAATGAACACGTGTTGATTTTCAATGCATGCTTTCTCGTGCTTAGTCACTTTACACGAGGCGGCTTTCAAAGTAGCTTGTCCCATCGTAATGCCCCGACTACTCAAACTCACGAGAGGAGAAACTCCAGTTAGATCCACAAACGCGTGTTTACCTCCGACCCATCCAAAAACTAAAATGTCAGCAGGTCTAAGTGTGGATCTTCTATCCAACGGGTCAGTCAAAAAGTTCACAGGAGCTTCTTTCTTGGCGGAGATCCCGACACGCCTACATACGTAAAAAAGGACGTCTCTAACCATATCGTGTCGGAACTTGAATCCCGGGAGCTCTTCACAATGAACTGCATGTTCCCCAAAGGAATCCAAACTTGTCTTGCGACAAACAGGGCATAACGCATCAACCGGAAATAATGGAATCATGAGACGATACTTAAGGATGGCACGATATTCCACAGTTAACATATGTTGACCCAACCCATCTATGGCGATAACTAGAAGAAAATCTTGAGCATGAGGTGCTCGTAAACAATCGAAAACCACTTTCTGTCTCACATTCATGTCGAAGCGAACTTCCATATCCTTGACCGTTTCACTAAAAAGGGCACTCACCAATGTTTGTTGGGCTTTAGAGTTGGCAGTTTCCTTATTAGTGAAGCCGCTAAAATCAAAGCTTGGAATCATATCACGAACACAAGCCAAAGCACAACCATAATCGTCGTTCGTACAACATATCCCACTGTCACGTAAGTTGTGATCCTGAAGCACCCAAGATTGGGCCCTCGAGGCCACAAAAGCATAAAAGGAAACCATTTTTGCTGAGTACAAACCCAAACCACTGGATCAAATGGGTAAAGAAGCGAGTTGCCATTGTAAGTCTCCAAAGAAAGGCCCTCCACATACCACAATGTTCTCAATCGACTCACGCAATCCTTTGTAAAAGACCAAAGATGACTCCTCCATGTGTACATGTTGACAAGTTCTTAAACCATAAAAAGTTTAGCAATACCCATACATGATCGAAGTAAAAGGAGCTCACTCTGTGGGTCATGTAATTGTGGAAGGAGCCTCATCAAATCAACATCATTTGTAGCTCTCCCCGTAGCCAACCAACTAATAATATTTGGGTCACTACTAATAGCTCCCCCAAGAAGCTTCACACCCAAAGACGGCCTTCGAAAATTGACGGGGAATAAACCATCACGAGGTTTCATTCCATTACACGAGGGCCAAAATATTTATGTCTTCTTAATATTAAGTTTAAGACCCAAACTCGGATCACTAACCTTTATAATGTCTAACACCTTAGCTACCTCTTGTGCATCTCCAATAACAGTCCCATCATCAAGATACCAAGCATGAAGAAGAAGCTTGTAAGTAATAGGTATTACGGCTAGTTGGTGGATTTGGCGATATCAGAACTCTCTTATTTTTTATATAGGGAGTGCAAGGAAATGAGATATTTTTGATTTTATTGTCTTGTTTTTAAATTTTATGGGTGACCCACAAAAATCCAAAATGTGTGATTTCTTGGGTCGATTGGTTAAAAAATCCGTTATTGTAATTGCTAGCTTTTTTATATTAATATAGTTTCGTGGGGGTCTCCGGGAGGGTGATGGCAATGCCGAAGCTCGACCCGTTGCGTCCTTTTTGCTGATAAAAAAAATGAAGAAGAAGCTTGCAATTGTCTCTAATCTTATGTATTAGCGGGTGTAATACAAGAGCAAAAAGAGGGGGTCCCAAAGGGTCACCTTGTTGCACCTCAGTAGCAGACCATATATGAGAGTCTCCAATATACAACCTCGATGCCTGCCCATATAAGAAATTCACCCATAATTGTAACGACCGAAATTTGTAAATAAATAAATCGTGTAAAATATGATAAATGTGGATAATTCATTTAAGAACCTGATATTGACAGATTTATACATACATTTATCTGACAATATACCTATTTTTATATGTGTTTATCGATTAGAATATGATGTTATCACTCAAAATGTAGTTTCCATTGTATTTTGCAGGCTATAGAAGAAAAAGTGACAAAACGGGTCAAAACAGCACAAGAAACGAAAGACTGCAGGAAAACCAGAAATAGCGTCGCTATTTATAGATAGCGACGCGATTTCTGTCGCTATCCCAAAAACCTGATTTTTCACCTCTTAGCGATTTCGGGTTTCTGTTAGCACACGAAAAGTCGAAGATAGCGACGCGATTGAAGATAGCGACGCGATTTTTAGCGATCAGATAACTATTTAAATAAATCTGCAGATCTGAATTAAAGACTTTTGACCTAATTCGAGGGGCAGCCGAAAAACACCACTGGATCACTCAAGATCGAGATTTCAAGCATCAAACATTGGTTTTCTATCATCTTTGATTATTACTATGTTTATGATTTCGATTCTTCATGTTTGTTTGATGATTTTTAGCATGTCTATGTGCTAATCATATTATATTCGCTATTATTAGATGAAGTTAGGTGTAACACCCGTATTTTTAAAACATCGTTTAAATCATTTAAAATACATATTTCCCAATATATGACATATTGTCCAAAATACAGTTTAACAAAAACTTTAAAACCTTTATCAGAGTTTACAAAAATACGGTGTCACCAAGTATATCAAAACCATAGGCAACGGGATCTACCTATGAGCTCCCGAACTAAGCATCTCTAGGACACTTCTAGTGCAACCTTCTATCACCTCAACATGTACCTGAGTACATAGCCACAAAACAAACGTAGTACGTGAGACAAAATAGTCTCGTGAGATACACGGGTTTTAGACCCCAATAATAATAATAATAATTTCATAAATATATAAACATATATATAAATATAAACAATCTCACTACCGGCTAGTCACCCTACCGTGACTCTGACATTCTCTGCTCTCCTAGCAATCATATCTAACTATCGGGTTGCCCCCGCACTAGCTAGAAGCACAACATATCTAGTTATCGGGTTGCCCCCAAACTAACTAGAAGCACATTAACTTATTAACCGGGGATCCCCCGCATTAATAAGCTTCAACCAAATCTAGTATATAAACATATACATACTAGAAACATACCGGGGATCCCCCGAATTGCTCAAGATAACGGCAAGAGGGAATCGCCCAATCTACCGATACCTGCCTTACTCGCCGGACCTTTCTCCAGTTAGCAAGACTACTACCGTGGATGAGTCGATGGGAATCCACCCAACTGCCCCTCACTCCACACCTCATGACCGGGGATCCCCCGCGTCATCACATCATCTCATTCTTACCATAACTCATCAGTTATTCCAATCAAAGCCTTCGGCTATCACATCAGTCATCAACAAGTTAGTTATCTAATAATAACTATATATAACTAGTTCAATATAGTGTGAACGTACATGTATGGTCCCATAGACCCGATCATAAGCAACCAACATCTACTTCTACATCTACGAACCCTATGAGGTCCATACTTTCTTATTTCATAAGATACATTTCTCATTTTATCGATATCATAATACTTTTATCTCTTCCTTGACTATAATACACAATTATTACTAGTCACATCATATTCTTTTTCATATATATTCGTTCTTTACTTTTATTAGTATATCTTACCAATAGGTACTCATTACTATAAAATCATTCCCAATTGCTTAACTAATACGTATTTATTAATAACGGCTCCATATACATTCTTTTAATCAATTACTTCATTATTATGGTTCATTAACATAAATTCCATAATTACTATAATTTATCATATTTTACTTCAAATTCACCAATCATACTAGACATATTCTAGTATCACGTTCTACATTCTTTCATACATTTTCAGTCACTATCTTTATCAAAATATTCATTAATAAAGACCCATAAACTATCATATGTATTATCAAAACTAAGTACCCAGTTTAAAAGTCTCATGTACTCACCTTAGCAATAAAGTGCTCCAACCGTATTCTTTACGTCAGTTTCCTTGATTCATAGTTCAATCAACTTCCAAGACTTCACCAAAGCCTAATACAATTATCACAACATGATCAACATCACATACTACTACTAATGTGTCCATCTATCTCTAGATAACACTTGTTAACACATTTCCCCCAATTATGGAAGTTTACCAAACCCTAGGTTTAACCAACCCTTAAGATTCTTACAAATCATAATCATACACTTGTTTTCCTTGTTAATATAACATCTATCAAGTGTATACACCATTTATATCACCATAACCCATAACCCCAAGAACTAGGGTTTCAACCCCAAGCTTCTAAATCCTTAGATCTAAAGCTACAACTACAAAGGATTGAAGATATACCTTAAATCTTCAACTAGGAGTGAATAATCACAAGATTTGATGAAGAAATCAGTTCCAAATGATGGTTTACACCCAAAATCGTCCACAAACTCGAGAGGGAGAAAACTAGGGTTTTTCCTTGCAATAAATGAGCTCAAACCCGACTTTAATGATGTCGTCCAGAGTTCACGGCGCGAACTAAGTTCGCGTCGCTAACTCCAAGCCTTGCACGCAGACTTAGCGATCGCCATCTAAACGCGAACTACTTCGCGACTCCTAGCCAAACTCCCTGGCCCGACATCCCGATCGCGACCTATGTTCGCGTCGCGAACTTCCAATGCAGCCAGGGCTGCAATTTTTCAACTTTGTCCCGACCCGGTTTCGCCCATAACTTCCTCGTACGGTCTCCAATCGACACGACACCAATTCCTACGTTCTTTAAACGATTTATCCTTATTTATCATATTTTTGCACAATTTATTTATTTACAAATTTCAGGTCGTTACAACTATCTACCCCTTAAAAGGATTCCGTCCTCGGAATCGCTAAGAATTTCAACCCACATACAACCGAGCATTCCGCTCTCATTCCCTTGTGGTCATTACCATCAAACTTTACTCATTCCTGTTCCGTTAATCATTACATATCCAAACGTTCACTTGACTCCGTTAAGTCCGAACGGTCAAGACCCAATTTTTTTTTAAAACTCATAATACTCAAACGGGTCAAAATTTCACAATTTGACCAAAACACCGACATTCTCTCGACCGATGTTTTCATTCTCATAACAATGGTATGACACAATCATACCATTAACTAGTTGATTAAAACGAATGTCAAACTCTAGCTTTGACCAAATCGATATATCCCAACATTGGTATATCCCTACATTGCCTACCCTCTTGACTTAAGCACAAAGTCAACTATACTTTAACATTTTCCCTTCTCGTTAAAGATCCTATAAATCCTCCTTTCCTTTACAGTTGACCTTTAATTTATGATCCATCTACAACCATATACTCGATTCCCAAATCCAATCTTGACAACACCCCAAACGGGTCAAAGTCGAATAATCCGACTACAACTATTTCAACTATTCCATTAATCTTTTCACATACATACGACCGGCACATTATGCCCTCATCATTCACTAATCCTTCGAAATGAGAGTCAAAGCTCATCCTCGACCAAGTCAACCAATTCACAAATTGACTAATCTTGACTTTTGCATAAAGTCAACCATACTTTCCCAAACCAACATATTCCCTACTCGCGGGGTATCATTCCCGACTTATCGCTTCCGGTTACACCCATTATTGTTTCCTTACCAATCGTCCATATTTCCAAAATTTCTCATCTTTTCAAATCTCTCCGAGTTCTCACATTTCCTTAAGGTCACATCAATCCTTACCGTTTCTTGACCTTCATTCGGTCACTTATACCATTACTTAGAACCATTTCAATCATCCTTGCATCACATACCATAATCTCATACCAGTTGACCATATCTTGGTCCCCGATAGCAATTACTTTCCAAAAGTACTCTCTTACTCATATCCTAGAAGTCGTAGGCATCCCATACCCATACATGACCTAATGCAACCCGCATTGCACACCAAATTCCCACTTACCATAAAATCATAACAATACACATTAACCACATGGTTCTACATTCATCACATAAATACATAAACATTATCATACGGACATAACAATCCATAATTTAACTATCACATCAAGATGACTGGAAAGCCTCCAATCCATCAAGATCCAAGCTGTCACAGTGATTGGAACATCTCCAATCTCGGAATGGAACCATTGGGATTCGCCCAACCGATTCCACCCCCAACATCATAGTAGCCGGGGATCCCCCGAGCTAATCACATTCTTTCTTTCTTATCCTATATGCATACTTCACAGGTATACACCTTTTCACATCACATACTTTACCACTATCTTACCCATTTAATCGTCTATTTATTCACCATGCAATTTAGCACATTTCTCATAACATCACGTTATCATTTTCTTTCATATTCACACATTTCTCGTTGGACATACTACTTAACACGTTTCTTATAACATTACCTTTTTCATTATCACATGCCTTCAAGGCCATCACATAATGCACAAGCATTGTACCTCGCGGGTAACCAATAAAATTTCCGATTCCCATTTACCGTTTCACTTACACACTAATCACCCTTAAACGGTTCATTTCCCTATTAATCAACTTTTCAAATCTTTTGTCACCACCGGGGTAACCATCAATCTATTCCTTCAACCATAGTTCACCGGTCAACCCGGTCATCTTAAGTCGACCAATCGACCCCGGTCTACATTTGTAACCCATGACTTGGCACACATTGGCCCAACATTCCATACTCTCGTCTTTATACATCGCGATACTTGAAATACTTATTTTCCAACCGTAGTTTCACACTACCCCATGTCATATACTGTCATGTCGTTACTATAACATGTAACCCATAATTGTTTTCTCACCCTTGATATCGAATTCATCATTATTGTCACAAAACTTGACATGCTTTATGCCAACTTTTACCCAATCACATTCGACAATCAAAATCCGTCGTTCCCGACACTCATTCCTTTCCACATACATCCCATTTATGGGTTCTAAGACATCACTCTACCTTAGTCATTCTTTTCTTTACCATTCACGTGTAACAATCATTACATTACCTATCCGGCTTCTCGCCGGACATTCGAGTTCCATTTCCCCAAGGTTTCTATTCCTAGAATTCCAATCCACATTAACATTCCTTACCAAGACTTTATACTTCCTTGTACTACTATCCTTTGTTGAAATACATTTACCATCCTTGCGGTTCATCCTTCGATACTACATAATAGCATCAATCCTTATATCCTTACTACACGCGACACACTTGTCTATAATCCTTCAAATACATGTTTCCTTATACATAATTAACCGGGAAGACTATTCCCAAAATAAGTCTTCACATCATGCGACTCATTTCCAATATCTATAGGCATCAATTCGTGCAACAACAACAATTAAGTCATAATCTCAAATCATTCATCTTACCCAAGATCTCCGAGGTGGCCCTTCCGGGTCAATTCCCTATTTCAACTCACTCGTGAGTTCATTTCACAACATCATGTACTGTGCTCTCCTTCACAAGGTTTCATACAACACATTCTACCGTGTCAACACCTCATCCTTCAATAATGGTGACGTCAATGTCGCCATATCGTTCTTCCTTCATTTGCTACTCTCTAGCACTTGCTAAATCTACCGAATCCACCACATCGTGACCTTCGGCTCAAAACTTCCGAATTACACATAGGTTTTACACGCTATGAAGACCCTATACAACATTCTTCAATTTCTTCCGATTAGGTCTTGCTACCTTTTTATGTAGGTAACTTCCACTACGGACTTCGCCATTCAATGGCTCTTCCTTCGTACGGGTATTGGAATCATTCCGCCTACCCTCATCCATACGGTTATCAAACGTCTGGTTCACATTCTCATTCATAACTCTTCCCAATTTAGTGGGGCTCATTCACTTTTCACATCCATTCTTTCGCCATACTAACGTATCCAACAGACAAGATTCAAACGGTCAACTCGACCATCGAGAACAACACAATTAGATCAAAACATGGCATTTCTCATAGGGGCCAACCCTATCATACCAATGCCCTACGGTCTTAAAAGACTCACATTTCATAATTCATAACAACTTCCATAGGTCCCCTAGGTTCAACCCTAAACTTAACATAAAGTCTCAAGGTCAACCTATCGATATCAAGGAATCTTACATTCCTATTGCTACAGTCTAAGACTAGGATGGACATCCAACCTAATTCACTTAAACTATAGCTCTGATACCAAGTTGTAACACCCGTATTTTTAAAACATCGTTTAAATCATTTAAAATACATATTTCCCAATATATGACATATTGTCCAAAATACAGTTTAACAAAAACTTTAAAACCTTTATCAGAGTTTACAAAAATACGGTGTCACCAAGTATATCAAAACCATAGGCAACGGGATCTACCTATGAGCTCCCGAACTAAGCATCTCTAGGCCACTTCTAGTGCAACCTTCTATCACCTCAACCTGTACCTGAGTACATAGCCACAAAACAAACGTAGTACGTGAGACAAAATAGTCTCGTGAGATACACGGGTTTTAGACCCCAATAATAATAATAATAATTTCATAAATATATAAACATATATATAAATATAAACAATCTCACTACCGGCTAGTCACCCTACCGTGACTCTGACATTCTCTGCTCTCCTAGCAATCATATCTAACTATCGGGTTGCCCCCGCACTAGCTAGAAGCACAACATATCTAGTTATCGGGTTGCCCCCAAACTAACTAGAAGCACATTAACTTATTAACCGGGGATCCCCCGCATTAATAAGCTTCAAACAAATCTAGTATATAAACATATACATACTAGAAACATACCGGGGATCCCCCGAATTGCTCAAGATAACGGCAAGAGAGAATCGCCCAATCTACCGATACCTGCCTTACTCGCCGGACGTTTCTCCAGTTAGCAAGACTACTACCGTGGATGAGTCGATGGGAATCCACCCAACTGCCCCTCACTCCACACCTCATGACCGGGGATCCCCCGCGTCATCACATCATCTCATTCTTACCATAACTCATCAGTTATTCCAATCAAAGCCTTCGGCTATCACATCAGTCATCAACAAGTTAGTTATCTAATAATAACTATATATAACTAGTTCAACATAGTGTGAACGTACATGTATGGTCCCATAGACCCGATCATAAGCAACCAACATCTACTTCTACATCTACGAACCCTATGAGGTCCATACTTTCTTATTTCATAAGATACATTTCTCATTTTATCGATATCATAATACTTTTATCTCTTCCTTGACTATAATACACAATTATTACTAGTCGCATCATATTCTTTTTCATATATATTCGTTCTTTACTTTTATTAGTATATCTTACCAATAGGTACTCATTACTATAAAATCATTCCCAATTGCTTTACTAATACGTATTTATTAATAACGGCTCCATATACATTCTTTTAATCAATTACTTCATTTTTATGGTTCATTAACATAGATTCCATAATTACTATAATTTATCATATTTTACTTCAAATTCACCAATCATACTAGACATATTCTAGTATCACGTTCTACATTCTTTCATACATTTTCAGTCACTATCTTTATCAAAATATTCATTAATAAAGACCCATAAACTATCATATGTATTATCAAAACTAATTGCTATGTACCCAGTTTAAAAGTCTCATGTACTCACATTAGCAATAAAGTGCTCCAACCGTATTCTTTACGTCAGTTTCCTTGCATCATAGTTCAATCAACTTCCAAGACTTCACCAAAGCCTAATACAATTATCACAACATGATCAACATCACATACTACTACTAATGTGTCCATCTATCTCTAGATAACACTTGTTAACACATTTCCCCCAATTATGGAAGTTTACCAAACCCTAGGTTTAACCAACCCTTAAGATTCTTACAAATCATAATCATACACTTGTTTTCCTTGTTAATATAACATCTATCAAGTGTATACACCATTTATATCACCATAACCCATAACCCCAAGAACTAGGGTTTCAACCCCAAGCTTCTAAATCCTTAGATCTAAAGCTACAACTACAAAGGATTGAAGATATACCTTAAATCTTCAACTAGGAGTGAATAATCACAAGATTTGATGAAGAAATCAGTTCCAAATGATGGTTTACACCCAAAATCGTCCACAAACTCGAGAGGGAGAAAACTAGGATTTTTCCTTGCAATAAATGAGCTCAAACCCGACTTTAATGCTGTCGTCCAGAGTTCACGGCGCGAACTAAGTTCGCGTCGCTAACTCCAAGCCTTGCACGCAGACTTAGCGATCACCATCTAAACGCGAACTACTTCGCGACTCCTAGCCAAACTCCCTGGCCCGACATCCCGATCGCGACCTATGTTCGCGTCGCGAACTTCCAATGCAGCCAGGGCTGCAATTTTTCAACTTTGTCCCGACCCGGTTTCGCCCATAACTTCCTCGTACGGTCTCCAATCGACGCGACACCAATTCCTACGTTCTTTAAACGATTTATCCTTATTTATCATATTTTTGCACAATTTATTTATTTACAAATTTCAGGTCGTTACATTAGGGTTTTAGGTTTGGATATTCTTAGGATTTTAAGATGATTGTTTGAATACTTGTGTTTTTAACAAAGAACCTTTTTGTTAAACCTTCACTTTTGCATTGTTTGATCTATTTATTGCTTGGTTGATAAAATATTGACAACATTGAATTAATCTAGTAATTCCTCTGACTTTTCATACCTTTTGACCTAGTCAACGACTCACTAGAAATAGGGGTCCGAGATTTGATACCAATAACTTAGGTGCAACATAAAGTCTGATCTTTAGAGAAGAAATTCCTAGGATTGGAAGGTCTTGGAAAGCCGGACCTAGTTAAGAATAACAAGCAGAAGTGTGGTTTTAAACATGTTTCTTGAGAAGAAATTCCTAGAGATCATATTAGAATCATTGTAAGGTTTTGAGAGAAATCTAGTTCCTTAAACTCCTAGAACATGAATTTAATCGGTACTTCAAAACCAAACCTAGACCTAGACGGATTCGACTCATAGTGAATATCCTCCTCTATATTGAAACACTTCCTCCTTGTTTTCAGTCGATTGTTTAATTTAAAATCAATTTTAGCTTTATTAATCAGTTTGCAAATAAAAAATGTTCCACATGAAAACCCTTTTTTATTATTTGTTCAGTTTAAATAATTAGTTTTATTTTACACAATCAGCTTAATTGTTCCCTATGGAGACGAATATACCGGAACATACTTACCTGAACTATATTGCTCACGATTAGGTCATACTTGCCTAATAGTGTGGTAATCTAGGAAAGGACGTATTTAGGTTATTATTTTATAACTAGTTTCAACACATCAAAACCGTAGGAATTGGTTTCGTGTCATTTGGACACCGTTTGATATGGTTAAGGTCGAAACCGGGCTGAACCAGACAACAAAAAGTTGCAGTCTAGCTGTCTGGGCAAGTTCGCGGCGCAAACTTTGGTTCGCGATCGCGAAGACGGGGTAGAGAGTTGGGGTTTTTCGAGCATGGAGTTCACGACTGGTTGCCGAACGCGAACTCTTCACGAAGCAGGAAGTTCGCGACGCGAACTCTGGTTCGCGATCGCGAACTGTTCGAGTTGTATAAAAACTGGTTTTGGGGCTAGGGTCTAGACACCTACGTCCCTAGTTCTAGCTCAGCCGTTATTTTGAAGGGAAGAGACGATTTTACTGATCTTGAGCTCAAATCTTCACCATCTTTGAGGATTTAAACACCAAAGGTAAAGATTATTGATTCTTATCATCTTCTATCTTAATTTCAAGCTTTTCATGGGTATCAATGGTGGTTTTGGGAACCAAGCATATCATCTTTGGGAAAGATGATCTATCATGGGTGTAAAACACTCATTGTAGGCTTGCAATCATTGTGTACAAGTTGGATTTGGGTATTATGGATAGAAATCTTGGGCTAGGGTTTGAGATTCCACCAAGTTGTATGAACTTGGTGGTAGGGGTGTTCAAAACCGGGTACCCGGAAATCCGGGTACCCTAAAACCGGGTACCCAAAAATTCGGGTAGTAGATTTAGGTACCCGTATCAGTACCCGAATTTTCGGGTACCCGGTTTTCGGGTACCCGGATTTTCGGATACCCGGTTTTCGGGTACCCGGTACCCGGAAATATAATTTCTTTGTCACAAAAATGACATAAATGGAATTCGCCATTGTTTATATATTTAATTTATTTAAATCTTATTAATAAATTTGTTATTAAAAATGTACGTTATGATTTTCTTTAAAAAAAATCGTTACTAGTAATGAATCTGACCAAATCTTTAAAGACATCCAATGATTCAAAACCATGATTCAACGACGGAGGTGAGAATTAAATGGTTTGTACGTGAGAATTAGATGGTTTGTACGTGAGAATTGAGATAGGGTTTTAAATTTTAGACATTGGTCAAAATGAGCCAAGCATATGCCATATCTAATGATAATTAATGTCTAATAATAATATAAAAAAATATATAAAAATAAGTTAGAAAAATAAAATTCGGGTACCGGGTATCCAATTACCCGGTTTTTTAGAAAAACACTACCCGTATTTGATACCCGGAAACCGGTTACCCGAAATCCGGGTATCCGGATTTTCGGATACCCGGATTTTCGGGTATCCGGATTTCGGATATCGGATATTTTTCCGGGTACCCATTTTTTCGGTTATTTTTGAACACCCCTACTTGGTGGTTGGGGTTTGATATTGGCATATTTATACATATATTTATCTGCCAATATACTTATTTTTATATGTGTTTATCGAACAGAATATGATGTTATCACTCAAAATGTAGTTTCCATTGTGTTTTGCAGGCTATAGAAGAAAACGTAACAAAAACGGGTCAAAACAGCACAAGAAACGAAGACTGCAGAATAGCCAAGAAATAGCGACGCGATCATAGATCGCGACGCGATCATAGATCGCGACGCGATCTCCTTCGCTATCTCCCAAACGTGATTTTTAATGCCTTAGCGATTTCGGCGTTCTGTTTGTTTACGAAATACCGGAAATCGCGACGCGATTGAAGATAGCGGCGCGATTTCTAGCGATCAGATAACTATTTAAATAAACTTGCAGATCTGAATTAAAGGACTTTTGACCTAATTCGAAGGGCAGCCGAAAAACACCATTGGAGCACTCAAGATCGAGATTTCAAGCATCAACCATTGGTTTTTTTTATCATCTTTGATTAATTCTATGTTTATGAATTCGATTCTTTACATTTGTTTGATGATTTTTAGCATGTCTATGTGCTAATCATCCTTTATTCACTATGATTAGATGAAGTTAGGGTTTTAGGTTTGGATATTCTTGGGATTTCATGATGATTGTTTGAACGCTTGTATTGCTAATAAAGAACATTTTCGTTAAACCTTTACATTTGCATTATTGAATCTGTTTATTGCTTGATTGATTAAAATATTGACAACATTGAATTGATCTAGTAATTCCCCTGACTTTTCATACATTTTGACCTAGTCAGCGACTCACTAGAAATAGGGGTCCGAGATTTGATACCAATAACCTAGGTGAAACTTAGAGTCTGATCTTTAGAGAAGAAATTCCTAGGATTAGAAGGACTCGGAAAGCTGGACCTAGTTAGAAATAACAAGAAGGAGTGTGAATTCAAACAGGTTTCTTGAGAAGAAATTCCTAGAGATTATATTAGACTCATTGTAAGGTTTTGAGAGAAATCTAGTTCCTTAAACTCCTAGAACATGAATTAAATCGGTACTTCAAAACCAAACCTAGACCTTGACTGATTCGACTCATAGTGAATATATTCCTTAATATTTAAACACTCCTTTGTCGTTTTCAGTCGATTGTTCACTTTAAACAACCATTTTCAGTTTATTTATCTAGTTTGCAAATAAAAATGTTCCAAATGAAAACCCCTTTTTATTATTTGTTTAGTTTAATTAATTAGTTTTATATTGCATAATCAGCTTAATTGTTCCCCGTGGAGACGAATATACCCGAATTTACTTACCTGAACTATATTGCTCACGATTAGGTCATACTTGCCTAAGAGTGTGGTAATCTAGGAAAGGCGTATTTTAGGTGATTATTTTATAACTAGGTTTTACACATCAGGGTTGTTAATATGGATTAATTAGTGATTAGTTATGATTAATAACTAGTTATTATGATGTATTGATGTTAGGTCAAGAAGACCTTGTATTTGGAAGTATTTCCTTGATTGGGAAGTAAGGATTTGTGTTGTTGAACACAAGTATTGGATAGCATTGCTAAAGTGAGTACATGTGATCTTTTCTGGGTACATAGTAAAATGATTTTTATGGTTTAAATGATTAAACAAGATTTTAATAGTCTTTATTGAATAAATGTTTTAATAAAGAAAAAGATTGGTTAGCTAGTATATGAATTGAATTGTTATTGACTTGCTTGGTTACCACTAGTATGTTGAGATTTATGATTTGGAGTATTGGCTCAAGTTGTTGAATTGTTATGTGGTAGCTAAACAATTGGATCCTAGATAACCCACACAAGTTGGGGGAGTTAGTGACACCTACTTGGGGCGGTACCACCCTGCGCAAGGGTAGTGTGTCGAGAAATAGATAACCCGGAAAACGGGGGAGTTTGAGATAACCCGGAAAATGGGGGAGAAATAGATAACCCGGAAACGGAGGAGTTTACCTAGTTAACCCATATCAGGAGAGTTGTTTCGGGGAGGCCCGTTACGTATGTGTTGGGCTTATGGCAAGCCTTAGAGTATGTTTGACTATGTGCAATTTGATAATTATTTAATTATTATTTTATTGCAAATATTTCCTAACCGGGTCTAAAACTCATGTTTCTCATGAGACAATCTTGTCTCACGTACTACGTTTATTTTTGGCTATGTACTCAGGTTCGGGAGCTAAGAATTAGGCGGCCCGTAGTGTTAGCATTGGATGATTAAGCTCGGTGTACCATTTGATTCCCTAAGACTATAGTTTTGATATTATTGTAACACCGATTTTTGGCACTTGTAATCATTCCAAATGTTTTATTTAAACTGTATTTTGGATGTTATGGATTTACTAGTTAAACTTATATATTTAAAAAGTTTAAATTGTTTAAAAAAAAAATTGGTGTGTTACAATAATGATATAGAAGGACACCTCACTCTAACCTCATTGAGCAAGGTCGATCTATCCACAAGGTTAAAAGCATTCGAGAAGTCCACTGTAAGCATAGCAAGGGACCCATCAATGTGATATTCACTTAGCACCCTATTGACACTGTGCAAAACTGCCTCAGCCCCACATGACACACCAACTCCAAACTGAAAATCACCAAGGTACTTAGACATTGCTTTACCCACACATTTCATAGCAACCTTGGAATTCAAACGCCCTTAAATAGTGCCTACTGCAATAGGCCTTATCCCATTATCTGGTTTAAGGAGTGGCGTGAGAGGGGCACAAGCAATAAACTCAACTAATATAGGCGGATACCTGCCTGCTAACCACAAATTGACGACTGATGTGATTGCCTTTAAGAGGTCTGTGGCTTTAACATATCCCTCACCACATAGAGCATCTAAAATATGTTGTGCCCTCAAACCACTCTATAAATAGACAAAAAATATTTATGAATTTTAGTGTGTTTATTTTTTTTAAAAAAATTGGTTCACGTAATATTAGATTTTTGAAGATAATAAACTTTATCTTATTAAAATTAAACCAATCAATCATAAAATTTTACATCATATTAAAAAAAGGTTGGTGACTGCATGTGACCGAGTTCTCCCCAAAAGCCTAGGGATGCCTCCTTTGGTGTCCTTCTCTATTTTTTCAATATTATATTTGGACAACTCAACCTCTATCAAACCTATGGGATATTCTAAGAAGCATAAGTGCATTGCATAAATTCGTTAAACGTTTCATAACCTATGAAATACAAAAACTATAAGTGTAATGTGCACCAAAACCTGATTATTTATAAGTTATTTTTGAAATATCAATCATAGGTCACAACCAATTATCATACCTTCAGTGACTCCCTAACTATTGTTAGACTACTAACAAAGTTATTTAGGCCTTGTCCCATTATGGTAAAGTTTAAGTTTTTTTTTTTTTTTTTTTTTATAAATTAAAGCTTCCTCAAACTTCTTCTATCCATCTTAATTTCTATGTGTATGTGCTCTAAATACATTATGGCTCTATTCCTACTAGTACATCTTTATCACATCTTGTGACATTCTTTTATTCCATGAGAAGTTATTGAAAATCAGGCCAATAAAGAGAAAAATTTATTCTTAAGAAGTTAATAAAATATATTTTATAAGTTTTTATAAATAACTTATGATAGTTTGTGAAATTTTCATTTCATTATTAGAAGGAATAAAGAAAAATCACCTACTCTATGGAAATAAAATCTTTAAAAAAGAAGGAATCATATTCCTAGAATAATGATCTATTTCATTTCCACTTGGTAAATAAACACATATTTTTAATTTCATCGAAATGATCCTTCTTATTTCTACCTTCATTCTTGCATATCAAACACTGTCTAAAAAATAATAGGCATTTTCTTAAGCGAAAGATACTAATACATATGAACATGTCCATTGTCAATAAATGTGATATATAAAGTAGGGTTATTTTTTTTGTTGCAGTTACTTCAACTAACTATAAAAGATTAAAAGTTAGTTAAGAGAGACAATATTCTCATATAATGAGTTGTATGTATATACTCCGTATTTTTTATAATAAAATAAGGGATTGACTATTGGGACACCCAATAATTCTATTTGGACACCCCAAATTCTCCAATAATTAACTAACAATTTTTTTCGAAGCCTCAATCGAACTCTGCCGCTAACCAACACCATACTAACTCACTCGCATCGAAATAGGCCGGTCGACGTCGCCGCTCGCTCCGCCACCACCAACTCGCTTTGATGTTCAATTTGTCGCCCATTCGGCCACCACCAACTAACTCCGCCACCACCATCGCATATGCCGCTCACCACCACCACCAACGTTGACCACCAGTTTTAAATTTTAAAAAAAAAGTCTGAATAACCATGTTAATTAATTGTTTGTAATTTTAATTTTCAAGTCTTAATTTTAATTGGGGTGTTTATTTGATAGCTAGGGGTGTCCAAATAATAGTACCCAAAAATAATTAAATGATATAAATGAACAATTTACCTTTGGATTCTTCTATTATCTCGATGTGAATTGTCCTGATCTCTTAATTTTGTTTTTATTCTATGCCCTACATCATCACGTTGACCAAATTGTTGGTTGACCATCTCTCCTTCGAGTCTCGATCAATGGATCAAACATAAAAATTTAACCTAGTTTCGAGGTTTGTTATGATAGTTTTCATAGTTAGGGATGCTTATGCAATAAGCCAAAACATTTGGGGATCAATCTGTAATTTTAATTTGACGAAAGAACATTTTCTGTATTTATATCTAGAAAAGTAGAAAAACTCCCTTCTCGAACTTCAACAACCACCACCGGGTTTATACTCCCTGCCCTAATTCCCAAATTCACAGCTAAATTCCCGAATTCGAAAGGACTTTTTTGTGATCCAGATGCATTAAGCTGATGAAAATTACGATGTGAAATTAAACCGAATCAAGTATCAGAGAACAACCAAATATGGCTACGGGAGATATGAATTTTACAACTATACATTTGTGAGCAACCGACTTCTTTAGTAGAACTCAGAGCAAGGATCTTGCAACCAATTTAGGCGCATCCGGTAACTTTATTCAGTTTTATGCTCAATTGTGTCCCTAGACCTTCATTTTAGTTGATGTTTGGGGTCTTTTATGGTAGAGGAACCCTATTTCGTAACATTTCTTGTTATAGTATCTGCGTGAGATCTTTGACTCCAAAAGTCTATCTTAATATGGATTTTGTGAAAATATTTGTTTAGCGAATATGGTTAAGTAATTTATTGCAGAAGATATTGGTCTTCATATGATAATATTCTAACTTTTTTACACTTAATATTGCAGTGAACAAATAAATATGGCGGCAACTCCGCAAAATGTTGAGATGGAAGCAGCAAAGTTCTTGCATAAGCTTATTCAGGAATCCACTGATGAACCCACGAAACTAGCTACAAAGTTACATGTGGTAGGTCACGTTCATTCACATTTTCCCTTCCTTTTTGGCTATTAATTTGATTACATTTCTTTGATGATTGTTATTTTTGAATCATCAATGAATATTTCCATCTGGCACTATGGTCAATATATTATGGCTGCATAATATCCAATATTTCCATACTTTCGAGCCAATCGGTTCCAGTACAGCACATACTTAATTAGAACAAATTAAATGATAAAAACATCTCTTTCTTCTATTAGAACTTTTTTGTTGACACAAATTGGTCATAAAGGTTATTTATTGGTTCTATTTTGCTTTGTAACATTTTCATTTTCTCTTATCTCTTTTCATGGTTTGCACAGATCTTGCAGCATATGAGATCCAGTGGAAAAGAAAATTCAATGCCATACCAAGTTATTTCAAGGTAGGAATTCTAAGTTCTAACCCAGTGTATGCTCTGACTACACTTTTTTGTATTTGTTAAAAGACACCACAAATAGTTTCTTTTTAATTTAAAGTAGAATTGACATTGAAATCTTCAAAAAACAACCTAATTTTTTTATTTGAATTTCAACTAGTTACTAAAAAAGGATTAAATGGCTTCATACATCTGCTTGATTTTTCAAATTTCATTTTTAAAATTCTGTTTAATCCTCAATTTTGATCTTTTGAAGGGCAATGGAGACAGTTATAAATCGACATGGTCTTGACATTGATGCTTTAATGTCATCAAGACAACCTTTGACCAGTGGCCCTCAAGCCGGTGATTCATCCTTATCTCAAATTGCAGGTATGAAACCACATATTCTAGTAGTTATATTTTAGTAAAATATACATTATTCTTCAACAGTATAAAATAATATAATTGAACTGCAGGTCCTTCACAGCAAATTGCAGTGGAAAATGATTCTAAAAAACCTCTGACTGCTGAAGACGCTGCAAAAATTGCAGCATTTTCAAGCAAACCGTTGCATGGTCCCAGTAGTGCAGGACATGACATATATCAAGGATCTGCAAATCAATTAAACTGTAAGTATTAGAATATATTATTAGAAAATGCTACCTGCTTAAAGCCAAAAATTCCCATTTTAATGTTTTCTCTTCACCTTTCGGAAATGTTAGGAAGGAACATATTATTAGGAAGAAATGTCAAATAATAAAAACATAAGTTAATCAGACTGCATGCATTTGAGTTGACTCATTTTAGCATTATAAATCATTATGATTTATGATATTATTGTAATCACTTACAGCTATGAAAACACATGGATCAAATGCTGGATTTTCTGAATCAGCAGAACCTGGGAACCCTAGATCCATGCAATTCAGCAGTTCATATGATAACCAAAATGCTGTAACATTAATGCATAAAGGTCCAGTTGGAAAATTGGATCATGAAGGAGGATTTCCAAATGCAAGTAAAACACTTCAGGTATGACTACTTTTATCGTTTTACCTCTTACTTTTACATTAAATGAGTAAATTGCATAAATTGTCCCTATGGTTTGTATAACATTATGGATTTTGTCCCTCGACTCCCTAGTTTTCAAACTTGTCCCTAAAGCAAAAAAGACCTTAGAATTTTTAAATTTTTAGAGACCATTGATGTTACAAGTTTCGTAATTTGGGACTATTTGTGTAATAAAAAGAAGTCAAGGGAGGAAATCTGTAATTTCGTACAAACCACAGGGGCGATTTATGTAATTTACTCTTTTTAAAAAGGTATATTTTCTGATGAGCTGTTTTTTGCAGGGTGGTAATATTGGTGAAATGGGAATGCTTAGAAATGAAGGTTCAGGAAAATCAATTGCTCCTGCTGTTGGAGCTGGACCTTTTAAGGAACATCATTTAAAACAACTGAGAGCTCAATGTCTTGTTTTTTTGGCTTTCAGGTTGTTCTAATGAATCTTTATGTCATTTAATAACTGATTTTTTTTTAATTAAAAATCTAACTAACTATTTGGTACATGCAGGAATAATCTGATGCCAAAAAAGTTGCATCTTGAGATTGCACTAGGGAATGTTTTTCCCAAGGAAGGTAACTGATCTTTTCTGGTATTTTAGAATATGAAATAATGAAAATATTAATGAAAATAATAATTAAATTGATTTCCATTGACCAGATATATCTAGCAAAGAACACATTGACCAAAAGGGAAAAGAGCAATCTTCGGGTCCTGGTTCTTCGAGCAGTGGATTTGTTGCAGAAACAAATATTTTAAAAGAAGGCGATAAACTTATGACAGAAAGAAACGATCCACCTCCTGAACATAGTATGATGATTCCTAGGAAATTTGAGACAGATGTACAAACCTTTGAAGCAAAAGAACCACTGATGTCAGCAACTAAACAGCTGGATCCAACTAACATGTCTGGCCTTTTTGCAATTCCTGATAACCAAGTTAATCGTCATGTTCCAAGTGTATCTCAGAGAGAAAACTGGAAACCTCATTCGGGTATGGAAGGTGACAGACAAATGGTGGGACCCAAACATGCTAATGTTTTGGAAAAGGATGCAATCATTGGTGAGAACCCTTACTTATATAGAGTAAATTACACAAATGGTCCTTTAGGTTTGTACCTTATTAAATATTTGGTCCTTTCATTTCATAAATTAACTGGTAGTCCTTATTTCTGAAACTATTGACACGTTTGGTCCTGTACCTAAACAAACGTTAACTTTTCCCATCAAGTATGGTCACATGTGATGCACGAGGGGGTAAATCTGTCTGTCTCTTTCCCTTCACGAATTGAAACCCATAAAAACCCGTTTGTTTGACGTGAAAAGTTAACGTCTGTTTAGGTAAGGGACCAAACGTTTCAATAATTTCAGAAATAAGGACTACCTAGTGTAAGTTATGAAACTAAAGGACCAAATATGTAATATGGTACAAACCTAAAGGACTATTTATGTTTTACTCAATTACATATGTATCCTTGTTAGTTAAAAAGAATGTGTTTTTGTTGTAGCAGGAAGCAATCAGGAGGGTGAAACTACAAGTCCTTCAGTAACAGCAAAGTTTACTACATGTGAAAAGTGGATTGCAGATTGCCAAAAGAGAAAAGTTGCTGATGATTCTAATTGGGCTGTCAAAAAGAAGAAAACAGAGCAAAAGATCTCAGCTTCTGTTGAGAAATTAAAGGTTTGCTATCTGCTGTTTTCATAGGCCAAAATGCATTTTAGTACCCTGAACTTGGCTGACTAGGTCCTCTACTACCCTAAACTATTAAAGGTGCAACATGGTACCTTAAACTTGACAAAATGGTCGATTTAGTACCCTGAACTTGAAAAAATGGTCGATTTATTACCCTGACTCACTAATTTTATCTTGTTTTCTCTCGAGATTTGCTTCTAATATCAATATTTTGAGATGAGCGTATATTTTTAAGTCAGTCAAAAGCCCATCAAAATTAAGTCAAGCAAGAAAACGTGATCAAATTAATGAGTCAGGGTACTAAAATCGACCATTTTTTCAAGTTCAGGGTATCATGCTGCACCATAGTTACACGGGAACGTCAACCCCCCCACGAACCACGTTCCTGATTTTACGTACCAGAAACGGGTACACTTGCGTTCCGATCGCTACTCGATACGCGATCCAATTAGTCTTTGTGGCGTTCCTGATAGAACACAGATTTCGAACCCTGCGTATTTGGAAACGCGATTTCAATCGATATGATACATCGATTTAGAAGCAAAAGCGTATCGGACTCAATTTTGGAAGGTCAATCGGTAATGGAATCTGGATATTTAGATACACCGATTTTAAATTTCAGAACAAAATCAATTTTAAAAGGAAAATCGTTGATTTTGAGTAACCAAATCACGTGAATAAAGTCAAAATCAGTCATCGTTGATTTTGAACTTTTGATTTTTGAAGTTATTGTATTGAACTTTTGATTTTTGAAGTATTAATAAAGTATTAGTTAATTAATTCATATTTATATTTTTTAGTCATACATGTTACATCGTACCACATTACATAGTACAACGTTCCGCGTACCGAAATAGCGTTCCGGAGAAGACTACCCCCCCTCGTACCGAATTTTAAAGATTAGTGATCCTCGTTCCCGTTTTCGTTTCGTGTACCGGAGCGTTCCCGTTCCCATGTAACTATGTGCTGCACCTTTAAGTAGTAGAGGACCTAGTTAGCCAAGTTCAGGGTACTAAAATGCATTTTGGCTGTTTTCATATTTTACTTTAATTTACTTGCTGGATTAAATTCATATTTCAACAAAACAATGGTTATGCAGGAAACAGTAAGTTCTTCTGAAGACATTTCTGCAAAAACCAAGAGTGTCATTGAATTAAAAAAGCTTGAACTCTTAAATCTCCAGCGTCGCCTTCGAAAGTAAATTTGCCTTTGAACCTTGTATCCTTAATTTGTTTTTTAATTTCTGATTACCAGTTTTGCTGTTTGTTGTTATGTTGCAGTGAGATCCTGAGTGATTTTTTTAGACCTACATCTAATGAGATGGATCGTTTGAAGTCAATTAAGAAACATAGAATAGGTAGACGATCAAAGCAACTTGAGAGACATGAACTCAAGATGAAGGAAGAACGCCAAAAGAGAATTCGAGAAAGACAAAAAGATTTCTTTGGTGAAATGGAACAACACAGGTATAATAATAATAAATTAATAATAATAATAATAATAATAATAATTTTGTTATTGACATTATTCTTTGCACGATACGATTATAGGGAAAGACTAGAAGATGTATTTAAATTTAGGAGAGAACGGTTAAAGGGGTTCAACAAGTATGCAAGAGAGTTCCATAAAAGAAAAGAGAGACTTTATCGGGAAAAGATTGACAGAATCCAAAGGGAGAAGATTAATTTATTAAAAATCAACGATGTTGAGGGTTATCTTCGAATGGTTCAGGTAAACTACATTTACAAAAAAGATCTACATTTAATTTTAAAAAATATATATATTAAAAATTATTTTACAGGATGCGAAATCGGATAGAGTGAAACAACTGTTGAAAGAAACTGAAAAGTATCTCCAGAAACTTGGATCTAAGCTGAAAGAGGCAAAGGTTATCAGCAGATGCTTTGAGTCAGATATGAGTGGTGTGAATGATAGTAGTGAATTTACTATTGAGAATGAAGATGAAATAGATCAGGCAAAGGTATCTTATTTTTCTTTTTCTTACCCCGATAAATAAATTGTTTTTTTTTCCTTTTTTTATTTTTATTAATGATTATTTTGGCTTTTTTAACAGCATTATATGGAGAGCAATGAAAAGTACTATCTCATGGCTCATAGGTCCGTCTCTTGTTTCTTCCTTTCGTTTTTTTCTTTTTTTCTTTTTTGCATATTGATATTATATGATTAAACAAAGAATATTAATATGATCATTTTATTTATTATTTGAAACTCATTATAAGTTCCATTCTGCAGCATCAAGGAAACTGTAGCAGAGCAGCCATCGAGTCTTATTGGTGGAAAATTGCGAGAGTAAGTTGTAAATACAATTTTTATTTTATTTTTTATTATTTATATATTTTGTCATCACACTCTTAATTCCTGCATTCTTTTCTTCAGGTACCAGATGAATGGTTTAAGATGGTTATTATCACTATACAACAATCATTTGAATGGAATTCTTGCAGATGAAATGGGTCTTGGGAAAACTGTTCAGGTATTATTATTAATAGGATATTCCCTTATTCAATCTTTTTATTATTTTATTTTTTCCTTTTCTTTTAAGTAAGAATATTGTCATCTCATGCAGGTTATTTCCTTACTCTGTTACCTAATGGAAAACAAAAATGATAGAGGGCCATTTTTGGTGGTTGTACCATCCTCAGTTCTGCCTGGTTGGGAGTCAGAAATTAGCTTTTGGGCCCCTAATATTATCAAAATTGTCTATTCTGGCCCTCCTGAAGAACGCAGGAAATTATTCAAGTATGTGATCTGAATTCTTTCATTAATTTGAATTTTGAGTACATTTAATGATGACTTCTGTGCAGGGAGAGAATTGTTCAGCAGAAATTTAATGTTCTTTTGACAACGTATGAGTATCTGATGAACAAACATGACAGACCAAAACTGAGCAAAATACATTGGCATTATGTTATAATTGATGAAGGACATCGTATAAAGAATGCATCTTGCAAATTAAATGCTGAATTAAAGCATTATCATAGCTCTCACAGATTGCTGTTGACCGGAACTCCTTTGCAGGTTTGACTATAATTCTCTACATTATAATTTAAAAAAACTTATGTCAATTTTATTTTAATTATCTGTTACATATTTGAATTTGCAGAACAATCTTGAGGAACTATGGGCGCTCCTTAACTTTCTGTTGCCAAATATTTTTAATTCCTCAGAGGATTTCTCTCAGTGGTTCAACAAACCGTTTGAAAGTAATTCAGATAATTCCCTTGAAGAAGTGAGCATTATATTTATTACTTTTTTTTAATTTTTAATAAATCATAATTGGAATTTTTTTATGCATTTTGTAACATGCTTATTGTTTCAGGCTTTGCTCTCTGAGGAGGAAAATCTATTAATCATAAATCGTCTTCACCAAGTTTTGCGGCCATTTGTGCTTAGAAGACTCAAACACAAGGTTCTTCATTCTGCATTTATGCATAATATTATTTTCAGTCATGGTTTTTTTTTTTTTTTTTTTTAATTTTGATTTTTTTTTTTGTAGGTTGAAAATGAGTTACCAGGAAAGATAGAGAGACTTGTAAGATGTGAGGCTTCTGCATATCAGAAGCTATTGATGCAAAGGGTAGAAGACAATCGTGGTGCATTTGGTGCTACAAAGGTTTGTTTTTGCAGTTAATGATTAGTTGGCATTTTATTTATAAGGGTGTTTTTTTTTCAACTTTTTATGTTTCCATTATAGGCTCGAGCAGTGCACAATACCGTTGTTGAACTGAGAAATATATGCAATCATCCTTACATCAGCCAGCTTCATTCAGAACAGGTTGCTCTTTTCTTTCTCTATTCTCTTTAGACACACACACACACACACACACACTTGGTTATTAATCTGTGTGAACACGGGTAGCCAATAAAAGTTAAAATTTTCATTTAAAAGACTCGTATATTTAAATTTTGAGGTGAAATTAATTATTTCCTGATATTGAAAAATTAGATTATTGCTTAAAAAATTTATATGAAAAGAAATATTGAAATATGTAAATCTATGTTTATGAGTAACATAGTTGTTTGTTTAGTGATATGTATGTATAGTTATGAAAATTTCATTTGAATAGAAATCTAAAAAATTATTATACATTAGATAGCGTTAGTAAAAGAATAAATATGTTACTATTATGTTTAAATAGTATTTATAAAGCAATAAATAATATATTTATTATATTTTAAATAGGATTAATAAAATAACTGTTTTTGCATTAAATTATTATGTATAGAAAAGGGCATTTAAGGTAATTCATGAAATAAGCGGGAAAAATAAAGGAGAAAACATGTAAAAAAGTGGCATGTGGCACCACAAATAGGTGTTTTCTTGTATGTATGTATATTAATATTAATATTATATATATATATATATATATATATATATATATATATATATATATATATATAGGGATGGATTATTTTCAGAACCAAATAAGGCTACAGAACCAACATAACTCGTCTAAACCAATCAAAATTTAGTAAAATATTTTCGAATTATTTAATTTAACAGGGGCATTGACGACATTTTACATTTTTATTTTTTATTTCCTTTTTCGAATTTCCTAAAATGAAGGCTTTATTTTCGGAAATTAATTTTTATCATTTATGACTTATATAATACCGGTTGAACATCTATGTTTTTACGCTTTAAACATGTATGTTTTATTTAAGGATTTACCAACATTTTATTTTTGTGTTGAACATGTATGTTTTTTGGCTAGAAACATGTATGTTATATTGAAGGGTTTACCAGAATTTTATTGTTGTATTGAACATATATGTTTTGTTGCTATATACATGCATGTAAGAAAAACATAAATGTAAAAATACATAAATGTAAAAAAATACATTGATGTATAAAACAGCATGAATTACATTTACGTACACAAACAATAACATCAATGTACAATGTAAAATAATACACGTGTATAGATATAATATGTATGTATCAAAGCCTTAACACCAATTAGGTGATAATGCACGAGCACCCACTCCACCTTTACTCCTTTCCTGTGAATAAGCAACACGAATTTTGTCATTTATATAAAATATAATTATAATTATTATAGCTAAAATTAGGATTTAATTAGCAATTACTATCATAAACATGCGTACAGAAGAAATACAAATAAGGCTAAAAGCAAAACAAAAAACATACCATTGATTCATGTGTGTACAACTCACAAATGCACAATCCCTTTGCCTCGTTGATTCAGTTGCAACAAAAGTGGAAAAACTTCAATAACAAAGATCTACCATCTCTTTGTGTACAAATCACTGATGCATCATGTACAACTCATTGATGCATTGTTTAATAAAAAAACCATTGATGCATCGTGTAAAACTCATTGATGCACAAAAAATCACATTTTTAAATTCTGTTGTGGCTGTAAACGTATTGCCAGAACTAATCGGTTGAATCTGAACGGATGACGAATTGAATGGTGGAATCTGACCAGTCGTCGGTATCCGGTAGCAGATCTATGAAACAGACGCCGGCCGCGGATCTATGAAACAACAACCGGTCGATGTCGTTGTTAACGAAAGTTGTGAGTGGAGATGGTATGAACAACCGCCAATGATTTGAAACGCCGGTCGCCGGTGCCGGATCAATGATACAACCGCCAGATCTTGCCTTGAGGTTCCACCAGATTGTGGTTTTTATGTATGAAAGAAAAAGGACATATTAATGGGAGAGAGAATTTTTTTCTTAATGAGGAAGAAAGTGATAAAGCAATTGGTTTATGAGAGAGAGAGAGGGCGACTTTTAAGGGAGAGGGTACCGATTTTTATCCTTTCTTTATTTTTTGATTTTGTAAACTACCTAAAGTACCCCTATCAGTTTAAAACTTCCAAAATTAATATGGACTCTATTTACAAATTTGGCACAAACCATCTTATCCATCCAATCTAAAAATCAATGGCCTGAATTGAGTTCTGCTGGTTCTGTAGTCTTAATTGGTTCTGATTTTAATTCTTCACTATATATATATATATATATATATATATATATATATATATATATATATATATATATATATATATATATTAATATCATATGTATATATATATATGTATATATATATTCTAGTAAGCTATTGAAAAATGTTTTGTAATATGTTTTCCTCTTTTGTTGGCGGTTATTGTACCTAGATAAATTATTTTTTGTCTACTTTCTGGAGCCTAATATCATTATGAGATATTAATTTCTTATTTTGCATAATTTCAGGTTCATGATTTCATTCCTAAGCATTATCTTCCCAATATTATAAGGTTTTGTGGCAAGCTTGAGATGTTAGACCGATTACTGCCCAAGCTAAAAGCTACAGATCACCGGGTATAATATTCCAACCTAATTTTGTTCAAATCTGTTTGATTATCTATCGTATATTAATTTTATTCTAAATTGTATTTTTGTCCAATATTTTTATCTTTTCAGATTCTTCTGTTTTCAACGATGACTAGGCTTCTTGATGTTATGGAGGATTATTTGTATTTAAAACAATACAGATACCTCCGTTTAGATGGACATACATCTGGTGGGGACCGTGGGGCCCTAATTGACCAGTTTAATGCACCAGGATCTCCTTTTTTCATATTCTTGCTCAGGTATTTACCATTTTGGTTAATCAATTTCTTTTTTTTTATTTATGAAATTTTTGGTTTTTATATAAAATATGTTTGTGTGATCTGTAGTATACGTGCTGGAGGTGTTGGAGTGAATCTTCAAGCTGCGGATACAGTCATCATTTTTGACACAGACTGGAATCCACAGGCAATATATAAATACCAAAAAATAATAATTATGTTATATATTAATTTCATATGGATATAGTATATTTATTTATTATGTACAATCTTTCCCTCCCTATGCCCAGGTTGATCTGCAAGCACAGGCTAGAGCTCACAGGATTGGTCAGAAGAAGGAAGTACTTGTTCTTCGGTTAGAAACTGTATGTAAATCTCAGTTTTAAAGTTTATTCTGTGAAAATTACAACAATTTAATAAAAATATATATGTTGTTAGGTTAAAACGGTGGAAGAACAAGTTAGAGCTTCAGCTGAGCACAAACTTGGAGTTGCTAATCAGAGTATTACTGCCGGCTTCTTTGACAATAACACAAGGTAATCACATTATATTTATGTAGTACGTGTATAAACATCATTCTGTGGAAAAAAAGTGAGTTGACCGTGGCGTTGACTTTTTATGATAGTGCGGAAGACCGAAGAGAATACTTGGAGGCTTTGCTGCGTGAGTGTAAGAAAGAGGAAGCTGCTCCTGTTTTAAACGATGATGCTCTCAATGATCTCATGGCTCGAAGGTATTGTTTCTTGTCTCACAAGTTTAGTAACTTCAAACTTCAAATTTTAGCAATCTTAAATATCATGTCACCTGTGTTTTCATTATTCATATTTCCAATTTGTATGATGTCAGTGAGTCTGAAATTGACGTATTTGAAGAAATCGATAAAAAGCGGAACGAAGAGGAGCTGGTAATATTATTTTGTTTTATAATAATGAAATAAAATTACACAAATGGTCCTTTAGGTTTGTGCCATATTACATATTTGGTCCTTTAGTTTCATAAATTACATTGGTAGTCCTTATTTCTGAAACTATTGACACGTTTGGTCCTTTACCTAAACAAACGTTAACTTTTCAAACAAACGGGTTTAATGGGTTTCAAATTGGTGAAGGGAAAGGGAAATGATAGATTTACCCCATCATGCATCACACGTGACCATACTTGACGGGAAAAATTAACGCTAACGTGTCAATAGTTTCAGAAACAAGGACTACTAGTGTAATTTATGAAACTAAAGGACCAAATATGTAATATGGTACAAACCTAAAGGACCATTTGTGTAAAATACTCTTATTATTATACAATTTGGTTAACAATATTTGGTGCAGGCTATTTGGAAAAAAGTGGTGTCAGAACAAGGGGGAGCAAGTGGCGAATTAGTAATTCCTCCCCTTCCTTCTAGACTTGTAACAGAAAATGAGTTGAATTCATTCTGTGAAGCTATGAAGGCAATTGAAGTTCCTAGACCAGTAGTGGTCCCCGGTATTGGCGGGAAAAGGAGGGGTGAACTTGGGAGCTTGGATATGCAACATTATGGAAGGGGGAAACGTGCACGAGAGGTTAGTTTGTTTCTTGTCTGCTGAGCTGGCATTTTCTGACACATATACTTATATATTTATGGTACTGTGTAGGTGCGTTCGTATGAGGAGCAATGGACGGAAGACGAATTTGAGAAATTATGTCAAGCTGAAAATCCTGATTCTCCTAACCGTAAGGAAGAACCGAAAGAAGTTGATTTGCCTATTGTTGCAAGTGAATCTGGCTCGGTTGTTAGTCCAGAAGTCATACAGTTACCAGACATACAACCTGCCAATGATCTCACTGTTCAACAGGCAAAGGACGTAAATGTCAATTCAAATCCATCATCAAAGCGGGGTCGCGGAAGACCGAAAAAGAAGTCAACAGAAATTTCTCCATCTCCAATTGGTCTCCCGGTTTCTCCGGTAGTTGCTCCAACTGTAAATCCTGTACAAATTCCTCACGATTCTCAGATGGATATTACCAGCCCTGGGTCAAAGTCAATGTCAAAGTCAAACCCTTCTGAGAATGTCCAGTCAGCGGTTCCTAATGTAACAACCCTAGCCCCACCTCCAGGTTTCCAACAACAGCCAGCTAGTCATCCTCCTGGTTTTCAGCCAATCAGCAGTCCTCCTGGTTTTCAGCAAATTACCCCCCCACCCCCGGGTTTCCAACCAAAAATCACCCCGCCTACTCCCGTTTCTGGTCCTTCTACTTCTCAGTCAACCCTAACTGCTCCTGCTGCACCCCAGTCAACCACCACCGTCCCGCCACCGCCAGTACCACCTTCTCAGTCAAAGTCAACAACGGTGGCTCCCGTATCGGTCCCAATTCTCTCCCCAACATCTCCCGACTCTTTGTCTCCTACAACCACACCTATTAGGGGCAGGGGTCGGGGCAGGGGCAGGGGTCGGGCACGAGGTCGGGGCAGAGGTCGTGGTCAAATAGTTGAAAGTGAAGTTGATGTACCACAACAGCAAAGAGGTAGGAAGTCTCATAATGTGGTTTTAGCTATTCCTGGTCTTCGGACTTCTTCGCCAGCTGGCAAACAAGTAACAGATACCTTAGTGGTCCCCCCATCTACTGTTAATGATTCTGAAACAGTCAATGAGTCTCTGGTTTCCACCTCACCTGCTATAAAAGTAGCAACAGTCGATACACCTGTAACTGAAACTGTAACTCCTAAATCTGATATAGCATCACCAACAACACCAGTACCTGCTACTGTGGTAGATTCTGTTGGTTCTCAGTCTACTGAGGTTGGAAGTATGAGTTCTCAGACAGCCGTCACACCAGTTGTCACGCCAGCTGTCAGTGCTCCAATTGGCTCTCCTCTTCCTTCTCCTCATGGAATAAAGCAAGGTAGAGGACGAGGTAGAAAGACGGTTACAAGTGGATCTGAGACACCTCGTAGAAGGCGAAGGAAGCAAGATGATTCTGAAGAGCAAAACTCTAATGAACCTGTAGAGAAGAAAACTCGGGTTTCTTCTGGTAGAAAAAGTGTCGCTACAAGAAGTATGTTGAGAAATCAAACTTCTGTAACTGATGATAATTCAAAATCATCTGAACCGTTGGTGGAATCTTGTTCGAATGTGAAAGAACAATCAAACATTTTACCAGAAGTTGTGGAACCGAAAGATAATACAGTGGCAACTGAATCAGGGTTGAAGACTCACGAGGTTGTTGAAAGTAAGCCCAAGGAAGAATCCGATCCCGAGAAATTATCAATTTTAGAGGTGAAAGAGAATGAAGCATCTAAAGAAGTTGAGAAATCATTGGCTGGTGAAAGTAGTTTGCCTCAAAAGGCCGATCCCGTAAAGGCCGAAAATGAAGTTATAGTTGAAAAAAAGGTTTTAAAATCTTTTATTTTATTTTTATTTGTTTAGGTTGTCTGTATGTTTATGCATGACCGCAGAACTCGCTACTCGCTACTAACTACCCGTTCGTTCGATGACCTTGTAGCAAGTATTCGGTTACCCGGATTGAGATTTCATAGATAATTTTTCATAAAAATATATATTCTATATTTTGGGGAAATTGACCGAATTGGCCGAGTTGTGTGCGAGTTGTCTGAGTTTTGACTGATTTTTACATTGACCGAGTTGACCGGTTAGCATCAACCCGAATCGGTGCACCACCGAGTAGCGAGTACCCGGCCGAGTTGGCCGGGTTTTACAACACTGTGTTAATGTTGTATTGTTTTGCGTTGCAGACTGAAACAGAGAAGACTGCAGACTCCCCATTGGAAACTGAACCCATTTCCTCTAATAAAAAAGTCGAGGAAAAACTTGAGCACAAAGAGAAGGAAAAAGTAGCTAATGATTCCAACATGACATCATCACTTTCACAGGTTAAGGTCAATCCAGTTATTTTAGTATTTTATTATCCACTAGACACACACACAAAGTTTAAGGATACATAATTAAAGCTTCCTAACAAACATCAGAAATGACAGTTTTACCCTTACCAATTGAAGTTTAACTATTGTGCAGGGTGAGGGAGATGATATTGCAACCATTGAAGGAAGCAATCTGGCTGAAAAAGATGCTAAATCCACTGATGATGATACACCGGAAGATTCTGCTGTTGACCAAGTAAGACCAAAATACGGCTTTATTTTTCATTTATGAAATTTGATTTTCTTATTAGACATAATTAAAGGGAATTAATTGTGTACCACATCTTTTAATGCATAACCACACGGTACAAATGTTACTGCAGACCATACAAGCATATAATGCAATTATCGTGGTGTAAAAATCACCACCTAATTTAACTTTTTTTTTTTTGCAGGGGGGAAAAGAGAATGAACCCGTTGAAAAGCCTTCCCATGGTGATGATAGTTTGCCTCAAAAACCCGAGCCCTTAACTGAGGATGAAAAACAAGCAGCAGAGTGCAGTGCTTCAGAAGATGATAAAACTGAAGTTATTGTACCTGAAAATGAACTTCCTGTTGAGGAGATGGTTTGACTTTTTTTAGCTTGCTTGTATGTTACAGTTTTGACTTTTGATGTATAGTGAAACTGAAGCCACTTGCCTTAAAAAGGTTGAACAGGGAAAACTTGAGCCCGAGGAGAAGGAAAAAGTAGTTACTGATCCTGTAAAGGAAGATTCCAACACAGAACCTACCGTTACACAGGTTAAGCTCAATTCAGTTATTAGCTCTTTGCATAATTGTTGTTGATGTTTTTTGGTTCATAAAAAATGCCACTTGTGCATTACATATATGAATTACACTAGATACATTGTAATGGACCTGATCCAAGCAAGGTTGTTAAAATCGGTCGGCAATACCTAGGTGGTTGATTAATCAGTTTCTAGATGGGTATCATAAAATACAAAGGAATTTATTTTTATATAAAATAAATATTAGCAAAATCCTAAGAAAATAACTAATTAGTCAATAACCATGCAAAAAATGTAACAATTGTGAAGAAGGCTGCGTGCGTTGGTATTTGTAACCCTAAAAATAGGTTTTAAATTTTTTTAAGTAAGTTTGACTTTTGTTGACTTTGACGGATTTGGACCTATTTTGACCTTGACCGATAAATTGCACCGATTACTAGGTTGGCCGTGGATAACCGCCTAAACTGAAATTTACAACACTGATCCAAGATGTTCAGAAAGTAGAACCAAAATAAGGCTTTATGCATTTCTGTGTCTGAAATTCGGATATTATTTATTTATTAATTATGAAGGAAACGTTGCAGGTTGAAAAGAAGGAATCTGATGATGTTGCATGTACAGAAGCCAAACTATCTGAAACAGAAAATGATGAAGAAACCGAGCAGCAGAAAGTAGGAGATGTTAATGCAGAGAAGGCAATTGATGACATGGATGAGCATATTACACAGGTTGGGAACTGGTCAAAGTCAAACGGTTATTTCTAGGGTTTTGAAATAACTAATGCATAAAAATATAAAGAGGATAAAAGCATTTAAATATGTTTATTTATATAATAATATCATAATCTGTTACATTTTGTTTCAACTGTTCAGGGCGAGGGTGTTGAAATGAATAAATCAGAATCAGTGGTGGAGATAGATGTCAAACCCTCTGAAATTGTCGAAAATGAACTTGGAAGTAGTGAAATTAACAAGGTAAGAAAATATTAATTTCTCAATAATACTTATTAATGGTTTTTTTTTTAAATTTTAATTGTTTGATGAATTGTGTAGGGGACGAATGAAGATGATAGTGGCACTAAGATTGAGGTAGATGACAAATCCCCTGAAAAGATTGATGATGCTGCAGCTAGCAATGACAAGGATGTAACACAGGTAACTTTAAAATAGTATAAATTCTGTAAAATGCAATCACATCGTAATCGATGATTAAATCACACTTATTGATAGTTAAACACAATTTTAACTTGATTTATATCATTTTTTTTGTTAAATTTTTTATTTTTTTCTTCTTGTGCAGGGTGGGAATGAAGATGATGGAAACACATTGATGGAGATAGATGACAAATCGCCTGAAAAGAAAACTCTGACCGAAGATGACCAATCAATTAAACAAGTTCCTGCTGTCCAGGTAACACAAATCTTAGTCCTTTGTTCTGTTAAGGTTTCATTTTGTATTTTTATATATTTATTTTATGCGTTTCTGTGTCTGAAATTTTGAATATTATTCCTATATTTTTCTATTAATTATGAAGGAACCTTGCAGGTTGAAAAGAGGGAATCTGACGATGTTGCATGTACAGAAGCCAAATTATCTGAAACAGAAAAGGATGAAGAAACCGAGCATCAGAAAGTAGGAGAGGTTAATGTGGATAAGCAAATTAGTCAGGTTGGAAATGGTTATTTCTAGGATTTTTAAATAACTAATGCATAATAATTTACTATATTGATGTTATGTTTGTTGTAAGAGGATAAAAGCATGTAATTACACTTTTGGTCTTATTTAACTTTTAACCAAGTTTTTTAAATTAATGGCATCTGAGCTAGCATAATCTGTTACTTTTTGTTTTAACTGTTCAGGGCGAGGGTGTTGAAATGAATAAATCAGAATCCTTGTTGCAGATAGATGTCAAACCCTCAGAAATTGTCGAAAATGAACTTGAAAGTAGTGAAACTAACAAGGTAAGAAAATATTAATTTCTCAAAAATACTTATTAATGGTTTTTTTTTTTTTTCAATTTTAATTGTTTGATGAATTGTGTAGGGGGAGAATGAAGATGACAAATCCCCTGAAAAGATGGATGATGCTGCAGCTGTAGGTAGCAATGACAAGGATGTAACTGAAGATGAGGAATCAAACAAACAACTTCTCCTCCCACAGGTACAATCTGTTTTAAAACTTGTACATTGTGGTGAGTGAATTAGTTTTTGTGGTGTAGATACCACTACCTCCCTTTAAAATAATATGAATTCTGCAAAATGCAATCACCACATCGTAATCGATGATTAAATCATAGTTATTGGTAGTTAAACATAATTTTAACTTGATTTACATCATATCTTTTATTCAATTTTTTATTTTTTCTTCTTGTGTAGGGTGGGAATGAAGATGATGAAGGCACTAAGATGGAGATAGATTACAAATCCCCTGAAAAGAAGATTCTGACCGAAGTTGACCAGTCAATAAAACAAGTTCCTGCTGCCCAGGTATCACACATCTTAGTCCTGTCCCTTTGTTCTGTTACGGTTTCATTTTCTTTATTTATTTATTTAATTTTAATGATTCTCTTGATTCTCGATTTATGAACTATGTAGGAGGATGAAATAGAGGTTTCTGGAAACATTGATAATGCTATGGTGGTGGAAACAGAGTCCAAACCGGGAGAGAATGTAATTGAAGCCGAGCAAAAAACAGATATTATTCCTCTTGCAGAGGTAAAAGCACAAGTGTTTTTTCAGTCATATTAAAAAAAACCATTAATCAAGAACATGGCTTTCCCAAAAAAAAATAAGTTGTTTTTATAGTGTGAAATATATATAGTAGGCATGTGTTTTATCGCTTGAAATATTTTGCTACTATTATTTAAAGGGAAATGCTAATGATAGCCCTTAGGGCATTGTTTAAGAAAAAAATTAATGCTTAAAAATGTTGTACAATAACTATAAAAAAACCACCCTTTTGAATTTTAATAACCACCTTTGAGTAGTTATTCTTCCTTAATTGTACATTAACCATCCCAACTATCCTTAACCATTAGGGCAATGGTTAGCAAATCCCTTATTTCTGAGAAAAGTTTCTCAATTTGTTTGAATATTCATTTGCATGTGTGAATGTCTGGTCTCAGGGTGAAGAGAAGAGTTCTGAAATGATCAACAAAGAGCCGGAAACCTCGGATAAAGCAGTTAATTCTGTTGATGAGCAACCTCTTGTGGAGACAACAAAAGAGGTTTCTGTTACAGATTCTGAAGCAACTCTTCCAAATGAAGAAGAAATCTCAAAGAAATTGGTTGATGAAAATGAGAAATTGGAGACAACAAAAGAGGTTTCTGTTACAGATTCTGCAGCAGTTCTTCCAAATGAAGAAGAAGAAGAAGAAATCTCAACATTGGTTGGTGAAAATGAGAAATTGGAGACGTCTGCATCTGTTTCAAATGACGATGAAGAACAAATCTCAACAGATGTCGAGAAATTGGTTGGTAAAAATGAGAAATTGGAGACAACAAACGAGGTTTCTGTTACAGATTCTGCAGCTGTTGTTCCAAATGAAGAAGAAATGTTGACAGATGTCGAGAAATTAGTTGATGAAAATGAGAAATTGGAGAAAAGTGATGCAAAAAGCCCTAAGGATGAGATAACAGAAGAAACCGATGAGAAAATGTTTAAGGAAAGTGGTGATGATGTAACTGAAGAAAATGTAGTTGCTCCAGAAACCGATAAAAAAGAAGGTGGTGCTGATGATGATGATGATTCAATAGTCCAAGAAATTGCTGCAGAAACCTTAATTGAATCAACGGATGATGCTAAAATTAGTGTGGAGGAAAGAGAAACAGAGCCTTCTAAAACAATAATTGATGATCCAATGGCTGTGGATCCTTCTCAAACGATAATTGATGATCCAACGGCTGTGGATCCTTCTAATACAACAATTGATGATTCAACAGTTCAAGTAATTGCTGCAGTTGATAAAGAAGAAACCCTAATTGAGCCTTCTGAATCAGTAAATGAGGAAACAGAAACAGAGCCTTCTCATACAATAATTGATGATCCAACGGCTGTGGATGCTTCTACAACATTGAACAATGATTCAACAGTCAAAGAAATTGCTGCAGAAACCTCAGTGGATAAAGAAAATACTGCTGAAACCCTAGTTGAGCCGTCTGAATCAGTGGAGCCTTCTAAAACAATAACTGACGATCCAACGGTTGTGGATCCTTCTACAGCATTGAACAATGATTCAACAATCTTACAAGAACATTTAGCTGTGGAACAAGGTGCTTCTAAAACAGGTGAAGAAGAAGATGATGATGATGATTCAACAGTCCAAGAAAATGCTGCAGAAACAACTGATGATCCAACGGCTGTGGATCCATCTACAACATTGAACAATGATTCAACAATCTCACAAGAACAACTAGTTGATGACATGGCACAAGGTGAAGAAGAAGAAGATGATTCAACAGTCCAAGAAAAGGCTGCTGAAACCTTAACCGAATCAGTGGATGATGCTAAAACTAGTGTGGAGGAAACAGAAACAACTGATGATTCAGATCAACAAGTTGCTGCTGATGTGGATCCTTTGAAGAACGATTCAACAATCACACAAGAACAAGTAGGTGGAAAGGAAAAGGAAGTTGATCCAGAAACTTCCATGAATGAAACAGAATCAGTTCCTACTTGTACAACAGAGGCTGATCTTGATGCATAAATCTTCATGGCTACTTGTTATGGTTTACCATTTTCTACTCTATAAATATTAAAACGCCTCTCTCTCTCTCTCTCTATATATATATATATATATATGTATCAAATGGTTGCGTAGGTTAATTGGGTCTTACGAGTCTTCTGTTAGTTATCTATTCGACCTTTTGTTTAAAATATCGTAAGAAATGCATGTCACCCAACCAATCCAACATCACTCTACAAAATAACACCAACAATAACAACTTGTATCTGTTTCAAAATAAGTGACATTTTCGTAGGATGCATTCCCATTCAGACCTAGTGTGTTTTAGAGGGAGCTGAATATGATTTGTGGAGATTTTCGAGTTCTAGGGTTTAGCAGGTTGCTCGAAAGTGAGAAAGCTTATCATAAAATCATAACCTTCACCTTTGAACTCGATGTCCTTTCAAGATAAGAAAACAAAAATCAAGGAAAATGTTGACGCATGTGTTTAACACATTTTCCTTAGGATATATATCGCCCATGAAAATGTTTCTACACTGACTTACACGCCAAGTATTGTGTTTGGGTACAAATTCGACACTGTATGTATAGTATGTCCCACAGTAATGTTTAGACCGCCCGTAATGCACGACCGATCGCTCGGTCGCGACCGGCCAAGTCATCCTCGGCGACGCGTCCCCCGCGTTACGGCCCCTCTCCGGCGACGCTTTGAGCAGCTCCAACGGTCGAGTAATCGACCGTTCAACACGACCGTTGAACGGCTCTTTCTCCCCCTCTCCAACGGCTAAAACACCCCCTTTTTACCTTATAAATACCCAATTCTTTTACCAAATAATTCACAACTCTCATTTCTTTCTCCACTCAAACACACACTCAAATCTCTCAATCACCCTCTCTAAAAATGTCTTCATCCAAGAACAAAGGAAAGGCTACAAAATCTCGACGCGGAGCACCCTCTACTACACCCTCTCAATCACCCTCGATCAACTTTCGACCACCCGGTTTCGTACACCAAACAAGTCACCAAATCCCACAAGGTTATCAAAATAATCCATTTGCTCCCCCCTACTTCCCACAACCATACCGACCACAACAACAACCACCACAATATCAACAAGTACCACAACAAGGTTATCAAAATTATTTTGGTGGGGACCAATACGACCACCAAAATTTTGATCCTTTCGCCGGGCTCGACCAATACGACTACCAACCACGAACACAAAGTGGTTCCCCCGCCACTCCAGCCGCGCCCCTCGACGTCGAGTCTTCCGAGTCGTCCGACGAGCCCGAGCCCGTTGTAGCGCCAAAAAAGGTACCAAAAAGGCGTCAACCACCGACAAAGGGGGTGACCGGCGGAAGCGCGTCATGGACGAAGCTTGAAGAGATAGGCTTATGCAAGGCTTGGATCGACACTTCCGAAAATGTCATCAAGTCGAACTCCAGGGCTAAATGTGGATTTTGGCAGGATGTGTTAGTTCGCTTTGCGAGCGAAATGGGTGGGACGAACCGAACATACGACTCCCTCAATTGCAAGTGGAAGAGTAGGCTTCGTCCTAAAATTACAAACTTTTGTGCGATCTATGACAACCTCGTACAAAGAAACCCAAGTGGGGCGAACGACCAAATTTTGTACGAGCGGGCTTGTGGTGAATTTAGTGCTGAACATGCAGGGGAGTTCACAGAGGTGGAGTGCTGGAGAATTTTGAAGGACCATCCAAAGTGGAAGGATGTTGAATACCCAAAACAGTTGGCGATGTTCGCGAAGGATAGGGGGAAAAAATCAAGGACTTCGTCATCATCAGCTGCGCAAGATTCAGGGGTTGGTCCAGAAGATGAAGATCAATATGATGAAGAAGTGGAAGTTCCACCCCCTCGACCAATGGGGCGGGACAAGGCGAAGAAGAAAGCAGCGGCATCGTCATCAGCTGCTCAAAGTTCAGATTACGGTGCCCCCCCGCCATCATCGGCTCAGGAATTAGCGGGCATTGGAAAGAGGCCACGGACGAATTTTTTGACTTCCGCAAAGCGAACATATCTGATTTCATGGAGATACAAAAAGATACCCAAGAGCTCAAGCACCTGGAATTCTACAATTCGTCTCATGATCACCTCACCGGCAGAAATCTTGAGTGGGTTTTGGCAAAGAAGGCGAAAATCAGGGCCAAATATAATTTGGACTGATAGTTTATTTTTTTTTAGTATTAATGTAATGTTATTTTTATTTATGTTTTTTTTTAATTATTAATGTAATGTTTTTTTTTTATAATTAATGTATTTGTTTTTAATTTAAATTAAAAAAAAAATTCCGAACGGTCACCCATTACGGGCATTTGGTCGCTGTCTGGTCGTGTGATTGATCAGGAGAGAGAAAGCTGATGTGGCGCAGAGGTGGCAGGGGTGACCAAACTGGGTTTGGTCACCCATTACGCCCAGTCTTATAATTAAGGTTAATGGATTGTTGTTTATTAAGGTTTATATATAAGTTACGTTTCTATTCAAAATTGAGACAAAAAATATACAAAGAGAAAATACTCACTCACCCAACTATTACGTAAGGAAAAGCAACCCACTAAGTAATACTCAATTCAAGTATTACTTTCTAAACTCTTTGTTTTGTTATGCCTTATAACTGAGGTTGAAACCTCTATTTATAATTGAATCAGCCACCAAAACACCAACTTTCATTTATTGTGTTCATGATGTGCATGTTTGAAGTTGCAATAGTTGAAAATCAAGTTTGTCAACAAAGAAGTAAGTTTGACTTAGAAACTCACATACCTATGCCTCAATCCATGATGTTAATTGTCTATGAAAATGTAACCAATTTTGTTATTTTTGATCAACCAGTTTTAAGCATTAAATCGAACATAATAAAGTAAATTTACATTGAGATCAAATAATTCAAGTGTTTGTGGTTGTTGTGGCTGAATTTGATCTTTATGTGGTCGATTGCATGTAAGTCGTGATATTAGTTTTTCCATTATCAGTGTTAAAATTTTCGGGTTTCAAGTACTTGGATTTTCTGAATACAGATTAAAGTAATTCGATGGTACCATTGAAATTCTCAATCGGAAAAAAAATCAGAGATTTAGAGAACATAGAAATTGAATTCATTATGAATCAACGTACGAACACAAAGAATGACCAGAAACGAGATATAATCTCATGTCTGCAAACCACCTAGGAACTGCCAACTGCCATAAGGAAGTTATAAAACCAATGTAAACTGCCATAAAACAGGTCGCATTATTTGGTCGAAAAACCGGGCTTGAAATTCAAATTCGGATTTCTATGCGTATTTCCATAAAGGAATATTAACCCAAATAAAATAATTCAGGTTAAAAGTTTAAACTATACACCTCATACTCGACTCAAACAATTGATCAGTCATAGATAACCAATAGAATATTGAATGCCAGAACCATAAAAGCAGTCAAACATAAACCTATTCAGAAGATCGCTATCAATACATCAAAACAAAACAATAAAAAACTATGATTTATACTCAAATTTTGATACGATATACTAAGAAGAACAGCATCCCGCCTTTTTCACTTCTGACACATCATCCTTACCACCAACATTAATCGTCTGTCCTTTTGGTACAGCAGCCGGATCATCACCAGTCTCAAGGGCTTTTCTGCTAACAATATGATAGATCTGAGTCAGCACCTCTGTGAATGCATTTTCAACATTTAGTGATTCAAGTGCAGAGGTTTCCATGAAATAAGTGTGTTCTTTTTCAGCAAATGACGTGGCGTCTTCTGATTGGACAGCGCGTAAATGGCGTAAATCAGCTTTATTTCCAACCAGCATGATAACGATGTTGACATCTGTGTGGTCACGAAGCTCTTTTAACCATCTTTCCACGTTTTCAAAGGTGACGTGGCGGGTGACATCATACACAAGTAATGCCCCAACTGCTCCTCGGTAGTATGCACTTGTGATTGCACGGTACCTTTTACAAGAAAATGATAAATTCAAGACAACATTAATGTTATAAGATCAAAATATGGAACATAAAGAGAAGTTAATCTAGATCTAGTTTCTATGAACCTTTTTTCAAAGTATGGAAGAATTTACAACAAAATTTCCCAGGTGGAATGGAAGATTCTTGTAAGTAATTGTCGCACCAGGATTTCACATTCAGAAATTGAAAACCAAGTTAATATAGCAATCATGATTCATGATCGAGTGGGCATGTATACAGGATCTAATAATCTAGCATTAAAAACTTATGACTTACACAGATCAGCTACAATGCAAACCCTAGATCTGATTGTAGGAATATATTCATACATGAACGCAGCATCCAGAAAACTGGACACTTCAATTTAAACCCTAAGTCCTACATAAACCCTAGATTTCTAGAATATTCCGCGAAATCAATAAAAGCGAGTTTAACGAGATCTGATACGTACCTTTCCTGGCCAGCAGTGTCCCAAATCTGAGCCTTAACAACTTTTTCATCAACTCGAATGCTACGTGTGGCGAATTCAACGCCGATGGTAGATTTGGACTCAAGACTGAACTCATTACGTGTGAATCTGGACAACAGATTTGATTTTCCGACTCCAGAATCTCCGATCAGAACTACTTTGAACAAGTAATCGTAATCATCGTCTGTTCTATAAGCTCCCATTTCTATTCAGAAAATGATCTTCACTACTGAAAGAAAATATGCGTAAGAATTGATTCTGTTTGTTGTGTTTCGAAGAAAGAATCTGCAGATCTGTAAGTTGGAAACAATGAAACAGGGGTTGTGGGAAGAGGAAGATGCTTTCAAAGAATTTGGCTGTGGATTTTTGTTTAGATTTTTTATTTTATTTTATTTTCTAAGTGATTCTTTTTCTATTCTTTCAAGTCCAATCAACAACTTTTGAAAAATGACAAGATTTTCGTTAGGTAAATGGTATCGGTGTCTAGTGTCTACTATTTTTTTTATTTATTTATCTGCTCATTTGATTAAGAAAATGTCAAAATTAAAGGATAATATTAGGAAAAACAAATTAGTGGATTACATATATCATCTTCTGGTAAGTAGCAACATAAAACAGACACAAATACTCTATCCATTTAACAAAAAAGTTTATGTTTTTCTTGATCACAGCTATTTAGGAGATAGTTATTGGTGGAGTCGTTGGTAATACTTTTTATTACAATATAAGGTTATTGAGAGAGAGAGAATATTTTTTAAAAATAATTAGTAGTGTGATTTATAGTAATAATATTATTCTATTAAGTTGGTTATCAAAATTAAGAAATAAGAAATTTCTTGCAAGACAAAATTTAAGAAGGAAATGTGATTTTCTTTTTTGGAACGGAATGAGTAGTAAACATGAATACAATTTAACTTTTTCCTTTCAATTTTCAAAAAAGGAATAAAAAATTAAGAGGTCAAAATGGAGAGTGAGTAAAATAGAAGATTATAAATAACGTGAGTCATGGTATGCTGATATGGTTAAACTTCAAGGTTTGAAAGCTATGATGAGGTCATGACATTTACTAACACGTGATGTAAGGCGTTAATTTTGTATATAATTATAATTATACAAACAAAAATATAGTATATAACATAGTTCATTGATCCTTATACTTATTTTTGGATATCCAATAATTCTAATAACTAAACTACTTTGTATATTTTGCTCATATAGCTCAGTATATTTAACGCATCTAAAAATATAAAAATATAGCTTATGACAGGTAAATATGAGTCAAGTTGGACTCAAGTCTTAGGCCCAAGTTTTAGATCATGATGGCATGAATCTTGTCGGCGAATCCAATGCCAACTTTTTTGGTGTACCTTTGTAGTGAATTATGCTTGTTTATAACTAGACAATTCTAATGAACCTCTTATTAATCTAAAACTAGATCGATCTGCTTCAAATGTATGTATTCCAAATTTTCTTATGCTTTTTTTTTTTTAACGACAACATATTTTCTTATGCTTTCTTTTTCTATATAAATCAAGGTTCCAGCAACTCGATCTAGTTTGTGTATTTCATGTTTAAAATCGAGCTTATTACACTTCACCAATTAATGTTGTCACAACTTAAAGTACAACTGCATATAAATATCTCTATCTCAACTAATACATTTCCTTTTCAGTACATCAACAACCTCTTTGCTATCATATTGTTTGTCTAATAATGACAAAATTATGGAATTATTAAACATGAGATTCTTGGCTCAACAAATCAAAACTGTAGCATATTAAAATAGGCTTTTAAAATGTCACATTTCTCGTGCAAGGTATCACTCCTTTGGCTTTTTGCTCATTGTTTTACGCTTGTTAGAGTCCAAATATCTCTTTCTTAATCGGATGTTGAGAGGTGTAACCTGTAATAAATCATATTCATCAAATATTTAAAATTTTCGAGCATAATTATAGAATACTCGATGAAGCATTTTAAACGAAAAAGATAATGAATATAGACTGACCTCAATTAGCTCATCAGAGGCCACATACCCAATAGCTTCTTCAAGTGTCATCTGCATAAAAACAAACACCACCATATAAACTGTTATAAAAACTAAAATAAAATAAATAAAATAATGAAATAAATAAAATAGGTGAATGAGAGGTACCCGTCGAGGGGGAGACAGCTTCACATTCTCATCATTTCCAGCAGATCTTATATTTGTAAGTGCCTTGCTTCTAACAGGGTTAACCTGTAACACACCCTCAATTTCTTAATTTCAATTAATAATTTAAAACTGTCACAAAATAATGATGATGATTATGTTCTTACATCAAGATCCGTATCTCGTGAGTGTTCACCCACAATCATGCCATCATATGTCTGCAATGCATCCATCACAAAGGAAGTTTGTTAACAATAAGATTAAATTAGGGTTTGTGATTGGTTTACTTACCTCGAGGCCTGGAGTGACAAAAAGTGTGCCACGTGGTTCCAAACTCATTAATGCATAAGATGTGATTGTCCCACGTGCACATGACACCAACACTCCTTTTCTCACATTTCCAAGAGGACCCCGGTATTTCTCATATGCTGTAAAAACAAACCAATTTCAGCATTCGTCAAGTCATTTTGTAAAAAAAAAAAAAAAAAAAGAGTAAATTAGACCAATCGTCCTTATGGTTTGTATCAAATTTCACGATTAGTCCTTTAGTTTAAAAAATTACACTGGTAGTCCTTATTTCTGAAAGCTATTGCACCTATGGTCCTTTAACTAATTGACGTAAAATTTTCTGTTAACTTAGCCCATGTACAGTGCATATGAGTGTATTTTCGATATTTTACAACTTTTTCTTTTAAATTATATTACAAAACAAAAAGAAAACTGTTTATTAATTAAAAGTGGTAAAATGTCGAAAATACACTCATGTGCATAACGCATGGGGTGAGTTAACATAAAAATTTAACATCAGTTAATGTAAAGGACCACGGGTGCACTAGGTTTCAAAAATAAGGACTACGAGTGTAATTTTTTAAACTAAAGGACTATTGGTGAAATTTGGTACAAACCATAAGGACGATTGGTGTAACTACTCTTAAAAAAACACGGTTGATACCCATGAATGCACGGTGCATAAATCCCGTGCCACGAGTGTCACTGCTGAACACGCTTCTGTAACCGACTAGACCCCTGAAGGAAGTATAAATCAAAATAAAAAATATTAAACAATGATTTTGATGCTCGCCTATTAAATAAATAAATAATAATAATAATAATAATAATAATAGATATGAGTTACCTTGAAGGACAAGTTAATGTCATTCTAGTCCTGCCAAAGTTTCCTGCAACAGGGCCCATGTCAGTAACCTCAGCCCGCCTGTGAGAAAGAGCTTCCATTACCAACCCTACATGCTCTTCGTTCACCTGAATTTAAATTTAATTTAAATTAAATTAATAATTATATAATGATTGGTGGATAAATTTACAAGTATATTGGCTGGCTTTCTCACCTCAATAGTTACTTCCTCTATTGGCTCTAACTTCACACCCTTTTCAATTTTGTACCTGACACAATATGGAATTATCTTTAAGCACGGATTATTAACAGACAACGACTTATCCATTATAATATAGATAATATAAAATATACAAAAGCTTCTTCTAACATTGATTTCTTTACAAATCTTTATTTTTCAACTAGTTCGAATATGATTCTCAAGATTTTTGGCTTCTTGGGGTTGTAAAAGTCAAACAAAAAGAAAGGCAGTAACTAATATCGGTTGTAACTAACTGATTAGAAAAGAAAACCCACAAGTTTGGTATTGTACATAATACCTAATCACTATCATAATTTCCATTAATAATAGCTGATTCAAGATAATCTGTAGTAGCTTTGCTGCTACTGGTACTCACTCAAGTCTTCCCTAACTATTGTTTCATTCCTGAGCTAAAGAAAAGGGTAAAAATGGGATTTTTCTTTCTTAACCTAAATCCTCTATTCATCATCTGTTCAAAGAAAAACTTATAATGATTTTTACAAGTTCATATTGCAAGTAGAAGTGAGAAAACTTACATAACTTTTGGCGGTGAGACAGAAAGCTCAAAATTTTCACGCCTCATATTCTCCAGCAAGATACCTGATTCACCAACAAACACACACAGAGTCAGTATACATAATGTTTCAGCAATTTTTGTTTGTAAGAAACATAGTGATATTTAGGACATAAAATATTTGACCTACCTAATTGGAGTTCTCCTCTGCCTTGAACTTCATATGATTCTGCTAAACCTGGGATTACATTTATGGCTAAATTTGTTTCTGCTTCAGCCAATAAACGGTCGCCAATCTTTCCTCCCGTTAACTACATCAAACACAAAAGTTCAGGGAGTTTGACCAGGTCAAACTTCTTAATTGGCAAGTAATATATATATATATATATATATATATATATATATATATATATATATATATTTATATTTATTTATTTAATAAAAGAAAAAGAAAAGATTTGACTTACTTGAGTACCATCAAGACCAGCCAATGGAGAGTCATTCACACCAAAAGTCATTGAAATAGTTGGAGGATCTAGCTCAACAGTGGGCAAGGCCGTCATCACCTAAAATTCACATAATAAATATTTATAACTTAAAAGATCAATATTAAAAAAATAAATAATAATAATAATAAAAGTTCAAATTTTATACCTCGACATTTGCTATTGTGTGCCCAATCGATGGACTCTTTAACCCTGCCATTGATATAATATCACCAGCACCAGCACTTTCAACATCAAATGAAACCATCCCTTTGTTTTTCCTTAGCTTCACAATCTAAAATCATAGATACACATTTAACAATTAAATATCAAATATACGCAAAATTTAAATTTAAAAATAACTAGCTAAAAAGAAAACAGTTGGTTTAACGACTCCAAACTCAATTTTAATGCATTAAATCATTTTATTCAATGATTCAGATTTTTATACTACTAGTATTGCTTTTGTTATCATAGTTAACACATTAATTATTTATAATAAGTTTTAAAAAAGATATGTATTTTCTTTCAAAAATAAATAAATAAAGTAGCATATGATGACATACTTTTCCCTCTTCAATTTTAACGATTCCAGAATCAGAGTCGCGTAATCCATGAACCTTATCATTAATACGAACAACGCCAGATGTAATACGCCCTGTTAAGATTCTCCCCACATAATCATCTTTTTCCATCATAGAAACCTGCAAAAAAAAAAAAAACAATTCATTGCAAAAAGTGCACAAAATTAAACAACATAATATTTCATGTAGCCAAAAAAGAAAATCACTAGAGCAGATACCTCAAGAAGGATAAATAGCATTGTTGCAATTTTAGTATATAATGATATTAAATAGTTTGGTGTTATCCCATTTTTTGATATAATTGCTTTTTTAAATTTCTACCGTCAATATTCCATTGACATAGTTACGTACGTTAAAATTTAAAAATATTAGTACGATCTTAATTCCTTCCAATATGCAAAAACTTGATTAATGAGACAATGACCGGAAAGCAAAAAGGCTTCTACAATTTCCTCAAATAATATATCCAGAGGATTACAAATTAACTAAAATTTATGTTGGCAATTTCAGGTCTCTATATAATTATATATATGGATACATGTATTAAATTAATACATATAAAAACAGCATAAAATGTATGATTGAGTAAGAATTAACAAACCAGCATTCTAAAAGGCTCATCAAGGCTAGCTGTTGGTGGAGGAACATATTTGACAATTGCATCAAGTAACTGTGACATATTTCTCCCATTTTCTGGAGGACTTTTGGTAAATGTTGATGAAGCCCAACCTTCTTTAGCAGAAGCATATAAAACTGGAAAATCAAGTTGTTCCTCTGAAACATAAATAAATGTTTTCAGATCACACACAAATCAACAATTCCTAATTTGAAAGTGTAACACAGTTAGATGTTATAGGTTTCTAAATTAGGGACTATCCGTGTAATAAAAGAAGTTGAGGGACGAAATCCATAATTTCATACAAAACACAGGGACGATTTATGTAATTTACTCTAAATATATATGCACACCTGTAGCACCAAGGTTTGCAAAGAGGTCGAATACCAAGCTCTCAACTTCATCACACCTCTCCTCACTAACTGCATGGAAAATAATAAAAAAATGTCATCTTTATTCAATGATTTAAATAAAGTTCAAATGTAATAAAATAAAAAAAATACTTTGGTGGTGGTTCTTTTGGTAATTATAAATTTACTCCGATAAAAGTTTTTAGCATGCTTAAATTGGTATTAGCGTTAAAAAACTGTATTAACCAAAATAGGCCAGCTAAAAACTTGTAATTACCAAAACAGACCTTCAAAAGTTATAATTACCAAATTGGTGACGTTTCCCCTTAAATAAACAAGAAAAAGGTAAAAATAACAATTGATTATATGTATTATCTTTTAATATTCATGAATGAAAGATATGCAAATAGAATAATTAAGCAATGGATAAGGTGAAGATACCTGAAGGTCTGTCTACTTTATTCATGAGTAAAATAGGTCTTAAACCATATCTTAAGGCTTTAGCCAAGACAAATTTTGTTTGTGCAAGTGGTCCTTCACCAGCATCCACAACTAATATTGCTCCTTCAACCATCCCAACTACCCGTTCAACCTACACACTCATATAAAAAGGTGGTAATAAAAATTTAATCTGATATCATATAATGAGATACATAAGACCAAACAAATGACAATTGCACATATAGCAAAGCATTTTTCAGATTAGAGTTAATTGCACTGTAGTTGGTATAAACTGATTATTTGACTCTTACATAATGATTATAATAAGAAGCAGATATGTTTATTTTAACATTAAATGATCTTTGTTAACTAGTAGACGTACCTCTCCACCAAAATCTGCATGTCCAGGTGTATCAACCATGTTTAGCTCATTTTCTTTCCATGGAATTGAAGTAATCTGCAAGTGATGTAAATAAAATATCACGTTAGAAGGAAATCAACACAGCCAAGAACAACAAAATTATCTTGGAAATAGTAAGATGTATTAACTAAAAATTGTAGAATCTTCTTATAATTTGGGCTAAAAATTGCAATAAAGGTCCCATTTTTGTTCTAATCATACACATGCCAACAATTTAATAACAGGCGTATTCAGTAAATATGAAAATGTTTTGGAAGATTTAAATATCTCAAAACATTATCAAGATCCTGTATTAATCCACTAAAAGCTAATACTACTCACCAATGTTCTGAATTAGTAACAAAATTTTGAGTAAGAATTAACGAATTGTTTATGTACCTTGGAAGCGATGGTGATTCCACGTTCCTTCTCAAGCTGATTAGAATCAAGTGCTCGTTCATGCGGAATATCAGCACCACACTGACGAAGTAAACGATCCATAAGAGTGGTTTTCCCATGATCGACATGAGCAATCACCGCCACGTTCCGGAGCCGGTTAGGATCCAGCGCACCTCTTGCGGCGGCGGCTGTGGCGACGGAGAAGGAACGTGCGTGTATGAAAGGTTTGAGATATGAAGATGGAGAAGAAGAGGAGGTGGTGGTGGACCAGAGAGCACGAACCAGTGGTCCGACCATACTTGGTTTGGGAGATCGAAATGGCGATGGTGTGTGTCGGAATTGTTTTTGTGGGCTAGATACAGTCCACCGGCGATGGGGTTTTGGGGATGTAGATCCGGAAACTCTCCGACCCGTCAGGAAAGTTTCTTTTATTAAAACCCGGACCCGGATATCAAACATCCACCTGTTCACACTGGTCACAAAAAACCCAACAGTAAATAAATAGAGTGCACGACAATCTTATAGAAAAACTCACGCCACAGGATGAGTTTGAGGATTCATGCTTTTCCATCTCAATTACATGAGATTTCTGCTATTGTTTCCTTTTCAATGTACTTATTCACATCAATATACAAAAATTGCTAACATTTATTAGGTGTTGGTCTCATTTCAAATAATCTTTTTAATTATCTTTATTTTAAAATATTTCATTTTCTATTTAGTTATCTTTTACTAAATATAATAATATATATTTCACTCTTTGTCAATTTAGCAAGGAAATATCTTTTTAATTCAGGAAATATTTGTGTTTAGGAAAACAATGACACCCAAAAATCTTGAACTTGCGACTTCCATGTTATTAGCAAAGAGCTCTAGCCACAAAATTATATCATTTTGTTGACCACCACCTACTACCACCCGCCTAGAAGTGGATAGCCATATGGATAAGCATAAATAGTTTGCACAAATATCATTTATCTTGTATATAAAAAAAAAACTATCAATTGGGATTCAAGATCACTTACTTGGTTTCTTGATTTGGTTTGCTGCCGGGTCATCGGTTTATTCTGAGTTTAACTAAAACCAGTTGGGTTTGTCCGGATTGAATACAAGCGGTTCACACATACTTAATAAACCGATAGCTCATCCGAATCCCGGGTGAACTTGTCCGGTCGACTTGGTTTTCAAAACATTGTTTTATGTCATAGTAAATATTGCATTGTTGGAAATCTCCGAATAAGATTTATAAGCTCTATGATTGGTTTTATGGGAGTCTTAAAAGCACATATTTAAATATGTACTACTAGCCTACTAGGCTACCAGTTAGACGAATTAAATTTGTTTACTTATTTTAATTCATATGAAAATTTTATTGCTGTAGTAGCATGAAGTAACAAAAATAACAATAACAATTATAGTAAGTAAAATAACAATTTTAATAAAAAAAAAATCACCAAACTATCACATTTATAGCCCCTTAACTAAACCTTGTAAAAAAAACCATACGTTAAATAATGTCACGTAGCTTTTAGCAAACTTGGGTAGAACCGAATTGAACCGTAGAACGAACCGAATCGGACCGAATCGAGCTATACTAGTCGTGTTCAGTTAACCAAAAAAAGTCTAAGAAACTTTTCCGGTCTCAGTTCTCAATCCGGTTGGTTTCGGTTCCGATAATCATTAGTTCGGTCAAAATTATTTTTCTCAGTTCTCGATTCGGTTTCGAGCGGTTCGGTTCAGTTCAGTTCTTAGACCATGTACATTCAAGTTGTATACCGATCGGATCAACTAGGTGACTTAACATACACTTTAATTAGGGATCATCACACCATTAACAAGGAACCTCGTTCGATATGTTTAAATTTCATTAAAACATTTGAAGTTCTAAACGGGCCGGATAAGAAATTTTAACACAAAAAACAAATGGACGTTATACATAAAACATTATACATGTAAATACACAAGCGGGATCGAGATCTAAAGATAGACACATAGTCGTTGCTTGCTTCGCCTTTTCTTCAATTTTGGAGGTTGTAAAACAACTCTAATTGCAGCATCGAAAACAGCCTTAACATTCTGTAAAACCCCAATCAAGAAAAACAAAAAATCAGCAAAAATTAAATATATTTCCAACTTTCAATATGAAACTTGATAAGAAATCCCAAACCTGTTGAGTCTTGGAGCTACACTCAATGTAAACTGCTGCACCAATAATTTTCTTGAGTTCCTCACCCTGCTCAATTTTGATTTATTTCATCATCAATACTACAACTTTTACAAGGTCGGTCCAATTAATTTTTGAATCCTGAACACAATCTTAAAAAGGACCCCATAAAGTAGATTATTTCCTCAAATAAGTAAAATTCCTCCACCAAATTAATAGTGTCACCTCAATTACCAAGTTATATGTCAGATTCTTTTTTGGGCCCTTTAGTCAATATTTCATAGGTAAGTTTTTTATAAGGTTTTAACATGATACAAGTATTTCAAGAAAGATTTGAATAAAATATATAAACTTTGCAAAATCAAAGTTAAAACCAATTGAATTTTTAGTAACTTATACTATGGATCTTTCAGAAACCAAAGGGGTGTAAATACAATTCGTAAAACATGAGGACTTACCTGAGAAGTTGTGATCGGTGTGACATTTGGATGGTCACTTAAATATTGTTTGTCTTCTCGTAGATCTGAAATTAAATTGTGATGACTTTGATGTTAGATTTAGTGCAACATATACATATATAAAATTTTGTCCCAAAATGAGCATGTGAAATTATGAAAAACAAAGGGTGTCAATAGAAATGGCCACACGGATAACTTTTTAGAAGTCATGGGTTCGACCCTTCATCGGTAAACATTTTTAACCAAATAATAAAAAAAGGTTCGAAAACGGTCACGTCGAGTATTAGGTCGGGTACATCACGAGCATAAAGCTCTCATGAGGGAAATACACTTTAAGAAAAAGGAAAAAAGGACATGTTAATAGAAAGTTACCTAGCTTGGTACCAACTAGCACAATGGGCACTGTTGGAGCATAATGTCTTAACTCCGAGATCCACTAAAACAAAGTAGATCACTTGTAAATCAAAATTAAAGTTACAGTTTTATAAGAAAGAGTAAATATGAATTAAAAACAATAAATCGAGATTAAAAATTAGAATGTTTGTAATATATGTTTTTATTTTCATATACATGGATAAACTGCATAAAAGTTAACATAGGTTGTTTGTTTTTATATTTCGATCACGCAATTTATTAGCTATCTTGTATATATCTTAAAAAAATTCAATTAGTTTCACTTGCTAGATTATTTGCAATGGGTACCTGCCCAAAGGTAACGCCACATCATCATTTTGACCGGATAATTAGCCCAGAATCTCTCATAAATTTTTTATTGCAATTTGCAAGTTAAATTCTTTTAAAATTTAAAGATATATAATTTCTCCATATGGAAAAGCGACATTACATTTTTTTGCAGTCACCATTTTTAGAGGGGAAAAAAGTATAATTATTAATTCAAAGATATATCGTTGTACATAGCGATGTGTTTGAATTAAGCATGTTTATGGCCCAAAAACTAAACCAAATCGCTCGGACTTGAACCAAACCGAGAAAATGGTTCATATGGACCGAGGACTAACCGATTGATACACAGAATCAATGGATAAAGTTTCTTCAACTTTTTCCATTATTCTCAGTTTTGGACCGAACTAAACCGCTCGAAACCGGAATGAGAACCAATTTTGCATGAAAATTAGAATCGAGAAAGGAACCAATATAGCTCAGTTCGGATGTTCCAGCTGATTCTCGGTCCAGTTTGCTCAACTCTAATGAAGATAATAGAATGATAAATAACCTTCTTGGAGATGTTTTCATAGCTGGGTCTGCTGATGAGAGAAAAAGCCAATAGAAAAACATCTGCACCTCTGTAACTTAGGGGCCTGAGCCTGTTATAATCCTCCTGTCCTGCAGTGTCCCAAAGGCCGAGATTAACGGTGCTCTCTCCAACCACCACATTAGCACTGAAATTATCAAACACTGTCGGAACATAATCCTGCAAACCAAACACCCATCAATTAATTAACTACTAAATAATCAATTAATTATCAAATCCAGTACGGTGGGGAAGGTGTTGCTGGTGTAGGAGATCAGCATGCAGGTTTTCCCGACAGCTCCGTCGCCGACGGTCACGCATTTGATGAATCTCGCGGCGGCCATTTGTTTTCCGGTGGTATTTGAGATCGGAAGGTAAAGAGGTGGAAGTTGTTGTAAGGGAGATAAAAAGGAAAACAAGAGTGGGAGAAGGTTTAAATTTGAATCGGGGCCTAGCTTGCAATTTAATGCAACAATTCGTCAATCATCACCTTTTTTAATTATAAATAAAATGATTTTGATTACAAAATATAAGATGAGGACTTTTTGAATTAAAATTTGGTTATTTATATTTTACAATGATTTATAAAAATATTAAACCATCCCGTAATTATTTAGTGGTAAATGCTTTAATGATTTCTCAGTGGTCATAGATTTGAACCCATTATCAAATTGTCAGGATAAGATTTGGAACATTAGGTCGCGTACATCGCGAGCAAAACTCGGTTACCCTAGGAAACCCTTATAACATGAATACATTTTTAAAATAAATAATAATCCAAAAATAGTAATAAAGTTTATTGCTATACTAAAGTGTATGAGCTAATATCAATTTTTCTTAATAAAATATAATTACAATAAGGAAATTGACGAATACGTCTACAAAAGAATAAAACAAAATAAATAGAATAAACAAGTAACAAGGTTTTGGTTGAGTCTCGTGAAATTCACGATCCCATTAAAATAGATTCGTTGTCTATTTCTCAAGGTAAAACAAACGAGTAGTTTTACACTACCGGATATAATCCAAGTCAGAACAATTACCAAGATTGAGAGTGTTTTTCACAAGAGAGAAAGTTGTGATTATAAAAGTAGGTGAGTGAATGTTTGTTTACAAATGGGACCCAATGTCTCTATTTACAGTGTAGAATGGTAAGTAATGTTTACTCAAAACATTAAATACATTCAATGATATTCAACAAGAAAATCAAAATAGTAATCTGCTGTAAATGCAGAATTTTTCGTAATTGTCAGCGTCTGGTCAGTCCTTCTGGTCAGTACAACAACTCAGTACGAGAACTCAGCGCAGCTAGTCAGCGAAACAACTCAGTCCGAGACTGCAGGTCAACGCAGCCAGTCAGCGCAACTCAGGGTCAGTACTGCAGCGCAGAACACTTCGAACACTCAGTACCGAGGAGATCGGTATTGACCAGTTCAGTACTGAGGAGGTCAGTACGAGCCACGAGCCCGGGATTTCAGAGCTCCATTCGTGTCCGCAGGTCGCCCGGGCACACATGAGTTCAAGCCATTTCGGGCCACTAGGTCCAAATTATTTGCACCCCACCCTCGAGCGCTAGGGGTGTTGATCGGGTATAACTTTCGGGTTTCGGGTAGTCTGGGTTTTTTCAAATATAACCCAACCCAAATTAAATTCGGGTATTCGGGTATGGGTAGTTCGGGTAATAGGTCGAGTACGGGTATATCTACTAATACCCGAAAATTTGAACACTTTTATTGTCGACGACCACAATGTTTATATTTCGATCTTGATATACCATCTTTGCCCGTAACTTTATCGAACTTCAACCAATACGAGACTCTAGCATGACTTTTAAACGAAATTCATGAACTATAAGCATAAGAATTGTATTTCATTTATAAAACTATAGAATATTACCTTTAAAAAAACATTTTTAAAAAAATTCGGGTATTCGAGTATACCCGTCAACTTAAAATATTACCTTATATCCAATCCATATTATTTTCGGGTTACCCGATACCCAAACTACCTGACTCAATATACCCGAATTCGAAACGAGTTGGGCGAGTAGAGGGGGTTTCGGTTATTTTTTATAGTCCTACCTGAAGGATTTATGTGCACAGTTAGTCAACCTATGATGATACATCCATGCCTATGAAACACTTAAGGCTCACACCGGTGAGTGCATGTAATACGAGCAAGTTATGCAATGATACTACGAAGAGGAATGATTCATAATAGTCATTATGAATCAGTTAAGTATTAAGTTAAGTTTAACTTATTACTAAATTAGTTTAACTAACTAATTAATACAAGTAGTTGTACATTTACAAGTTGAGTAAATATACAATGTGTTAATTAGAGGTTATCCATAATATGATTTAAAGTCATTAAATCATATAATAATTGGATAATATTATTGTGTGAATTATATAAAGGTTATTATATAATTAACTATTAAAAGTATAAATACAAGTATATATAATTCGTGTATATGGGTACCGAATTATTAGTGTATTAATACTAGACTTTGATAGTTAAGTGCAACAATGATAAACTAGTTAAACTATAAGGGATGTAAGCGTTAAAAGGAAGTTTAATTAAAGTTCTAATATTAATTAAACTAGAAGGGTTCTAAGCGTAACTTATTTGTATATAAATAAGAGGCTTAGGGTAACCCTAAAACCCCTTGATCACCATACGAATTCCCTCCCTTCCCTACTCCCTTCGCTCGGCCGAAACACCAAGAACACAAGCTTGCATTCTTCGTGTTCTTCGTTCGTTCTTCGTGTTCTTCAATTCTTGAAAATCCAAGTTCGCTGCAAGTGATCATCTAGAGGATCGTTCGTCGTGTTCATCATCAGTGAATCTATCTTAAGCACTAACTAAGGTATGTTTCATGGAACACTCTTTCCTCATCTCCCTCTTGATCGAAGTCGAACCAAGAACCATAGGGTTCTTGGTAGTAGTCGACGAACACACACAAGTATGTGTGTGTGTTCGAGTTTTCGTACAAGGTTTCTTTTCTTGTTAATCAAGTTAGATTTCCAACATCCCAATCCTTTAGGGTTTAAGGATTAGGTTTAATCTCACTTCCGCTTTAGGGATTAAATCAGCTAGTTGGTTTAACCGGTCAAGAACAAGTTCATGTTCTTGGTCAGCAAGGTTCGAACCAAGCATGCTAGGCGGTCGGTCCTATGGGCCGATCGAGTACAATGAAACCCTACACTACCGCGCGTAGGCGTGCGGGTAAAACCCGTGTATAAGGATTTAATCTTTCATTATACTTCCAACCTTTTAAACCAACAAATGGTTTGGTCTTTTCCAATGTGGGATAGCATCCAACTCAAGATTTCTTGTTTCAAACACCCTACTTTGAAAGTCGATATTTCATTCATCATAACTCTACTTTGGACATTTTATATCTCATTGTGTACCTATCACACTGGAGAACGCAAAGCTACCAACCAATAACTATATAACACACACACACACACACACACACACACACACACACACACACACACACACACACACACACACACACACACACACACACACATATATATATATATATATATATATATATATATATATATATATATATATATATATATATATATATATATATATATATATATATATATATATATATATATATATATATATATATATATATATATATATATATATATATTGTAACGACCCGAATTTGTAAATAAATAAATTGTATAAAAATATGATAATTATGGATAAATCATATAAAATACGTGGGAATTGGTTTCGTGTCGTTTGGGCACCGTACGAGAAAGTTACGGGCGAAACCGGGTCGAGACAAGTTGGAAAAAGTGCAGCCTTGCTGCCATCAAGAGTTCGCGACGCGAACTATAAGTTCCCGATCGGGAACTTGCTCCAGGGAGTTTGGCCATGTGTCGCTAAGTAGTTCGCGACTAGGTAACGATCGCTAAGTATGCGTGTAGAAGGAGAGTTCGCGACGCGAACTATGGTCGCGTCGTGAACTTGTGTCTGGCAGCATTAAAGTCGGGATTTGGCTCATTTATTGCCAAGTGAAACCCTAGTTTTTCTCTCTTCGAACTTGTGAACGATTTTGGGTGTCAAGCATCATTTGGAGTCGATTTCTTCATCAAATCTTGTGATTCTTCACTCCTAGTTGAAGATTTAAGGTATATCTTCAATCCTTTGTAGTTGTAGCTTTAGATCTATGGGTTTAGAAGCTTGGGGTTGAAACCCTAGTTCTTGGGTTATGGATTATGGTGATATAAATGGTGTATACACTTAATAGATGGTATATTAACAAGGAAAAACAAGTGTATGATTATGATTTGTAAGAATCTTAAGGGTTGGTTAAACCTAGGGTTTGGTAATCACCATATTTGGGGGAAATGGATTGATGTGTGTTATCTAGAGGTAGATGAACACATTGATAGTAGATTGTGATGTTGATCATTGTATGATCATTGTTTAGGCTTTCGGTGACATCTTGGAAAGTCGGTGAAATTGTGAAGCAAGAGCTTTGGTGTCAAGAACACAGTTGGAGCATCTTTATTGCTAAGGTGAGTACGTGTGGAATTTACTGAGTACATAGCCCTGTTAAATATTTTCATTACTTGTGTTATGGTCTATTTGCTTAATTGTGTAGACTAGTAGTTGATAGTTAGTTATACCTATGATAGTATTGAACTAACTTGATGATGATGAAAGTGCTAGCAAAGAGCTAGATTTGCATAACCATAGGGTTATGATGAGATTGAGATGATGTGATGATACGGGCTACTCCCGATCATGAGTTGTGGATTGAGGGGCAGTTGGGCGTATTCCCATCGACTCTTCCACGTTAGTCATGAGATGACACGGGCAACTCACGGTCATGAGGTGTGGAGTGAGGGGCAGTTGGGTGAATTCCCATGTGAATTCCCATCGACTCATCCACGTTAGTTATGCGATGTCACGGGATACTCCCGGTCATGAGGTGTGGAGTGAGGGGCAGTTGGGGTGAATTCCCATCGACTCATCCACGTTAGTTGTGATTGCTAGGTAAGCAAAGATTGATAGGGTCACACTAAGGTGACTAGACTGAATAGTTGGATATCTATATGTATATTGATTGGTTATATGAAATGTGACATTCATTTTATTATCGGGTCTAAACCCATGTAGCTCACGAGACGTTTTTGTCTCACGTACTCCTTGTTTTGTTTTGCTATGTACTCAGGTTCGGGATCGAAGGTTTAGGTACGCATGGATAGAGATGCGGGGCCTAGAATAGAAGAACTTTAGATTGGATTTATGCTTAGCTTTGGTTTTGATCTATTTTGTAACACCAAACCTTATACTCTGATTTTCATACCAAAGGTTTTTGTAAATCCCTATTTTGGAATAGTTCTTCTATTTATGAAAAATGTTTTATTTTGGGCAAATGTTTTGTGTTTAAAATATGAGGTGTTACATATATATATAGGAATGAGTTTCTTTGAGAATTAATATATTAGGTGAGAATGTGAGAATACATCTTAGCCATTGATTTGGGTGGATTTGGGGCTCATGGCCCGGCAAAATCTGCCGCGCGGCGTGAGGGGGCACATGTGCCCTGTTTAATCATCGATGAACCCTATGAATACATATAGGGTAATCATCGATGATTACACTAATTCTCACATTCTTATGAATTTTCCAATTCTCAAAGGAACCCTCCCCTATATATATATATATATATATATATATATATATATATATATATATATATATATATATATATATATATATATATATATATATATATATATATATATATATATATATATATAAAGTTGGTGAAAAATCATTTGATCACAAATTTTTTCAACATAAAATCATAAATTATATTTCAATCACAAAAGTGTTCATTTAATTTGTTGAAGGATCAATATGCGACGTTTCCATTGTATGCGCAAAGCAAAGTATTCGTTAAACAAGTGGTTGTAAATTGAACTTTTAATTTGAGCAAATTGACCTGGAAAAATGGTAATTTGTTTGAGTTGGTAGAAAAGTTGAGAGATGATCTGAGGGAAGCTCAGATTAAGATGGAATTGCAGCCTTTTAACAATGATTTTAAGGAAAAAGCTGCTAAACTTCTGGATGATTATTCTATAGCAGTTCAGGATGAGGAGAAATTGTTAATGCAAAATGCCAATGTTAAATGGATGAAAGAGGGAGATAGAAATAGTAGATACTTTCACCAGTGTATAAAAGCCAGAAGGCAATACAACAGGGTCCTTAATGTCTGTGATGAAGATGGAAATATGTTTGAGGGAGAGGCCATCCCTGAGCAGTTTATTAAACATTTTAAGAATTTCATGGGCAATCCTTCTACTGTTAGCCCTGTTAATGATATTGAAGGATTGATGGATACTGTTTTGATTGAAGAGGAGGCTTTGAATATAGTCTCTGAAGTTACTAATGAGGAAATTAAGAATGCAATTTTTGACATAGATGATAATAAGGCTCCAGGGCCTGATGGGTATACTGCTACTTTTTTTAAAAAGGCCTGGAGTGTGGTGGGCAATGATGTTTGTTTGGCTATAAAAGAATTTTTCAGGAATGACAAATATTAGGTGAGGTAAATGCTACACCTATTAATTTGATCCCAAAGATCCCTCATCCTGTTAAAGTGTATGATTTTAGACACATTGCTTGCTGCAATGTGATCTATAAGTGTATTAGTAAAATCTTGACTAATAGAATTAAAGATGGCCTCAAGAAGTTGGTAAATGTCAATCAAAGTGCTTTTATCCCTGGAAGGCTTATACATGATAATCTTTTGGTTACCCAGGAATTGTTGAAGGGGTATAACAGGAAAACTGGGCCCAAAAGGTGTGCTTTCAAAATTGACATAGCAAAAGCATATGACACCGTGAATTGGGATTTTTTTAAAAATATCCTGGTTCAATTTGGTTTTCACAGCACTATGGTCAAGTGGATAATGGAATGTGTCACAAATGTTGCTTTTACCATTTGTGTAAATGGAGAAAGACTTGGTTATTTTAAAAGTGGAAGAGGGTTGAGGCAGGGTGACCCTATTTCTCCATATTTGTTTACCTTGGTGATGGAGGTTTTTACTCTAATGATGAAAAGGAAAATCAGTACTATGAGTGGGTTTCAATATCATAATGGATGTAAGGAGATGAAGCTTACTCATCTGTGTTTTGCAGATGACCTTCTTGTTCTTTGCAATGGTAATTTGAATTCTATCAAGGTTTTAAAAGCAGCAATGATGGAATTTAGCAACTGTTCAGGTCTGATTCCAAATATTGGAAAGAGTACCTTTTTTCTATAGTAATATTGCAGAGGAAGTTAAGCAACAGATTTTGGAAGAACTTCCTTTTAAAGCTGGTCATTTACCTGTTAGATACCTTGGAGTTCCTTTGGTTGATAGGAAATTGGGTATCAAGGATTGCAGGCAGTTGGTTGAGAAAATTAAAGGAAAGGTTAAAGATTGGAAGAATAAAATGTTGAGTTATGCTGGTAAGTTACAGCTTATAGCCTCTGTTCTTTCTTCTATGCATGTGTATTGGGCCTCTGTGTTCAAATTACCCAATACAGTGGTCAAAGACATTGACATAATTTTAAAAGATTTCCTATGGAATTATGGAGATAGTAAGGGTAAGGCAAAAGTTGGTTGGAAGAATGTGTGTAAACCTAAAGACCAGGGCGGTTTAGGCTTAAAAAATATTGGTGCTTGGAATGATGCTTTATTAAGCAAACACATTTGGAACATTGCAGCTAGTAAAAAAAATCCTATGGGTTGAATGGGTCAATGTTGTGAAGTTAAAGGGGAGAAGTATTTGGGATATTGAACCAACTAAGAAAGATAGTTGGATGTGGAGATCTATCCTTAAACTTAGAAACACAATTCGTGACTCTGTTTTCCATATAGTTGGTGATGGGAAAATGATTTCGATGTGGCATGATAACTGGTGTGGTAATGGGCCTTTAAGTGGCATAATCACCAGAAGAAGCATTTATCAGGCTAGATTGAGGGATGATATTAAGGTTGATGGCATGATTATGAATGGGTTATGGATTTGGCCAGATAATTGGTATCAAGTTTACCCGAGTTTAAATAACATCACTGTCCATGTGTTAAACAGTAACAAGCAGGATAAGATAAAATGGAAAAAGAGAGATGGAAAACTGGTGGATTTTGAAGTCAGGTGTGCTTTGGATGTTTTAATCCCCCTAATGATATTGTGGAGTGGAATAAAATTGTGTGGTTTAGTCATGGATGCCCTAGACACGCATTCATATTATGGCTTGCAATCCAAGGTAGGCTGCAGACTCAAGATAGGATGCTTAAGTGGTGCATGAGTAAAAACCTTGTTTGTCCTTTATGCAAGAAAGAAAATGACTCCCATAAGCATCTGTTTTTCCAATGCCAGTATTCTAAAGTGATTTGGAATAATCTGAAGAAGTTGACTTATGTGGATAATGTTGATGACGATTTAAACAGTATTGTTCAACGGTTTGCTTGTTTGACTTGTAATAAGAGTATTATTAGTATTCTTAGAAGAGTTATATTGGCTGCTGCTGTTTACTATCTGTGGAGGGAAAGAAATGATAGAATTTTCAAGAGTAAAGACAAACCGAGTGAGATCTTGACTACAATCATTAAGGACAATATTAAACTGCAGATTCTTAGTTGGAAAGTTAAAGCTTCTAAGAATGTGAATCAGGTGGCTAAAGATTGGGATGTGCAGATGAATATGTGTGGGGAATAGTTCCTATTTTTGATGTATGGTTTGTTGGTTCTGTTTTGTATTTGTTAGTTGGCAGTTGGCTTATTTGAAGCCTGATTTGTATGTTGGACTGTATGTGGCTGAGTTTATTATATAATATATTCTTAGTTTTCGAGGGGTAGGGTGATGACAATGCCGAAGCTCTTCCCTAGTCTTCCTTTTTTTCAAAAAAAAAAAAATAATAAAATTTGAACTTCTAATTAACATAAAGAGTATATTGCAAAAGTTTTATTGTTGGTTCGATCAAATTGTACGTTTGATCTGTATGGTATCGAAACTACACGTAACATCCGTATTTTGGAAACCTTAGATCTATTTTGGTCTTTCCCATCTTATTGATATTGAGTGATGTCCATAGTTTGATAACATTTTTATCTTTCACGATTGTTTATATAAACAATTAAATTAAAACCATAGGTCCATAATCAAACAATCCCCTCTCTAGTTATCTTTATGGTCGAACACTCCCACCACCAATAATGAAGCTCTGGCCAAACACCATTGGCAGCCGCCTCCACCATAAACCACCATCTTCCCATTTATTTCGTTTTTTGCTAAAATATCATAAGGTGCACCTAATTGTTTTACGAATGTAAACACTTGGTGTCAGGATCGATTAACTATAAACAAGTTAATAAACACCTTAGATCTAATTGATGATAGAAGTTGCAGCGGATCAACACTATATCAATAATTAAGAACAATGAACTGTATGAACAATATGCAAGAATATTAAGAACACAGTTTCACAAAAAGCTTCAATGTATATTATTGAGTTAACAATACACACGTACGTTTACAATTCGTAAGGAACTATTTATAATAGTCCTTGAAGCTAAACTATTTACCCTAGTTATTCTAGGACTTGATTTACATCGAATAATAATAATATACATTGATTTACATTCTATAACTATCTATACGAAGATCTCGGACTTGATATTCTTCAAAAACGCGTTGTCAGTAGTAAAACTAATCACCAGTAGTAAATATGAAGATCAGTAGTAAACTTGGTGATCAGTAGTAAGTCCATAATCAACGTCAGTAGTAACTACAATGATCAGTAGTATCTTCAATCTTTTCATGATCAGTAGTAACTTAGTTATAGTGAACACTAGGGATGTGTTCGGTTCCGGAACCGGACCGAACCGGACCGGAACCGGTAAACCCGGTTACCGAAAAAAGGAAATTTCAAGGACCGAGAACCGGACCGGTTAAACCGGTTCCGGTCCCGGTCCGGTTCCGGGTTGGTTCGGTCTTCAAGCGGGTTTAGAACCGGTAAACCCGGTTTTTGTGTTTGCCATCCGATTTTACATTTTCGGTGCATATTTTCATATTAAAATATATAACTTAAATATTTTAGCGTATTTTTAATAAAAGTATGATGTTTGCGGGGGTTCACGTGCTGTTTCAAGTAAAATATGTTTCTATTAAAAGCCTATATACCTATATTTCGACATATATATATGAAAACTCGTAAGTTTATATACATATTTAAATGCCGGTTCCAAACCCGAAAAAACCGGAACCGAACCGGGACCGGAACCGGTAAACCCGGTTTGTTAATTTTTATAAAATCTAGGAACCGGGAACCGGACCGGTTAAGCCGGTTCCGGTTCGGTTCGGTGCCGGTTCCGGTTCGGTCCCGGTTCGGTTCCGGTTTTCCGGTTTTTATACACACCCCTAGTGAACACCAGCATCAACTTCATCAGTAGTAAATGTTTCTGCCCCATCAGTACTAAGTAAGATCAGTACTAACTGCAGCATCAGTAATAAGTTGATCTGTGTTTTGCTCCAACAATCTCCCCCTAAACTTATTGATCATCTTTTAATCAATCAAGTTTCTTTTGTTCCTCTTGTTCTTTTCTTCTTTTCTCAAGAGTTCTTTGATTCTGTTGAAGCCTTTGTTCAATAATATATCTGCTGTTCCTCTTTGTAAAGTAATTCAATTTATTTTGGAACATAACAGCATCATAAGGTTTCATCAAAGTGTTTATGAATATCTGATACATAGTCTTCTCAGAATGTGGATATTCTTTCTCATATAAGTACAGTTCACACACTTTGCCTGATTTCTCAAAGAAGTACATATTTGCAGTAGGAATGACATTCCAAGCATACACATTACCTGGATTTGTAAATTGTTCTGGATAATTATCTGGATAAAATGCAGCATCAATCATCTTTGTTAAATATCCAGCTCCAGATTCTTTCCATGATTTCTTTGTCATTCTTGGTTTCCCAATAATCAAAAGTTTGATTACATCACTTCTTGAACATGATCTGATTAAGGGTAACCATCCAGTGAATCTTTGTACTACTTTGTCTTCCCTTATGACCTCTATGACATTGTTCTGCATTACTCTCCAGTTAAGAATTGGATTGTTCTGTAGAGGAGCAACTGGCATTTCAAGAACAGGTATAATTTGTTGTTTTGATTTCTTCTTAGAGCTTTGTTCTTGATCAACAGATTTTCTTTTATTAGATTGGGGAGTTGAAGTATCACCAACAGTTGAAACACTACCAGCTTTGAGCAAATTTAAGCTGATTGGGATTAAAGTTTTGGCTTTCTTTGATTCTTCAGCTTCTTGTTCAGCCAGGTCTTTCTTCTTCTCAGTGCAGTATTTTTCAATAATAGTTACCATCTTCATTCTTCCAAAAGATTTTGCACTGTGACCTTTTGTCTTTAGAAAGTCTATCATAAGAGACTTCTGTTCAAATATATCATCTGGTAAATCACCTTTTGTTCTTTTGCATTCTGCTACAAGATCTTCAAGACAGTTTAGATGTTCTTCTTCTACTTTTCTAAGCCTTTTGAATTCTGCTTCTTGGCCTTCTATCTGAACATCTTTAATTTGAACAGGTGCTTGAACAGGCATTTCTCTTTGATTCTTCTTTTGTTCAAGAGCTTGATACTTAGCTACCTTCTCCAAATATATCTTATGCTTCACCTTCCATTTAGACTGTTTATCAGCTCTTACAAGATTTATCTTGTTTACCATGTAATGACCAAGAGCTCTGTTAGGGTAATCTTCATCATATATTTCCTTACCCTTTCCAATGTGTGCTGAAGGTGGAGGTGGAATATATTTCATGTCTGGCACTCCACTTATTATAACTGAAGGAGAAAATGATCTAAGTTCATCTTGTTGAAGTATTTTTGGATGTGGAGGAAGTGAGCATTCATCAACCTCAAACCAATTCACATTATCATCAATGTCAGGTATGATAAGTGGTTGATCAGGTGTTGGTGGTTTGGTAATGATGACATGTCTCTCTCTTTCAATTAGCTCTGGAAAATGTATTTCTTCCTCTTCAGTAGTAACCAGAGTAGTTACTACTGGTGTAACTTCAGGAGTTACTACTGATAGGGCATCAGTAGTATTTGCTGCTTTTACTTCCTCTTCTTCATTTACTACTGCTATAATGTCAGTAGTAGGAATTACTACTGGTATTTCTTTTTCAACTTGTTCTTCCATAGTAGCAGTAGTAACAGGTTCATCTTCTGTAACCATCATCTCTGGGCCTTCATCAACATTTGTTTCTTTTAAATTTAAGAGGGAGGATGCTGCTGCTGCAATAGATTCATCAATCATTGTCTGTATGTTATCCTTCTCCCCCTTAGTGAGCTCAACTGGTGGAGCCTCACTATCATCAAGTTTCTTCTTCAAGTTTCTGATGATTTTGGTTTGTTGATGAAGCCTTTGCTCATAGAACCGCATTCTTTTGTTGATGGTATTCACATGCCTTTTCATGGCAGCCATAGTTTTTCCTTGATTGGTTAAGTACTTGAGACAATCTTGTACAGTGGATTCCAAGGAATCCACTTTAGCCGTCAATTGGGTGATTTTAATACTGCCCTCACTCCATCTAGCAAGATCATCGGGCTCACTAACAGGTACATTGGTTTTAAGGTTTTCCTTCCTTTCCATCAATTCCACAGGTCTGCCCTCATCACTGCTTGGTGATTCATTGGGTCTTTTAGACATTCTCTTCTTCCTAGAAGAAGCAGAGATGCCCCCCCTTGTGGTTTCTTGGCACCGGGGTCCTTTGAGTAATTCCTCAAAAGAGTCATCACTCAAAGTTGCCGAGGTTTGGGTCCTAATGATGTTTTCACTGTCCTGTGCACCCACCTTTGGGGCATCAGTAGTGAAAGCCCTCCCCTCATGTCCTCTCTCCTCCTTGGAGGACAACTCTTTGAGCCTGGGGTGTGACTCGATTTGTCCCCTGGTGTCCTTTGAAGAAAATTTCTTTCTTTTATAAATTGTGGAAATGTTTTGGGTTTTGTCTGGTAGGTCTTCCACAGAGTGAAGAGTAGCACTCTGCAGATTTATATCAAGTTCCTGGGACACATTCAGGACTTCTGTTTGGGTTGGTGATTGAGTGGCTATTTGGATTGGTGTGTGGGCTGTATTTGGGGGTGATGGAGTGGGTTGAGGTTCAACTTGGGTTGTAGCAATGGTTGAACCCTCTCCAATATTGGGTTGATCTTTGATCATGTTAGGAAACAGAGGGGTTTCCTTGCCCGAAAATTTAAATTGTTTTCTCATATTTGAGAAAACTTTCTTGTTCAACTCAGGTAATATAAAAATGTTTTTAGGAGTTGACAAGTTTTGTAATTCACAGTTTATGATATGTTGTAGAAATCTGGGATACATTAAAAATTTAGAAGAACTAAGATTTCCCAACATACCATCAAATATCATGTATGAAAAATTAAATACTTGGTCTGTGCATAAACAGACAACAGCAGAGGCTATTGCCTTATTAAACTCATTTCAAGTACTTCTTTTTGGAGAAATACAATGCTGAATGGTATGTATTAAAAATTTCCATTGTGGGGAGAGAAGACCCTTTTGAAAGGTTACTATGTTCAGTCTTCCCTCATATCCCATTTTTTGTAAAATTTCAGCAATGTATTCCTTAGGAAGAGTGAACATACCTGAATCGTCATGTAATTTTAGATGGTGTCTGATGGATTGTTCTGTTACTGTGATGTGCTTTCCATCTACTGTTGATTTGATCATTGAAACGGTTGTTCCTTCTGTTCGTTCAGCATTGGTCCAGAAATCCACCAAGTGCTGTTGATATGATTTTGGTTTTACAGTTAAGGCAAACTGTATATATGAATTTCTCAAGAATTTTACGATCGGACGGAAATCTTTTGTTCCGTCGGGATTCTTTAAAAATGCAACCATATTGTGAAATTCTGAGTATTTGAGATCGGTTTGCACCTCGAGAGCTTGTAAAGTTGCCATTTGTTGTTGAGTTTTTGCAAGAATTTTGTTACTGATGAAGGGTTTTTGATCGTAAACTAGGGTTTATCGAGAGAATTTGGTGAATCGAAGTGAGATAATGTTAAATTAATCGACTACCGCCTTTTATATCTTTCGATTTACCCTGCAAAAAGACTAAATTGCCCTTCGAATTATACCATAACGGTTATTTTCATGGGGGTTAGTTTGGTAATTGTGATTCTGAAAGACCAGTAGTAAGTGTTGTACCAGTAATAAATCGTCAGTAGTATCTACCAACATCAGTAGAGACTAAGGATTTTGACATCAGTAGTAACTATAGTCATCAGTAGTAACCACCAACACACAAGACCAGTAGTATATGTGAGTACCAGTAGTACTGACTTACCAGTAGTATTTATGTAAACCTAATACACACCAGTAGTAATTAGCTACCAGTAGTATTTTGTGCACATACATACGTACCAGTAATATAGAAATACCAGTAGTAAAACACTTAAATAAATAAATGACTTTTTACAACAAAACTTTACACATGATTTTGATTTGAGATTTTAATTTATCAGAATCATTCCAATACTGCTAACCAAGAAGTTGAATCTTCCTACATCAAATGCTTTTGTAAAAAGATCTGCTAATTGATCATCAGTATGAATTTTAACTACTTTGATTAATTTCTTTTCATTGCAATCTCTTATAAAATGAAATCTAATTTCAATGTGTTTGGTTTTAGAGTGTTTTACTGGATTGTTCACAATACTAATAGCACTTTGATTATCAATAAAAATAGGAGTTTTAAGAATAGAGATACCAAAGTCTAGAAGTTGGTTTTGAATCCAGAGCACTTGAGCACAGCAAGCAGATGCAGCTACATACTCTGCTTCAGCAGTTGATGTTGATACATTTGTTTGCTTCTTACATTGCCATGACACCAGTCTTGATCCAAAGAATTGACATCCACCAGTAGTGGACTTTCTATCTTGACATTCACCTCCATAATCACTATCTGTGTAGGCTATGAGTTCAAATGGTGAATCATGTGGATACCATAGACCAAGTGATGGTTTGCCTTTCAAGTATCTGAATATTCTTTTTACAGCTTGTAAGTGTAGTTCTTTGGGTCTTGCTTGATACCTAGCACACACACAAACACTATACATAATGTCAGGTCTTGATGCAGTTAAGTACATCAAAGAGCCTATCATTGATCTATATAAGTGTTCATCTACATCCTCCCCCTCAACATCAGGATGTAGGTGTTTGTGTGTTTCCATTGGTGTACTAGCACTTTTACTATCTTTCAAGTCAAACTTTTCCAAGATGTCTTTGACATATTTTGATTGATTTATCAAAATACCATCAGTTCTTTGATTGACTTGGAGTCCAAGGAAGAAGTTCATTGGACCCATGGAGCTCATCTTGAATTTGATTTGCATCAGTTCTTCAAATTCTTTGCATAATAAATCATTGGTTGAGCCAAAGATGATATCATCTACATAAATTTGTACCAGTAGTATATCATCTTTGACTTTCTTTGTGAACAAAGTTTTGTCAATGGCTCCTCTTTTAAAGTTGTTCTTCAATAGATATGATGATAATGTGTCATACCATGCTCTTGGTGCCTGATGTAGGCCATACAGAGCTTTATCCAATTTGAACACATAATCACCATGTTTTGGATCTTCAAAACCTGGAGGTTGGCATACATAGACCTCTTCTTCAATCTTCCCATATAAGAATGCACTCTTAACATCCATTTGATAGACTTTGAATTTCTTGAATGAAGCATATGCTAGAAATATTCTTATGGCTTCAATTCTAGCAACAGGAGCATATACTTCATCATAGTCTATTCCTTCTTCTTGAGTGTATCCTTGGGCTACAAGTCTTGCTTTATTCTTGATCACTATACCTCTTTCATCTTTCTTGTTTCTGAATATCCATCTTGTTCCAATGGCTCTTTTTCCTTTGGGTAGAGGTACAAGTGTCCAAACAGCTTGTAATTTAAATTGAAGGAGTTCTTCTTGCATTGCCTCAATCCAGTTTGAGTCCTTCATTGCTTGTTGGATCTTCTTTGGTTCATCCTGAGACAGAAAGCATTCATACATACATTCATTAGCAATTAAACTTATATTACACATATTTGCAGTTAAGCTTTTGTTTAATTTGCTTCTTGTTTGTAGTGGTGAGTTAACATCACTTAGAACAAGGTCTAAAGGATGGTTCTTCTGAGTCCTTGTAGTTGTAGTTTTATCAACTACTAGTTGATTTTCAAGATTGGACTCATTTGTCTCAGGCAGTTGTTCATCTTGTGTTCCTTCATTGTCATTGAAGTTTGGTTCATCATCATCTTGGTCAGAATTACTACTGCTATTGTCTTCGTTGAGATCAGTAGTATTGTTGTTGTTACTGGTATCAGTAGTATCTTGAGAATCTAGGTTATTGTTGAGACCAGTAGTATTTTGAGTACTATTACTGGTATCAGTAGTATTTGAATTACTAATGTCCTCATTCTCAGAGTTACTACTGGTTCCAGAACTTGAGTTATTACTGACATCAGTATTAACTACTGGAGCAGTATTAACTACAATGTATCTCATTTCCTCTTGACCAGTATTAACTGATGATGTTCCTTCCTTTTGATTGTGACAGTTTGAATTACCTGCATTGAAATTCATATTAGAATTAAAGGATTTGGTTAGATTGTCTATGTCAAATAGCCAATCTGGACCATTTCCTTGTTCATTAGGTACATTTTCATTAAAGGATACATTGATGCTTTCTTCAATTATCCTTAGTCTTTTGTTGAATACTCTGTATGATTTGCTTTGAGTAGAGTATCCCACAAAGATTCCATCATCAGCTTTGCAGTCAAATTTACCAATTTGTTCTCTTGTAATTAAAATAGTACAAGGACAACCAAATGATTTTAAGAAACTTATAGAAGGTTTTCTTTTATTGAACAGTTCATATGGTGTTTTAAAATGTGGCTTCACTATTAATACTCTGTTCTGAACATAACAAGCAGTATTAACAGCTTCTGCCCAAAAAGTGATTGGTAATTTTGAGTCTGCAAGCATTGATCTTGCTGCTTCAATGATGGTTCTATTTCTTCTTTCAGCTACACCATTTTGTTGTGGAGTTCTAGGTGAGCTGTATTGCCTGTCAATACCTTTAAGATCACAAAAGTTAATTAAGTTAGCATTTTTAAATTCTGTGCCATTATCACATCTTATGGCTTTCACTTTTTGATCAGATGTGTTTTCCAGTTTGACAATTAAGTTCTTTATGAGTTCACTTGTTTCATCCTTTGTCCTGAGAAAGAAAACCCATGTATATCTGGAAAAGTCATCAGTAATAACAAGACAATATTGTTTCTTTCCAATGCTCATTACATTTGTAGGTCCAAATAGGTCCATATGTAAGAGTTGTAAAGGAACAGAAATAGAGTTTACAATTTTGGACTTATGAGAAGTCTTGTGTTGTTTACCTTTTAGGCATGCAACACAATGATGATCACACATGAATTGTTTTTGTGGTAGTCCAATAACCAAATTTCTTTTTACTAAATTATTCATGTTTTTGAAATTAGTGTGACACATCCTTCTATGCCATAGTTCTGATTCAGTGGTGTTTGCCTTGGATATAAAACAGTTGACCTCATTTGTAGAAATGAGTTCTCCCCCTATATCTAGGCAATACACATTGTTTCTCCTAGGAGTTCTTAAAACAACATATTTTTCATCCAAAATAAAATCAGGAGAAAGAATGATGCACTCAATGTCTGTGAACAGAATCTTGTTCTTTTTATCACAAACTTGAGACACACTGACAAGATTGTATTTTAGTTCAGCTACATAAAATACATCATCAAAGGTAATTTTTCCATTAGTAACAGTACATTTACCTGTAATCTTACCTCCCTGGGGATTCTCACCAAATGCCACATATCCTCCATCAAATGACTTGAAATCTTTAAGAATTTGCAGATTTCCAGTCATGTGCCTTGAGCATCCACTATCAATATGCCATGTTCTTCCTTCTTCTGGGATCTGAATGCTCTGCACAAGTGAGTAAAGGATTAGTTAAGTTTGGGAACCCAAGCTTTATATGTCTTGGGTTCATCCTTTGAGAAATGAGCTTTTGGGGATTTAACTTTAAAGACTTTTGGTACCCATACTTGTTTATTACAGGTGTTTTGTTTTACTACTGTCCTTATGGAGTTATTACTGGTGTGAGAATTTCCTACTGATCTTGGTTTATACCTATTGTTTTTAGCTTTTGAATACTTTACTACTGATGGACCAGTAGTATTTGGGTACTTACCATGTTTAGAATGACCAGTAGTGTTTTTAGAGTTACCACCAGTAGTATTTTTGAAAGTTGTTTTGGGAGCAGTAGTATTTTTGAAATTAGGGTTTTTACCAGTAGTATTCTTGTACTGGTACCATACAGCATTATAATTAGGGTTAACACCAGTAGTAAATTTGTTAGAGTTTCTACTGGTGTTGGAAAATTTAAAATATTGTTTATTTTGATTAGATTTTCCATTATTCTTGAAGTAATTGCTGTTCTTTGGGCTGCCAACTCTTCTGTTTTGCACAAATCTTGGTGCACTTCTTCCAAATCTTGGAGTTTCAGCAATTTGAGTTTTGATTGTATTTACTACTGAAGGACCAGTAGTATTTTTTAACTTTTGAGTTTTTGATCCTTGTTTAAAAATTTTAAATTCTTTTAACTCTTTGCAGTTTATTGGATTGAAGTGACAATCCTTTGCTAAATGGTTCATTTTATTGCATATAACACATCTTAATTTCTTATTTTTAGCACCTTCAGGTATTCTTTGATCTAAGAGTTGTGTCTTATTTCTTTCATTCCCCCTTGTTAAAATTTTTGGTACATTATCTGCATTATATTTGGGAGATTCATTAGGACTTTGAGCTGTGTGGAAACTTGTATCAATTGATTTTGGTGATTCACTTTGAGATATTGTAAATTCAATTGATTGCTCATCATCAGAAGAATCATTTGATTCAGATGTTTCAGTATTAGATTCAGTTTGATTTTCAGTTTTTAATTCATTAATTATTCTTTCTGAACTGTTTTTAAGTGGAGGAATGAATTTATGTGGAGGTGGTACAGCATGATATCCCACCCCATGAACAACCTTTTCTGTAGTTTGATTATTAGTTAATTCATCTAGGATTTTAGTGCTTCTTTCAAACTTTTTAATTGTTAATTTATTTTGTTCAATTTCAAGCTGACATTCTTCTAATTTACTTGTTAGTTCTTTATTTTTTGTTTCATAGAACTCTTTCTCATCCACAGCTTGAAGCAATTCTTCCTTGATCCGTTGATCAATCATCTTGTACACCTTTATTTGATGTTCTTGATCAGCAATCACACTATCAAACTCATGATTTCTTCTGATTGCTTTTGCTAAATCTTCATTTAATTTAGTGTTTTCTTTTTCTAGATTTTTAATAATTTTAGCACATTCAGGAGTACAAGGTTTAGATTTTACCTCAGTTTTGTTGTCAGTAAAGGCCATGAGAGCTTGATTTTGAGTATGCTCTTCTGCTTGGAAGCTCCAGTCATAGCCTTGTCCTTGTTGTGACACAAGAGCAGTTGATTTTGATCTTTTGTCTGGTTGAGGACATTCTTTTGCAAAGTGACCAAGGTTGTTACAGTTGTAACACTTGACTTTAGTCTTGTCAAATCCTGCTTTGTCACCTTTGTTGAAATTGAGGCTTGTCCTACCAGTTCTTTTTAAGAATCTTTTGGTCCTTAGGCTCAGCATAGCCATCTGCCATTTAAGATCCATCTCCTCAAGATCATCTGGATTCAATTGTTCCAAGTCATCACTAATCAATGCAGTATGCACATGACTAGTGAAGAAGGATTCTCTTGCAGTATCCTCAGAATCTGCAGCCTTTCCTGTGGAGGTTTCTTGTCCTTGACCTGTACTAGACACAAATGCAGCATTGTTAGAAGAAATAGAAGGGTTTTTGTGATTTACCTCAGTTTCAAACACTCTGAGATCATTATAGAGTTCATCTAACTCCTTTTCTTCTAAAGCATCTCTTTGTCTATACACCACTGTGTACATGGCCCATTCTTCACTAAGAGACCTTAGGAACTTCATGTTGACATCTTCTTGATCCATCTTTACACCAACTTGGTTGAGTTCACCAATTAGTTTGTTGAATCTGTCAAACACTTGAGTGAGTGTTTCATTGGGCTTTCCTTTGAAATTTTCAAAGTCTTGTTTGAGAACAGACTTCATGTTTCTTTTTGTACTCTTTGTCCCAATGAATCTCTTCTCCAGTGCTTCCCAAAGCAACTTAGCATCATCATATTCAACAAAGAGATGTTGATAGTCATTAGGAATGGCCAGTAGGAGAGTGCTTAGAGTTTTGAGTTCGATGCCTTTATCTTTCTTCTCCTTCTCACATTTAAGTTTGTCTGCCCCAGTTACAGAGCTGCTTGCTTGAACTTGACCAGTTTTGTTTCCTTCACAAACGACTTCCCACATGGAATAATCTGTAATAAGCATGTATTGCTTAATACGATTCTTCCACATCCCAAAGTTATTGGGAGTGAGCATAGGGATTTTGTTGGCCTGAGTGCTTTCATTATTATCAGTCATGATTAATAATGTGTGTGTTTTAAAGATTAAAACTTTTTGTTGTTCTTAACAAATAGTAGATCTAGAACCAATAAGCTCTGATACCACTTGTCAGGATCGATTAACTATAAACAAGTTAATAAACACCTTAGATCTAATTGATGATAGAAGTTGCAGCGGATCAACACTATATCAATAATTAAGAACAATGAACTGTATGAACAATATGCAAGAATATTAAGAACACAGTTTCACAAAAAGCTTCAATGTATATTATTGAGTTAACAATACACACGTACGTTTACAATTCGTAAGGAACTATTTATAATAGTCCTTGAAGCTAAACTATTTACCCTAGTTATTCTAGGACTTGATTTACATCGAATAATAATAATATACATTGATTTACATTCTATAACTATCTATACGAAGATCTCGGACTTGATATTCTTCAAAAACGCGTTGTCAGTAGTAAAACTAATCACCAGTAGTAAATATGAAGATCAGTAGTAAACTTGGTGATCAGTAGTAAGTCCATAATCAACGTCAGTAGTAACTACAATGATCAGTAGTATCTTCAATCTTTTCATGATCAGTAGTAACTTAGTTATAGTGAACACCAGCATCAACTTCATCAGTAGTAAATGTTTCTGCCCCATCAGTACTAAGTAAGATCAGTACTAACTGCAGTATCAGTAATAAGTTGATCTGTGTTTTGCTCCAACACTTGGTCATCATCCATATTTGTTAAACTAGAAGCTTTAAAACATATACATGTATTTGTAAGATATTAAATAATTGTTGTAAATTATGTACTTATAATTTTACCGGTTTTATTACTTCTTGATTTCACGATTTTTGAGGCAAAAGATAATTGTTGGGGTTAATTAGATTAGTTAGATGGTTAGTGGGGAATGAGTCCAACAATATTTGAATAAAGTAAGATTAATGATGTTTAAAGTAAAAGTAAAGGTAAATATGTCATTTCATTTTATTAAAGTACATAGTTAGTGGGTGTAGAGTCTACAACTTTTTACCAAATAAGGTAAAATATCAAAATATATCACTTATTTTGATACATCAAAATATAAAAAGTGTAAGACTTATTTTAAATCGAATGAAGTATTATGCTTTTGAGCATACGAAGGCAACTTTATTGTTTTCTGTTGACTTTATAATCATTGCATATTCGTTATAGTGTTGCTTTAAGTGGAAGGACAGATTTTAAAGAGTAAAGAAGATTGTGGTGTTTGGTCTTATTTGGTGTTCGTTGGATAAATCATAAATTTAATGATGAGGTCACCAATATATAAATTGTTGTTTAATTAAACTCATGCTCAAATTATAACGAATCGCATCAAATATATATCAACTAGTAGGTTTATAATTGTTGGTTGGATTAACCGGCCTATTGAACCGGATGATATAATAATTGAGTTTTTTTTTTTTTTTTTTTTTTTTTTTTTTTTTTTATTTTCTTTAACCTGGGTTCCGACTCACTTTATAAGCCGACTAATCTCAGGGCGACCACCCGCTTTGCAGGTAGCCCGGAGTCGGCGCAGGTGAACCTCCGTGGCCATAAGGGGTATATTTTTTTGCTCCAAGTGGGATTCGAACTTGGGACCTCTAAGCAATTTCGCCAATGGAGATCAAACTCTTACCAATAGGACACCCCTTATGGTTTATTATTATTATTATTATTGAGTATTTATAATGTGGTAGTTATGTGAATGATGTATAAATGGAAGGAAAAAAAACTAAAAAGATACAAAATAAATAGCATAGAAAATCAATATTTTTTCAAAACCTATTTTTAACTAAGTGTATCATTTTCGAGTTCTAAAAATATAAAAAGAATTAATATGTCTATTTTATTTATCTAATTCTTTTTTCTTCAAAAAAATATAGTTTTATATGTTCAATTGAGTTTTTATGTCCAATCTCTCGGCTCCAACCGAGTTATAACCATTGATCTAATCAGCTCATTCTGATAGGCTACCTTCCCGCTTCCCAATCCGACCAGGTTTTCTTTTGGTATTGCCATGTCTGATAATGGTGGTAAAGATCTTCGTTTCAGGAATAAAATTTTTATTCCTTTGTGGAGAAAATGATAAAGATGGAAGTGGTGGTGCATCAACAATGTCTTAACAAGTAATGTGATAGTCGCGCTTCGCTGCAGGATGATGAAACATAAACAATACAAAAAACAATAAGTATATATATGTTTCTAATATTAAATAATCATCAATATTAATGGTTAATAACATTTAAAAAAAATAGTACTTTCTATATATATGTTTAAGTGTATGTTATATCATTTACCTATAAGAAAGCTTTTGGTTTTGGAGGCCACGTGGATGGCAACCTTCAAAATTACCCACGTAGATGGCTTCAAAATTGCCCACGTCATGTTTCTCCTTCTCCAATCAGAATACTCCTTACACTACCTCTTTTATTTTCTCCTTCTCCGGAAAGAAACATCCATTAAAATTCCTAAATTCACTCCACCGCCGCATTTCTTCTTCCTCTTATTTTCTCCAATGTGAAGAAACAACCATCATCAGTATAATCGCTCCACCGTAATCCGGACTCAAACGATTTAGACTGCCTTCGTCATTAACCAGCTTCTATCCTTCAATTGCCCATGACCGTCATCCACTTTCAAAATCTGTATTGGCTTCGTCTACTTTAAAAAAAACAGCATCGTTTCACGCCCCTCACTTTCCTATGCTTTCAGTTTCACGAACCAATTTGTCCAATCAATTTCGTGTTCTCAATTCCTTATTCTTCAAATTAGGGCATATGAAAATCAGTTTTATGTAGCACAGAGATTGATTCACAAACCATTTCTCAAATCAAAGCAACACTTGATTCAGAAATCATACACCAAAAACCTGGAGTTTTCATGGGATTTACCCCTGATTTTTTGTTCATTCTTCTTCCCCTCCCAAAGCTTAGCTGGTAAAAATATGTTTCCTAACCCTAATTTTTGTTTTCCCCTTATTAATTTATGCTGTTAGGGTTCAGAAGCTCAATTAGATGTACACTTGAAACTACAACAAAATGAATTTCGAACTCTAACATAACTCACAAATCATAATGAATATCACATCTTCCTTTTAACATGCAATTTAATAGAATTGTTTTTTTTTAACGATGACAAGTTTGACATTTGATAATGACAAGTATTGTTGTATTTAGTATCCATAACCTAAATTAGTTACATTTTTGTATGGGTAGCAAAAACACAATCATAACTGCTAAGTTGATCTAGCAACTTTAAGCTATTAGCTTGTTGATGCAAAAGAGACACATGATGGTTTACCAGAATTGTAGCAGGATTAACAACTACGCAAACTACAATAATTGTTTACTTATGTTTCCTCATAAACGTTATTGAAATTCGCTTCAATTTTATGGATGTAGTTTGGCATGAGAACATATAGACACAATATTCATATTTGTGTATGAGGGGATACAAAAGATGGAATAATCTACTTAGGAAAAGACATATCACTTTGATTGAGTAAGATTATATAAAATATATTTGACTTATTTTGAATCTGATGCAAACTCTGTAAACGGCTTATTATCATGCTGAGATTGACTTTATATATGCAGGGACTTTGCAGATTTAAGATGAAACCAATTATCGGATTAGTTGCTAAACTGGCAACAACATTGGATTGTGTTGGTATGTATAATCTTTCACTTTTGGAAATTTGGAATAAAATGTTCAATTGTACCATGATTTATTCTCATGAAAATACCAAAAAAGAAAATAAAAATGTATTTTTTTATTCAAATCAAAGTCAATACCTATTGGCGGTCATGAAGAGCCCTGGTTAATATCAAGGTTACTTACAACTTCACTGAGATTCGTGTCACTTGATACTATGTTGAAATACAATTGAGCTGGGATGTAGAACTACACTGCAGTTAGTGTGGTGACCGGTGAAGTTTCTTACATTTTTACTGGATATAGTTTATTCTTTAGCTTCTATCTTATTTTAGCTGGAATGGTTAAAAATGTTGTTCATCTAATTGTTGTTGTACTAACTAAATGCCTTTTTACACATCAGTTTGAGCAAAACTGAACTTCAGCATCTAAATACATTATATTGTAGAGTACAATTACTTATATAGGAGAAACCAATTTGATTTCCATACACCTTAGTCTCAACCCTGGACCTATGATCAATAATAGGCTACTGCATTTCCAGTTTATGCAGTGATAGGCTGTTATTCTTTTGCCCGTACAGCATCAGAAACAATTGTCTCATGTACAGTTCGACCTGTGTTTCTATAAGGAAACCCTTTTAAACTCATGATTTTATCGTATATATTTCCGTTAAACGCATCGGCAACTGTTTTTGAAATAAGTAAAACCAACATTGTAAGTGTTAGTTGCAACAAATTGTTGTTTAATTCTAACAAAATGAACATAAAAAGACCGTCATTGTCATTGACCCACCGAGAAGTAATGCAGCACCCAACACTGCAAAAAACCCATGATTAAGATTACTATTTGGCCCAATTAACAACCCAACTGACGGCCGTAAGATGCACCGGTTACAATAACGAGTATGAAAAGACCCACGGATGCAATGAGCCCGTAACTGGAAATGTTTAGAAAAAGCAAGTAGTGAAGAATATGAAAATCTAAATTAAATATGGGTGAAATTCAATGTCTGTATCTTTACTAAAAAGATTTTTGATTGCATCATCATTTGTGTTGAATAATAACCTTGCTAATTCGTTCGGGTTGATATTGGAACTTTTTGTAGTTACCAGATCAACCGATTGTGGGACATGGTTCTGAGCTCTGACGCGCCATCCGGACATGACTGGCACGGTGCGAACCATGGTAACCTGAATAAGAGATAGGATGTGATGATGGAAATCGTGCACGCGAGGAATGCTTTGTAAACAATACCTTTCCTGAGTAGCAAAATCAGAAATGAAGGATAGACGACACACCAATATATTTTAAGAAGTCGGCCGTTTGGTAATTATGACTTCTTATTGTCCTTTTAGTAATGACGAGATATTATCATCAAAAAAGATTTTTTTTTTATAAACTTACTAATTTTTAAATGCATTCCTTTACTTTTACCGTAATTAGATTCTTGGTTCAGATATGAGAGATCAACATGGTCCCCTATTATTAGAAATTTATTCTTTAAAGCAGATGGCCTTAAAATTCATGTCAACATAGAACTTACAAAAGTAAACTTACAAAAGTTTTAACAAACTATATGTGACTTTAAACCTTAAAAATTTGGTCTGTCAAGTTGTGCAATCATTTCGTATTTTTTATAATACGACATGACATAAATTCTTTTTTCAACCTAAACATGACACGACACGAACTTATGTTTTTTTAACACGAACATGACCTAATTAAAAAAAATAAAAACATGACAACACGAGATAAATAATAAAAAATATCAAATTTCTTACTTACTTAGTTTAGTACATGCTTAAAACCGACAAACATGATACAATATAAAATAAAGTACTACTAAATATTCCCAAAATTATAAGCAACGTGTCAATTTCGTGTTAATCTTTGAACCCGAACACGACACATTTTCGTGTTTGATTTGCACGATGCGGACACGAATTCAAATTTCAATTTCGTCCCAATATCGTTCCAATTTCGTTTCTTTTCGTGTATTTTTTTTCGTGTTGTGTAAGGTTAGACAACTCTACTTGTGTATTCAGAGTCAAAGTCTATGGTCAAAGCCTCAAAGGGCAAGCCTCTTCCTCCCATAATTTTTTTATGTTTGACTTAAATTTTCACTTCAGTTACATCATCAAATATAATGATACTTCAATTTGAGCGCCCTAATACACGAATTCAATCAGCTTCATTACTGAAATTACGGATTGCAAATTTAATTTTAACAAATTAACAATACTTGTGGACACCAAGTAACGAAGAAGAGGGGCATATGTTTGTTCCCATACCAAACGTCTACCAGTTTCTTTTAGCAATTGCAAGTTGGTCATCTATAAAATTATATAAAATAAAATTGATTTAAATACCATAGAAATAAAAGGAAAAATGGTTAATTTATAAATGGTATAATCTTCTTAACGTTTACACCTAGGTTTAAAGCTCTGCGAATGGTCTCATCACTGCCCTGCCTTGGTTGGTAAAATAGTGATAATAATCCAACAAATTGCCACTGGCCACCTTGGCTCTCTTTTGTTTTTCAGGTACTTCCTATAAATTCATCACATAATCCACCAAAAATAATCATGATCAAAATCATAAACATAGATTTTAAGTTTAAGTTAAAGGGTATTAAAAAAATACACAAAGAGTGAAAAACGCAAACCACGAGTCACGACCTTCAACAAATTTATCAATCATTGCATGACCATTCTTTTTCATGTCTTCTTTGCATCCACAAAGAGTCAAAATCTGATTGTAATAAAAATTTTTTTACCGACTAAGGCATGTAGATATCGATATAAAATATAAAAAAATTAGTTATCTTGATGCAAAACTAATGTAAATTTCAGTTCTTCTTGTTAGGGCATTACTACCATTCATAGGTTCAATCACATGCACAAGGCACAACAATGACTTCATGTACAATTATGTTTGATGGTGTTGCCAAAAATAGATAATTAGCTACTGACAAAGCACAACAATTCTGTTGGAGTAATCCGAAAGTTCAAAGGGTATATTTGTCATTTAATTGAAAGTTGAATAAGTAGGCTAATGTGGTCAAGTAATTGACCGGGTTATGGATCATGGAGTAGCATATAGCACGTGGAGTTACCAAGTCTTGTGGGTGACGAGTATCAAGGAAGTAGATTACTTGATCGTGGGTTAGTGCATGCTCCTGGTTGCTTAAATTTAGGATAATTTGTTTATTTCAGTTCTTTGGTTTCATGTATAAATATAGGAAGTATAACATAATTAGAAGTGTGGAATTTGGTTTTTCCTTTATCGTGTATTCTATTTTGTCAAAATGGAATCAGATGTATTTATTTTATTCCACCACAAATCTCTTATTTCTTATTTTAATTCTTTGATTTCCAACAAATTCATCAGGTAGAATAAATTGGAATCATTATTTGAATCAAACTTTTCATATACACATTAACTATTTTGCGTTTCTTAAAAAAAATTAAAAAGAGACAAAAACTGTTTTGAACCGAACCTGTTTTGACTCATTACAGGGGCGTCTCCGAGATTCTGATGACCCTGTGCGAATTATAGAACAATGGCCCTTTATATACAAGATTTATATAAAAAATTGGAAAACTTTTAATTTTTTTCTATTAAATTATTAAATTGGCTTAAAATTTTAAGATTATATATAAGAGATATATAAAACCGGGCCCCATAAAACGAGGGCCCTATACAGCCACACCTCCCAAAAACACCCCTGACCTATTAACCCACCTACTCGACCCAGAAATTTTTTTCACCTATATTTATCATTGCGTCTTAAAATTGAAACTTCAATATGATTTTTGGGATAATCAAAAGAATTAATTAACAAAATAGACCAATTTTAATGGGAGATTTCTATATAAGACTGATATACTTCAATCTTCCCAAAATACTCTGTGCGACTGGGAGACTTCATAGAGTAGCAATAACTTTGAGCAACACTAACTGGTGAGCGACACTAACTAGAGCAGCACTACATGTTGAGCATTACTAACGAGCAGTTATAACAAGGTTGAGCAGTATTAACGAGCAGTATTAACGAGTAGTATTAACGAGCAATATTAACGAGCAGTATTAACGCGCAGTATTAACGAGCAGTATTAACGAGCAGTATTAACGAGCAGTATTAACGAGCAGTATTAACGAGCAGTATTAACGAGCAGTATTAACGAGCAGTATTAACGAGCAGTATTAACGAGCAGTATTAACGAGCAGTATTAACGAGCAGTATTAACGAGCAGTATTAACGAGCAGTATTAACGAGCAGTATTAACGAGCAGCAGTAACGAGCAGCAGTAACGAGCAGTATTAACGAGCAGTATTAACGAGCAGTATTAACGAGCAGTATTAACGAGCAGTATTAACGAGCAGTATTAACGAGCAGTATTAACCACCAGCAGTATTAACCACCAGCAGTATTAACGACCAGCAGTATTAACGACCAGCAGTATTAACGAGCAGCAGTATTAACCAGCAGCAGTATTAACCAGCAGCAGTATTAACCAGCAGCAGTATTAACCAGCAGCAGTATTAACCAGCAGCAGTATTAACCATCAGCAGTATTAACCAGCAGTATTAACCAGCAGTATTAACCAGCAGTACTAACGAGCAGTACTAACGAGCAGTATTAACGAGCAGCATTAACGAGCAGCATTATTAACGAGCAGTATTAACGAGCAGTATTAACGAGCAGTATTAACGAGCAGTATTAACGAGCAGTATTAACGAGCAGTATTAACGAGCAGTATTAACGAGCAGTATTAACGAGCAGTATTAACGAGCAGTATTAACGAGCAGTATTAACGAGCAGTATTAACGACCAGTATTAGCGAGCAGTATTAGCGAGCAGTATTAGCGAGCAGTATTAGCGAGCAGTATTAACCAGCAGCAGTATTAACCAGCAGCAGTATTAACCAGCAGCAGTATTAACCAGCAGCAGTATTAACGAGCAGTATTAACGAGCAGTATTAACGAGCAGTATTAACGAGCAGTATTAACGAGCAGTATTAACGAGCAGTATTAACGAGCAGTATTAACGAGCAGTATTAACGAGCAGTATTAACGAGCAGTATTAACCAGCAGTATTAACAACCAGCAGTATTAACGACCAGCAGTATTAACGAGCAGTATTAACGGGCAGTATTAACGAGCAGTATTAACGAGCAGTATTAACGAGCAGTATTAACGAGCAGTATTAACGAGCAGTATTAACGAGCACTATTAACGAGCACTATTAACGAGCAGTATTAACGAGCAGCAGTATTAACGAGCAGCAGTATTAACGAGCAGCAGTATTAACGAGCAGCAGTATTAACGAGCAGCAGTATTAACGAGCAGCAGTATTAACCAGCAGAAGTATTAACCAGCAGTATTAACCAGCAGTATTAACCAGCAGTATTAACGAGCAGTATTATTAACGAGCAGTATTATTAACGAGCAGTATTATTAACGAGCAGTATTATTAACGAGCAGTATTATTAACGAGCAGTATTATTAACGAGCAGTATTATTAACGAGCGGTATTATTAACGAGCGGTATTATTAACGAGCGGTATTATTAACGAGCGGTATTATTAACGAGCGGTATTATTAACGAGCGATATTATTAACGAGCGGTATTATTAACGAGCGGTATTATTAACGAGCAGTATTATTAACGAGCAGTATTATTAACGTGCAGTATTATTAACGAGCAGTATTATTAACGAGCAGTATTATTAACGAGCAGTATCAGCGAGCAGTATCAGCGACCAGCATCAGCGACCAGCATCAGCGAGCAGCATCAGCGACCAGTATTAGCGAGCTGCGTTATTAGCGAGCAGTATTAACGAGCAGCAGCATTAACGAGCAGCAGTATTAAGGAGCAGCAATATTAACGAGCAGCAGTATTAACGAGCAGCAGTATTAACCAGCAGCAGTATTAACCAGCAGCAGTATTAACCAGCAGCAGTATTAACCAGCAGCAGTATTAACCAGCAGTATTAACGAGCAGTATTAACGAGCAGTATTAACGAGCAGTATTAACGAGCAGTATTAACGAGCAGTACTAACGAGCAGTATTAACGAACAGCATTATTAACGAGCAGCATTATTAACGAGCATTATTAACGAGCAGTATTAACGAGCAGTATTAACGAGCAGTATTAACGAGCAGTATTAACGAGCAGTATTAACGAGCAGTATTAACGAGCAGTATTAACGAGCAGTATTAACGAGCAGTATTAACGAGCAGTATTAACGACCAGTATTAACGACCAGTATTAACGACCAGTATTAACGACCAGTATTAACGACCAGTATTAACGAGCAGTATTAACGAGCAGTATTAACGAGCAGCAGTATTAACCAGCAGCAGTATTAACCAGCAGCAGTATTAACCAGCAGCAGTATTAACCAGCAGTATTAACGAGCAGTATAACGAGCAGTATTATTAACGAGCGGTATTATTAACGAGCGGTATTATTAACGAGCGGTATTATCAGCGAGCGGTATTATCAGCGAGCGGTATTATCAGCGAGCGGTATTATCAGCGAGCGGTATTATCAGCGAGCGGTATTATCAGCGAGCAGCATCAGCGAGCAGCATCAGCGAGCAGCATCAGCGAGCAGCATCAGCGAGCAGCAGCATTAACCAGCAGCAGTATTAACCAGCAGCAGTATTAACCAGCAGCAGTATTAACCAGCAGTACTAACGAGCAGTACTAACGAGCAGTACTAACGAGCAGTACTAACGAGCAGTACTAACGAGCAGCAGTATTAACGAGCAGTATTAACGAGCAGTATTAACGAGCAGTATTAACGAGCAGTATTAACGAGCAGTATTAACGAGCAGTATTAACGAGCAGTATTAACGAGCAGTATTAACGAGCAGTATTAACGAGCAGTATTAACGAGCAGTATTAACGAGCAGTATTAACGAGCAGTATTAACGAGCAGTATTAACGAGCAGCAGTATTAACGAGCAGCAGTATTAACCAGCAGCAGTATTAACCAGCAGCAGTATTAACCAGCAGCAGTATTAACCAGCAGTATTATCGAGCAGTATTATCGAGCAGTATTATCGAGCAGTATTAACGAGCAGTATTATTAACGAGCAGTATTATTAACGAGCAGTATTATTAACGAGCAGTATTATTAACGAGCAGCATCAGCGAGCAGCATCAGCGAGCAGCATCAGCGAGCAGCATCAGCGAGCAGCATCAGCGAGCAGCATCAGCGAGCAGCATCAGCGAGCAGCAGCATTACCGAGCAGCAGCATTAACGGGCAGCAGCATTAACGGGCAGCAGCATTAACGGGCAGCAGCATTAACGTGCAGCAGCATTAACGGGCAGCAGCATTAACGGGCAGCAGCATTAACGGGCAGCAGCATTAACGGGCAGCAGCATTAACCAGCAGCATTAACGGGCAGCATTAACCGGCAGCATTAACCGGCAGCATTAACGAGCAGCATTAACGAGCAGCATTAACGAGCAGCCTTAACGAGCAGTATTAACGAGCAGTATTAACGAGCAGCAGCATCAGCGAGCAGCAGCATCAGCGAGCAGCAGCAGCGAGCAGCAGCAGCGAGCAGCATCAGCGAGCAGCATCAGCGAGCAGCATCAGCGAGCAGCATCAGCGAGCAGCATCAGCGAGCAGCATCAGCGAGCAGTATCAGCCAGCAGTATCAGCCAGCAGTATCAGCCAGCAGTATCAGCCAGCAGTATCAGCCAGCAGTATCAGCCAGCAGTATCAGCCAGCAGTATCAGCCAGCAGTATCAGCGAGCAGTATCAGCGAGCAGTATCAGCGAGCAGTATCAGCGAGCAGTATCAGCGAGCAGTATCAGCGAGCAGTATCAGCGAGCAGTATCAGCGAGCAGTATCAGCGAGCAGTATCAGCGTGCAGTATCAGCGTGCAGTATCAACGAGCAGCAGTATTATTAACGAGCAGCATTATTAACGAGCAGCATTATTAACGAGCAACATTATTAACGAGCAGCAGTATTAACGAGCAGCAATATTAACGAGCAGCATTAACGAGCAGTATTAACGAGCAGTATTAACGAGCAGTATTAACGAGCAGTATTAACGAGCAGCAGTATTAACGAGCAGCAGTATTAACGAGCAGCATTATTAACGAGCAGCATTATTAACGAGCAGCAGCATTAACGAGCAGCAGCATTAACGAGCAGCAGCATTACCGAGCAGCAGCATTACCGAGCAGCAGCATTACCGAGCAGCAGCATTACCGAGCAGCAGCATTAACGAGCAGCAGCAGCAGCAGCATTAACCAGCAGCAGCATTAACGAGCAGCGCTAGCGAGCAGCGCTAGCGTGCAGCGCTAGCGAGCAGGGCTAGCGAGCAGCGCTAGCGAGCAGCGCTAGCGAGCAGTATTAGCGAGCAGTATTAGGGAGCAGTATTAACGAGCAGTATTATTAACGAGCAGTATTATTAACGAGCAGTATTATTAACGGGCACTATTAACGAGCAGTATTATTAACGAGCAGTGTTAACGAGCAGTATTAACGAGCAGTATTAACGAGCAGTATTAACGAGCGATATTATTAACGAGCAGTATTAACGAGCAGTATTAACGAGGTTGAGAGCAGTAGTAACAAGTTTGAACATTACTAACGAGCACTAGTATCAATGTTGAGCATCACTAACTCGGACATGTGGCGACGTTCTAGTGGAGTAGCACGGTCGCACGGTCTATTTTAAGAAACATTTGAGAGTAAAGTCTTCTTTTGAGTACTTTTCAAGTCTTTAGGGGTAAATTAAGAAATCGCCCTAATTAAAAGGTATTATAAAAATGATACAAGGGAGCTCTCATATTATGACTAACACATTGAAATAACTAACCACTTTTTGGTAGTTAAGATAAAGTTGGTTATGAAACATACCTACACCACAACCTTCTCGGATTTCCATGGTTATGAAACATCTTTTGCTGTTGGAGCATAAAGTTCCATAAATCTTTCGTCTTCACTGTTCCTTAAAATACCACCTTCACCATGAGATCCTATATCAAATATAAAACTAATGAGTTATACAAACTTCAGTTAGCTCTTATTAAAACCGAACTATGAGTTTTTTTTAACAATAATAAATTTATATTAATAGCTAATAAAGTGATATTTTCCACTCATTAAATATTGTATTACATCCTCTCGTAAACTTGGTAAATGATTGTAAATGAACTGATACCGCAATTCTTTATCCCATAGATCAGAAAAATTAAATAAAAAAATCATCCGTTTCTTGGGAAATATAATATACTAACTTGGAGTGTTCGTAATTCGGGCCAACTGAATACCTATGAGGTTTTGGTTCAAATTTGAAATGAAACATAACAAAAAGTAGGTTTGCTAGTTTTGCCCGACAGAAACTAGAATAATCATTTTTTTTTTAATTCTTATTTGAGAATGATATTGCTTCCAACAATTTATTCATGCTAATTTTACTATTTACTAAATTAAGACAAGTGTCAAGATCAAAACATGATATGAGGAAAGAAAATTAGTTGATTACACATGTCAAGTTTAAAATTAGGCAGAAATATTAGTAGAAAGAAAAAGTATGAAGAAATACAATTTCTCTTTTTTCTTATAAAGTTATCCAAATAACCAAAATCTGATTATCAATAACCCGATCGGATTATTTGGTCCAAATTGATATTTAGGCAACTTGGGCCTAAGTAACCCAGAACCTAATTTGGGTAAACTGAATTCAGTGACCTAATTTTGGTTATGGTATTGGGTGGATTGGTGGTTGGGCAAACCCAAAATAACCCACACAAAGTAACTTGTTTACCCTGAAGCCCGCCTATATTGCCTTATGGCCAATAACAACATCAGCGTTTTGAGGGAAACTATGGTGTTGTTTGTTTTTTGGCAAAAGATATGCGCGGGGTCTTTTGTGTGCGCCATGCAGACTACGGGCATAAAAGTTTTCGCGCAGGTGTTTGTTTTTTTGAAGCCCGCAGACCTTAAAATGTCGGCACAAGTTCTGTACCATGTAGACTTGGAAAATACAAGTCTTCTCCCGGAGCTTCTTCTGTTCAGCCCCTCCGACGAACTCCATCATCTCCGGCAAACTCCGTCATCTCCGGCAAACTCCGTCATCTCCGGCGAGGTCTTCTTCTCCGACGGGCTCTCTCTTCTCCGACGTACGTCTTCTTCTCCTCTGTTCTCCGACAATGTCATAGATCTAAACTGTGATGTTGAAGCCCATGTTGCCGCCGCCCTCCTCCGCCATATTTCATCTTCTCCGGCGAAAGGAAGACCTTTTAATTTTTTTCTTTATGCAGAGAAAAAAACAAAAGGAAGACCTTTTAATTTTTTCTTCTCCTTCATTTTCCGTCATCCTTCATGCTGGATCTGGACTGTTATGTTGCTTTGGAGAGAAAGATAGGAAGACCGATTGTGTTGCTTAACAAACATATGGAAGACCGTTTAATTTTTTCTTTATGCAGACAAAAAAAAAAAAAAACAAACAAAACATAATTTGGATTTTGCAGACCTTTGGTCCATCTTTTTGATGCAGATTATGGCAGATTGGTCCGCATATCGTATATCTTTTTGCTTTAAAAAAAACAGCACCTAGGTAAAGTAATCACACTTAGAATATTTTATATCTACACGAATAATAAGAGTGAACCCTTATGTGTGAACATTGATTGGTGGTAAAAAGAAAAACAACAAACCCTTATCTCTACTATATATAATGCATTTAGGACCTTTCCCTAAATAGCACGCTGAAAATTCAGCCAAATTCTTACTATTTTTAGAATTTATTACTTTTACTAAAAAAAACGCTAGAGGTGGGAGTCGAACTCGTAACCCCCAGCTTGACCGAGAAAGCTTCAAACCAATTGAGCTACTGAAGAAGATGTGATTTTGTTGAACAATTCCCTATATAAAATACAGTAAACGGTAAACCCACCGCCCTCGGCTCACCTATACAACATCGGTTGATTCATTTACTCACGCGGAAACCAAGAAATATATTCAAATTCACCAATGGCCTCGTAGACTTCAATTGTCTCCTTGGTTCCTTCACCCATACGGGCACTGACTTCAATCCTCTCATGGGCATAGAAAGCTTCCTCGATAATCTAAGTCGATTGCCATCCCTCAAACAACCCAAGCGTCCAAAACTTCAAATCGCCTCCTCGGTTCCTTCAACCATTCATCCACCTACTTCAATCCCCCACGGACATCGTAAACTTGAGCTATCATGAAACGCTTCTATTAATTAATTCCCAGCTTTGTTCAAATTTCAAAATATAGATTGTTGTTATGGTGGTCGTTCCCATTCACTTTTGGCATACAAAGTAATCGGCTTCTTATTCTCCATACTACAATTGCATTCGAATGCAGCCATTAATCAAGATTCATCATTCATATTTCATTGCTGGCACGAGATGAAGATTAGGGTTTCTGAGGAATGGTTGGTTATTTGAGGTTCGATTTTTGAGCTACTTGATAACTGTATTCACACAATTTATATATTTAAGTTTCGGTGTTTTGATTTTCGTCATTCCACGTCTGATTCTTTGATTATTCATATGAGTTTTCGAAATTTGGTTAATAATTTTGACATTTGATTTTTGAAATTGCAAGTTTCATTTTTGTTGAGACTGTTTGCTTTTTAGTTGCAGGTTTCAATTGCATTTTTGTTAATTTAGGTTTGAACTCTATATCTACTAAAGAGTTAAGTAATCTTATATTTCATTTGATTCCAACATTACTTAACTCATACACCATTTGGATTGTTGTAGGTTTAAAGCTTAACATTTTATTTGATTCTGAAGTAAAATGGGTAAAGTACCTAAGGAGAAAAGGTCAAGAACATCAAAGCAGACGATGCAAATCAACGGTTCTCATAAATATTTGAAACCGATCGCTCTTTATCAGTTTCGTAACACCAAAGCATCTGAATCGGAAGTACGTGCAGAAATTGACATCATTTTACTACAATCAGACTCATTTCCAGTTTTATGGTAAATAAATTTTATGGTAAATGTAAATTAGTCCCAAGAATTCGTAATGTTGGCGTACTCCCTTGTATGGTAATGTGAGATCATTTCTTGATAGCCATAAGTACAATCCAATTTATTATGCAAAGTGGCCATATCTCATATCAGCGATTTGATATCAATTTTTTTGTATGGAAGAGGTGGAGAAACTTGCTCAAATTAAACTAAAACAAAAAGATAAATCAACTTCAAGATTGCACACTTTTAGGTACTTATTCGACCAAATGACGTAGCATGCTTGTGTTGTTTTTCTGTTTCTGCATATAGTTTGCCATCAAATTTTCGATTATTTGCTGTAAAAAGGTGTTCTTTTACCGTCAAAAGTCACGTTTCTGTTTATGAGGATATTTTGTTCTAAATAGTTGTGTAAGTAGTTACCATGTTAATTTACTATAAAAAGATGTAGTAAAACATTGTTGCTCTCAACTTTGATTATCTCTACTATCTATAATGCATTTAGAACCTTTCCGTAAATAGCATTCTAGAAATTCAGCCAAATACTTTCTTTTTTTGTCTTGAGAAGGGTTTTTCTCTACTATCTATAATGCATTTAGGATTTAAAAAAGTACGCATTGAACAAGGGTCGAACGCAGGACCTCTAGCTCACACCACAAGCCATATAACCAGCTGAACTAGCAGATAGAACATGCATAGTTTTCGAATCAATAATACCTATTCAATTGTGGCCTTATATGCCTTAAAAACCTGATGCCTACTCGATTCCATTGAATCGATTCAATTCTTACCTGCTCTCTATCTTGCCTCCTCGATTCTCACCCCCGTCGATTCAATTCTCCCAAGTCCAACCCTATTGCCTCGATTCTATCCAACTACTTCGTTCAAGGTATCACTACTTCTACCCCCTCTTTCGTCTTTCCCGACTCAAATCTCACCCGCATTCACAGCACGGGATTTGATTTTCTGAGTTCCAGACTCAATTTCGATTCACTCAGATCCAATCTTCATCGAATCAAAAAGATGGTCGGCGCCAATTCTGCCCGATCATTTTTACGGTCAACGTCCGTTCGCCGCCAAGAGAGTCTTCTCTGAAGCCAAGTCCAAAGCATGCGCCTCTCCAGTTTCCTTTCGATTCACAATAACAAAACCTATATCTCATCGCATTTTCAGGTGATACAGAAATCACGCTCACTAATTTGACTATGTTAATTGTTTTCAGCACCGACTGCAAAATGTATATGTTTTATTGTTGGAAACGATGCAACCGTTTCATACTGTCACTACTTCTCCAAGGTAATCAAAGTTCACCAGTCTTCATATTCCGTGTGCAAAGTTTCGATTTTAGCCTTCTTTATTCTATTTATTATTAATCATCTAAATGTTTTTCCTAATTTCATGATTTGTAATTTTTTTTGATCTGTAATCTATGGATGATTTTATGTTGATAGGGATTTACAGGTGTAAGCTGTCTTTGCTCTTGGGTGGGTATGAACTATGAAGTACGAGTACCAACTGGTGCACTTACAAGTATGATTGTAGTCTACCGAAATCACTTTGATATTTGGTTTTTCTTTAATTTTATAAACTATGTATAATTGCCTTTTGATCATATTTACTTCAATTGCAGTAGCATTCATTTAAATCACATGCTAACATGTAGTATTTTTAAATTTTTTTGTTATATGATTCAGAAGCACTTTGAGAGAGTAAATGAGAAGTTGCTAATGCTACAAGAGGCAGGATTTAATTTGACTAATTTGATTTTAATGCATGTGTTTAGGCATGTGCACGGTACGAGGACCGAATTGAACTGAGAATCGAGAAAATGGTTTCGGTCCAATGATGATCAAACTATCGAACCTAAGGAAACTCGGAGGCACTTGAAGGAATGTGTTTAATAAATGCATTTGGTATTGCTGGAAGACAATTGGAGGCTCTCTAAGTATATCAGCACATAAAAGAAAGTGTGTGTGTTTTTTTGTCTATTAAATTTAAACTTTATTGAACTTCTTTAATTAAACATGCTTATAATCTGATTGGAGCATTTGCACAGATAAGATTCACTGGCACTTGGTCCCGCAAAAATGAGAATTGGGTAAATAAAGAGAAGAATTTTGAGAAATTGTGTCTTGGTAGTTAGATGAACTTGGGGATACAAGCACACAAGCAGATCCAAATCAACTGGTGGCAGTCCACAACATTTTTGTAAACTTACTTCTTTATGTCTGAGGACTGATGAGTTTTTGCATTTATTGCCTTATCTAAGTGTAAAAATACTGTATAAATAAACAATCCGTATTATACATTTTATTTCATTGTCTATCACCAATTACCAACATCACCACAACCACACACCACCATCACTATCGCCAACTCAAAATATATTACAGGGTACCCGCCGCCGCATTGCGCGTGTACCTTGCTAGTAAAAGTAAATGTAAATATCAATACTACAATAGCAATGATTTACACTTCTTCTCATAAAAGTCTTCACCTTTCACGAGCATAGGCATTTGAACCACCTACGATTAACTTTGGCCCAAAGACGGTATTGTTTTAATTGGTCTAGGCGGCCACCCTAGTGATAAATTTCCCAATCGGTGCAATTTGCCGGTCAAGGTCAAAATTGGTCAAGGTCAACAAAAGTCAAAGTCACATAAAAATTAAACTTTTAAAATCAATTTAGTTATTTTGTTATGTGCTTATACTTCCTCCGTATCAAAATAAGTGACACAAATTGCCTTACACGTTTTTTGAGGTAAAAGATTAAAGTAGAGGTTAAAATAGATTAAAGTACATAATTAGTGGAGAAGGGGTCCCACTTTTCTTGAATAAAGTGATATTAATGAGTTTTAAAAGTAAAAGTAAGGGTATAAGGGTAATTTCATTATATTAAAGTGGATAGTTAGTGGGTATGGGTCCCACTATTTTTACCAAATAAGGAAAATTTTCAAAGTGTGTCACTTATTTTGATACACCCCAAAATGGAATGTGTGTCACTTATTTTGATACGAAGGAAGTAGTTGCTATTTTAAACATTGTCAAAAAATTCCATGCTTGCTAACTAATCTAATTATTTTTTAGGATATTGTTAATATGTTTTTTCTTAAAAATAGTCCCTTGTATTTTATAGTACCCCATATAGAATAATCACTGCCGAGACCGGTTAATCACTTGAAGGTGGTTGCCCGCATAGGTACAACGACCGATTTTCTGCCTAAAGAGCACAAAGTTTCTCTACGTGTAACATACAAATACCATGGGAATTTACGCGATGAAATTTTAAGTAATCAGTTTGAACACAAAAACTAATGTCCTCCAAATAAATTAAACAACACCTATTTGTTGACAATAAAACTATGCAGAGTCAACATCTCAAAAAAACCTTTCCAACACTAATATTGCATTTGAAGAGAAACATTCAATCCAAAATTTGATAAAAAAAAAGCTACAACAAAGTAAATTGCATAATAAAACCTCTCATATAAGTCAAAAGGCTATTGTACTCATCACTAAAAAGCTTTCGAAGAATATATAAGTCAAACCTGAAATAAAGTGAAAAGTTTACAGTTGACATATAACCATAGTTCTAAAAGGTACGTCTTGACTTCTGTTATAGCGCGCTAAGACTTGAGGGTTGACCATACCGCCCCATCATGGTCCAAGTCTTGGGGTAAGACTTGTGTATGCTGAGTTTTATATAGTTAGATTTATATTTATTATCTCTTATGATTAACTTGTATAGTGTAGGGTTTTTTGTGTAATTATGATATATCTGTACTGTAACGACCCGAAATTTGGTAATAAATAAATTTATAAAAATTATGATAAATAAGGATAAATCGTTTAAAGAGCGTAGGAATTGGTTTCGTGTCGTTTGGACACCGTACGAGAAAGTTATGGGCAAAACCGGGTCGAGACAAGGACGAAAAAGTGCAGCCCTGGCTGCACACCAAGTTCGCGCCGCGAAGTAGGACTTCCCGATCGGGAAGTCATGGCAGGGAAAGAGACCGGTGGACGCGATGTAGTTCACGATTTGGTTAACGAACGCGAAGTGGAGGAAACGCATAGTTCGCGACGCGAAGTTCTAGTTCGCGACGCGAAGTCTGTTCGACAGACATTAAAATCGGGTTTTCAGCCATTTGTGCTATCTTCAAACCCTAGTTCTTCCCTTTGGCGATTTTGGAGCTCAAGTACAGATTTTTGGTTGATTTCTTCTCAAATCTTTGATAGATTTCGCTCCTAGTTGAAGATTAAAGGTATATCTTCACTCCTTGATATTTATAGCTTTAGATCCATGTATTTTGATGTATGAGTTTGAAACCCTAAGTTCATGGGTTTCGGGATATGGTGATGTTGATGATGTATACACCTGGTAGATGGTATGTTATTAAAGGAAACAAGGGTATGATTATGATTTGTAAGAATCTTAAGGATTTGGTTAAACCTAGGGTTTGGTAAATCACCATAATTGGGGGAAATGTGTTAATAAGTGTTATCTAGAGATAGATGGACACTGGTAGTAGAATGTGATGTTGATAATCTTGTGATTATTGTATTAGGCATTTGGTGAGGTCTTGGAAGTTGACCGAATTGTGAAGCGAGGAAACTGACGTGAAGAATACGGTTGGAGCACTTATTTGCTAAGGTGAGTACATGAGACTTTTAAACTGGGTACATAGCAAATAGTCTTGAAAGTACATATGATATTGTATCGGTCTTTATTAACAAGTATTTGATAAAGATAGTAATTGAAAATGTGTGAGAGTATGTAGAATGTGATACTAGAATGTGTCTAGTATGATTGATGAATTTGAAGTAATTATGATAGATCCAAGTAATTATGGAATCTATATTAATGAACAATAAATATGTAGTAAGTGATTAAAAGAATGTATACGGAGCCTTTATTAATAAATATGTATTAGTAAAGCAATTGGGAATGATTTTGTAGTAATGAGTACCTATTGGTAAGATATACTAATAAGAGTAAAGAACGAATATATATGAGAAAGAATATGATGTGACTAGTAATAATTGTCTATTATAGTCAAGGGAGAGATAAAAGTATTATGTAATCGATAAATAAGAAATGTATCTTATGTATAAAGTAAGTATGGACCTCATAGGGTTCATAGATGTAGAAGTAACTGTGGTTGCTTATGATCGGGTCCATGGGACCATACAGGTACGTTCACACTGTGGTGGACCAATTATATGTCGTTAGCATTAGATGACTAACTTGTTTGATGTTGGATGTGATAGCCGAAGGCTTGACTGTCATAACTGTTAGGTTATGGTAAGAGAAAGATGGTGGTGACGCGGGGGACCCCTGGTCACTGGGCGGTGGTATATATGTTTATACACCGAGTGTATATATGTTTATACACTAAGCACACGGGTGCTTCTAGTACGCATATGTTTGGTACTAGGTATGTTAGGTTCTAATACATATATGTTTATGTATTAGATATGTTGATTGGACGGTGGTGTATATGTTTATACACCGAGTGTATATATGTTTATACACTAAGCACACGGGTGCTTCTAGTACGCATATGTTTGGTACTAGGTATGTTAGGTTCTAATACATATATGTTTATGTATTAGACATGATTGGGCTTCTGGTACATATATGTTTATGTACTAGATATGATTGGGTTTTCTGGCACCTATACGTTTAGGTACTAGATATATTTGCTAGGAAAGCAAAGTAGTTAGAGTCACAAAAGGGTGACTAGACGGTATTTATGTAGTTTATATATATGTTTACATATTTATGAAATGTATATTATTGGGGTCTAAAACCCATGTATCTCACGAGACTATTTTGTCTCACGTACTACGTTTGTTTGTGGCTATGTACTCAGGTACAGGTTTGAAGTGATAGAAGGTTGCACTAGAAGTGGCCTAGAGATGCTTAGTTCGGGAGCTCATAGGTAGATCCCGTTTGCCTATGGTTTTGATATACTTGGTGACACCGTATTTTTGTAAACTCTGATAAAGGTTTTAAAGTTTTTGATAAACTGTATTTTGGACAATGTGTCAAATGTTGGGAAATTGTATTTTAAATGATTTAAACGATGTTATAAAAAAATACGGGTGTTACAACTTGGTATCAGAGATATAGTTTAAGTGAATTAGGTTGGATGTCCATCCTAGTCTTAGACTGTAGCATTAGGAATGTAAGATTCCTTGAGATCATTAGGTTGACCTTGAGACTTTATGTTAAGTTTAGGGTTGAACCTAGGGGACCTATGAAAGTGATGTGATTATGGATGATCAGTGTTATGAGACTCATGACAAGTACACGAGGTACTAATTGTTTAATGTCTTTCGTATAGTCAAGATCGAAAGAAATGGTTAACACTCGAAGAAGTGGGAAAGCCCCGGAGGGCCGGGAGGAGGATACACCTCATGTTGAGGCTGGGGTTGAACAGGAAAGTCAACCGTCGATGCGCCAGGTGGGTGAATCGGAGGTCGGAGCTAATAGAACTCCGGTGACCATGGCGGACCTCCAAACTATTATTGATCAACTCAAGGGAGTGGTGGCCGATGAGGTGCACCGCATAATTGGGGACCGTGAGAGGTCGGATGGAGATCGTGTATCCGAGGCTAGATCGGATGAGAAAACCAGGGGTGGTGGCACTCGAGTGGAGAAATCCTCCACAGGTGGTTGTAGTGATGCAAGGGCGAGGCCCGATGAAAATTATGGTTGTTCTTTTAAGACATTCATGGCTTGTAAGCCAAACATATATACGGGTAGTTCGGACCCGAAGGTAACTATGAGGTGGATCCGAGAGACCGAGCGGGTCATCGGAAGTAGCAAGTGCAAGAAAACCGATATGGTGTTGTATGCATCTCAATTGCTAAAAGAGGATGCTATGGTCTGGTGGGACATAGTTTATGAGACCCTCGGGAGGGAGGTGATAGAGAGAATGTCATGGGATGAGTTTACCGTGAGGTTGAGGAAGAAATTTTGTCCCGACCGGGATTTGGAGAAAATGCATGAGAAGTTTGTGACCCTAAGGAAGGGTGAGATGTCGATCGAGGAGTACACGAGGGAATTCACGGGATTACTTCCGTTTGTTGCTAAGACCTACTCCGAGGAGAGGTTGAGGGTAGTTAGGTATGCTAGTGGGCTACCTTGGGATTATCAGTTGGAGGTAAAGAGAGCGGTCACGCTAGATGAGGCCATTAGTGCCGCCCGAGGTGTGGAAGAGGTGAACGTGGCAAAAGTTGCCGAGAGGGAGTATGTGGGAGATAAGAGGAATGCCGAGAGTGGATCGGGTACGGTTAAGAAGGGAAAGTTCACGTCGAACTTCTCTAGGCAAGGAAGTGTAGTCTCGTGCAAGAGGTGTGGGAAGAATCATACCGGTGAATGCCGTGGGGAACCAAAAATTTGCCATGATTGTGGAAAGACGGGACATTTGGCCCGAGATTGTAGATCCAAACCTATGGCCGAGGTTGAATGTTACTCGTGCCATGAGAAAGGGCATTATAGCCACGTGTGCCCGAAGAAGAAAACCGGAACGCTTGTGTCAGCGGCTCAAAAGAAGGCGGAGCCGGCAAAGGTGAGAGGACGATCCTTCCTACTCGCACGGGAGGAGGCGCGCGATGGGGCGTCAGGTTCGGGAGCTAAGGATTAAGCGGCCCGTAATTGTAGCATTGGATAATTAGGCCGGTGTGCCATTTGTTTCCCTAAGATTTTAGTTTTGGGTATTATTGTAATCCTTCCGAATGCTTTGGTTAAAAACATATTTTGAATGTTATGAATTTTATTGTTAATTTGTTTACTTGAAAGATTTGAATTAGCAAGGTTGAATAATTGTCGATGAGAGTAGTGGCATTTGGTAGGACCATTGAGATGGATTGGATGATTATGCACCAAGCCAGTTTGTTGTGTGAGTATAGCCATATTGTTAGATTGTTGCCCAATTTGGTGTTTACGGGAAATAGTAGATGAGTTGTATGACGTGAATAGTCATCGTGGGAATAATCTTCCGGGTTGAATGAATTCGTATTATTTTTTTAGAATCATAGACCGGAGTCGGTTGGTTGACTCAAAGATGACCGGGATGACCGGTGAAATTATGTTTAATAGAATTGAGTGATAGTTACTTCGGTAGCGACAAAAGATTTGGAAATATGGTAATAAAGAGATGAACCGATTAATGACGGTTAATGTGTAAGTGGAATGGTAAATAACGAATAGAGAATGTTATTAGTTACCCGCGGGGTACGATGCATGTGCCTCATGTGATGACCTTGGAAAACATATAATTGTGGAAAGACAATATTATGTCATATGAATTGTGCTAAGTAATATGTCATATGGGAGACATACGAATGGGAAGGAAAACAATGAGGCGTCTCGTGGGAGAGGTGCTAGAATGCACGATAAATGATTTGATGATGTTTGTATGATATTGGCGTGACATATACATATGTTTGTATATGTGCATGATGATGATGTTTATTTGATATTGGTGCGATATATACATATGTTTGTATATGTGCACAATAGAGATGTAATGATGGTATTGGTGACATATACATATGTTTGTATATGTGCACAATGGAGGTAGTTAGATGGAATTGGCGTGATATACGTGTGTATATCTATATGTGTATATATGTTTATGTGTTTATATGATGAATGTAGAACCATGTGGTTAATGATTATTACTATTATGTTATGATAAATGAGAATTTGGCTTGAAATGCGGGTTGCATTTAGGTCATGTAAAGGTAGGGGATGCCTACGATTTATAGAATAGAAGGGAAGAGAAACTCCTAGTGAGCAAATTACCATGTGGTAACCCAGACTTAGTACACCGTATAAAGGTGTGGGATGTATTACGGTAGCGGGCCTAGTACCGATAATTTAAGTTGATCAATGTGATACAAAGATGGTTGAAAGAATACTAAGTGGTAGTATGAGTGACCAAGTGAAGGTCAAGAAACGGTAAATGTTATTGTGACCTTATGTTAAGGTGTGACCCTTGAATTAACGGGGACGATTGTTGAGAAAGTAATAATGGGTAGAACTGAGAGTGATGGGTTGGTAATGATACGCCGCGTGTACGGAAATTGCTAGTTTGGAAAAGGTATGGTTGACTTTATGTAAAAGTCAACGTTAGTCAACCCGTGATTGGTTGAATTGGTCTAAGATGAACTTTGATTCTCGTTTTGATTTACTAATGAATATTGATAGCATAATGTGTCGATTATGTGTTTGTGAAAAAGTTGATGAGATGGTTGATTGAATTGTAGTCAGTTTATACGACTTGACCCGTTTGGGTGATTTCGATGTTGAAATTGGGAATCAAGTGTAAGACTGTAGTTGAATCATAAATTAAAAGTAAATTGTAAAGGAAAGGAGGATTTATGAAACTTTTAACGAGAAGGGAAAGCGTTAAGGTATAGTTGACTTTGTGCTTAAGTCAAAGGGTAGACAATGTGGGGATATACCAATGTCGGGATATATCGGCTTGGTCAAGGCTAGAGTTTGACATTCGGTTTAATCAATTAGTTAATGGTATGATTGTGTCATACCATTGTTATGAGAATGAAAGGATTGGTCGAGAAAATGTCGGTGTTAGGGTCAAATTGTGAAATTTTGACCCGTTTGAGTATTATGAGTTTTTAAAGTTGGGTCTTGACCGTTCGGACTTAACGAAGTTAAGTGAATGTTTGAATATGTAATGTTGAAGGAATAGGAATGAGGAAAGTTTGGTGGTAATGACCACAAGGAAAATGAGGGCGTAATGCTCGGGTGAATATAGGTTGGAGATTTTAGTGATTCCGAGGACGGAATCCTTTTAAGGGTTGGATAGTTGTAACGACCCGAAATTTGGTAATAAATAAATTTATAAAAATTATGATAAATAAGGATAAATCGTTTAAAGAGCGTAGGAATTGGTTTCGTGTCGTTTGGACACCGTACGAGAAAGTTATGGGCAAAACCGGGTCGAGACAAGGACGAAAAAGTGCAGCCCTGGCTGCACACCAAGTTCGCGCCGCGAAGTAGGACTTCCCGATCGGGAAGTCATGGCAGGGAAAGAGACCGGTGGACGCGATGTAGTTCACGATTTGGTTAACGAACGCGAAGTGGAGGAAACGCATAGTTCGCGACGCGAAGTTCTAGTTCGCGACGCGAAGTCTGTTCGACAGACATTAAAATCGGGTTTTCAGCCATTTGTGCTATCTTCAAACCCTAGTTCTTCCCTTTGGCGATTTTGGAGCTCAAGTACAGATTTTTGGTTGATTTCTTCTCAAATCTTTGATAGATTTCGCTCCTAGTTGAAGATTAAAGGTATATCTTCACTCCTTGATATTTATAGCTTTAGATCCATGTATTTTGATGTATGAGTTTGAAACCCTAAGTTCATGGGTTTCGGGATATGGTGATGTTGATGATGTATACACCTGGTAGATGGTATGTTATTAAAGGAAACAAGGGTATGATTATGATTTGTAAGAATCTTAAGGATTTGGTTAAACCTAGGGTTTGGTAAATCATCATAATTGGGGGAAATGTGTTAATAAGTGTTATCTAGAGATAGATGGACACTGGTAGTAGAATGTGATGTTGATAATCTTGTGATTATTGTATTAGGCATTTGGTGAGGTCTTGGAAGTTGACCGAATTGTGAAGCGAGGAAACTGACGTGAAGAATACGGTTGGAGCACTTATTTGCTAAGGTGAGTACATGAGACTTTTAAACTGGGTACATAGCAAATAGTCTTGAAAGTACATATGATATTGTATCGGTCTTTATTAACAAGTATTTGATAAAGATAGTAATTGAAAATGTGTGAGAGTATGTAGAATGTGATACTAGAATGTGTCTAGTATGATTGATGAATTTGAAGTAATTATGATAGATCCAAGTAATTATGGAATCTATATTAATGAACAATAAATATGTAGTAAGTGATTAAAAGAATGTATACGGAGCCTTTATTAATAAATATGTATTAGTAAAGCAATTGGGAATGATTTTGTAGTAATGAGTACCTATTGGTAAGATATACTAATAAGAGTAAAGAACGAATATATATGAGAAAGAATATGATGTGACTAGTAATAATTGTCTATTATAGTCAAGGGAGAGATAAAAGTATTATGTAATCGATAAATAAGAAATGTATCTTATGTATAAAGTAAGTATGGACCTCATAGGGTTCATAGATGTAGAAGTAACTGTGGTTGCTTATGATCGGGTCCATGGGACCATACAGGTACGTTCACACTGTGGTGGACCAATTATATGTCGTTAGCATTAGATGACTAACTTGTTTGATGTTGGATGTGATAGCCGAAGGCTTGACTGTCATAACTGTTAGGTTATGGTAAGAGAAAGATGGTGGTGACGCGGGGGACCCCTGGTCACTGGGCGGTGGTATATATGTTTATACACCGAGTGTATATATGTTTATACACTAAGCACACGGGTGCTTCTAGTACGCATATGTTTGGTACTAGGTATGTTAGGTTCTAATACATATATGTTTATGTATTAGATATGTTGATTGGACGGTGGTGTATATGTTTATACACCGAGTGTATATATGTTTATACACTAAGCACACGGGTGCTTCTAGTACGCATATGTTTGGTACTAGGTATGTTAGGTTCTAATACATATATGTTTATGTATTAGACATGATTGGGCTTCTGGTACATATATGTTTATGTACTAGATATGATTGGGTTTTCTGGCACCTATACGTTTAGGTACTAGATATATTTGCTAGGAAAGCAAAGTAGTTAGAGTCACAAAAGGGTGACTAGACGGTATTTATGTAGTTTATATATATGTTTACATATTTATGAAATGTATATTATTGGGGTCTAAAACCCATGTATCTCACGAGACTATTTTGTCTCACGTACTACGTTTGTTTGTGGCTATGTACTCAGGTACAGGTTTGAAGTGATAGAAGGTTGCACTAGAAGTGGCCTAGAGATGCTTAGTTCGGGAGCTCATAGGTAGATCCCGTTTGCCTATGGTTTTGATATACTTGGTGACACCGTATTTTTGTAAACTCTGATAAAGGTTTTAAAGTTTTTGATAAACTGTATTTTGGACAATGTGTCAAATGTTGGGAAATTGTATTTTAAATGATTTAAACGATGTTATAAAAAAATACGGGTGTTACATGTACCTCTATATAATGATATCAATACAAAGTATAACCCTAATGGGTATTTCAACAATCTCCAACATGGTATGGAGCCACACTCCCTCGAAACCCTAACCCTAATCTGCCGACAAGAGTTCTGCCGCTTGCCGAAATTTCTTTTTCCGACCAGTGTCCGTCGGTTACCCCTGGTCTTGCCCATGACCAACCATTCCGATGCTTTACTCATTATTGTTTACAAATATGTGATTCGGTATCTTTAATATTGCCGGATTACTTACCTGCGATATCTTACCGGAAAAAACGCACAGTTAGGGTGTTGCATACTGCCGCCGTTGGTGCTTGTGCCGCTCTACGCCGGAAATATCTACCAAAATCGCGACCGGTACATGCGTCAACATTGTTGCATCAGAAGCACTTTATTATAAATATAGCAGACAGAATTCCGGTGTCTAATATTTCTTCTGTAACAATCGTCGGTTCTTGGTGATTTGGTTATTGCCGTGAACTTGTAAGCTGTTCATTACGGTCAATTTTTCGAAACTCTTTCCGGAACTTCAATCGCCGGAAAGAGGTTGACATAATGACTGGAAAGAGACGCACATCGGTTTTCTCAAAAAGAAAATTAAAATAATACAACTTTAATTTGAATTGGGGGTTTCTATATTTTTGTCCGCTTTGTTGATTTGTACACTTGGAAGTGGGGATTTATACCTTGGTTTGCCTTGGTTATTGTGACACATAGCAATTGTTAGTTGCTACAAACATACTTACCCGTTGCTACTGCTGCCTTTTCGCACAACCCAGCATCAGTTTAGGGGGTGTTTTGAATTGCTTATTGAAAATAAAATATGCGTTTTGAAAATTAATAATCAAATAATCAGCGATTACAAAACGTGATTATGAAAAATAGTGTTTGGATTAGATTATGGCTTTTGAAATCATGATAATATGATAATCAAGTTTTGTAATGTTTGGCAAACTTGATTATGTGTTTAATAAATATGTAAAAGGATTAAACTATACATTAGAATACAAATACTTCATTCGATTCAAAATAAGTGATACACTTTGTGTTTCACATTTTTTAAGGCAAAAGTTTATAATGATGGTTAAATTTGATTAATTGGATGGTTATTAGGGAATGAGTCCCACACTTTTTGAATAAAGTGAAGTTAATGATGTTTAAAAGTAAAAGTAAGGGTAAAATGGTCATTTTATTTTGTTAAAGTAGATAGTTAGTGGGTGTGGGTCCAACTATTTTTTACCAAATAAGGTAATTTTTCAAAGTGTATCACTTATTTTGATACACTCCAAAAAGGAAAGTGTATCACTTATTTTGAATCGGAGGAAGTACAAATAATTGAAGACATCAGTTTGACATGTGGGGAAAGAAAGGTATCTTGGAAAATTCATTATTTGAAGGCAGGGTTTCCAAAATGACGTTTATAAAAAGCATGTGGCATCTTGCTTTTTCAAAACGTGGTTTTGAGGGGAGAGAAACACAGATAATCAATTATTAACTTTTCTTACCCAAACACCAAAATATGATTTTCTCCATTTTGAAAATGTGATAATCAAATAAGCAGCTAGAAAACGTAACCCCAAACACCCCCTTAGAAGATCTCTGCCCAAAGTGGGCTCTCTTTCGTTATTTTTACTTTTAATGATACTTTGGTAAGATGCGGGTAATTTGTGAAGAATTTGCATAACCAGTTCAACATCATTTATAGGTGAGTAAACGTATGCTAGGTCATCCACAAGGTGATTTAAAGTATGTTAGTATTCAATGATGGTCATAGCACCTTGTTGGTGTTGCGGAAAATGTCTTGTAATTTTAACCGACGGGACATTTTATTATTAAGGAAAAAAATTCCAACTCATCCCATAAATCTTTTGCGGTACCCTCATCGCTAGAAATTAAAGATAGTAAATTTTGATCGAATGATGTGTAAAATCATGATTTCACTAGAGAGTCAATAGCTTCTTAATTTTCATCATCATCACCAGAAGGTTTTGATTTTCCGGTAATGTGACCCATAACTTTTGAGCCTTTGCATATATCCAAAAAATTTGTTTCCATAGTTTAAATCGGTTTCCATTCCCATTAACGTAATGACTAGCCTTACCCAGACATTCAACTCCACACCTTCAAAATCACAACTTATTTTTTCCCAAACCAACATTTACCCGCAATTCAATTTTAAATTAGATGTTGATGGAAACCGATTTAAACTGTGGAAACAAATGTTTTTGGATATATGCAAAGGCTCAAAAGTTATGGGTCACATTACCGGAAAATCAAAACCATCTGGTGATGATGACGAAAATTGGGAAGCTCTTGACTCTCTAATGAAATCATGGTTTTACACATCATTCGATCAAAATTTACTATCTTTAATTTCTAGCGATGTGGGTACCGCAAAAGATTTATGGGATGAGTTGGAAACTTTTTTCCTTAATAATAAAATGTCCCGTCGGTTAAAATTACAAGACATTTTCCGCAACACCAAAAAGGTTCTATGACCATCATTGAATATTGACATACTTTAAATCACCTTGTGGATGACTAGCCGACATTTACTCACCTATAAATGATGTTGAACTGGTTATGCAAATTCTTCACAAATTACCCTCATCTTACGAAAGTATCATTGATGTCATAACCCACTCTAAACCTTTCCCTACCTTTTTAGAAGCAAAAGATATGCTTGTACAACATGAAACCCGAACCGACACTATTGTACCATCACTTGACACCTTGACCAACTCCTCCTCAGCCTTATGCACATCCAAAAAAAAAAAAAACACCGGTAATTGGAGGGGAAAGATGTAACACCTCATTTTTTCAAAGCAATTTAAACTTTTATATAATAAAGTTTAAGTCTTTACAAACCAATTGTTCCAAAATTGTGAAAGTAATAAAACATTGGAAAGTGTATCAGAGTATCCGAAAACCGGTGTTACAATAATATCAAAACTAAAGTCTGTGGAATTAAATGAGCACACTGAGCTAATCACTTCCAATGCTAACTACGGGCCGCCAAATCCTTAGCTCTCGAACCTGAGTACATAGTCAAAAGAAACGTAGTACGTGAGACAAAATTGTCTCGTGAGTAAAATGGGTTTTCGACCCGGTTAGAAATATTCACAATAAAATAATATTTAAATAATTATCACATTGCACATAGTTAATCATACTTTAAGGCTTGCCATAAGCCCACACAATATGTAACGGGCCTCCCCGAAACAAACTCCCCCGATATGGTTTATCTAGGTAAACTCCTCCGTTTCCGGGTTATCTATTTCACGACATACTACTCTTGCGAAGGGTGGAACCGCCCCAAGTAGGTATCACTACTCCCCCAATTGATGGGTTATCTAGGATCCAAGTACTTAGCTACCATATTAGCAATTCATCAATCTTGATCCAATGCTCCATAACATAAGTCTTATCACACTTGTGGTAACCAACAAATCACATAAACAATTCAATTCATACTTATAACAATTCAATTATTTTCTTTATTAAAGCAATTATCTAATAAAGACTCATTAATTCATTTCAATTATAAAATTGGGTTTACTATGTACTCTGAAAAGATGACATGTACTCACTTTAACAATGCTTTCCAAACCTTGTGTAAATCAACACAATCCTTACTTCTTAATCAAAGAAGTACTTCCAATCTTTATGTCCTCTTGACCTAATATCAATAGCATCACAACAATTAGTTATTATCTATAACTAATCACTAATCAATCCATATTAACACACATACCACCAAGTTCATCCAACTTGGTGGAATCTCAAAACTAGTTCAAGATTTCCCTCAATAAACTCAAATCCAACTTGTACACAATGATTACAAGCTTACAATGAGTGTTTTACACTCATGTTTGGTCATCTTCTCCAAAGATGACATGGTAGGTTGTCCAAACCACCATTATTACCCAAGTAAAGCTTGAAATTAAGGTAGAAGAAGATAAGAATAAATAATCTTTACCTTTGGTGTTTAAATCTTCAAAGATGATGAAGATTTGAGCTCAAGATCAGCAAAATATCCTCCTTCCTTTAAAATAACAAATGGACTAGTGCTAGGGGTGTAGGTGTCCAAACCCTAGCCCCAAAACCCATTTTTATACACCTGACAGAGTTCGTGTTCGCGAACTGAAGTTCGCGTCGCGAGCTTTCCGCGTCGGGAACTCTTCGCGCTCGGGAACAGGTCATAAACTCCGGTCATCAAAATCCCAAATTCTTTGTTCGATCTTCGCGAACGTGAACCATAGTTCGCGTTGCGAACTTACCCTGACAGCTAGGCTGCAACTTTTTGTTGTCTATTTCAACCTGGTTTTGACTTTAACCATATCAAACGGTGTCCAAAAGACATGAAACCAATTTACACGTGTTTTAAATGAATTAGCCATATTTATCATATTTTTACGCAACCACAACATGGCCAGCATCAACAATTTCATGGTCAAGCTCCACAACCACAACATTCAACATTTGGAGGGCCAGTTACGACCACTCAACCTTCTTATCATGCTTCGGGTTTCAGCTCCATGTCAATTCGAAAACCATTAGAGGACCCAAACTCTTACATGGATACCGGTGCAACACATCTTATGACCTCTAATCATGGTAATGTGCACTCACTTACACCTTGTAAATCGCGTTCCATAATTGTTGGCAATGGTGCTTAAATACCGGTTGATTTCATTGCCCAAACGTTTTTACCTTTTTCAAATAACAAATTGTCTTTAAAAAATGTTCTTGTGTCACAACAAATGATTAAAAAATTAGTTTCCATAAAACAATTTAATATTGACAATTGGACTTCTATTGAATATTGTAACACCGCAAAATTTAGATACCATTTGTTTTTAAAAGGTGTGGTAGCATAAGATAATAGATAAATTTTAGGTTTAGGTTTACAATCCAAACGTCCCAAAATAAACTCCAAAATAATAATATTTAAATGGTGTTAACAAACGAAATGGCTCATTTTACAGAACATTTCCAATTGAGCTTGGTCATTCATCCCGTCCAAAGTACCGATCAACCTGAAAAGAGTCAACGAGGGAGGGATTAACACAAAGCTAAGTGAATGAACATAATCTATAAATTCTGTTAAGCACAACAAGCAAGCACAAACATCTCCACGATCGAAAATCCCTATACCCACGTAACCACTGTTTTGTCCAGGGAGATCGGTGGTCCTGCCGGAGCCTATAACCATTGTCGGCCTAGCAATGGTACCCGATAGCGCTGTATCCAACAGCCAGTAAACCCCCTTACGTGTAACGCATACGGGTAAGGTCCGAATACCGCGATCGTCGACACACTATGCCCAGCCGTTATCCTTCCGACACTGACTTCCCTATCCTCGGCTACCAATCAAGCCGAGTTGTTGCTACCAATCAAGCTAAGCCTCTTCTGTAACACCCTAAAATTTACAAGATTTTTAAAAATTTTGAAAACAAAATTATAATCAAAAGGTCCCATAAATAAATCTCAGATATTAATAGTTAACATTTAAAATGTATTTATTGCGGAAATAGTTATAATAAAATAAAGTGTTTTAAAATATTAAATGATGTCCACATAAGTAATGAAAAGATACAACGGTCAACCGTCCACCTTCTCCTTTCCTTTGCTGGTACCTGAAACAATGTGGGGGAAAGTTTGGGTCAGCTGGGAAGCTGAGTGAATAGTCTCAAAATGTAAACAATTATAACATACAACACATGAGGGCACATCGGTGTACTCCTACTCAGAATCTACTCGATTAATTACTCAGATTTATTTCTCAGATTTTATTACTCAGATTTTTAATTTATATAGCGCGCTTGTGTGATTTGGGACGAGAGATCAACCTCGCCCCTCCTCACACCTCAGATAGGCGTAAGCCAAAAACTCAGACGGGAGTGATCCCAAAACTCAGACGGGAATAATCCCAAAAACTCAGACGGGAGGTGATCCCAAGATAGGCATATAGCCAAAAACTCAGATGTGTGTTATTATGTTTTATTATCTCTTTAACATAATTATCTCAGATTGCCCTAGCAAGTAGTAGCACAGAATGACCCTGTGCCGAGCTCGGTTACCCAGGCACAATGTCTCAGATCATGAATAAATAAACAGATGCTCAGATACTCAGATAACAGGTCAAACTCAGACAACAGATCAAACTCAGATAACAGCTCAAACTCAGATAACAATTATGGTGTAAGAAATGTAACACATAAGTCATGCATGTACAACGTTAAAACTGAATACACGGTGAGAATACTCACCTCGAGAAAACGTAAGCTCCAAAGGATCCTCAATACTCTAAGGCGCTGCTCGGTTATTCCTAGACGATCCTAAAAGCATAAAAATGAAACCCGAATTACAATCCGTTCTAAGGACTCAATTTAGAAAACTGGCAGCACCCGTCGGTCTCACGGGAACTGCTATAACTCTTAAACTGTGCAGTAGATTTATCCCATATTTTTACCATGAAAAGTAGACAACCAGAACTACATATCTCTGTGAGACGGTCACTGGCTAAAACAGACTCTAAGTGTCTCAAAACAGTGTTGCAAGACAGGCATGTCGCACAGGTCATTTTCCTAACAGCAACATACTAAGTTAGCTATAACTTTTAAACCGTAATTCGGATTGACGAGAGGGTTGCGGAATTGAAAAGCTAACTCAGAAAACAAGTGACCAGCATGGGCCAAAAATCCAAAAACATATTTTAAGTGTGGTAAAAACAGTCCCGAAGTCAGCAAGCAGATTTTGTTAAAATTCAGCATATTAAAATAGAACTCGTTTTAAATCCCGACATCAACCCGTCTATTTTCGAAATACCCGACATTTCCCGAAATTCTCATTTAGCCTCAGAACCATGCTTACCATTAATCTAGTATTTTATTTAAGAAAACTATTCGGTTTTAGGAAACCAAGAACCCTAAGGTTCGGTTTCCGTTTCTCGGTTAAACAAAACGTCTAGCTATAATCAAGATGGTTTTGACCCAACCCGATACTTACAATGCAGCCCTTAAACCCGAAACACAGCTCTATAAACCCACGAAAATAAAGACTCATAATTTGGTAAAACTAGAATTTCAAAAACCCGAATTTCAACATAATCCAAAACACAATTTGAAGTAAAATCGGACGACCGTAACTTTCCACTCGGTACACCAAATGAGACCAAATTTTTACAGCATATAGTATACATAATACCATACAAACCGTCTATATAAAGTTCGGCCCGGTTCTGCCCCGAAGGGTCCCGAAACAGGCCCGCAACAAGCAGATTCGTGCAGTATTTCAGCACTGCAGTCAGTTACAAAAAGGGTCGTATCTCCCAAACCGTTAACTCAATTAACGAGCGGTCGGCGGTCACGGAAAGGTAAAACAATGAGCTACAAAAGTCCAGAAGGCATGGAGTCCAGATTCTGACCGGAAGCAGGTCAAAAACCGCCACGATTAAACAACAACAGAACTTGACATATAAAATTATAGGACTCGAGAATTAGAACCAAGACAACAAAACAAAACCAATGCGAACAATCTAATACAAGCCGAACCCTCTTTGGTTCATCACAGCCCTACACAAACGGGATTAGTCTGCAAACAATAACGGATCGATCGAATGAAAAGGAAAGACAAAGAAACCGAATAAGAATACTACCGAATATGATATGGATAAAGGATTATGGCTCGGGACTCGTTCGATCTCCTTGGTTTGTCCTCGATTGCAACCTTCCTTGTCTGAGTCCCGCCACTGATTCGAGACCTGCTCGATGCCTTTCTCTGCTCCTTGCTCCCACAATCAAATGGAAAATACAAACACACAACTGGTTGAGGAGGTTAAATCGGAAGGAAGAATCAAAAGGCGGAAAATACTGGAAGAAGATTACCGATAATCACCTTGCTTGCACGTAATACTCCTGTTCGAGCAGCACACGCACCCCACCTTCATCCTTCGAATTGTTCCTTGGCAGCCATCAATCGTACGAGTGGGGGAGTGGGTAGTTGTCGGCTAGTTAGGGATTAGAGTAGTAGGGAAAATAGCGGTGATGTCTAGGGTAGGATTAAGGGGAAGATTTGTTTAAATACCTTGCTAAACTCGGGCCCCATGCCACTCTCTTTATTTCTGTCGAGATCCAGCAACAAAAGGGATAAAATGGGCTCTGGCCCCAATCAAATACTCCCTCACGATTTCACAAGATGGAATAAAATAGTTAGGAATAAAGTGGCTCACATTAAATCAGGATAAGCTACTAGATCAGGCTCAAAAGAGCAACTAAACTCGAGTCTATGGAAATCGAGTAAGGAAGGAAGAAAAGGAAAGAACTCTGCTCGGGCTAGAAACGTGTCAACATAGAAGAAGGCATTGCCCTCGGGAAATCATAAAACGTCTAAGATATTAATTAAACCACATAATTATTTATACTCGAAATATATAACCCTTTAGTTATATAAATGAAACGCTACGCTTAATTATTTAGAACATGAAACGTCACACGTTTATTAATATTTAATACACATAGTCAGCACACGTCACATAGATATTGCACGGTTGACTAATAGTCCAATAAAACGTAATTTAAATTATAATTAAATTATTATTTAATTATATAAAATTTTAGGGCGTTACATCTTCACATATGTGCACATAACCTATTTTGCTTAACACAATAAAATAGGTACCAAACAATCAAGCTATTAAAAGTTCGCGCCCGAAAAAAGACCCGGAAACCCGCTGCCCAAAGTTCACGAACATGAACTCTTGCCATAACCCTGTTTCCTGCATTTTTTCCACAAGCATGCAATACCAAACCGATTGTAAGCGAAACACAAGTTGGAGATTGAATCCACTCACCGTAACCTTCAATCCCGCAACTCAGTGAGCTAATATCACCGAGTCTCCTCCTCGGTTCTTGTAACAAGTATACCGAATTAGTAACAAACTCACCGAATTGTCACAATCGTCAAACTTAACAATTAACGATACAAGACTCATAAAATACACATTTTATGGCATTTACAACTAATCTAAAGTTACCAACATAATATTGGGTCATCTATGACCATTGATCAAATTTTCACAACTAGTTGGCCTAAACGGGTCAAAACCTGAATATAACTATAACACTTTCAAAACTCCACCATCTAGCACACATTCACTACAATTAAAAAGTTATAATCATTCAAACCATTCACCAAGTTCATAACTACCGAAAGTCCAAGTAATTTACTTCCTAAAATTCATAGTTCCTCTTTTGACCCAATTAGCCAAACACTAGCTAGTTAACTACTCCAAATCCACCAATACTTGGTTTAATACAACTAACATATTTAACATGTCATTGTAATATAACTAGACATAAAATCCATAAAACATATAAATGACACTTTAGCCCAACTAGTCACACCAACACAATTACAAGTTCATAATGTAGACATAAATTACATACAACCTTTTAATTAACAATTTCACCTAATCAAGTCATAATCCACAAAATTACATTTAATATTTTCAACATATTAGTTTACCCTAAACTAACAACAAAAACCACCAAAAACCAAGATCTAACTATTTTGGTAAAAACCCACTTTCTTCTCCAAATTCACCTACAATAGTAATTTATGGATCTTTCACCAAGAACATGATTTCACTATATAAAAGCATATAAGAAATTCCATTTAGCATGTAAATCAAACCACAACAATATTTAACAAAAATCATCATCTAACATAAAACCATAGTTCATGAACTTTCAAGAAACTTAACAACAAGATGCAAGAATAAAAGCTTACCCAAGGGCTTGCTTAAATCAAGATCCAAGCAAGAAATCAAGAAAAAGGAAGCTACAAGTATTCAAAATGGCAAGAACACAAGATGAGGTTTCTTGAGAGAGTTTGGGGTTTTCTTTGGAAAGAAGATGGATAAGATAACAAGTCAAGAAGGAAGAAGAAAAAGGGAAAAAGGGTGTCCCGTCCCTTGGCTGCCGAACACACTAGGGGGCCCCCACTTTTGGTTGATTGTTCCACTTTTAACAATACAATATAAAAGGTCCGGTTCGTAGCTAATTTATTTAAAATACCAAACGAACTCTGTTTTAAAAAACGAATACATTTTCGGAAACGAAATTCAAAGAGAATCTATAAATATAAATATCATAAAATCATTTAAACATTTAAGAAACCGGATATTTTAATCCCTTGATTAAAATATCACAAAAGGATAAAGGGTCAAACAATTCATTTAACATTTAACCATTTCATTCCACATAAGGACAAATATATATTTATCCAATATCAATATATACCTAAACGACTAGGCATGTTTTAGGATGTTACAAATATGACCTTTTTGGTTTTATTGTAAAAACATTTGACACTAGTGAACATCTCCAAAGGAGTGATAGCGTTAGTGACCTTTACCCCATTCTCCCTACTTCTTCGCACTAGACTGCCACAACACTCTTTGTCGTGTCCTCCCATACATGGCATCGATAGTTGTGTCATCCGGGCACCTCTATTTTCAAATTTTTGACCAGTCGCAATTTCATTTCCTGTTCTAATAATGTGTTATCTAATTGTCATGGTTGTCAACTTGGTAAACATTGTCGCCTTCCATTTAATTCTCATGTTTCTAGAACTTCTAGGTTGTTTGAACTTGTGCATTCGGATGATTGGACATCTCCGGTTGTTAGTATTAGTGGTTTTATATATTTTGTGCTCTTTTTGCATGACTTCTCTCATTTTTTTGTGAATATTTCTGTTGCGTGCAAATTCTGAGGTCTTCGGTACTTTCACTACATTTCGTGCGTATGTTCAAAAACAGTTCAAAACTGATATCCAGTCGTTTTAGTGTGATAATGGTCGTGAATTTCACAATGCTTCATTTTTAAATCTTTTCCAAACTAATGGTATAAAAATTCGTTTTTCATGTCCTTACACCTCTCAACAAAATGTAAAAGCAGAACGAACAATTCGCACCCTCACAAACAGCATTCGGACTTTACTTTTTCAGGCATCATTACCCATCTCATTTTGGGCCGAAGTCCTTCATATGGCCGCACACACACTTAACCTTAATCCCACCACCACTCTCCAAAATAGCACATCGTTCGAGGTTTGGTATGGAATTTTTCCAACTTATTCACACCTTCGTGTGTTTGGATGTCTATGTTATCCTAACCTCTCCTCCACTGCCACACACAAACTTGCACCTAGATCGTCTGCTTCTTTCTTCTTAGGGCCTTCCCTTGATCACCGTGGGCACCGTTGTTATGATCTTCACACAAACAAGGTCATCCTCTCTCGTCATGTTAGGTTCATCGAAGACATATTTCCGTACACGTCGTTTCAAACTCCTCCTACTCCCGAAGAGTATGAGGTCTTCTCGGTTGATGATGCCATGCTTATCCCAGTGGACAGTCCACCTGGTACCTCTCATACGACCACCACACTTATCAGTGCGGTCACACCACTGACCCCTCCTGTCGTTGGCTCCGCTCCGGTCACCACCGGCACATCGGTTACTCCCCCGCAGTCGAGTCCCACCCCTGCATCAGTCCCCCATGGTCGCACTTCCTCTTCAACTAACGACGACGCTAGTGTTGCTCCACCCACCGTAGCTACCCCACCTTCTTCAGGTGTGCATCCGCCTTCAACAACCTCAATCGCTCCATCAGTTCCTGCCACCACTTGTCACCCCATGACCACTCGATCACAAACACGATCTCTCAATCCTCGTCAATTGCTCAACCTTTCTACTACCTCTTCAACATCCCCGTCATCGGCATCCACAGCTCAAGCAATGTGTGACCCCAATTGGAAAGCAGCGATGTACTCGGAGATGTCCGCTCTACTCTGCAACAAAACCTGGATCTCGTCCCTCGTCCTACACATGCTGACATTGTTGGATGTCGTTGGCTCTATCGTCACAAGTTTGACAGCCAGGGCGCCTTGATCGATACAAAGGTCGTCTTGTAGCTCAGGGTTTTTCGAAACAACCGGGTCTCGATTTTGATGAGATGTTAAGTCCAGTTGTCAAACCTGTCACTATCCGCACCGTTCTTAGCATTGCAATCTCACAGCATTGGCCGATTCATCAGTTGGACGCCAAAATGCTTTCCTCAACGGTGATCTCAGTGAAGAGGTTTATATGAAAAAACCTCCCTGATATGTGAACCCGTCTTTTTCAAACCATGTATGTCGTTTGCGTAAAGCCCTTTATCGCCTCAAGCAAGCCCCTCGAGCCTGGTATCATCGATTTGCGGTCTTAATTTCCTCTCTTGGATTTTTTCAGTAGCAAATCGGATATTTCTTTGTTTACGTTCCCCCGCGGCTCCGAAACTACATATCTTCTGTTGAATGTGGATGACATCATCTTAACTGCATCTTCACCGTCGCTTGTGGATCATATAATTTTTCGTCTGTCCTCTGAGCTTTTCATGACAGATTTTGGGTCATTGTCCTATTTTCTTGGGATTGCTGCCTCTCGCTCGACCACTGGGCTTTTCCTGTCTCAGTCTACGTTTGCTCGCGAGATTCTTGCTCGAGCTGACATGTTCACATGCAATGTTTGCAATACTCTGGCAGACACATGCTCGAAATTGCCTTCCATTGGTACCTCGGTTCCAGACCCGACCATGTATCGGAGTCTTGCCGGTGCTTTGCAGTATCTCACGTTCACACGTCCTGATATAGCGTATGTTGTTCAACAGGCCTGCCTCTACATGCATGATCCTCGAGATCCGCACATGAATTCCTTAAAACTCATTCTTGGTACCTCAAAGGCACTCTGACGCATAGTCGTCAAGTTCGTGCGTCTCCTATCGAGCGTTTGGTTGCTTATACTATTTCTGATTGTGTCACACCCGTCCAAAAATGAGTATTACTTCATTTAAAATGTTTTGCGGAAGAACGGAGGTGTAACGTTCATGATTACATAGCAAAAATTAAGTAAACAAACAAGCACGCAATAACGAAAAATAAAATTAATTTCAATTTATAAAAATAGAAAGTTCCCAAAAATAGCAAGTTTCCTAAAATAGAAATTATTTGAAAATGAAATGATTGTTCGTAAACTTAATGTTCTATTCATGGCTCGCGACAATCTCGCTACTCATATCCCCCAGTTCCACTGCACCTAATCACCTGGAAAAAACATAAATATAAAAGGGTCAACAAATAATGTTGAGTGAATCCACAGGGTTAATGTTGTATGAAAAGTAAAGTGTTTGCTACCCTAAATGTTTGTTATGAAAATAGTTTATGAATGAAAAAGTATAAGGTTCAACACTCAAATGATATGAGAAGTAAGTATGAAAAGTAAAGTGTAATTGAAAAAGTATAAAGGTTCGGCCGAGTGGAGTGGTTCACAAGCAAGGGCTTTGGCCGGCCACTTAGGTGGTCGGTCAATGGTTCGATGTCATTCGAGTCACGTTTAATTAAATAAATTCGTTTGTTGCGTAACCGATAAAAGTTTCTATTTCAAGTATGTTTTAGCTCAATTGTGTCACCATAAGAAAATAATAATGATGCGTTGATTAAAATAGTCAAACACTAATGTATGGTGTAAAAATAGATGTTTTGTTGTGTGTTTGGATGCCAAAAATAGAAATGTCTAAATATAGAAACTTTCTAAAAAAGGAAAGTTCTAGAAATGAAATGAGATTACATACCGGAAATATCGAGTTGTCACAGATTGGGCCGGTTGTCCTAGAAACCAGTCGGTCCACCTTTGGTTTCTGCGTCTCTCTCGGTGACAACCTTGTTTCTTGGTCATCCAAAAGACAACATGTTGTGTCACGGTCCAGCGCTGAGGCTGAATATCGGGGTGTCGCTAACGCTGTCGCTGAATCCGCTTGGCTTCAGAACCTCCTTCTTGAGTTACATTGTCCTTTGTCATGGTCTGCAGTTGTTTTTTGTGATAATGTAAATGCAGTTTAGCTGGCTTCTAACCCAGTTCAACACCAAAGAACCAACATGTGTAAATTGATTTACCTTTTGTCAGGGAATGCGTTGCGATTGGTCATTTGCGGGTGTTGCATATTCCGTCAGCATACTAGTTTGTCAGGAACGCGTTGTGGATTATGATACGATTCCGAGGACGGAATCCTCTTAAGGGGTAGATAGTTGTAACGACCGTAGTTTTTATATTCGTATTCGTATTATTTATTTTTCATTTATACGAATTAAGTTATATATGTTACAATACGTTTATTGTTATGTTATGTTGAGTATTGAACGTGTAAGACTTGTGTTATTTGGAAATGAGTAAAAACTTGAGAATCGTCAACCTTGAAAATGGAGAAAATCTGCTGGAGAGGGATCGCGGCGCGAACTGGAGTTCACGGCGCGAAAACGCTACCGAAACCAACAGTGACCCGAAATAGTGGACGCTAATTATCGTGCCCAGAAATTGCAGCGCGAACTATATCTGGGCAGTATAAAAACGGGGTTTAGACTTGGGTTTAGGCTCATTCACCCCTACAACCCTATCAGTCATTTTTTAGAGAGAGATGGGGGTCATTTTTGGTGTTCTTGAGCTCAAATCTTCATCATCTTTGAGAATTTAAACATCTAAGGTAAAAGTTCTTGATTTCCATGGTTATCTATCTTGTTTGTGAACTTTATTTGGGGAAAATGGTGGTTTGGATAACCTACCAAGTCATCTTTGGGAAAGATGACTAAAATGAGTGAAGAACACTCATGATAAGCTTATTAATATGGTGTACTTGTTAGATTTGGCAATTTATGATTAAAATCTTGAACTAGGGTTTGAGATTCCACCAAGTTGAATGAACTTGGTGGTTAGGAATGTTGTTATGGATTAATTAGTGACTAGTTATGGATAATAACTAGATTTTTGTGATTATATTGATGATAGGTCAAGAACGCCTAAATGTTTGAGATACTCCTTTAACTAAGGAGTAAGGATTTGTGTTTGCTAACACAATTTTGGAGTGCTTGCGAAGGTGAGTACATGTGGCTTTTACTGAGTACATATGAAATAACTTTTGAATTGTTAAACGAGTCTTTATTAGATAAGTAACCTAGTAAAGTGTATTGTAACGACCCGAATTTTAGAATAATTATATATTAAGTATTTTGGTGAAATTATTATAAGTACGATTACAATTTAGCAAGCATTGGATGTTATGATGGTTTGTGAAGGTTTAAAAGGGATTTTAACGATGTCAAATGTGTTTATAAGTGGTTGTGATCATCGGGATCGCAAACGGGTCGAACCTAGTTAGCATTCGAGAAGAAAAGATCAAATTTGGTGAAATCTGGAAGGCTCGCGCCGGGCTCGCGCCGAGATTGGGCGCGAGTAACAAAACAACAACTTTGCAAGTGTGCAGGAATCCTCGTGTTTGGCTCGAGTCGAGATCTCGACTCGAGGATGGCTGGAACAGCATAAAATCGGGTTTTTGTCATTTCTCTCATTTCCAAACCCAAGAACTTCCTCCCAAGTGTGAGTATACGATTTTGAGTGTAAGGAGGCCATTGGAACCGATTTTCACACTCAATCTTGAATATTCTCACTCCATTGTTGAAATATAAGGTAAATCTCTACTCCTTTTAGTTATGGATGATGTTTTTGGGTGAAAATGGTGAAGTATGCAAACCCTAGTTGGAGGGTTTGTAATGGGTGATGAAATTGGGTTTATATAACTTAGATCTACAACTTATTGTCAAGGAAAATGTGTTCATAACATGGATTTGATGATTATCTAGCTAGTTATGAACTTTATTTGGGGAAAAATGATGGTTTGGGTAACCTACCAAGTTATCTTTGGGGAAGATGACTAAGATGAGTGTAGAACACTCTTTGTAAGCTTAAGAACCTTGTGTTCTTGTTAGATTTGGGTTTTGTTGATGGAAATCTTGAACTAGGGTTTTGGGTTCCACCAAGTTGGATGAACTTGGTGGTTAAGAAGGTTGTTATGAAGTTATTGGTGACTAGTTATGGATAATAACTAGATTTTATGATGATATTAATGGTAGGTCAAGAAGACCTAAAGATTGGTGACATTGCACAATTTGGAAAGCAAGGATTCGTGTCAATGGACATGATTTGGAGTTAGCTTGGCTAAGGTGAGTACATGAGGCTTTTACTGAGTACATAGCAAATGGTTTTGAAAACTATGATGTTTCATGAGTCTTTATTAATAAATGTTTTTAATAAAGATATGATTAAAATGATAAGAGAATGCAAGTAATAGACTATTTAAGTATGTCTAAATGACTAATGATTTTTGAAAGAGATTATGATAATGAAAAGTAATTAATAAGTAATTAATAATTCTTTATTAGTATGATGTTTGACTAAGAGTAATGATTAAGAAAGTATGATATTTGACTTATTAGTAATATGTATTAATAAAGCTAATAACAATGATTATCAAGTATCAAGTATTGATTAGTATATTATACTAATAAGAGTAGTGATTGAATTGCTAGGAGAAATAAATATAAAGTGACTAGAAATAGATTTGTATTCTAGTCAAAGTGAAGTTAAAGTAATATGATTTTGATAAATGATAAATATGTTTTATTTAATAAAGGACTTGGTAAAGTCAATATTGAAATTTAATAAGAAACGAGAATAATATGATAATTAAAATAGTTGTATTCTAATTTATGTTTGAGTATGTATTATTGGGGCATAGGCTCGTATTTGATGATTTCAATATGTGTTGAGAAAAGGATCCGGATCATAGATAACCCACACAAGTTGGGGGAGTTAGTGACACCTACTTGGGGCGGTACCACCTTGCGCAAGGGTAGTGTGTCGAGAAATAGATAACCCGAAAAGCGGGGGAGTTTCAGATAACCCGGAAATCGGGGGAGCAATAGATAACCAGGAAACGGGGAAGTTTACCTAGATAACCCACATCGGGGGAGTTTTCTTCAGAGTGGTCCGTAGCGTATGTGATAAAGTATGTGTAAGCACAAGTTAGCTTACAAGTATGTGATTTTGATAAGAGTAAGCTTATGGTTAGCTTACTAGTATATATGTATAAAAAATGATAAGATCACGAGTTAATAAGTAATACATGATTAAAGAAAAGTAATGAATATGACTTTTATTATATTTGAGAATGGGTCGAAAATCCATATATCTCACGAGACTATTTTGTCTCACGTAGGGCGTACATTAGTACAAGCCATTTGGGGCCACTCAGTCCAAATTATTTGCCTACTTTGAGAGTCGATATCTCATTCACCACAACTCTACTTTGGACATGCTTTATACCGTTGCATAGCTTTCACAAAGGAGAACACAAAGCTACCAACCAATAACTATATATAACACACACACACACACACACACACACACATATATATATATATATATATATATATATATATATATATATATATATATATATATATATATATATATATATATATAGGGTATGGATCAATAGAAAAGGGTCCTTATTTGAAGAAGTTGAAGAATCAATGCATTTTCATAAAATATACATATATGTATACATATACATATACATACATATATGTATATATACATACATATTCATACCATAGATATACATATGTTCATATTTATACCCTATATATATATATGCATATATACACATATATATACACATGCAATTTACATATTTTGCATTTTCAGTCGTAACTTGCATTTTAAATTGGAACTTGCATTTTCATATACGAAAATGCATATGCATACCGAATATATATGTGTATATATATACATATATAGGGTACAAAATATGAACATATGTATATCTATGGTATGAATATATATGTATATATGCATATATGTATGTATGTGTAAACATATATGTATATTTTACGAAAATGCATTGCTTCTTCAACTTCTTCAAATAAGGATGCTTCTTTTTTGATCCTTATTATATATATATATATATATATATATATATATATATATATATATATATATATATATATATATATATATATATATGTCCAAAGTTGGTGAAAAATCATTTTATTACAAATTTTTCCAACAATTATAACCTAAGTTTTATATTTAAGTTATACAAAAATAATACAACTGAATCTGATATTTAAATTCCAACAGGAGCTCGACTAGTACATGCAATAGTTCGTGTGGCTTCATTTGGGAGTCTAGATAGGCTAAGGAGGCAACTTCATGGTGGAATGAAGCTAGAGCAAAGATAATTGGTGCAAATCAACACTGAACCAAAGGAGAATAAAAGAACAAGTGCAATATTTCATTAAGTTGATTTCTTTTCTTAATTCTGCAAAATATTTTGCAATCATTTTGTTTACGTTTATTTTGATTGATATGAATATGAATAGAGAGTAGTTCTGCTTTATTGCTTGGAAATTATGAACTTTGATGATGATAATTGAATATATTATGTGATAATCTAGCAAGGTAGAGGATATGCAGGGAACGAGGTAGCTGAAAGGGGACGATTGGGTTCGCCATATAGCAAGGTAGAAGATCTAATGGTCAAGATTAATTAAATTTTTATACATAAAGGGGTATTTTGGAATTTTTTAAAAAATAAAATAATTTTTTATTTTTTATTTTTTATTTTTTATTTTAGAATTATTTTTTTTTTAAAAATTATTATTTTTCGTTAATAATACATAATGTGATTGAATATTGAATCACATGTGATTGTGTAATGAATCACATAGGATTGTGTACTGAATCATGATTGAACTAAACATCGATCAAATATGATTCAATATACAATCACATGTGATTTTACACTAAAATCACATGTGATTAAAAACTACATGTAATTATCAAATAAATATTGTTTTTTAACAAAAAAAATAATAAAATAAATTTAAAATAAAAAAATATATATAAAAAAAAAATTAAGTGCCAAATGACCAAAATATCCTTCAAGTATAAAATATGTAATTAATCTTGACCATTAAATTTAATTGATTAATAGTTGATATTTGTTGCTCGGGATTTCGTAAAAAATAAATCTCCTTTAACATTTGTCTAACGATAACATAAAATAATACTACGAAGTATTAAAGAAACATATACACATGGGGAACATTTAGTGTCTGTATTACTGTATATATAATTATACATAATTAGTGTCTCTTTGGTTATTGCTTACCTCTATATTTCAACGGAGAGAAAATGGCACATCTGCCTCCAAAAGTCCCACAAACCTGGCCGGAGAATTACCACCACCAACACCAAAAACCACCTTCCGCCGACCAATTGCCACCACCCACCACCCAGATGGATCCTTCATGGGTGGATGATTTCCTCGACTTCTCATCAACCAAACGTGGCTCCCACCGCCGATCTGTCAGTGACTCTGCAGCCTTCCCGATGATGGCTGATGACAGCTGCCGGAGATTATCTGCACCAGGGTCGAGAAGCGGCGGCAATGGCCCCACAGATTTCGACCGTTTTGATGAAGAACAGTTCATGAACATGTTTATTGACGATGAAACAGGAACTACGGTTTCGTGCTCAAACCCTTCCTCACCGTCCGATCATAACAGCCTGAATGAACAGCAGCAGATCGAGGAAGAGGAGAGCTCGTGGAAATCGGAAACACAATTCAATGCCCATGCGACAATTATGGATAATACAAATGACAAGATTTTTGATCCCAAGAGGATAAAAAGGTACACTCTATTATATATTTATATTATTTTATATTAAAAAACTAATTTTGAAGTCTTTTTACAGAATTCTGGCAAACCGGCAATCTGCTCAACGATCACGAGTGAGGAAACTGCAATACATATCAGAGCTAGAACGCAGTGTCAATTCTTTACAAGTATGTAATTGTCTTCTACTGAATTATAACCATATATATTAATTAATATGCAATTAATGTATTTATTAATTTAATTAAAAAAATGAAGGCAGAGGTATCAGTGCTGTCACCAAGGGTCGCATATCTGGATCATCAAAGATTGGTTCTAAATGTGGACAATAGTCTCCTCAAGCAAAGAATTGCCGCTCTCTCACAAGACAAAATCTTTAAAGATGGTTTGTGCTTTCTATTTCAATTCATTCTTATAAATATATAGTTTTTATTTCAAAATTTTAGTACCTCAATTTATCCCATACTATTAAAGGTACGTGATAGTACCCTTGAATTTGACAAATTTATCGATTGAGTACTATTAAAAGTACCCTTGCTTATTAATTTGATCATGTTTTCTCACATAATTTACTCTTATAATCTTAATATATTAAGATGAAATTTAATCAGTCAACCTAAGGTACTAATTAACGGTTACCTTATATGATACATCTATGAGAATTAGTAATGTGTATTTTTTAGTTATACGATTAATAATATTTTAAATAGTATTACAACTGACTTTTTTTATGATCTAGAAAGCACTAAAAAAACTAGGTTTCTAAATTTAGATTGAGAAGATAAAAGACTGCAGTTTTATGTAAAATATAAATCACACATAAAGATATAAGAGTTTATATTGTTTGTTTAATATTTATAAATCTTGAAATATAATATATAAAGTTTAAAGTGCATATTGTCATGCATTGCATGTTACTCCCATGATACATTCTGATACCCTATCCAATATTTAATATACACAAACAGGCTGCCATATCATCCAACTAGTGTGTATTTAATATACACAAACATGATATTTATTTTATATAGTACAACCTTTATCATCAATTTATAACATTATAATAAATAGTAAGGGTTGCTTGAATATATTTCTTATCAGGTTTAAATATTCTTTCCTAACTAAATATTTACCGGATAGGGATGGAAATATTTTAAAACAATCATGAAAACAGTTAGATCGCGTATATCATAAACATAAACTCGGCCACTTAACCTTAGGGAATAGTTTTCTTTTAAAAAAGTTTAAAACAGATTTAGAGTAGAATGACTTTATCCTCACGGCAGAAAGATTGATACCCAAGTAGATCCATGACATTATGATCTATATAAAACCGTTACAATAATTGTTCATGAGCGACTGTAAGTATATACCCGTTTTTATGATCCATATTTTTCTTAAAATGCGTATTTTTTAACGTATAGATGACAAAAAGTCGATTTTGGACGTAGGAAATTGAAGTAGTTATTTTTGTTTATGAATGCAGCTCATCAAGAGGCATTGAAAGGAGAAGTAGAGAGGCTTAAACAGATGTATTACCAACAAAACATGCACAAGAAGACGGAAAACGGATCAAATAGTGCAACTCATCATCATGATTCATCCATTTCGGATCATGCAAATACTCAAGAACAACTTATGATCAACTAATTAAATCCTTGTAAAAAAGAATTATTGCTCGTTAAGATCAATTTTCGACGTTAACTCGTTCTTTCATTTTATTTCTCGGGCTGTAAGATCCAAAAAGTGTTCTATTGCTAAGACAGGATGTTCTTCAAGGAAACCATTCCAATCATGTGATCTACAAGTAGATCGGTCCCAATTCTCGATGAAGATTGTTTTCTCTTCTTTTTATTGTTTAATTTAATTAAAATGTAATTATTTCTTCACCATAATTTGGTTATAAGTTCGATTCATTTCATCTGTCTATCACTCTATCTAGCTAGGGTATTATTCAACTCTTGCATTTTCAGTTTGAAAATATCACCCCTACGCTATTCCAATTCTTCCATAATTTTTGTGTACTCATTAATTTTAATCTCACTTTTTAGACCAATTGATGGTATGATGTTTTCAAAAGGATGTTAATTAACTCAATATCTATGTTTCTTTAATTGAAAGATTGCAATGCTTGCCTTTCTCATTGATCGATATACTATAAATATACAAAGGTTGACACCTATCTTAGGCTATAATTACGCTACCTACCATATCTCTATAATTGACCATATATTCTCATAATTACATATTAATGACAATATATTCTACATATATTCTAACACTCCCCCACAGTCGAAACGGGAGAAGAATGAACACTAAGACTGTTACGAAAATCTTCAAATAACACCAATGGCAGGCTTTTTGTAAAAATGTCTGCAATCTGATAACGAGATGGAACATGTAACACTCGTACGAGTCCGCGGACAACTTTTTCACGAACAAAATGAATATCCATCTCGATGTGCTTGGTGCGCTGGTGTTGAACCGGGTTTCCTGATAAGTACATGGCACTAACATTGTCACAATATACCAAAGTGGCCTTTTGAATAGGACAATGGAGCTCTAATAAGAGATTACGCAGCCAGCACGATTCTGCAACAACGTTTGCTACCCCTCGGTACTCGGCCTCGGCGCTCGAACGGGATAGCGTGGGTTGGCGTTTAGCAGACCATGAGATTAAGTTGTCTCCCAAATAAACGCAATAACCAGACGTGGACCGTCTAGTATCAGGGCACCCTCCCCAATCTGCATCTGTATAAGACATAAGAGTAGATATGGATGATTTAGTTAATTGTAATCCATAGGACTTGGTACCCTGTATATACCGAATAATCCTTTTGATGGCGGCCATATGAATATCCCGAGGATCATGCATGAAAAGACACACTTGCTGAACGGCATAGGAAATATCGGGACGGGTAAAAGTCAGATACTGAAGAGCACCGGCAAGGCTTCTGTAGAGAGCGGGATCAGAAAATGACGGACTGGTTTTGGCACTGAGTTTCGGCTTCATGTCGACCGGTGTGGACGACGGTTTACAATTCGTCATCCCAGCTCTATCAATAATTTCCGAAGGATACTTGGATTGAGACAAAAATAAACCAGTCGGTTGATGTTTAACCGAAATGCCCAAAAAAGAACTCAAAAGACCCAAATCCTTCATAGCAAACTCTGTGGCTAGTGATGAAATGACCTTATTAAGAAGGTGCTCGGATGAAGCCGTGAGTATAATATCATCCACATACAAGAGTAGATAAGCCATGTGATTGCCCTGTCTAAAAATAAATAAGGAATTATCCGAGACACTGTGAGTAAAACCAAACTGTGAGATATAATTTGCAAAACGGGTGTACCAAGCCCTATGTGCCTGTTTAAGACCATATAAAGATTTCTTTAGTAAACAAACATAATCTGGATGAGTTTGGTCACGAAAACCCATGGGTTGATGCATGTACACTGTTTCTTCTAAGTTCCCATGAAGAAAATCATTTTTAACATCAAGTTGTCTTATAGGCCATGATTTGGATAAAGCAAGACTAAGAACGGTTCGGATAGTTGCCGGTTTAACTACCGGGCTAAAAGTTTCCGCACAATCAATTCCCACCCGTTGTGTTTTCCCATCACCTACAAGTCGAGCTTTATGTCGCTCAAAAGACCCATCCACCCGTATTTTATGAGTTAATACCCATAGACACCGCATAATATTAACATTCGGTGGTCGCGGTACCAAAACCCACGTATTATTTTTAATAAGAGCTTGGTATTCGTCGTCCATGGCCATTTTCCAATTGGGGTCCCGAAGGGCGGTAACGGGGTTTTTTGGAATGGGAGAGGGAGTATGTTCGGTGTGAAGGTTAAAAGGTGTTTTTGGTTTAAAAATGCCACTTTGGCTTCGGGTAGCTGGTTTTTGCGAGATAGGAGGGACAGGTGGTGGGTGGGCCGGTTGGTGATCGGGTTGGGTCGTATGTGGTATATTTTGGGGTGTGGGTATTGTGGGCGGTAATGGTTGGGTGACAGTGGGCTGCGCATGACTAGTAGATCCAGTAGATGGTTGGACCGGCGAGATAGGAATTGGGCCAACATGTAAAGGAGATGGACTAGGCATAGACGGAACAGTGGAATTGTGAGACAAATTTCGTAGGTGGTGCTGTAAATACACGTTTGTGTCACAATCCAAAAATATGTATGTGGGTTGTGGAGAAATAGAGGAAAACGGAAATTTGGTTTCATCAAAAATGACATGACGACAAATAATTATTTTTTTAGAGAGCATGTCATAACACCTATAGCCCCGATGATTATCCGGGAACCCCAAAAACACACATGGTTTTGACCGGGCTTGGAGTTTATGTAAGGTGGTGGACGGTAATAATGGATAACATAATGACCCAAAGACACGTAAATGAGATAAATCCGGTTGTTTTTGAAACAAAATTGAAAGTGGTGTTTTGTATTGAAGAATTTTACTTGGTAAAACGTTTTGAAGGTACGTGGCCATATTTAAAGCGTAAGGCCAAAAAGAAGGTGGAACCGAAGCATGTGATAAAAGGGTACGAATCACATTATTAAGGCTACAAATTTTACGTTCGGCTTTACCATTTTGTGATGATGTATATGGACAAGAAAAACGAAGACTAATACCATTTTGATGACAAAAAATTTTAACGTTGTGGTTGACAAATTCCTTGCCGTTATCACATTGCAAGTTCTTAATGTTACGTTCAAATTGAGTTTTTATAAGGGCATGAAATTTTGTAGAAATGGTGAATGCATCCGATTTCCTAGCCAAAGGATAAGTCCACACAAAATTAGCAAAATCATCCAAAAATACAATATAATAACGATAACCCGAAGTGCTCAAAACCGGAGATGTCCAAAGATCACAATGTATAATATCAAAAGGAAATAATGTATTATTAGGAGAAGAATGAAAAGGTAATTTAACATGTTTACCTAAAACACAAGAACGACAAACAACGTTTTTATTTGGACCACAAGAAATAACGTTAATTTGTCTTAACGATTCAAAAACCGGAAGGCCCGGATGACCTAACCGATCATGCCACAACGTAGAAGTTAAAAGAGCAAAAACAGAATTTTGATGAGGTTTCCCCGGTGTCTTGAAAGTGACCGGATAAAGATCGCCTTGGCTATCACATCTCATGATAGGTTTCCCTGTCCGAAACTCCTTCACAGAAAATCCAAAAAGGGTCAAATTCCACAGAAACAAAATTGTCAGTAGTAAATTTTCGGACGGAAACAAGGTTTTTAATTATATGGGGTGCATAAAGGACATTGTTTAAGGCTAATGGTGGGTGTGGGGGTTTTAGGGTAGTGTTACCGTATCCGAGAATTGGAATATGTTGGCCATTACCGACTAAAATACCATTAGTTTTGCTCAAATTAAAAATAGACGAGAGTTTACCTTTATCAGAAGTAACATGAGAGGTAGCACCAGTGTCCATAACCCATGGATTTGGCGGTTGGTTGAGGCTCATTGTGTACATTGCCGCTTCAATATCGGTGGGGGCGTATTCTGAGCTGGCCATGTACGATTGTTGGGCTGCATGTGGGTGTCGGCCCAATATCCCATCATTCCGAGATTGGGCCTGTTGTGCAGATTGTTGCTTGGGCCAGGGAACGCTCGGGTAGGGGCATGGGGGAATAGGCCATCCTGGTGGGGCAGACCAATTGCTCGGGACAGAAAACCACGGATTCCATGAGGGCATCATTGGAGGTTGATTATTATGGCCGCCATGTCTACGCTGGCCCCCACCTCGACCAGTGTTGTGGCAGTGTCCCCGACCCATGTTCTTGTTATGTCGACCACCACCTCCACGGGAATTGTTGTCCCGAATTTTAGACCCCTGACCGGAATGAACGCCGGTATGCGCATCAGTAGCGGGTGCAATCATCGTCGAGTGGGACGAGGTTGCAAGCTTTTTAGCCAAACTGGCCTCTTCAAGAGTGAGCATCGAGCGAGCGTGATGAAATGAGGGTAACGGATTACTTTGACGCAGAAGTGTACCAACCCCGTTGTAAGCCTCGGTTAATCCCGACACCATTTGTAGAACCAACCTATCATTGGAGACCGTTGCACCGACGTTCCGTAATTGATCGGAGAGTTCTTTGAGACGTTGGCAATATGCCAAAACGTCCTCAAAATCGGATAGTACGGTATGGGAAAATTCTTGCTCGAGAGTGACGGCTCGAGAATGCTTATTATCTTCGAAGATATCGCGAAGACGGTTCCATGTATCCATGGCCGTTGAACCGGGTACCAGCATCGTGTTTATCAAGTCCCGTGAAATAGTGGCAAAAATCCAACCCAACACGGTGGAATCGAGAGTGGACCAGAGATCATCATCGACATCAGAAGTCGAGGCAGGTGCTTTGTCATCGGGTATTATGTGGTGGAGAACTTTGAGAGAGCGAGCACAAATCTTGAATAATTCCGCCCACGTGGAGTATTGAACATTCTTCGATTCTAACTGAATCGGGATATGGTTTCGAATGTTTGACACCCCAAGCGCCGGGTGGAATTTGTTGTGATCAGTGCCGGTGTTGGTGTTTGTGGTGGTGTCAGTGGTGGTGTTGGTGCCATTGTTAAGAGAAATGAAGCAAAAACTTGGGATGAGAAAAGAAAGCAGAAGAGGAAATTGGTTTAGAGCAACCAATGGGGAAGAACAGAGAATAGCGGAAGAGAGAAAATCAAAAGAGAATTTTCTACTGATACCATGAAAGATTGCAATGCTTGCCTTTCTCATTGATCGATATACTATAAATATACAAAGGTTGACACCTATCTTAGGCTATAATTACGCTACCTACCATATCTCTATAATTGACCATATATTCTCATAATTACATATTAATGACAATATATTCTACATATATTCTAACATTAATCACTTTTATTTATCATCATCAATTTTGTTTACAATAAGGGAGATCCTAACAAAGTCGGGCTATAGAGTATGTAAACATTCTTCCCCTACTTGATAATAAAGAGACTGGTTACAGAAGAATTACGGCCTCTGTGTGTGAGGGAAAATATGTGACATAACAATTTAGCAATCAAAATATAACATACAACAATCAACGGATGAATGAAAGAAAGACACAACCTGATCGGCGACTTCGGACGTTGTTATTAGACTGGATATATTCTACCGAATATATTCGGTTATTTTGTATATATTATTTGATATTGTTTCCTAGTTATCTTGATGTATAATAGGTAGTTAGTTATTAGCATTTATCTCATTGTAAATCTTGTACTATTAGTATCGTATGAATGAGAAAGCAGATGATCTTCTCTAAAAAACTATTATGGTATCAGAGCTCTAATACCCTATTAGGGTTTTTCGTGACTGCTACGGCCGTCAGTCTCATTCTCGACCGATCTTGCTTCTTTTCCGATGGCTCCTGCAACAACGCCACCATCGTCGAGCAACATCAATGAATCCAAACCACTTCATCCAGTGTACACTGTCACAAACATTCAGTCCAAGGTTCGCACCCTGGACGGTGTTAAGGTGACGTATTCATCTTGGGTTAAACTCTTCCGGTTGCATGCACAAGGATCGGTTGCATGCACAAGGATATCGAGTTTTACCACACATAGATGGTACACTGCCGGCCGCTACCACCAGTGAAGAATACAGTTCCTGGTCCGAGATCGACGCCATTGTCCTTCAATGGATATATGGTACTCTCTCCGACGATGTGCTCATTCGTGTTCTGGAACCCGACACCACCGCATACAAAGCTTGGGAGAAAATTAAAAAAAAAAATTCTCAACAATAAAGGATCTAGGGCAGCGGCGTTGGAACACGAATTTACTAACCTCACTCTTCGAGGTTCACCTTCACTTGATGAATATTGTCAAAAGCTGAAGCATCTCGCTGATCAGTTAACGGATGTCGACTTTCCCGTTAATGAGCAACGTCTTGTTCTGCAATTGGTTCGTGGTCTACCGCCAGAATATGATACCGCTGCTGCGTACATCAACCAATTCTATCCATCTACGCTGTCTCATATTGAGATCTTTCTGATTGAAGATATGTTGCAAACTCTTGTGATCGGTAAATATTGTGCACTTGGTACCGTAGAGGTAATGTCTCCAAATTTTCAGTGCAAATATAACAGCACCCAACTCAAGATCATGGGTTGTATAATTCTTCTCGTGGTTCTTCAGTTGTCGAGGGGCATAGGCGATCACTTTGTCATGTTGCATCAATACACAACCTAGCCCTTGGTGCGAAGCATCACAGTACACCACGAAATTATCGGTTCCTTCAGGGAGAGATAGAATAGGAGCAGAACATAATTTAGATTTTAGAGATTGGAAGGCTGATTCTTGCTTTTCACCCCAGACAAATTTCTCATCCTTATGTGTTAACACCGTTAAATCCTTTGCAATCTTCGAGAAATTTTCTATAAATCTTCTATAGTAACCAGCAAGACCAAGGAATTGTCTTACCTCAGTTGGGATCTTCGGAGCTTCCCAATTTTTTATAGCTTCTATCTTTGCAGGATCAACGTGAATACCTTCTTCGTTGATAACATGACCCAAAAATTGGACTTCACGCAACCAAAATTCACACTTGGACAACTTGGCGTACAACTTTTCTTTCTCCAACAACTCAAGAATGATTCTTAAGTGCTCTTCATGCTCTTCTCTAGAATGCGAATAGATAAGGATATCATCTATGAAGATGATAACGAATTTATCGAGATACTATTTGCACACTCTGTTCATGAGATCCATGAACACAGCAGGTGCATTGGTCAAACCAAATGGCATTACCAAAAATTCATAATGACCATAGCGAGTTCTAAAAGCAGTTTTGGGCACATCTTCATCACGAACTTTTAACTGATGGTAACCAGAACGAAGATCGATTTTGGAATAGAAACTCGATCCTTGGAGTTGATCGAATAGATCATCAATACGGGGAAGAGGATATCGATTCTTAATTGTTACTTTGTTCAACTCACGATAATCAATGCACATTCTCATTGAACCATCTTTCTTTTTAACAAAAAGGACCGGAGCTCCCCAAGGCGAGAAACTCGGTCGAATGAAACCAAGATCAAGAAGTTCTTGTAATTGCGATGAAAGTTCTTGCATTTCAGACGGTGCAAGACGATAAGGAGAACGCGCGATAGGTGCGGCTCCTGGAATCAGATCAATACGAAATTCAACTTGTCTCTGAGGCGGCAGTCCAGGCAATTCACTAGGAGATACACCAGGAAATTCACGAACAATAGGAATGTCCTCAATCTTACGATCTTTGGACTTTGTGTCAACGACATGAGCAAGAAAGGCTTGGCATCCTTTACGAAGATATTTTTGAGCTTTCATAGAAGTTATGATTTTTATGTTTTTGTTTCTTTGTTCACCTTGAATTATTAATGTTTCTGTTTTGGATAAGGGAATTCGGATTTGTTTGGTGTAACATATAATTTCAGCACGGTTTTTAGACAACCAATCCATCCCTATGACGATATCAAAACTACCTAGTTCTACAGGCACAAGGTCTATATCAAAAATGTGATCATCTAGGTCAAGCTTACAACCTTTAAAAACTTCACTAGACCTAATAACCTTGCCATTTGCTAACTCGATTTCATAATTCACTTTCAAACGATCAGGATCTAGATTTAAGAAACTTTTAAAGTCGGTCGATACGAAACTCAAGTCGGCTCCCGAGTCAAATAAAATAGAAGCAAAATGATTGTTGACGATAAACGTACCAGTGACGGTATCAGGGTTCTCACGAGCTTCTTGAGCATTCATAACAAATGCATGACCACGACCATTTTGACGATCATTGTTGTTGTTGGCATTGCGATTGTTGTTACGATTGTTATTACGATTGCCATTGTTGTTGTTGCCATTCTGGTTATTGTTGTTCTGAAGTCTAGGGCGACGATTACGATAATGGTTAGAATCACCACACTCGTAGCAGACAGGATTCTTAGGAGGATTGTTGGACGAACACTTTCTGAAATTATGACCCCAGCGGTCACACTTGAAGCATTTTTCACACTGGCCATCATGATGCCAGTTACATCTGTTACACAAGGGCTTGCTTCCAGCATAAGACTTAGATTCTGAGTTAGACCGATTGTTGTTCTGAGTAGAGGCTGCATAATTCTTAGTCTTTTGATATTTGTTCCCTTTGTGATCACGTTTGTTGTCATAGGAACGCTTTCCATTTTCATTGCTCACATTATCAGTAGATTTGCTAGACACCACTAGCTTGTCTTTTAACGATCCACTTCTCATTGCATCATCAGTCAACCTTGTTGCACGATTCACAGCATCTTCAAATGTTGTCGGTTCAGAAGCAATAACATGAGTACGAATAAGATCATGAAGACCTTGAAGATACTTTTCAATACGCTTGAATTCAGGAGTAACCAAATGAGGAACGAGACGAGCGAGTTCTTGAAACTTAGTTGTGTAGGTAACAATATCAGATCCAACCATGGACAGATTCCATAGTTCCACCTCAACTTTTTGTAGCTCTCTCCTTGGGCAAAACTTTTGAGTTAACTGATCCTTGAACGTATCCCAAGTCATAGCATCAACAGTTGCACGACCTAAGACTTGCACTTGAGAATTCCACCAGGACAACGCTTCCTTGGACAACGTACTAGCAGCAAACTTCGTCATATTCTCAGGGGCACATTGTATAACACTGAAAATGGATTCCACCTTCTCAATCCAGTGGATGATAGCAATAGCACCTTTAGATCCAGAGTAGGTCGGAGGATGACAGGACGTAAAGGTCTTATAGGATTGACCTTGACGATGGGGATCTGAAGTTTAAATAAATAAGGAAAGAAAATGAGTAATAGGTAAAATAAGATAGAAATAATGAATCTTCTTTCATGGAGTCGTATAATATACCATTGTTTCCCACATTATATGCACCAGCGGCATTTCCTCTTGCAGCGTTCATTTGAGCCATTGCTTCAGCGATACGGCGTTCCACCATTTGTTCGACAGTCTCAGCGTTTCCTCCTCGAGCCATGGATAAATTGCTGATACAAATGATAAGAAATTAAGAGATGAATAATATAGGAGGACTATAAGGAAAATATGTACTTATAATCGGGATCAAAGAGTAGATATACAATAGACGTAATAGTAGTAGTAGACGTAGATATAAATAGTCGTAATTATAGTAGTAGTAGAAGAGGCGTATAGAAAATACAATTATAAGAACAATAGAAATTACGAAAATATCACTTTTATTAAACACATTCCTAATACATAATAGTTTTATAAGTAGGGCATATTTGCCAATACTAAAGAACAAAATACTAAAATAGCTAAACATAAAATCTAATAATAGAAAAACAAATATAGACGATAGGTAGATGACTAATCATCTTCTTCTGGCTGCTGGTCGTTTTCTTGTCGTCATGTAGAGTTCACCATCCTTCACCAGTCGATAGAGATAAGGACGCTCTCCAGGCTTGAGGTCAGGGGGTCCATTGGGATACACTGGGATAGGAGGCTGAGTAGGATGAAACCAATCTGCTGACGATATTGGGAAAGGCGTCGGTGTAAACACTGGTTTGGGAGACGGAGGAGGCGTAGCACGTCTTCTAGACGTGGCGGTACTCTGATCACTGTCGTACTCTGGTTCTGACGAAATATTAATAACACTTGCTGACGACATTCTACTAAACACAGCGCATAAAAGTCTATTAGATTATGAAGTTGTAAGGCTTACTGACATATGCTAGCTATAACACTAGGGCAATACTAACTAAGGCAAATGTTCTAAACTAAGAACAATGGAACTTCAGGATATGAGACTGAGCATGCCATGATTATTTTGATTTTATAAGAGTGTTTGTTTTTCCCAAAATCTTTTGTAGTTATAGACTAGGCTTGCTAATTCACTATAACTTAAGCTCTGATACCACTCTGTCACACCCCGCCAAAAATGAGTTTTACTTCATTTAAAATGTTTTGCGGAAGAACGGAGGTGTAACGTTCATGACAACATAGCAAAAATTAAGTAAGCAAACAACCACGCAATAACGAAAAATAAAGGTTTGTTTCACTTTCCAAAAGTAGAAAGTTTCCAAAAATAGCAAGTTTCCTAAAATAGAAATTGTTTGAAATGAAATGATTGTTCGTAAACTTAATGTTTTAATCATGGCTCACGACAATCCCAATGCTCATATCCTCCAAACTCCATTGCACCTAATTACCTGGAAAAACATAAATAGTAAAAGGGTCAACAATAATGTTGAGTGAATCCACAGGGTTAATGTTTATGATAAGAGTAAAGTGATTTGCTACTCAAAATGTTTGTTATGAAAATGGTTTATGACTGAAAATGTATAAGGTTCAACACTCATATGATACGAGTAGTAAGTATGAAAATGTTTAGTATAGTTGTAGAATGTATACAACTACTAGTTATGTTTATGAAAAAGTGTTGAACAAAATGTTGTGTTTGACATCGCATGAACTGTTATCCCCAACAGGTAGCTAGTCTATTGAGTTAATATACCAACCCCTAAGTCCACAATCAACACTTCAACTCCAGTATGTTATGTTATTTTATGGATATACACTCCCGGAGATGTCTTGGATAAACCAAGTAATGATCAAACGTTCGTTGGGAGGATGAGTGTCAGCCAATAGTACTATCTGCATATCCATGGTCTAGATCCACTAGTTAATGATTGCTGGTAACCTTAGTCCGGTATAATAATTGTTTGTCATGCCAACGCGATAATGAAAATGTATAGATGTTGTTGTACAGTCATAGTAAAACAGTAGCAATTTATGTTTATGTTTTCCACCCCAAAGTTTATAAAACAGTTAAAAGAGTAAAAGGGGTCTGTGGACTCACCTGGCAAAGCTTAGCGACAAGAAATTAAGACAGAGGAATCCTCGGGAGACTCCTAGCTTCCTAAATGATTTAACTACTGATTAGACTAAGCTAACACAGGCGATACTATATACGATATAAGATATATGATATACGTTAAATGTTATGTTATATGTTTTGTGACATCGAATGAACTTGGATTAATAAAATGAAATGAAATGAAATGCATTGGGTTTTATAAAATGAAATGAAATAGGCTCCAAAATGAAATGACATGAAATGAAATGATTCTCGAAATGAAATGATATGAAATGAAATGGGCTTCGAAATGAAATGAAATGAAATGGGCTTGGGTTAGGCTTATTGGGCCTAGATTGGGCCTATTGGGCCTAATGGGCTTAATGGGCTTAATGGGTTGGGCCACTTGGGCCTCTTATTGGGCTTAGGTCCACTTAGGTTGGGCCTTGAATTGGGCTTGGCCCAATTGGGTTCGGCTTGGTTGGGTATGGGCCAAAGGTTTGGGCTTTGGTCCAAATGGGCTTGGATACTAATGGGCCAACTAATGTTTGGCCCCGATGGACTAAAGTAGATCGATATGGGCCAAGTACAGGCCTTGGCCCGATTGGGTATTCGGGTTTGGGTCAACGGTTTGGGTCAACGGTTTGGGTCAAGATCCGGCCTTGACCCGGTTTGACTTATTGGTCAATATTGGTCAACAAAAGTCAATCAAAAGTCAGAAAAAGTCAACACTTGATCAATTAGGGTTTCTAGGTTTCGGTTAGGGTTAGGGTTTACTAAAATTTGGTCAACCAAAGTCAACTATAGTCAATCTAGCTATCAAATGGTCAAATAGTCAAACATGCATTCAATTAGGGTTAGGGTTCGGCTAGGGTTTAACCTAGGGTTCGGTCTAGGGTTGGCCGAAGGCCAAAACCCTACGGGTTTAGCTCTAGATTGGGTCTAAGGTTTGAGTTCGGTGGCTAGTTTGGCTAGATCTTATGTTATACACCTCAAGGATTCTAGATCTACGGCATTCGGTCAAATCTAGGATAGATCTAGGGTTCGGGTATCAAGACAAGGGTTTTTAAGCAACAATCTAACGAATTATGAGCAACTCTAGCGAACACACACACACATACGGATATATGCATGTATGTCACGGCTTTGGAGGCTACATATGGCCTAGGGCCATGGTCTCGGGTTCGAAACAGTGAACAAATAAGGATTAAGCAAGTAGAAATCACGAGTATGGATGGATAAGCATTCAAATCCTTGGATAAGCACAATGAATTTTGGCACATGGCCAACACCACAAGGGTGTTTCGGCCGTGTAGAGGGTCACGAGCATGTGCATGGCCGGCCACTTAGGTGGTCGGTCATGGTTTGATGTCATTCGAGTCACGTTCATTTAAATCGTTACGTTTATTGTTTAACCGGTAAACTTGTCGTTTTAGAAATGATTTAACTCAAAGTATGTCACCATAAGTAAATAAAATGTTGTGTTGACTAAAATAATCAAACACTAATGTATGGTGTAAAATATGTATGTTTGTTGTGTATAAGGAATGCCAAAATAGAAATGTCTATAAGTAGAAACTTTCTAAATAAGGAAAGTTCTAGAAATGAAATGAGGTTACATACCAGAAATATCGAGTTGTCACACCATGGATCCTCTAGACGACCCGCAATGGTATATGGATACGGGCGCATCCTCACATCTCAAGGGTGACTCAGGTAAGCTTGATAATTTTACAAAACAAAGTAACATTAAAACCTTTTATGTAGGCAATGGTAATCACATTTCAGTTAAAGGGTAAGGTAGAAACACCATCCTCCATAAACCTAAGCCTCTAAACCTTACTAATGTTTTGTACGCTCCCGACATTATCAAAAACCTTGTCTGCGTGCGAAAATTTACCATTGATAATAATGTGTCTCTTGAATTCAACCCATTTGGTTTTCTTGTGAAGGATTATCAGAGTGGGAGGATCCTTACTCGACACAATAGCACCGGATCCCTTTAGCCGTTCACCGCCCCGGAGCCACCCCAACAAAGTTTTCTTTCCGTTTCTAGTTTTGATATTTGGCATTCCCGACTCGGTCACCCGGCCGGGAATATTTTAGATTGTTTACGAACCAATAATGTTATTTTGTGCAATAAGAATAATAAGACTTCGTCTCTTTGTCATTCTTGTCAAATATCTAAACACAAACGATTACCTTTTTATGAATCAAATTCTAGTACATTACTACCTTTTGATATCATCCACTGTGACTTGTGGACTTCTCCAATTTTAAGTAAAAATGGGTATAAATATTATATGGTGTTAATTGACAATTTCACTAAATATGTGTGGGTGTACCATTTGAAACTTAAATCCGAAACTTTTGAAAAATTTACTCAATTTCACAAGTTTATTCAAACTCAATTTGACACTAAAATTAAAAGTTTTCAATGTGACATGGGTGGGGAATTTGACAACCAAAATTTTAAGCAATTTGCTTCCTCACAAGGACTCCAATTTCGATTCTCATGTCCACATACGTCCTCACAAAACGGCAAAGCCGAACGTATGCTCCGTCGACTGAACGAAATTGTCCTTGTTCTTTTTGCTCATGCATCATTACTCCCTCAATATTGGGTTGATGCTCTCCATGCAGCAACATACCTTCACAACATCACCCCCACCAAACTCCAAAATAAAAACACTCCCACCTTTGCCCTCTTCCGCCAACACTCCACATATACCCACTTAAGCGTCTTCGGGTGTGCGTGTTACCCTAACCTTTCCTCTAACCGGAACTATAAACTTGACAAACGGTCCATACGGTGCGTATTTCTTGGTTATCCCAATAACTACCGTGGTTACCGTTGTCTCGACCCTACCACCGGCAAAATACACTTGTCCCGTCACGTCACGTTCGACGAAACAGGGTTCCCTTTTGCCACCCACACCACCGGTATGCCTCCGGACTACCAATTCCCTTCACCCGACTCAAACATATCTTCCACTTTAGATAGTTTTGGTCACCCGATACCCACACCGCCCCCACCCCCCTCCCCCCCCCCCCCCCCCCCGCGACACCACCCCCACCTCCACCACCCAACCCACCAGTCAATCTCGTACCGCCCAACCCCCGTGTGTCCCTCAACACCACATGACCACCTGATCCCGGGACGGAACCACCAAACCGACCCAAAGACTAAACCTTCACACCGATACCCTTTCCCCCATTCCCAAAAACCCTCACCTAGCCCTACTTGACAAAAAGGCTATGCATGATGAATACAAAGCCTTATGTGATAATGAAACTTGGGAATTAGTACCGAGAGCATCGAGTGCCCATATAATACGTTACTTGTGGCTTTACCGCCATAAATTTCATGCGGATGGTACTCTTGCTCGGTACAAAGCTCATCTAGTTGTGAATGGGAAATCACAACAAGTTGATGTTAATTGTGATGAGACTTTTAGCCCGATGGTTAAACCGACCACCATATGTACGGTTCTTACTCTAGCTGTCTCTCGGTCTTGGCCGATACATCAACTTGACGTTAAAAATGTTCTCTTACTCGGGAACCTAATCGAAACGGTATATATGCATCAACCTCCCGGGTATGTAAATCGGAGCAAACCCGACTGCATTTGCAAGTTGCGAAAATCTCTTTATGGTCTTAAACAAGCACCTCGGGCTTGGTACCAACGATTTGCAACTTACATTACTTCTACGGGTTTTAAAAGTGCTGGTACGGATACCTCCCAATTTATTTATCGCAAAGGTCATGACATTGCTTACTTACTATTATATATTGATGATATCGTACTAACCGCTTCAAATGATAAATTCATACATATGATTATCAGCAAACTTTCACAGGTTTTTGCCATGACAGATTTGGGAAGATTACATCATTTTTTGGGCATCAATGTTACACATACCGCTCGTGGTCTGTTTTTATCTCAATCACATTATATAAAAACCATTTTAGAACGAGCCAACATGATAGGATGTAATCCCGTAGCAACACCCATCGACACTGGATCCAAAATCAGTGCCACTGTCGGCGCACTAATGAAAGATGAAACGCTTTACCGGAGCTTGGCCGCTGCATTGCAATACCTCACATTTACAAGACCTGATATCACGTATGCCGTGCAACAGGTTTGCTTATTCATGCATGCACCTAGAGAACCACATTTTAACCTTATGAAACGCATACTGCGTTACTTAAAGGGAACCTCCGATCAGGGGCTTACAATCACCAAATCACCAAACCTGCGTATCACCGCATACTCAGACGCAGATTGGGCAGGGTGCCCCGACTCGAGACGATCTACATCAGGTTATTGCGTGTTTCTCGGGGACAATCTAGTTTCTTGGTCCTCCAAAAGACAGCCTACGATATCCAGATCCTGTGCCAAGGCTAAATATAAAGGAGTCGTGAATGCAACTGCATAAACAAGCTGGCTAAGAAATCTCCTTCTCGAACTTCATGTACCGGTAACTAAAGCTACACTTGTGTATTATGACAACATCTCTGCTGTTTACCTATGCGGTTGCCCGGTACAACACCAACGTACTAAACATGTGGAAATTGACATTTACTTTGTTCGAGAACTCGTAAAAATTGGTCGCATCCGCGTCATACATGTCTCGTCCGAACATCAATATGCTGACATTTTACGAAGGGGCTGCCTAAACTATTATTTCAAAAATTCAAGTCCAGTTTGTGTATTCGGAATCCTCCTACTTCCAACTGATGGGGAGTATTAGACCGGATATATTCTACCGAATATATTTGGTTATTTTGTATATATTATTTGATATTGTTTCCTAGTTATCTTGATGTATAATAGGTAGTTATTTATTAGCATTTATCTCATTGTAAATCTTGTACTATTAATATCGTATGAATGAGAAAGCCAGAGATGATCTTCTCTAAAAAAACTATTAGGTGTTTGACGGTGGTGGGTGGCCAGATATTGATGGCGGTGGTGCAAGGATAGTCGGATCTAGACGGTGTAAAAATAATACTCTCTCTATCTCATAATAAAGTTCTTATTTCTTAAATTTTCGTATCAATAAAGTTTTCATTTCTCAAATTTGATAAAATTGCAATTAATATAAAGTTCCCATTCCCCTAAAAATAATATTTTTTGTGTGAGTTAATACTTTCTTTCTCTAAACCAACTTTATATTTTAATTAAAATTATTAAAAAAAACTCACCAATAAGTATATCTTAAAAGCGTGTACAAAATAAAAATGAGAACTCGGGACGGAAGGAGTATAATTTTTTATCGCTTCTAGCCTTCTAGATCTATATATATATTTTTTAATCCTCAAGTGGGACAACTAGCCTCCATCTAATAAAAAAAAAAAAATACAACATATATAAAGTGAATATGGTCATGCAACTTCAAAAGGGAGCTAGCTTCAACAATATGCCATTATTCTTAAAGATCTTCATTCGATATCTAAAAGATCTAATACTCAACTAACATTTTAAATTCTCATTGCTATATTTTCTTTGAATTCTCATATTTGCATCAATTCTCACCTGTTACGATTATGTAACGAATCAAGCCAAGTAAATATATATAAAAAGGTTGTACATGAGCCGAGTTGTTCGTAAACTACTTGAATTTGTCTAGTTAAAAACTTGATAAAGTCTTGAGTTAAACGAGTTCGAGCCGAACTTAAACTTTTTTATTAAACGAGCTTGAGCTCGAGTTATAAATATTTTTGTATCTTAGATATTATGTATTCATATCATTATATATACATCATACACTTAAATATAATATAACATAATAAAAATATTTTTACCAGATAATGATGAGCATGTTGTATATCTAGTGTACATAGAAGCTTAAACAATTTGTCACGAGTCAAACTTAAGCTTTATATATAAAGCTCGAAACAAGCCGAGTTCGAGCTCTCCGAACTTAATACAAGCAAAGCTCGAGCCTAGGCGATCTTAAACTCAGCTCGGCTCATTTACACCCCTATAACACCACTAAAAATGGCCATTTTTTTGTAAATATAGAAATGTAGGAGTTTGTAACTTGCAAGAGCCGAAATATCACCCATTTGACCAATTTTATGATTTGTCCAAGTTTTCATTGTTTGTGTTCGAGCCCTAGAAATAATAAATTATTGCCTGAAAACATGCAGGATCGATTCATCTTAATTATAAATTGTTAAAATTGTTACTCTTACACAAAAGTTGCATACATTGTGGGACATATCTTTATATTATAGAAAATTAGAAATAATTGTATGGTGGCAAAATCATGTTCTCATGGAATGATTGATGCATGGTTTCCCACATGGGATAACTTTTCAGAAGCATATAACCATCATCACATGTGCTCTACTCTTTCTTTATGCACAATCAATAAACATATAAAAAAATACATAATTTACTTTAATAAATTAAAGAATGTCTCACATACACATGGTTGAAGAAAAATATGCAACTGGTTGTCAAAATGTCAAAAATGCCCTTGTATGTCTAGCTGACACCATGTGATTCATCTTTTGTACTGAATTATGTCCGAATAAAGTACAATTGTGAAGAAACACAAATTAATGCATCTGTTAATATAAGTCCAATTACATCAAAAACAAATTTTGGAGCAAATAATCCCCATACCTGCACACATACACAAAAAAAGAGAGAGCATTTGAATAAGTGAACTGATTGAATTATAATTTTGACTTTCTAGGTCAAAGTTATTATTTTGTAAAGTCAAAATTGTCATAAATTTAGCAGAATATTTTAGCAGAATATTTTGAAGTGTGAAGTAATCAATATTGAAATTGCAAATTTATTTATGTAGCCAGAAAAGTCAAACCGTATATGTTTTTTATGTAAATTGAAATTGTCATAAAACCATTTTCATACAACTTTACAGAACATCTTCTATTTTTTAATATTAATCTAGTTTTTTAGAATAAATACTTTTAGGAGGTTTTAACTTTTAAGCATTAAAAATAGACTTTTGGAGACATTCGACCCGCTCTACCCATTTGGGCCCGTTTTCTTTTAAACTAATTTTATAATTTTACACATTTGACCCGACCAAACATAACCTGAATCGGCCCGTTTATATGTAAATCGGTTGAAATTACCATCAAATGTCGTCTTTGGATTATGACACATAGAACAGTGAAAGTGGTTGTAACAGACATAATAAGTCCATATATCAGATACACCTGTACGAGAAGAATCAAATCCAACTTAAATTTAACGCAGATTTTAAAAAGTTAAATAAATAAAATAAAAAGATAAAAAAACCTGAAATAAATGGAATAAGGACTGATTTGTTTGCTTAGATGAGTATTGTGATGCAACAAGAAATGGAAGTCCGAGAGTTGGAAGAATGTGAGAAAAACCATATGTCTCAATTGTTAGAATGATAGCTTGGGGTATAATAGTAAATTCATCAAACCCAATGAAAGCAGCAGCATATCGAAGCCCATCAAAAGCACACCTGCATATAATATTTTTAATAAATTTAATAAATAAGAGAAACATTTACTGTCCACCTTTTTATAAACATTAATGTGTTACGTTGTTATATAAATAACATAATTTTTTAAAATAAAATGATTTAAAAATAGTGAGAAAAATATAGTATCTCTGAAATTGCTTACCAGTGACCAGTACAAAAAAATAGACAAGATCCAAAAAAGCTCCATTGTGTAACAGGGGAAGAATACATAGCTAACAGACCACTTTTATCATTAGTGTTCAGGCCTTTTAACCTTGATATCAACCAACCTAAACAAAATTAATATGGATTAAATTAGTGACTAAAGTCAAAAAGAAAAAAAAAACAGAAAATATAGCAAAATTTCAAAAACACTAAAATTAATATGGATTAAATTAGTGACTAAAAACAAAAAACAAAATCAGAAAATAAAGCAATATTGCAAAATCAGAGAATTAATATGGATTAAATTAGTAACTACAAAAAAACAAAAAATATAGAAAAATTGCAGAATCAGAGAATTAATATGGATTAGATTAGTGACTAAAAAAAATCAGAAAATATAGCAAAATTGTGAAATCAGAATATTAATATGGATTACATTAGTGACTAAAAACAAAACAAAAAATCAAAAAATACAGCAAAAAAATTGAAAAATCAGAAAATTAATATGGATTAAATTAGTGACTAAAAACAAAAAACAAATCACGAAATACAGCAAAATTTCAAAATCAAAAAATTAATATGGATTAAATTAGTGACTAAAAACAAAACAAAAAAGAAATCAGAAAATATAGCAAAATTGCAAATCAGAAAATTAATATGGATTAAATTAGTGACTAAAAACAAAAAACTAAAAATCAGAAAAATATAGCAAAATTGCAAAATTAGAAAATTAATATGGATTCAATTAGTGACCAAAAACAAAAACAAAAATCAGAAAATATAGCAAAAAATTGCAAAATAAGAAAATTAAAATTGACCTCCAATAACTGACGCCAAAGCAATCCATGGTCCTTGTTTCCCAGACAATAAGATAATAGTAGAGCTCCAAGCAGATAACACAGCCACCACTTTCATAACTGTCATTTCTCCCCACTTTGACCGTTTGACTTTTTCAAACAACTGAAAAACTGCAAGTGACAACACTTGTACAATCCCCACAACATATATCACACGAGGAATAAAATTGCCTTTAATACCATCGAATACAGTTGGTATTGTACTTAATAACCTACTTTCTAAAGTCCAATATAATGCAACTAAAATATAACTAAATATGCTTCCTGTAATAACTGATTTCAAAAACAGATTACAGGATCTGTAATTAATGGTTTTGTAAAGCAAGTAGGCCAATATGGTTAAAGGCAGTATTGGCAGTAAGTCGGTTATATATATCCAATTATGCAAATCTGTTACTTCATGGGAACCTTGTTTTGATAAACCGAGTTCTGTTATGAATCTTAGGATTGAGATCAAAAGAACAAGTGCAACCGCCTGTAAATAGCAAAAGTTACAAAACAGTTAAATAAAAATTATATAGGATGATTATTATTGTTATTTTACTATTATTAGATAATTATTAGTTTAAATTTATTTATTTAGTACATTTTGTTTTAGATAAAGATTAGGAATAGATTTTATCTAGAGATCTATAAATAGGATTTTAGGGTTTGTAATTTCATTATGCTAAATATTAACAAATAACATTATGGCAATAATAATTAATACTTACTTCAAATATCATCTTCCTTTTCATAATTGAATGGCGTAAGCCAAGCATGCCAATAGAGGCCAAAAGAAAACTCGACATTTTTCCTTCTTCCACTGTCTCAAAAAAAACAACAAGAGTTATGTTCATTAATGATCCTTTAACTAACCGCATATTGCAACTTTGGTCCTTTCTTTTTCAAAGTTACAAACTCAGTACTTTGTTTACCATTTTATTACATGGACAGTCCTTTCTAATATCATAAATAAATGATCCTTTAACTAACCACATATTGCAACTCTAGTCCTTTCTTTTTGTGTTCAGAAAACTGTCCATGCAATAAACTAATTTGGAAAAGAAATGACCAGAATTGCAATATGTGGTTAGTTAAAGGACTATTTATGTCAAATAATTATTCAGAATTGGCACTTACATATATAACTATTCGATAAGAAGCTACACGCACGTGCAGCCACTAAAATACAACTAAAAATCAGCCCAACTGAAACGGAACCGATTTTATTTGAATTAAAATTGGTTATATATTTGTCATCCACCATCATGATGATAGATATATGAACCAATATGGATATCAACAAAATGCCAAAACCGATTCCCATCATTTTTAAATTAAATTCTGTGAACTTTGTTCGTGCCAGCTCAGCAACATGTGACAAAAACTTGGAATATAAATCTATTTGCTTATTGACATCATCAAATGATGTGAAGGAATCTGAATTTGACCAGTTTGACCAGTTTACTGCTTGTGAATATGAATCTTCTACATGTTTTAAGTCATCGATTGAGAATCCCATAACTGATGAAGCTGTATACACATCTATGTATTTCTTCACCTACATGTGAAACTGAATATTACAAAATAAAAAAAAATAATTTTAAATAATTCAAAAATGGAAGTAATTAATTACCTGCCAAGAATTGACACATAATACTTTAGCATAATTTAGCATCCATTTTTCTACTTTCAGTTGACTGTTGCTACTGCTTATATCATAGTCTTCAAGATTCCATGTACCAGCAACTAAAGCATACAGATTTGGATTAACACGCCCAATGCTGTTGACAAAAACACATACTGAAAAAATTAAAAATAAAAAATATCAAGGAAGAAGGTTAATTAATGAAGTAAAACATTTTGATTGTAATAATGGTCCACAAAAAGATAAAAATAATAATAATAATATCACACCTTCCATAAGGAAACGGAATTCCAAGTAATGCGGACACCGTTGCTGCAAAATCAAGCTGCAGACACTCGTAAATAAGGTTGCTTCATAACAAAAACTGAAAATAATAATAAATATAAAAAATATATCAGTCCAGTTCAGGGTAGAATATTGAACCTGTTCAATAGAACTAATGCACACCTTTCTTCCATCCTGTGAATACAACAGAAATTAAATACTAATAAAATATAATAATGGTCAAAAAATTACTTTTTGTAGAAGTAGCAGCAGTAGTTGCTATAGTAGTAGTAATGACGGCTGAAGAGCAGGAAAATTACATTAATTGTCCCTGTGGTTTCAATGAAAGTTTGGATTTTGTTCCTCGACTTTTTTTTTTATAACACAGATAGTCCCTAATTTTTCAACTTGTTACATCGATGGTCCCTAAGAACCTAACAGCCTTTTTTAACGGACCATTTGTATTGTAACTTTCAAAAGAGTTATTAAAAAGTTGTGGGGTGAAATCCATAATTGTGTACAAACTACATGGACAATTTATGTAATTTACTCAAAATATTATATAAATGCATGCTTGCACGAGTATACGATCCTTTTACCAGATCTAGTTTACATGATGAAAAGTCAAACTCGGATATAACAGGGAATGAAGGCTTTTTCAAACTCATAGCGAAGATTGATGTTTCAACCTGCATATATATATATGCCAATATTTATTTAGATTAACAAACACTAAATTTTAAGGCAGGTTGAGTTAAAAAAATAAAACAAAGATTATAATATAAATACCTCTTCAGGGGTCCCACCACCATGATCACCATTTATTGTTTGTCCATGATCACCCATAACAACAAGTAAAGTATTTTCATGCAGACCATCTTTACCAGATTGGCTCTGCAACACTTCAACAACTTTCTGAAGCAAAATGTTGTCAGAGAATAAATTTAAACTATAAATATTATATAAAGATGGTTATTTATTGTACTGATGATATACCTCAAGTTGATCGTTGTACTGGTGTAGTTTATCAATCATTTGAACCGAATCAACACCAAATATATGACCAGCGTGATCCTGCACGATCCAAAATAAATTAGTAGCTTGCATACTGTTATATCATAAAATTCAGAAATAATAAACTAATAATTAGAAAGATATGAGAACCAAATGATTAATAAATGATGGAAAGATTTCATTTTTATATTTTTCAAGATTAAGTGAGTTTTGATGTAACAAGATTAAGTGACTCTGTAATTGGCCAAAATAATATAAAGAAATATGTTTACTAGACCAATTCCTTATGGATGTCATCATTTATGACGTATTTGCATATATAAAATAAAATAAATAATTTTTTTGGGCAAAAATAAAAAAAAATAATATCGAAGAATTATTTTATAATTAAATATCAGCAAACATTGTTTTGCAATTGGGACACATACCACACCGAGAAAATGTGCTATAAGAACATCCCAATCATCATCATACAAGCTTGGAATTAGATGACTAATACAACCATTGTCCACCTGGCAAAGAAAAATAACAAATGACAAATAATAATAATAATAATAATAATAATAATAATAATAATAATAATAATAATAATAATAATAATAAAAGATGTTTTTAAAGCATACCGTATCAAGATCTTTAACATTAAAAGAAGGATAAGGATATGATTTATTGAAGTGATTAGGAAATAATTGTGGCCAAGTATCATCTCCCATCATCACTACCCGTTTTCCATTTTGAACAAGCTATAATTAATGGTCATTAAGAAACATTTTTGATAACTAACTCAAATATGTTTAAAATTTAAAATAAATAAAAATAAAATAAAATCTTGTGAAATCAGACCTGATGTATAAGGTTGTCTTCAACAATTGCTGGAGCACCAAAGCTATTCCCTATGTCAACAAAAGTTGGAAGCCCGCCCGTTGTTAACCCCTAAAATGATAATAAATAAATTATAAATAATAATAATAATGATAAAAATAATAATAATAATAATGATGATGATAAAATAATAATAATATATATGCTTGCTTTCAAACGTTGCAAAGTTGTAGTAGGTGGATCTGCAATAGCTTTAAAAATCATAGCAGATAATTCAGAGTCAGATGCAAGTTTGTGTAGCACTTTCAGTTTGTCCATCCATGGTTTTTTCTCTGTAACATTTATACAAATCGAAATCACATAAAGAGTTAATTTCATAAATGGTCCTTTAACTAACCACATATTGCAATATTGGTCGTTTCTTTTTCAAAGTTCCAAACTCAGTCTTTATTTACCATTTTATTGCGTGGAGAGTCATTTCTAATTTCATAGATGGTCCTTTAACTAACTACATATTGCAACTTTGGTCCTTACTTTTTATGTTAAAAGAATTGTCCATGCAATAAAATGGTAAATAAAGGACTGAGTTTGGAACTTTGAAAAGGAGATGACCAAAGTTGCAATATATGATCAGGTAAAGGACCATTTATGAAGTTAACTCTTTTAATTATGTATAGGCATAGCTTTTTTTTAGAACAAAACATAAAATTTACCTTCAAAGAAGGTACTTGGAGCAACAAAATCAAACCTGAAAAACAAAATCACATCACATGATTATATACAAAGATTACGTGTATGACAAATTAGAGAAAAAGTGCACCTGAGAGCATCAAGAATGATAATAACAACTCGGTCAACAGCAGGTTTGGTCCAACAAGTATTGTTTTCATGGTTCTTTTGTGTAGAACCTTCTAGAAGGCCACAAGGAGATTGTGAAACGTCTGAACAACGACTGTAGTAAGGAAGTTCGGTTCGTGTGAGAAGAAAACCACTTGTGAATATAAGTATGCCAACACAATGAAGGATTAAAAGTGCAGAAAACACCCATTTTCTGTCACCCCATGATTTCACTGACACTGACACTGCCATTCCTGTGAAAGAAAAACCAAGAATTTGAACAAAACAAGAATGAGTGATACTCACATTTTGTATTATGGATCAGAACATGTGTTTCAATGCATAAGGATGGTTTCTTCTTATGCTTAACCTCGATTTGTTACTCATCTAACTACATATGTGTTAACTAATAGTAGCTATTATCTCAATAATAAAATTATTATACATAAAAAAAAAATGCACAAATGGGTCGATTTGGTTTTAGATAATATATGGGGTCAAATGGGTCAAATGGGTCAAACTTTTAAAAGGAAACCAAATGTAAACGGTCAAACTGGCCGAAAGAAAGTCAAAAAACTTAGATATTATATACAACTATAAATTATAATGCGAATATCAAAATACTTATATGCTCAAAAATTCAAAATTATAAACCCTTGTATAACCCTAACGTAGCAAACCTGCAATAAAAAAAGTCGAATTTTTACTACAGTCGCTAATAGAATTTGTTTAAAAAATGTTGTTTGTGATGAACAATAACCTGAAAATAAGGATCTTTCTTTGAAAAACAAGTTGAGTCTCAATTGATAATGATAAGTGGTGGATTCAAGTGAGATATGAGAATGCTAAGAAATTACACAACAATGGCATATGAAGCCGCTGCATTTGAACCTAAACGAAGACAAAAACCAGCGAACTTGAAGAAAAAAATATGGTTTTTTTGAAATAAAAAATCCGACTTCTCTAGGGCATTTTATCAAACAGTTGGAGAGCATAGCATGATCCTTTTGCATAATTAGCAATCGATCAGTAATGACGGTGAAATATGGATAAGTTGCTATTTAACAATACATAGAAATGAGAACAACTTACAACAACTCCAATGACTTGATTACAACAGCAGACGAAGAATAAAGATGGGGCGGGTGTTGGCCGGCGGTGAGGTGTGACGGCAGTTCAAACCAACAAAACCGAACCGAGAAGTTGGGTATCAAGATCTAATTGGGGCATTTGAGAGATGGCAGATGGTGGCGGGACGCAGAGCCGTCAAATTTGATACCTCCGATGAAGACAGACGGTTGAACTGAATGAAGCTGCCGTGTAAAAGAATGGTGGGTCAAACAAAAAGAAGACCAAGTCCAAGACCACCGGGTCCATAGTCAGTCTGAAATATATTTGCACTGCACCAATTCGTTTAATTTGACATTCCAAATCTTTGTGAATTGCTTGCTTGAAAGTTGAAAGAAGAGGAAATTAAAGTGTTATTTGGTAAGCATTTTAATGATTCAGTTAACAGAATAATCTTTTAACTGAACAGATTCAGATTATTTAGTAAAATCTCTTAATTAGCCTATGAATCAAAAATTGAATATGTTCGACCTCTTAATCGGACAGATTTAAGGAGAAGTTTTAATCATTCAGACATATGCATCATTAAGATATTAATCATTCAGATGCTACCAAACAACATAAGTAGTTTGAATTTGGTTGTCTTTTGTATGTATTAATATATTTAATTTGGCAATTAATAATTCGACTTTACTTGTCTTTTGTTTGAATTTCGTTTAACTGCACCATTTTGCTTTTACTAATGTTCAATTGTTCATACACTACTTCATTTTGCTTATAAGTTGCACATACCTTTTACCATTGTGTTTTCCTTATAAGTTGTAGCACACATACACTGAAACTATATTTTATGATGAAAGTTCTATATTTGACCCGTTTTAATTTTTATTTCATTCATATAATCGAGAGATGTATTAGTTTGATTAAGGTTAGATGGGCTATACTACGTGATATTTCTTCCCAACTCATTTTATTTCTATGCACTATTTTATTTCTCTAAATTTCTCCCTCTTAAAAGTGCCCTAAGACTATATGTAATGGGTGATCAAACGCAATTTGGTCACCCCTGACAAATCAGCATCACGTCAACTATATCTCTCATGATCAAACATGCAACCTAAGCGCGACCAAACACACGTAATGGGGCGACCAATTTTTTATTTTCGATATCATTAGAAATTAAAAACATTACATTAATAATTAAAAAAAATTTACACTAGTAATTAAAAACAACATTACTAGAACAAAAAGCGTGTTGAGGAAATTGTTGGTGGTAGTGGGAGAAGATAGATTATTTTGATAAGTGTGTTGAGGATGACTTTGGTGTACAAAAACTGCGGGTGGAAAGTTAATAGGTGGTGATTGCGAGGGTGGGGGATTATTTGGTTGGCGTCGGGATTTAGAAGGTTTGGTTTTGAGATTTGATATTGGCAGATTTATACATACATTTATCTGCCAATATATTTCTTTTTATGTGTGTTTATTGATTAAGATATATGTTATCACTGAAAATGTAGTTTCCATTGTATTTTGCAGGCTATAAAAGAAAAAGTAACAAAAACGGGTCAAAACGATACAAGAAATGAAGAAATACAGAAATTCAAAAGATAGAGCCGCTATCTATGGATAGCGACGCTATCTATGTCGCTATCTCCGTCGCTATTTCAGTCCAAAATGCTAAAACAAGTCGCTGTTTGCCGTCAGAAAAGACAGATAGCGCCGCTATCTTTAAGATAGCGGAGCGAAAAATGGCGGGATTCAAACTTAGAGACGCTATCTTGACTTTAGCGACGCGATTTAGTGTGATCTGACACATATTTAAGCGAATCTGCAGATCTGATTCAAGGACTTTTGACCTAATACGAGGGGCAGCTGAAAAATACCGTTGGAGCACTCAAGATCAAGATTTCAAGGCTTAAACATTGGTTTTCTATCACTTTTGATTATCATTATGTTTATGTTTACAATTCTTTACGTTTGTTTGATGATTTTTAACATGTCTATGTGCTAATCATCTTATATTCGTTATGATTAGATGAAGTTAGGGTTTTAGTTTGGATATTATTAGGATTTGATGATGAATGTTTGAATACTTGTGTTTTTAATAAAGAACATTTTCGTTAAACCTTTACTTTTGCATTATTGAATCTGTTTATTACTTGATTGACTATATATTGACAACATTGAATTGATCTAGTAATTCCCCTGACTTTTCATACCTTTTGACCTAGTCAGCGACTCACTAGAAATAGGGGTCCGAGATTTGATACCAATAACCTAGGTGACACTTAAAGTCTGATCTTTAGAGAAGAAATTCCTAGGATTAGAAGGTCTCGGAAAGGCGGACCTAGTTAGAAATAACAAGCAGGAGTGTGAATTTAAATAGGTTTCTTGAGAAGAAATTCATAGAGATCATATTAGATCCATTGTAAGGTTTTGAGAGAAATCTAGTTCCTTAAATTCCTAGAACATGAATTAAATCGGTACTTCAAAACCAAACCTAGACCTAGACGGATTCAGATCATAGTGAATATACTCCTTAATATTGAAACACTTCCTCGTCGTTTTCAGTCAATTGTTTACTTTAAACAACCAATTTTAGTTTTAATATTCAATTTGAAATAAAAATATTCCAAATGAAAACCCATTTTAATTATTTGTTCAGTTTAATTAATTGGTTTTATCTTACATAATCAACTTAATTGTTCCCTGTGGAGACGAATTTACTTACATGAACTATATTGCTCACGATTAGGTCATACTTGCCTAAGAGTGTGGTAATCTAGGAAAGGCGTATTTTAGGTGATTATTTTATAACTAGTTTATACACATCAGGATTTTTGAAAGACATTTTATGAGAATAGAGAGTGAGATTGTGTGTATTAAAAAGAAATGTGAAGTGTGAAAAATATGATAAAAGTGTTGGGCATTTATAGGGTAAAAAGTAAGGTAAAAATGAGGTTTGAAATAGAGGGGAAAGAGCCGTTAGATATGATTTTGAGCCGTTGTGGACACGAGCCACAACAGTCGTCTGCTCGACCAAAAACGGGGTGGGACGCGTAGAGTTGTTTGCTGGTCATGGGAGGTGACGTATCGCAATAGGCAACCGAACAAGATGTGACGCCCCCGTTATGCTCAATTTAAGGAAAATCAAAAGGCACATTGACAGAATAAATAAATTTAAAAATATAAAGGGAAAATCATATTTTTTTTCTTTCAAATAACTCTTTTTTGTTATAATATCCAAGATCTTCAATAGTGAAGCTAAACAAGTGGATGGACAATTAGTCAATGTTCATGTCCAATCCCATTAATGATTTATCAAGTTCTTATCTTTGTATTATTACCATGTATGGGTTGATAGGTAAATTGTGTAGTATAAATACTACATCAAATGTAGAGATTAAATGCACCTAAGAATACACTTTCATTAGTGATCAAAAACATTCTCTCCATCTTGTTCTTGTTCTTCTTTATAATCTTTAAGTATTTTGATTAAGTGCTAATAGGGCCTTAATAAAAGTTAATTTATAACACGTTATCAGCACGAAAGTTCTTAATCAAGGAAGATCAACTCAATCACAAGGTACATTTACTTAATCAAGTTAATTACTTAAGGTAAACATTTCTTATAACAATAAGCTATAATATAATAATAAATTAAATGAAACCAAACACATTTAATCAAGGACATTATGATGACATTTGGACTACTAATCTTGGGACTACTAACATACTTACATTTATTATTGTACTAATTTTATTCTTATGTTTACTAACCCTTTTAATTTATGCAAACTAACATTTATATTTATGTATTCTAACTTTTACTTATGCTAACATTTACATTTATGCATTCTAACTTTTACTTATGTTCACTAACTTTTAATTATGCAAACTAACATTTAATTTTATTGCATCTAACCTTTATCTATGTTACTAACATTTATTTGTATATACTAACTTTCCTTTATGTATACTAACATTTATGCATATTTTTTCTTTCTTTTATTTACTAATTTATTTAAAATTCACTAATATTTTTACAAATATGTTTATGTAATTTATTTCTTTAATTATTCTTTTTATTAAAAAAAATAAATTATATATATAACGGCTATATATGTATCGGTTATAAACGGTAAAAAAAATTATATAAAAAATACAACGGTTATATTTTTACACTATAAATAAACACATCATCCACACTTCTTTATACCACGAAATAATTTCTCTCATCTTCAAAATCAAGATCAAGAATGATTCACCCGATTTTAATTTTCATGATTGTAATGGTTATTGTACTTGGCATCTTAATTAGTCTCACGCCTGATGTATTTTATCCTTTCTTGTTCACGTATGGGATGATTGTTCTCCCACTTCTATTTTGTGCAATACATATTGACATATATGGATTATAATTTTTAAATTTGTTTTGTTCAAAATATATATAGTTTCAAAATGTCTAGTATTGTAAAGCGTGAGCTAGCTGCACTTGAAGTTACTAGGAAAACTATATGCAATAGACCATCGATGTTTTACTAATTCTTAAATTGATGGGCATTCATGAAACTTTAAATGAAAACAATGAATGCTCATCCCAAGACAAGGCAAAGGCACAAGTGTTTCTTCGTAAACACATTGATGACATGTTAAAATTTGAATATCTTGATGTCATTGATCCATGTGTTCTTTGGATGTCATTAAAGGAAAGATTTGATCATCAAAAGGAAGTTATACTTCCATGTGCTATTGATGAATGGAGAACACTGAGGTTCCAGGACTTTAAAAAAAGTAACAGAGTACAACTCTGCTTTGTTCAGAATCTGTTGCCAACTTAAATTTTGTGGGCAAACAAAAACTGACGAAGATATGTTGGAGAAAACATACTCCACATTCCATGCATCAAACATTAACTTAATGCAACAATATCGATTGCAAAAGTTCAAGAAGTATTCTGAACTGAATACTTGTCTCCTTGTCGCGGAATAAAATAATGAGCTCTTAATGAAAAACCATGAATCTCGTCCAATGGGATCAGTAGCAATTCCTAAAGTAAATGTTACTAATATTGGTGATCCTAGAAACAATACACGTGGACGAGGACGTGGTCGTGGTTATGGACGAGGCCATGGGCATTTTAATCGAAACCCAAACCATAACAATGGTCGTGGAAAAGGCAACTATTATAATCGTGGTCGTGGTCATGTTTATAAATGTATTCATTATAATGCCACTAAAAAGAACAATGTCCAACCACAAGATAAGACCAAAGGGGAAAGGTACGATGCTGGTAAATCAAAGAATGTTGAGAGTTGTTGTTATAGATGTGGTTGCGCAGACCATTGGTCTAGGAAATGTCGCACACCTGCACATCTTTGTAAACTTTACCAAGCTTCCCTCAAAAGGAGAAAGAAGTAAACTTTGTGGATCAATATGAAAACACTGATTTAAATGCTTCTGATTTCTTGAATGATATGGAGTAATATGAAGCTTAAATTACTCATGTCTAAACCATAATTATGTTTATGTTTTCATCTTCGTAATTCGTCTATGCATTTCGTTAGTTAAACTAGGATTTCCCTTGTTTTCATGTAATGGATTTCTAATCATATTTGTAATAACTTATGTTTTTCCATTTTTCAAGTTTAAAATGAACTCTACTGGAGCACAACAACAATCGTTAGTTGGAGATCTGTGTATTCTGGATAGTGGTTCCACACACACCATCCTTAAATCTAAGAAATATTTTTCTGAATTAAAACCAACAAAGGCAAGCATAAACACCATATCAAGTCCAGCGGACTTGATAGAAGGTGTAGGAAAAGTTAATTTTATACTACCTAATGGTACACAAGTTTTGGTAGATAATGCTTTATTTTCTCCTAAATCAAAGAGAAATTTATTAAGTTTTAAGGACATATATCATAATGGATATGACACTCAGAGTGTGACTACACATAATAAGAAAATATTGCACATTACTAATAAAAGTCATGTATTGGAAGAACTACCATTGCTTCAATGTGGTCTACACTACACACATATAAACATGGCAGAGTCACACATGGTAGTCAAAGTAAATAGCATTGATCCTAGTATATTTAGCTTATGGCATGAAAGGTAAGGGCATCGAGGCTCAACAATGATGAGGAGGATAACTGAAAACACTCATGGGCATCCATTGAAAGATCATAAGATCCCTCATATAGGTAAAACGACTCAATGTGCATCATGCTCCCTTGGTAAGTTGATTAGAAGACCTTCACCTATTAAAATTGAAATGGAAACCCCTGCGTTCCTTGAAAGAATCCAGGGAGATATTTGTGGACTGATTCATCCACCATGTGGACCATTTAGATATTTTATGGTCTTAATAGATGCATCAAGTAGATGGTCTCATGTTTGTCTATTATCAACACGTAGGTGGTGTTTGTTTTTGGCAAAAAGTCTTTTTGGGGTCTTATGTCTGCAGGCAGGAAGACAATTTGGAAAAAGAGAGTTTGTTTCTGGAAGTCAGAAGATGAGGAAAAGTCTTTTTGGGGTCTGCTGTGAGAAGACTTGGACCATAATCTTCCAAGTTTGGAAGACATTTTACTTAAACCTAAAAAAAGAGTTTATTCACCACCACCACCACTACCACCCATACCACCACCACCCCCCGCCGCCACCCACCATTACCACCACCACCCACCTCCACCCCCAACTACCGCCACCACCACCACCTAGCGCCACAACATACCACCACCACCTCCACCACCGCCCATCTCCACCACCACCGCCTACCACCACCACCGCCTACCACCACCGCCGCCATCACCCGCAACTACCACCTGTCACCACCTACCGCCACCTGTCACCACCTACCGCCACCCGCCACCACCCGCCGCCACCCCCATATATAACCATCACCACCCGCCCCACCCACCACTACCAATATCGCCACTAAAAAAATATTCAGTCTGCAGACATTATAAAACAAACAGTCTTTTTCTTATAGACGGCAGACTTTTGGTCCACATCTTCTCTGCAGATGTGGTCTGCAGACTGCAGATGTTTTTCCTCTTCGAAAACAAACGGCACCGTAATGTTGCATTTGCAAAATATCTTGCACAAATCATTAAACTAAAAACATATTTTCCTGATCATACTATAAAAAAAGTAAGATTGGATAATGCTGGTGAATTTACGTCTCAGGCATTTAATGTTTATTGTCTGTAGGAATTGTTGTTGAACACCCAGTTGCTCATGTACACACACAAAATGGTTTAGCTGAATCTTTGATTAAACGTCTTCAGTTTATTGCTAGACCATTAATAATGAGAACAAAACTTCTTGTGTCTATTTGGGGTCATACTATTTTACATGCTGCATCATTAATTCGTATAAGACCAAGTGCATATCATAAATATTCTCCTTTACAACTTGCTTTTGGCCAAGAGCCAAACATCTCCCACCTTAGAGTTTTTGGTTGTGTTGTGTATGTTCCTATTGCTCCTCCACAACGTACAAAAATGTGACCTCAAAGAAGGTTGGGAATATATGTTGGGTATGAAACAAGTTCAATCATAAGATATCTTGAACCTTTAACAGGTGATGTTTTTACAGCACGTTTTGCAGATCGCCACTTCGATGAGGCAAACTTTCCAACATTGGGAGAAGAAAAGAAAAACAAAGAAAAAGATGTATCATGGTGTGAACCATCACTATTATATCTTGATCCTCGAACTAACCAATGTGAAAAAGAAGTTCAAAAAAAATTGCACTTGCAGGAAATTGCAAATAAATTGCTAGATGCATTTACTGATACCAAAAGAGTGACAAAATCACATATACCAGCTGTTAATGCCCCAACCCGGATTGAAATACCAAATGAAAAATTTGATGATAAAGTCACTCAAGAGTCTAAAGCACGCTTAAAGCGTGGAAGACCAATTGGTTCTAAGGATAAGAATCCTAGAAAAAGAAAGAATGTAGAAAATGCAAATGATCGTAAGGAAAGTGTTGCTGAAGGAACACAAAATATTGAAACTCCTCCACAAGAGGAAATGAATGATGTTAACAATGAGGTTTCCATAAATTATGGCCAAACAAATATATTATGGAATCGGGATGAAATAGGAAATATTGATGAAATATTTTCCTATGTCGTTGCATGTGAAATGATGAATGATGATCCTGAACCAAAGTCTGTCATTGAATGATAAAATAGACATAACTAGGATAAATTGAAAGAAGTCATGCAAGCTGAATTAAATTCGTTGAATAAACGTAATGTTTTTGGACGCATTTTTAGGGTTTCATACGCACCATGCGACTGATCGACCCATAGGACCGACCTCCTAGTTTACTTGGTTCTAACCATACTGACCAAGAACATGAACTTGTTCTTGACCGGTTAAAACCAACTAGCTGATTTAATCCTTTAAAGTGGAACTGGGATTAAACCTAATCCTTAAACCCTAAAGGATTGGGATGTTGGAAATCTAGATTAGGTTAACAAGAAAGAAACCTTGTACGAAGAACTCGAACACACACATTGCTTGTGTGGTTCGTTCGACCATCAACCAAAGAACCCTAGGGTTCTTTGGCCGAATTCGTCCAAGAGGGGAGAAGGGAGAAAAGGCTTTCCCAAAACATACCTTGTTGATTGCTTAAGATAGATCCACTGATGATGAACAAAGATCTTCTAGTTGATCTAAGCAATGAACTTGTTCTTCAATACTTGAAGAACACGAAGAATGTAACACCCTGAAACCCGGCCTAGTATTTTATCACTTTCAGTTAGTGATAAATATTATTTATTAATTTATTTAAATTTTATATAATTTATTTGAATTAATTGATATTTTAACCAAGAGGTTAAAATTAGTTGACATTAAAATATTTAAGTATTTTAATGATTTTTATATCATTAGATTCACTTTTGAACCAAAGTTCCAAATAATATATTTATTATTAAAAATGGAGTTAGATAGGTATTTTAAACAAATTAACTTTGAATCAGACATAAAATATAATTATATGTTTAATGAAATTTGGTCCACTAGAATTTGTGCAAGTGTTGTGTACGTGTATGTTTGTGGTGAGATGGAAGACTTTGTCATTCTTTTCCTCTCTTCCTCTCTTATACGAACTCCAGAACCCAAAATATAGAAAATGGGTATTTTCTAATAGAAATGTTAAATAGAACTTGAATTCTAACTCATTACCCTTATATATTCAGATTTGGAGCAAGCTTTTAGGTAAGAAATTATATCTTCGATGTTGTGTTCTTGAAGCTTTCACTACGTATGAACTAGGATTTATAATGCCAAAAATTATGGAGCTTTATGGTTTTTATATGTTTAGTAGTTTAAGTGTATGTTTATATGCTTGTTATAGTACATTTAATTGTTGAAAGTGATTAAAATCACCATGGTAGGTATTTTAGTGAAGATGATGGGTGTGGCCCTAATCTTGGAATTAAGATATTCTTAGGTTTGATATTGTTATTTAGGTTCTTAATTGCATATTAGAGTGGCTAAGTTAAAATTTTAGTTGGAATCTTGCTGCTGCGAAAAAATAAAATAAAATAAAGATTTATGCTTTCTTTCGGATAATCTCTTAGCTGCATGCAACATGTGACTAAGAAACAAAAAAAAAAAAAAAAAGAGGATTTAGTTTTTTAAAAAGTTAGATTTTATCTAACTAATATTACACATGCATATATATAAAATACTTTGTTGCATGATCTAACTAAGATTTCATATTGTTATTTGAATTAGTATGTATGTGGTTTTATAGACCATTAAAAGTTAAAGCATGTAAATATAAGTATGCAAGAAAATGGTTAAATTGGACCAACTGTGTAAGTTTTGATCTGGTTTGACTTTCGTAAATCAAAGTGTCAATGTGCAGGATTATAGTGTCGATTTTGAGTTAGTACACTTGTTGTTATGTCTTTATAGTGTATTTGTGCAGTTTTACACATTTCGGGTCAAACGATTACTAATTCGGGTGTTACTTGTGATTGCAGGAAAGGGAAAAGAGGCTCAGTGATATTAGACAACTGAGTGGAAAGAGACTTGGCAAAGGTGAGTGGATTTATAACCTTTGTATTGTTTAAATTGCAATGATTTTGGGTTGCAATTGAAAGTGTTTAGTGCTGACCCCGTTAGTGCTGACTCCGTTAGTGATGATCAGTTAGTGCTGATCAGTTAGTTCTGACCCCGTTAGTGCTGATCAGTTAGTTCTGACCCCGTTAGTGCTGATCAGTTTGTGCTGATCCCGTTAGATCCCGTTAGTGCTGATTCGGTTAGTGCTGATCAATTAGTGCTGATTCATTAGTACTGATTCGTTATTTTAGGACCAATATTAATGGCATATGATAATTATGTAACACCCAAAATTTTACAAAATAAAAAAAAAATTTGAATACAAGATTTTAAATAAAAAGGTCCCAATAACTTAAATATTTAAATCTCAATAATTATATTTTCATTTAAAAATGTATTTAATGCGGAAATAGTTTAAATAAAATAAAGTGTTTTAAAATATTAAGTGTTGTCCACATCAGTACTGAAAAGATACAGCGGTCAACCGTCCACCTTCTCCTTTTCTTTGCTGATACCTGAAACAATGTGGGGAAAGTTTGGGTCAGCTGGGAAGCTGAGTGAATAATCTCAAAATGTTAACAATTAAAACATACAACACAAATACGGTGTCACCAAGTATATCAAACCATAGGCAAACGGGATCTACCTATGAGCTCCCGAGCTAAACATCTCTAGGCCACTTCTAATGCAACCTTCTATCACTTCAACCTGTACCTGAGTACATAGCCACAAAACAAACGTAGTACGTGAGACAAAATAGTCTCGTGAGATACACGGGTTTTAGACCCAAATAATAATAATAATAGTTTCATAAATATATATATAAACATATATATACACTACATCAATTCCGTCTAATCACCCTATTGCGACTCTAAAATTCTTGCTTCCCTAGCAAACATATCTAGTTATCAGGTTGCCCCCGAACTAACTAGCCACACTATCGTGCCTAACTATCGGGTTGCCCCCGAACTAGCTAGAAGCACCATCATATCCAACTATCGGGTTGCCCCCGAACTAGCTAGAAGCACAAACATATCTAGTTATCGGGTTGCCCCCGAACTAACTAGAAGCACAAACATATCTAACTATCGGGTTGCCCCCGAACTAGCTAGAAACATCACCATGTGTAGTTATCGGGTTGCCCCCGAACTAATTGAGCATCACATCATCTCGTTCTTACTGTAACTCAACAGTTATGTCAATCTAGCTCTCGGCTATCACATCAATCATCAAACAAGTTAGTTATCTAATAATAACTATATATAACTAGTTCAACATAGTGTGAACGTACCTGTATAGTCCCATGGACTCGATCATAAGCAACCCACATCTATATCCACATCTATGAACCCTGGGAGGTCCATATCTACTCACTTTATAAGATACGTTTCTTATTTTATCAATATCATAATACTTTTATCTCTTGGTTGACTATAATACACAATTATTATTAGTCTTATCATATTCATTTTCATATATATGCGTTCTTTACTTTTATAAGTAAATCTTACCAATAGATATTTATCACTATAAAATCATTCACAGTTGCTTTACTAATACATATCTATAATAAAGGCTCATTATACATACTTTTAATCAATTACTTCATTATTATGGTTCATTAACATAGATTCCATAATTACTTTGATTTATCGTATTTTCCTTCAAATTCATCAATCATATTAGACATATTCTGGTAGCACATTCTACATACTTTCATACATTTTCAATCACTATCTTTATCAAAATATTTATTAATAAAGACCGATAAAATATCATATGCATTTTCAAAACTATTCTCTATGTACTCAGTTTAAAAGTCTCATGTACGCACCTTAGCAATAAAATGCTCCAACCGTATTCTTTACGCCAATATCCTTGCTTCACAATTCGGTCAACCTTCCAAGACCTCACCAAATGCCTAATACAATAAGCACAAGATGATCAACATCACATACTACTACCAATGTGTCCATCTATATCTAGATAACACTTACTAACACATTTCCCCTAATTATGGTGATTTACCAAACCGTAGGTTTAACCAACCCTTAAGTGTAACACCTCAAATTTTAATACAAAACATTTGCCCAAATATATATCATTTTTTTTCATAAATAGAAGAACTATTCCAAAATATTGATTTACAAAAACCTTTGGTATGAAATCAGAGTATAAAGTTCCAGTGTTACAAAATATCTCAAAACCAAAGCTAAGCATAAATCCAATCTAAAGTTCTTCTACTCTAGGCCCCGCATCTCTATCCATGCGTACCTAAACCTTCGATCCTGAACCTGAGTACATAGCAAAACAAACAAGGAGTACGTGAGACAAAAACGTCTCGTGAGCTACATGGGTTTAGACCCGCTAATAATAATAATCATAGGACATGCAACGAACATACAAGTAATTCGTCCATCTATCTAGTCACCCTATTGTGATTCTAAATCCTTGCTTTCCTAGCAAACATATCTAGTTATCGGGTTGCCCCCAAACTAACTAGAACCACATTAACTCATTAACCGGGGATCCCCCGCATTAACAAGCTTCAAGGTAAAGGCAAGAGGGAATCGCCCAATCTACCTATACCTGCCTTACTCGCCGGACTACTTCCAGTTAGCAAGACTACTATCATGGAATGGGCCGATGGGGATCCGCCCAAATGCTCCCCATTCCATATCCTCATGACCGGGGATCCCCGCGTCATCACAACGTCTCATCCTTACCATAACTCAATGGTTATGTCAAACAAAGCCCTTGGCTATCACGTTCATCATCAACAAGCTAGTTAACTATATTCAACAATATATTACTAACTCTATACACTAATTTTCTACATAATTAACAATAGACTCGACATATGTAATTAAAGACAATTTCACGGCTATGTACTCAATAAAGTCCACACGTACTCACCTTAGCAATATAATGCTCCAACCGTATTCTTTCCGTCGGTTTCCTTGTTCCAACAATTCGGTCAAACTCCAAGACTTCACCGGAAGCCTAATTCAACAATCATACCATGTTCAACATCACATACTACTAATAATGTATCCATTAATCACTAGATACCATCAACTAACACTTTCCCCCAATTATGGTGATTTACCAAACCCTAGGTTTAACCAACCCTTATGATTCTTACAAATCATAATCATACACTTGTTTCCTTTGTTAATATACCATCTATTAAGTGTATACATCATTTATTTACCATAAACCATAACCCCCAATAACAAGGGTTTCAAACCCAACCATCAAAATACATGGATCTAAAGCTACAAAGATCAAGGAGTGAAGGTATACCTTTAATCTTCACTTGGGAGTGAAATCTATCAAGCTTTGATGAACAAATCAACACAAATCAGCTCTTGCACTCCAAAATCGCCAAGGAGAAAACTAGGGTTTTGGAAATGCATTAAATGAGCCAAAACCCGACTTTAATGCTGTCGACCAGAGTTCACGGCGCGAACAAAGTTCGCGTCGCTAACTATGCGAATCGTGAACTTCTTCACGGTCGTTACCTAGGCGTGAACTTCGATTTTCCAGATACCATAATCCCTGTAGGGAGTTCACGATCGTGAACTAAAGTTCACGCTGTGAACTTCCCATGTACAGCAGGGCTGCACTTTTCGGTCTAGGTCTCGACCCGGTTTCGTCCATAACTTTCTCATACGGTCTCCAAACGACACGAAACCAATTCCTACGCTCTTTAAATGATTTATCCTTATTTATCATATTTTTATACAATTTATTTATTTACAAATTTCGGGTCGTTACATTAAGATTCATACAAATCTTAACCATACACTTGATTCCCTTGTTAAAACACCGTCTATTAAGTGTATACATCATTTATTTCACCATAACCCATAACCCCAAGAACTAGGGTTTCAAACCCAAGCCTCAAGATCCATAGATCTAAAGCTACAACTACAAAGGAGTGAAGATTTACCTTGATCTTCAACAATGGAAGCAAAATCACTTGATTTGGACCCCAAAATCAGCTCCAAACGACTTTTTCCACTCAAGATATGTATAAGGTTCTAGAGAGAGAGAGAGTTGGGATGAAGAATGAGCATAAATGGCTGAAATCCCGATTTTATTCAGTTTCAGCAAAGTTCACGCCGTAAACTCATCGTGAACTCGTCGTGAACTTCCTAGAATCAAAAACCCGACATCTCTGGTCAAAGTTCACGTTCGTGAACTTTAGTTCGAGGCGTGAACTTTGGCCTACAGTTTTTGTTGCCTTTTTCGACACAGTTTCGTCCATAACTTTCTCATACGATGTCCAAATGACACGAAACCAATTCCCACACTCTTTAAATGATTTATCCTTATTTATCATATTTTTTCATAATTTATTTACCACAAAAATTCGGGTCGTTACAATTATGAAGAAACATATTCCCCGGTTATGGATGCAATAACGTTTAGATATCTAATTAGCCTGGTAGTTTCCAAAAATTTAGAAATGCGTCTAATGGATGTTGTCACAGCTTATTTGTATGGATCACTTGATAGTGATATTTACATGAAAGTTCCTGAAGGATTTAAAATGCCAAAAACATTAAGTGAAAAACCCAAGGAAATGTATTCAACAAAGTTGCAACGATCCTTGTATGGGTTGAAGCAATCTGGACGCATGTGGTATAAACGTTTAAGTGATTACTTAATAAGTAAAGGTTATACCAATAATATATTTGCCCATGTGTTTTTATTAAAAAAACAACATCCGGATTTGTAATCATAGCCGTCTATGTTGATGACTTGAACCTTATCGGGGCACATAAGGAAATTCATGAAACAACTGTACTTTAAAAGAAAAATTTTGAAATGAAAGACCTTGGAAAAACCAAATATTGTCTTGGTTTACAAATTGAGCATATGAATAATGGAATACTTGTCCATCAATCAAATTATACATAAAAGATTTTGAAACGTTTCAATATGGACAAGGCGCGTGAATTCATTAAGCACTCCAATGGTCGTTCGATCACTAAACGTTGATAATGATCCCTTTAGTGAAGAAAATGAAGAGATTCTTGGTCAAGAAGTACCATATCTCAGTGCAATTGGAGCTTTAATGTATTTACTAACTGTACTAGACCCGACATTTCTTTTGCAGTTAAATTGTTAGCAAGATTTAGTTCAGCTCCTACAAAAAGACATTGGAATGGTATCAAACATATTTTTCGATACCTTCGAGGAACTGTTGATTTAGGTCTATTTTATTCTAATGATTCAAAACAAGAGTTAGTCGGTTATACAGATGCAGGTTATCTATCTGATCCTCATAAAGCTAGATCTCAAACTGGATATGTTTTCATGAGTGGAGGCACTGCTATTTCATGGCGTTCCCAAAAGCAAACACTTGTCGCGACATCGTCAAATTATGCCGAAGTCATCGCACTACATGAAGCCAACAGAGAGTGTGTGTGTGGCTAAGATCGATGACAAAACTCATTTTGATTTCGTGTGGACTAGAGGGGGAGAAAAATCCAACTGTGATTCATGAAGACAATGCAGCTTGCGTTATACAGATGAAAGAAGGGTATATAAAGACTGACAGAACAAAGCATATACCCCCAAGATTTTTCTCATACACTCAAGACTTGATAAAGGATAAGCAAATCGAAATGAAATACGTCAAATCTAGTAATAACTTAGCAGATTTTTTCACATAGTCACTCCCTGCTGCAATGTTCAGAAAACATGTTCACAGTATTGGAATGCGACATGTTCATCAGATGTGATAGATGTTTACATGAGGGGAGTCAACTATACACTGCACTCTTTTTCCCTTCGCTAAAGTTTTTTTTCCCACTGGGTTTTCTTTAGCAAAGGTTTTTAACGAGGCAATACTTTAAAGTTGAACTCTAGTTTGAATAATTGTCATCCAAGGGGGAGTGTTATAATATCCAAGATCTTCAATAGTGAAGCTAAACAAGTGGATGGACAATTAGCCAATGTTCATGTCCAATCTCATTACTGATTTACCAAGTTCTTATCTTTGTATTATTACCATGTATGGGTTGATAGGTAAATTGTGTAGTATAAATACTACATCAAATGTAGAGATCAAATGCACCTAAGAATACACTTTCATAAGTGATCAAAAACATTCTATCCATCTTGTTCTTATTCTTTTTTATAATCTTCAAATATTTTGATTAAGTGCTAATAGGACCTTAATAAAAGTTAATTTATAACATTTTTCTAATTAAAAACCGATTTATTAGGCGTGTTCCTTCGATAGCTTCACTCAGTTTCTTCCTTTGCTTCATGAAAAATTGAAAAAGAAATTCAAGACAAAAGCAAAAATGGCATCAGCTCCAGTTGTAGAGGTTGTCGCAATGGCTGCTACTTCCAGTCCCTCCCATTCTCAACCGCAACAACGTGCCGACGACGACGAACAACCTTCACAAAGCCAAGATCCAAACCCTATTGAATCACAAGAAGCCGTACAAGATTCTGAAACCCTAGGACCCCAAAATCTCCCAAACCCTAGCCAGTTGTCCCTCAACGATCAAAATTCTCAACAATCAGACAAAACCGAAGACCCGCTTTTGATCGTTGATGATGACGATCAACCTCCGCCACCAGTTACGTCACCAAGTAACCCCCAACGGCGATTCAACAAGCGCAAGAAAACCGCCAAAGGTAACCCACGTAAACGTAAGTGCTCAATGATTAAAGCTAAAAACCTAATAGATATTCTAAACCCTATTCCTTTCATACCTACGAAGAAACTAGATCTCGATAAGCATGCGGATGTTCTAAAGCGTTTAGGGTTATATGATTTTAGCAAAATTGAGTTTGATCGTAACATCCGAACTGATCTTATTGTTCAATTGATTGTGAATTATGACTCAAAGAAGCGATGTAGCTACGTGAATGATTTCAGAATCAATGTGAATAGGCCTGAATTTGCTAGGGCTTTAAAGCTACCTGCTACAAAACAAGATAAGGGGAGCAGTAGTGTGGAAGAGGTTGATTTGGATTCTGAGGTGTTTTCTGATGAAGCAATTGGATTCATTGAGGATTTTGTAGTCAATTGGATGCTTTTGCATGATGAATCCTGGATTATGCCAACAGAAATTTTGAATTGGATAAGGTGTATTAGAGATGGGCATCCAGAAAAAATGGATTCTGCTAGTTTGATTTGGTACAAGGTTGAGAAAGAGTTGACTCAAGGAGATAAACTTGTTGACTGCTACTATGCATCCCATTTGCAGCACTTAATCAAGTCGCAACGTGAGGAGCTTTTTGTGGAAAATGATGCTGATGATATGGTTGCTGATGATGCTGAAGAAATTGTGAAAGCTGATGAAGATAAAGAAGAGACAGAAAGCAAAGAGGAAACAGAATTGAAAGAAGAAAAAGAGGAAACCGAATTGAAAGAAGATATTAAAGAAAATGATGAAAAAAGAGAGGAAATTTGCGTGGTTCAAGAACACGATATTGAGTTGAATTTAGGGCCAGCGGTTGAGGAAATAGTTGATGAAGAGGTTAAAGATGATGAGATTATGATGGATACTGAAGAATTCAAGGTGGAAAGTGAGATTGATGAACAAGAAAACTGGGAATTAAATGGGAAAAACATGTCGGGTGATCATTATCTGCAACGTTGTCAAAGTAGTGATTTGAATAATTTTGAAGAAAATAAGGTTGAAGAAATTGAAGATGAACAAGTGGATGAAGAAGGATTTGATATGGAAGCAAATGATGATTCATTAGATCGAGACGGTTTAACTGACGACTTTCTTCAAGGAGTTGAAGCATCTCATAATAATAATAATAATAATTTCAATTCTCATGGGATTTCTTCAATGGATTTATTCGGGTCACGAGACGGCTCGTTTATGTCTCATGGCGGGCCATCTTTTTTCAATGGTGGTAAAAGAGTAATGGAGCCCGAAGAACAAGAATTGCATCATCTTGATCAGAAACCGAATGATGATATCGCGTCATGCATGGATCAAATGCATCAATTAATGCAAAAAGTTAAAATGATTTGTGATTCAAAAGAACAAAGTTATGAAAACACACAGTATGATCAGCAATTAGCAATGCACGATCTGCAAGAACGCAATAATTACATGCAAGTGATTATAAAATCAAAAGATGATGAGCTGGCAAAAAAGCATGCTCATGTGTTTCGGTTAGAACACGAGCTTTTTCTAATGGTGGATCTGTTAAAAGGGTATAAAAAGTCGTTAGATGACACTCGGTTGAGATTTTCTAATTATAGAAAACGTTATAATGTAAAAGAGGAGCCACTTTATAAAGATGTGGGCCCGGGTGGGTTGGTTTTGAGTACACGGGAAATAGAGAGATTAAGGTTACAAAAAGAACAAGAGGATAAGGAGAAGTTTGTTATGGCGGTTAAGAATCTTGAAGATCAGTTTAGTTATTTTTCTAAAATGCATCATGAAAAGGTTTTAATGATGGTTGATAAGTTGGATTCTGTTCAGAATGAAGTGAGAAGGGTAAAAGAGTCATTTACAGCAAGGAAAGAAACTCAGGAATTATTAGCTGAGAATCAGGAGTTAGATGCTGAACTTGAAAAAAAACAGGAATTAGTTGATGAAGATGAGTTAAATGTTGAGATTGAAGAAAATCAGAAATCAGGTGATGAAAATGACAAAAAGTCTCGGGATGAAGTTTTGGAAGATGATGATGCTACTGTGGAAAGTGTTTCTGCTGATGCAAAGGTTTGAACAAATCTTTTTATTTGAATAATTAACTGAGTTTATTCACTATAAGAAATTGATTGATATAATTTATTAACTGTTGGTTTTTTAGTGTGATTTTGTGTATGTTAACGGTTTATTCTGGTTGAGTTGTGTCAGGAAAAAGGAGGTGGCGAAGACTTAATGGAGGAGGAATGAATGCTGATGATTTTAATGTGGGTGTTATGGTTAAGAAAAGAAACTATGTTATGTTCATTATATGTATGTGTCTGCATATATTAGATGTAAGCTACCATGATGCTTTTGATGTACTAACTTTACTCTGCATCCTTTTGTTTTATATGATTGTTGGTGCTAGGGGTCTTAACGATTCGAGTCGAGTCGAATATCAGGAAATTTGGGCTCGGCTCGTTTACCAATTACTCGGCTCGAGCTCGAGCTCGAGCTCGAATAAGTTATAAAAATTGAGCTCGAGCTCGAATATTTATATAGTGTTCGAGCTCGATACTCGTTTATAATTTCATATTTTTTAAATGAACTAATTTACAAACTCGAAAAACTCGTTAATTACTCTACTCGTTAACACAATATATGTATATTCTTATACGTATTGCATCAAAACTTGTATTTCTTGTATACAACACCTGTTCAGCTCGTTAGGATCTGCTCGTTAAGATCGCATGGCTCGTTCAACTCGAGACTGAACAAGCTATCGAACGAGCCGAGTTGAGTATTAAATTATTAGGCTCGACTCGTGAAATTAATCGAGTATTGTTTTATGTTCGAGCTCGACTCGAGATCGAATTAGTATAGGCTCGAGCTCGATATAAACGAGTCGAACTCGAGTAGCTCGTTAAAAGCTCGATTCTTAAACACCCCTAGTTGGTGCCAATGGTATGTTTATGTTTTTTCTTTTCAATATTTATGTTTTAAGCAGAAAGGCCGTAGCCATGAAAGTTGTTTTTTCACTATTCTAGCACTATTTTAGCGTTTTAACGGAAAAATAGGAAAATAGTGCTATTTTAGCACTATTTATGTTTTGGCAAATTAAACCTTTTTAAGCCCATCTGCATATTGTCTTGTCTCCAAGCCCAAACCTACTCTTAAAACTTAGTTATTGTATCTTTGATTATATGTATTTATTGTGGAACAAGTTTGTTGAAGTATGGTATGTCAATCGTAATAATGTTCGACACTCCCATTAGGGGTGAGCTTGGTTAGAAAACATAATTGAATCGAAACTGATAGAACCGAAACAAAAAATAATGAATTTTCAAAACTGAAACCCAACCGATAATATGTTATCGGATTTGGTTCGGTTTGGTTTTGATACGTTTCGGCTTTTTTAGGCCAAATACTCTTCCTTATCCGAAGATCGAACCGAAACCTTAACCATTAGAACTGAAAACAATGAATTTTCAAAACTGAAACCGAACCAATAATATGTTATCGGCTTCCATTTGGTTTTCGGTTCGGTTTGGTTTTTTCGGTCCAAATGCTCATCCCTACTTTACATATTACTCCCTCCGTCCCTAAATAAAATTCTCATTTGTGTTGGGCACAACATTTTAGGAGATGGTTAGTGGTGGGGTATTTGGTATTACTTTTGAATAAAATATAAGTTTTGATTGGAGAGAGAAAGTGTTTTAAGAGATAGTTAGTGGTGAAAGTATTGGTAATAATATTATTATATTAAGTGGGTCCCTTAAGTTTGAGAAATGGGAACTTTATTTAGGGACAAAACTTGAAGGTGAAATGGGAACTTTATTAAGGGACGGAGGGAGTACTATTTATTATAGGAAAATGAAATACTGCATATTACTTTTTATGCATGGTTGTTATTAACAGAACATTTTATTATATTAGTGTACTAAATAAATTTTATATTATGCTTTTAATTAATATAATTTTAATTATATATAAACAATATTAAAATATGCTATCTCATTATAACAAATGTTTTAAAACCCGGATTTTGAATCGAACCTAACGGTGCTCTAAAAATGGTCGAACCGGTTCAACCGGATTACAATAGTACTGGATATTCATGTTAAATCAGTTACAAAAACTATTATTCTAACAAAATTGAACACTTTGAGTTTGTGATCTATAATGAAAAAGAGACATAACACTTAAAATACAACTAGAAACTTTATGTTTTAAACTTTAAAACATATAAGCTTCAAACATATAAAGATTAATACAAAATATTCACTTTAATTTTAAATAAATGAGATTAAAATTAAAAGTACGGTTGATCGGACGGTCCGACGGGGTTCACAGTTAACCCGCTGGTTCGAAGTGGTTCATAAATGGACTTTAAAGCGGTCGATTCGGCCCGGAATATTTTCATTTCCCGGTCGGACCGTCGGACAACTGGCGGGTCGAACCCAGCTTTTAAAACACCGATTATAACCGCTGATAATCTTGACCGCTATTTAATTTCCCACCGCATAGCAACCATGATAGTAGCAAAGGTCCACCGGAAATCTGGTCTCCTTTGAATGAAGAGAGATTGCCACTTTATAATCTAACTCAAATGTCATCCCATTCTGCCAACCATAGTTAAGGACGACAAACATTATGGATTACTAGCTAAAACGCAATTGGTTATTCGTATGGACCAAATACTCTTTAAATACTAGGCTTCACCGACTTAAGTTTATATTATTATTTAAGCCCTTCAATTTGGATGATGCATCTCTTCAGCCCTTCAACTCTACTCAGCTACATTTCAGTTCTTCAAGCTTCCTCTTTACAGCAGAACTAAGCATCATGTACCATTCAAGTCCTTCAACTTTAGTACAATTTACAATACTACTAAAACCTACACACAAGCAACTCTATAAGCTCTTGTATGCAACAACTTCTCTCATTTGATTACAGCAGAGTACATGAATCGGTTCCATAAACTATGGTTAAAGTCAATGGTTCACATGGTTAAAGTCGACTCAAAACAACCAAAAATTATTCGTTGCAAGTAATCTCCCTTGCTAAAATAATATAATAATTAACCAAAATTTCTAGTAGTTTGTCGTATATTAACAGAAAGATTTAACAAAATATTACAAATTTGAAGAAAATGTATATTCCTACATACATAGGAAAAATAATTTTATATCGATCACCATTTTATTGTCTTTCAAGATCATCAATCCCATCTTGCGTACCCGAATTAACACGTCTAGAGGCCCGGTCCATACTAAGCATTCTTCTAAAGGAACTCGAGATTCTCGTGTTCATTCCGTTGACTTTTAAAGATGATTGCACCATCTCATCAGATGTACCTTCTATACTTACCGCTACAGATGTTGTACAATCTAGAGGTGGAGCAGAAGGTGGGCCAGTTCCCGCCCCTAGTCTAGTACTAGGCTCACGAGGCAAGGGCGGGATGCTGGAACCACCTGTCTCCACCTCTTGACGACAAATGGGACAGCTGGATTGTGAGCCCAACCATTTGTCAATGCACTCAGCATGGAAATAGTGTTTGCAATTCGGTAAAGCCCTAGTCATCTGACCATCTTCAAACACGCCTAAACAAACGGAGCATTCAGGGCTAATCCCCGGTTGGTCCGGTCCTCGGTCAACTCCTTGGTCAACGTTCTTGTACATGAGTATTGGGAGAGAGGCGATAACCATGGGTTCAAGACCCCTTTTAGGTGGCTCGATGCGGGCTATGATCTCTATACCTTGGAGAGCTGCCCTACGATGTGCTTGACGGCGTAGGATATATCTTGCGTATATGTGCAACATGGTTACAACCACCACAACTACCGATAGAGATATGATTGCAATGAGCAAAATCCTACTATTGGCATCCGGTGAATTCCCACGAGGGAAAAATCGCGAATTATCATCATCATCGTCATCATGTTGATCTATGAAACCGGACATGGTTCTAGCTCTGGTGCACCACTAAACAAATTGGGATCTTAAGCTTGACCAGGTGAGTTTTGGAGGTGTAAAAGGGAAATGGAAGAAGTTGTATATAAATGGTTTATAGTGTGTGAATTTGACTAATTATGGTGAATTGCGTGGCCAGTTGGTTTATGTTTTTCAAAGATAAAAATGTAGGGAGCCTAGTTTCAAAGGGGTTGACTTTGAATATTGACCTTTTCTCTCCAATTGCTTTATTTTTTTTAATTATCGAGTTGTTATTTTAGTTCTAATTTCTCTGATGATTTTGTATATGTTTGGTTGGTGGAATATACAGATATGAGATATTATTTCTATACATAAATTAATGATAAATAAATTAATGATAAATAAAGTGAGGAGTTAATTCAAAAAGAGTAATGATATTTCTTCTTACCTTTTATTCCTAATATGTTTATCCATTTTATTATGACAAGTGTCAAAATGAAGTGATGTTATGAATAAAGAGAATTAGTGTAGCACACATATCAACTTTGGAAGTAAGTATATATATAAATAGGAAGAAAATGTAAGAAAAATATCATTTCGCATTCAAAAAATCTAGGTAAGTTTTTATATCATAGAGATGTCTAGTGTAATAAAGGGACATAAAAGACCCGGAACCGGTTTAAGAGGTCCAGTTTCCGGTTCTTAAATTTGATCGGAAACACCAAACATGGTTTACCCGTCCCGATCCGGGTCGGTTCCGAGGTTTTCAGGTTTAAAACCGGAATTTTAATAGTCAGTATTTAATACATATCATACTGTAATTAGTGATGTTAATAGTACTAAATGGTTGTCAAATTTTCGATAACATTTGTATTAAGTGGTTGTTAAACCTTTAATACATTTGTATTAAGCGGTTGTCAATTGATTTTTTTTGAACGGCAAATTAGTAAGTTAGTGGTTTGACATATGCAGTAACATCCAAACGGGCAGTATGTATTCCTCGAACTTATCTCTTTCTTAGGGGAATAAACCTCATCTCTTTTTTAATCTCATGGGGAATACTCTCAGCAAGTCTTGACCCAAGACCTTTTGAAGACAAACCCCCAAAAGCAACTCTTGATGATCAATTGATCTAAATCAATTGATTTTGTCAATTGAATTAACCAAGATTGAGTTAAACACGAATTATGTAGTAGAATCAGTTGTATTAATTGGCTTTCAACTGTATTAATTGACTCTCAATTATATTATTATTTTCTTTCTGTAATTGTATTAATTGGTATATTTTGCAATCAGAATTGCGATTTTTTGCTGTATAGAGTGCTTGAGCTGTTAAAAATATGTCATTTTTGTTTATGTGCATATCTTGCTAAAAAAGATGCTGTAAATTGTTATTGTGTTAATAGTTTTTGTGTCAATATATACTATAAAATAAAATTAGTAAAACATATTGTTGCTGTCAAATTTTGTGTTTTACTATAGAGTAATGGTATTTAGGCCTACCATTTAGACCTACTCATTAGATGAAGACACGTGTTAAAATCAAGGGATAATATTAGGAGAGAGAATTAGTGGAATACATATGTCAACCTATCAAATGGGTAGGCCTATGAGTAGGTCTAAATGGTAGGACTAAATATCATTTCTCTTTACTATATTGTGGGTTGTTTTTGACAAAAATGTAAACTTGCGGTTCCACCGGCTAGAGTACCGGTTCTCAATTTTTTAGATTTTCAGTTTCCAAACGGTTATGAAACTGAACACTTCCCTAGAGGAGTGGGAGAAGGCCAAAAAAACAATATTCTCTCGAAAAATGCCTTCCACTCCAATTACCGATGATAGATCATTAAATTTTATCTCAACCACAATTGTAACAAAATTACCCTTTTTCTTCAAATAGCGAGGTTAATGCATAAGGTACAAGTTACTAAAGCAACATTCCTTCAAACTACTTTATACAATACACAAGTGTTGAAGTTATATATCAAGGAAAAAGTTGTACATAACCCGTTGCTATAGCAACCCCTAATATGATAATAGGAGGTAAAAGCACAAATGCTCCAATGGTGGCAAAGAAATTTGAATCATTACGCCGTGATACTTCATTCAAGTAAGCCTGCCTTTTTATATTCCTCTTTTGTGACACCGTCAAAAGCTTTGGCACCTTCATTTTTTTCCCCAATCGAAGGGTAAAATCGTCATCACGGTCACCCACTAACAGAGTTAGCTTCTCTCGAATTGTGACTTCTTCATAGTTTCCATCACTTGCGTAACCTAAAATCCATATAAACAAATAAAAGATAACAATGTGAAATATTAGTTATACCCTTCTAAAAATTGTGGTTCAACAGAATAAATACACACTTAAAGGAAGAGTAAAAATGGTATTTTATATTTAGGTATTTGTTTCTATCATACTAATTTGTTATAATTAGCTTCATCTTTGTCATTTATAAAAAATTTCCGGCATAAATTTTGTCTAAACGAGTAAGCAAAAACAGTGTGCAACATCTTAACATGTTTTCTGGTTGAGTGCAACCAAGTTTTATGTATTCACAGAAAATAGTTTACAACCTCAAATAAATTGGATTATTTTTTAACTATGAACATTGAAATATTCTACAGCATAATTGATTAATATTATAAAAATGAATTTAAACTTTGTAATAATATTAACGTTTTGCATAAAAAACCACAAACAAAAGCTTTATAATTTGGAAATTCAATTCTACACCATAACTTTTAGCTCATATACCACACAATACAAGTTCTACAACTAACTGTACAGCCATATTAAGCAATAATTGTGGTGAATGCAATAAAAATTGTGGTCTAAGAAATAGAAGGTACCAGTAGGAGATGTGGTTGTGGTGAGTTGTTCCAGGAAATCCAGCTGTGTGCGAGTAGAAGGTGATACTGCTGCATCACAAAAAGTAGAAAGCCACGTCATATCCATAATTTATTATGGCAAATTAAATAAATATAAATTGGAATTTTTTCTCATGGTTTATCTTTAAAAATTGAAGATTTTAGTCCACAAGAGTTCTCTATTTAGTCACAGCAATTTTAACATATTTTTGACATTTGACATTTTAACAGCAATTTTACTCAGAATCAATATTCTTGCAGGTACTCATAAAACTGATTATCCATATAATTTGACACCTAAATAATCAGATAAATGGAATCATATAACTTGAAAACACAATAATCACTATCAAAATGCAATCTCATCTCCCTAAGAACTGGTAGGAAACTACATGAGAATTGATTCTTTCAATCTTAATGAGAAAGATGGGATAACCAATGTATACAGTAAATTTCTTTAAATAAGTTTTAGATGGCTATAAATAAGTTGTAATACTACTATTAATTTCAGTGAAGGATTGAGTTTAAGCTATAATGCTTGATTTTTTAACCGATTTTGACTACCTAACACGAGTTTGACTTCCGTTTGACCGCCGTGACCGCCTAACCCCGATTTTGACTGCCGTTTGACTACCGAGCGCCTAAAATGTCCGATTTAGAGGTTAAACGCGGCGGGGAACCGCCGTTGGGTGCCGAGGGCGACTTCTGAAATAGGCGGTGTGAACCAAGTAATGGAACTCCAAAATTCACAAATGGTGGTTCCTTGATCTTATTACCACCAATTTGATGCTAAAAAGGCTGACGATTGCTGGCAACGATGCTCATTTCTCAAATAGGATTTGAACCTTGAAGCTTAATACTCTGACATAAATGATTTTAACATATGTTGATCCAGTAGCACTTCCACAATTTGGACTTGCACATAGTTTGGAGTTTTCTATATGATCCACAGTTATCCAGAATCTAAAACCTATTACTTCCTAAACCCCAAAATTAGATCGTATTTTAGTTTCTTAGATCACATATTTCGCCGACGCGATGATACATTTACAAATCATATGATAGCAACTAAAATAGCTTCAATCGACCTTGATCCTCAGAATCAAGCAGGAACCTCAAGTCCAAAACTAAAAAAAAACGAGTGAATTCCATGTGTAATTAGGTTTACCTGAGCTGTTACGGCGATCGTCATCGCCGGTGCTTCCGTCTGTTCCGTTTTCCGATAGAGCGGACGCCCCGGTTGAATGAGTGAAGGTGAAGATTTGTTTGGTTTTATGTGGAAAGGCAATTGAATGTTTGGGATGAATGCAAACCCTAGAAGTGATGTGATTCACGAATGCCATTGTAAATGATGCATATCAAGACTAGTAATTCATCAAGTATGTGTTTTCATTAAATCGTTATTTTTTCGTATTGTCTTTTTGCCGGTTTATGTGTGGGTGTGATGGAGTCGTCAACAGAATTCATTATGGCCACAAGTGCACTACACTATTTGTAAATGATATTCATTTCTAAATTTCACATTTATCTCTAACATTAACTACTAGCTATCTTCTAAAAATTTAGATTAAATAAAAATAACTTTTTTTTAAGTAATATAAATATTTTAATTGATTAATGAAATGATAGCTAGATAATTATAATATATACTATCTTTACTATATTATAAAGCATTTATCCCTTCTATTATTAGCAAAGCTAAAAATTCAGCCAACACACTTACTACTTTTAGAATTGTTTGGTTATTAAAAAAAATTAATCTTGCAAAGATTCGAACCCGTGACATCCAGTTTACCAGAATAAGATTCTACCAACTGAACTACTTGACGGAACGTTTGTATTTTCTCTTTCTATAACTTTATATTCACTGGCTAGACCTAGATTCCCATACACCAGGCACATGCCGGTTATTTTGGGCATTGAATAGGCGGGTTCTTTTTGTTCAACTTGTTTCATTTCGTTTGTTGCTTACAAGTTAGATCTGCCCCAGTTTTTTTAACGTGGATTACTGTACAGGTTTGTATATTCTACTATGTCACTCATGATTGATCAAGCATTGTATGTATCTAATTAGTTTATGATTTACGTCAATTTTGTTAATTGTAGTGATCAAATGGATACGAGATGATGCTTATGGTAACTCTCAATTTAAGAGGCCATTTGGTTGTTCACCAGGGGAAAGTAAGTTTTTTGCTTTAATTATGTAAGTTTGTATGTTTTGCTGCTATTTGAGCTTAGGTAAGTTTTTGTTGTTGTTCGTTGCAAAATAAATGTTTTTATTTTTAAGTGTTTGTTTTTATTTAAAGTGAACTCGAATCCATGTTATCTAAGAAGTTAGTTGCAGATTGGAATTGTTGGTCATGAACATCAGGGAGATAGACATCAAGATGGAGGTGAACTTATTTGATGCCAGTTTTAGTCATAAACGTGGCCTATTCCAATCAAACATAGATGTACATGTACCTCATTTATCTATTATTTTTAATTTTAAAAACGAAAAATTCGCGCCACCTCATCAAGATGCAGCAGTCGGCTAATATTCAAGATGTGTGTTACTTATGTAATTCATACCTTTTCGTTTAATATAGCATTTATTGCTTTTATTTTAGGCCAAAATGTATTTTAGTACATTGAACTTAGCTAACTATTTCCTTTACTACTCTGAACTATTAAAGGTGCAACATGGTACCCTGAACTTCACAAAATGGTCAATTTAGTACTCTGACTCATTAATTTGATCATATTTTCTCGCTTGACTTACTTTCGTTGGGGCTTTTGACGGACTAAAAATATACGTTCATCTCAATGTATTGATATTAGAAGCAAATATCGTGAGAAAACAAGACCAAATTAGTGGGTTAGGGTACTATATCGATCAATTTGTCAAGTTCATGGTACTATACTACACCTTTTATAGTTCAGGGTAGTAGAGGATCCCTCAGTCAATTCAGGGCATTAAAATGCATTTTGGCCTTTATTTTAATTGTTTTCTCTAGTGGTTAGAATTTTAGCACGCGTTGCTGCTGAATTTATCATACAATAAATCAAAAACTTGTTGCAGCTGATGTAAAAGTATAATTATATAGATAAATAACAAAGCATTGTTATAATATAGTTTTTTTAAACGAAAATTGTTGAAAGTACCAGTATTCACTTAATCTAAGAAGATTTTTTGAAATTTTAGCAATAAAACACTTATTTTAGTATATAATAAATTATGTATTTCAAGTTAATATTTAAACATTCCTTATGTAAGAAAAATATAAATAAAACAATGTTTCACACATGTGTATCAATTTAATTTATAAATTGACAAAGGGATAAATCAAATAAAAAATATGGGAACGAAACCAGAAATGGGTGTTTGATATTGGAGATGTTTGGGCATTTCGTATTGGTGATTTCGAGCATTAATTAACTTATTAAATGAAGTGAAAAACATTTAGATGAAAAATGGAATCAAACTTGAGACCTGCCGCTTGCAGGGGAATTGTGTTTCCATTCCAGCCAAGGACTCCTGTTTATCTCTATTATATATCAAATATATACGGAGTAATATATAAGAAAGTATACACAAAATGACATAGACCTACTGTTCATCTGTAGGTAAATGTTATATACTTTCTCCGATTCAAAATAAATGATACACTTTTCTTTTTTGAGTGTTTCAAAATAAGTGATAAACTTTGAAAAATTATCTTATTTGATAAAAAATAATGGGACCTTCATCCACTAACTATCTACAAAGTGAAATGACCCATTTAATCCCATTTTATTCAAAAAATATGTGACTTATTTCCAAGGTTCTAAAAGGCGCGCCATGGCGGCGCCAAGGCGTGAGGCGCGGCGTCGACGTTACGAAACAGACCATGGCGGCTGTGCTAGGCGTGGCGTGAGATAAGGCGTGATAAGGCGCGATAAGGCGCGCATTATGGCGAGTTTTCTTGAAGGCGGATGTAAAAAATGAATTTTTTTTAAAATTTTTTTAACAAATATAATTATAAATTTAAATGTAACATTTTTTATGAGCTTTATATATGAATTGTTATATAAATCAATAGATTTATAATAAAAATTTAATTTAATATACGTATATATATAAATTATATAAAAAATCTGCCGCCTTAAGCGACGCCTTGAAAAACGCCATGGCCCGTCATGGCTCGCCTTGGCTGAGGCTTGATGGTGCCGCTACGCCACGCCTTACGCTTTCTAGAACCTTGCTTATTTCCCACTAACCATCCAATTAATCTAATTTAACAATCGTTATAATTTTTTGCCTAAAAAACCATGAAAACCAAAGTGTATAACTTATTTTGAATAAGAGGAAGTATTAAATTTATCCGTCTTCGATGCAACTTGACGTTGATGACCGATTCAAAAAGACGTCATTTAAGATAAATATGACGCTTAGTTGGCTAAAAGTATACTCTCTCCGTCCCTAAATAAAATTTTCATTTCTCTTTGATAAAGTTCTCATTTCATAAGTTGGATGAGATCCACTTAATAAAATAATATTAGTACCAAGGAACACACTATTAACTATCCACTAACTACATTTTCTCTCCAAACCAACTTTATATATCAATCAAATTTATATGATTATACCAATGACCACACCACTAACTTTCTCCTTAAAACTTGTGTCCAAGAGAAATGAGAACTTTATTTGAGGATAGAGGGAGTATTGTTTATCAATCTCTTAAACTTTAAAAAGTTCAAATTCTTAATACCACGCACTACCATCTAACAATTGGTCTCCGTGAAATTTAGTTGTGTAGGGTACCTGCCGCCGCATTGCGCGGGTACCAGCTAGTACTTTATAAAAGAAATTGCACATTTCTAATTATAGCATATCTGAATTCAAACCTGCCATAATTAGAAATATGCAATTTGCCGGATTGAAAACAAAATGCATTGCAAGGGATTCGAACCCTAGACTTGTTAGAAATCACACAACAACCTTAACCACTGTGCTAGATGGTTACTTGAGTTTTCTTTTTACGCAGATTTCCTATAAACCTTCCCATTCGTTTTTTGTAACTGTCTAATTTTATATAAGTAAATATTTTGTAACTGTCTAATTTAATATGAGTATATTTACTGCCCTCCGAATATGAAACCTCAAACCTGTGTCCGTTTCCATTCTTTGCGTGATTTATCAATCATCACCATGATTTTAGGTAAGCGTTTCGAATCCACGATTCTATTGCTATTTTAACTGTCTAATTTCGGTCTTGCATTCATCTATTTCAAACCCTGCAAGAACCCTAAATTTCAAATACTTCATCGCCGTTAAGCTTTTAACTAACGCATCTTGTTCCGCTAAATAGAAAGCTGATCACCAACTAAGTTAGTTATTTTTCGTTATTTTGTTTTCTCAGATTGCAATTTGCGTTACAATCTTCTATTTCAAATTCGACTTCTAATTACAGGTTTGTATTCGAATCATTTTCTGTTTGTTGTATTTTAACTTTGTCAGATTGTCTTTATGGAAAACGGTTTGTAATTACCAGCTCCAGGTCGACATTCAGTGGTATCCATTCATAATTTTCTTTAGGCTTTGTATCAATTTCAAGATTTATTATTGTACTGCTACATACCTTGAGGTTTTAAATTGAAGTCTACATGGTTGCAAGTCTAGGATGTTATCTCTTTTATTGAAATAAGTGACGTCAAAATTATCTATATAAATTACTATATTGAAAATGAAAGTATAATTTACGATATTTTACATAATGATTACTGGGATTTTGTTCTCGGTGATCTGACGGTAGTAATTGTAGATTTTGTGTACTAGAATCTGCAATTATTGTAGGTGATGCTTGAAATTAATTTTTAGTGAACATATTGAAATTAAGTTTTGTTTAATTAGATGACAGGGTATTTGCATATGAATTATTATATTGTTTAATTTTAGTATTTGTTTTAGGTCTTAGTTAAAATTCCAACAATTCAATATTGATTGTGCTTGATTTTGTTTTTTAATTGACAGTGGATTTGGAAAATGGAAGTATCTTCATTTTTCATTGGGACTTTGTCACAATTAAGTCACTATCAACTGAATTGCTAGGAGTAGGAATTTGTCCATTGATGACATTGAAAACATGCTAAAGAAGGTTGAATGCTGAAATCTGTTGTCACAACATTGGAGCTGTAGTGAAATTTCTTAACAAATGCATGTTTTTCTTTTTCAATTGTATTTTGATTTTTGAGGTTTGACTTTTGGCTCCTGCTTGCTTTCAGGCATCATCAATGTAGTTAAACATTGGAGCTAGTGTTTTTTTGGAAGAGAAATGGTATTGGTGCCTACTAATTATGCCTACGTATGTGAGAGGTTGGAGGTGAGAGGTTGTAACTGTATGTCTGTACGTATGTGATTTTTGTGGTTGCAGACATAATGTGATTTTTAGGGTGACATGCTTATAAGCAAGAAAAATCCGGTATAGCTACGGAAAGTTGCGACGGAACTCATTTGCGAGGAAGAAATTTGCTACGGAATTTTGTTGAATTCCGTAGCTATTCATGATTTTTGTGGTTGCAGGCATAATTAAAAGCTCAAGGACATACAATTCTCAACTTTGACGTTTATCTTCCGGAATCGATGTTCTCGCATGTACAACTTTATGTTGCCCTTTCAAGAGGAATTTCACGTGACACGACAAAAGTATTAGTAACTCCAGCAAATTAATTTAATCTCGAGAGGTTTTACATGATAACTAATACACATAAACAAACATTTCTTCCCTCTATTTTATACTTTAATTAGGTTTATTGTTTTCTAACAAGAAACATTGGAGATGGATCATTTGTGTTATTATATATCAAAATATGTAACCGAATAACATTTCAACGACAATGCTAATTCTTGTTTTTTACCTCTATTTTATACACATTTATCATGCTTATGTACTGTATTTGTTATAAACAATGTAACCAATGGATATTTAATCGCCAGAAATATATAGTTCGCAGCCACCGCATGACGCGGGATTTAACCTAGTTAGTTTGAATTGAACTAGGGGTGTGTTTGGTACAGAGAAATGGGAGCCGGGAAATGGAATTAGCAATTAAATCCCTTGTTTGGTTGCATTGAGAAAATGAGAAGTAGAGAATTGGCATTTCCTATTCTCTAAATTTATTTCCCTCCCTAATATAGAGAAAATGTGGGAATTGCAAAATAGAGAATTGCTAGAAAAAACACGGAGAGTTGGAGCGGTTGCCCATTCGAAACCCATCTGCCGCACAATCGACGTCCTCATAAGTCAACACAGCCTTCATCTATCGATCTCCTTCGAGGTATGCCTTTCATCTATTCGATCTCTGTCCCGATTGAAGTTAACCCTACCCTCCGTTTAGTCTTCTACCCTCGTTATCTCGTGTTCTCTCTCTCTCTATGTATCGTTCTCTATTTCGCTCTCTGAAGAACCAACAAATAGTGTAGTAATATGGGGGTGTTTGGATCGATTTAACAAATTGCTTTTTTCCCACCTGGGTCCAAAATCACATATTCTTACATACTTTGCTGTGCGTTGGCATCATCACAACAATGATGGCCCAGAAAGTAAATCGACAACATAATTTGACAATATCTTTTTTGATGTCACATTTTCTTTTCGATCGGGCAAAAGGTGGGGTCTCTCTCTCTCTCTCTCAAATCACACTTCTGTTGTTATCGTATGGGATGGATTTAGGGATTCTAACTTTAATGCATGACTCGGTTAATATGGTGGATTTGATATGATTTGCAATGGAAGAGACAAAATTGAAAAACCCAAGCAGGTTTAAAACTTTACATTCTGTAATTCATTTGATTAAAGTATTCAATTTGTTAATTAAGTTACATTTTCTTCAGTTTCTTTACTGCTATCTAATCTTTAAATTAATTTAATAAATGTATCTAAAATAGGTGATTCTTGAAAGTGAAGATGGTTCACTTCAACTTTGGGATGCTAGTACAAAGAAAAAAACTTTAAGAATTTAAAGGATGTAAATTGTCTGTTTCTTGTTGTAATTGCAGTTTGTTGTGCTCATGGAAAAATTCATCTGCATAATATTCTCAATTCATAATTAAATCATCTTTGTACATGATTTAATGAGAAACTTTGTGTAAAATATATGATCTTTTAATATGATTTTGCAGATGGTGAACCAGTTATCAAAAGGAGACTTGAAAAAAGGTTATAAGCATACGAAATCTTGAAAAAAAGGAGACTTCAATCTATTATTAAACATGCTCATGATAGTCAATTTTAGCAGTCACTGTATCTCATTTTACATCGACTATGGTTTGTTGGTTTATGTTAGGTTTTTGAAGCTGTAATTGAAGGAAGATAGTTGTGTGTTTTTACTTATTTGATGTAAAAACTGTTTATGAATGTTGTTTATGAATGTTATTATTGATTTTATTAATGTATTTTTATTATTAATTCATTAGTATTTTTGTATGTGTGTGTTTCAATAATGATTGTTGTGGAAGAAAAAAATGTTTGCTAAATTGCTAATGATAAAGTTGGTACAATTCTCTATTAATTTTTTTTTGTTGTATTAAACAAGAGAAATGATTCTCTGTTACAATTCTCTGTTAAAGTATCTGTGCTACCAAACAGAAGAGTGAATTCTCATTCTCCAGACTAATTCTCTTTCTCTGTAATTTCAATCTCTATCACTATTTCTCTGCAATTCCATTCTCTGCACCTAGTGACACTTAATAAATTTTTGTGGTATATTTTAAAATTTTGAAACCTAAAATATGAATAGGGATTCCAAAATTCTATCTGTGAGCCAAAATTAAGCAGCACAAATGGTGTGATTAGCCAGCCACTCCAAGCAGTAGCAATGCTGTCAACAGCTCTGCGGTCATCCTTCAAACTCAAACCCTCTCGTTTCTCTTGTCGCTCACTATGGTCCGGTCTTCAGAGCTGGAGAGACGCATCCCTCAACCACAATCGCCAACCCACACTTTCACACCCAAGATGACTCGGTTACTTGTTTAGCAGAAATTGGCAACCCCTTTATGAGTCTAGTAGTAACTTATTTGCCCCCAATTAGCATATATTTATAGTAATATGGTGTTTGCCCCAGGAGTAGATTATGATTTTATAGTTAAAAAAAATATTTGATTAATGGTGATGTTATTTAGGTATCTCCAAAGGAAATCCCATCTCCAAAGAACTCAAGATTGCCTCTTAATGCATATATGCTCCACAATCTTGCACACGTGCGCAATTGATTTAGCATGGGATACCGTTTTCACCATATCACGAGATTCTTGGAGACATGTTTTTTTGCTGATTTTGCACGTGTGGCTGATGATGAGAGCCGACATTTTGCTTGGTGTAGTCAGCGACTAGCTGAGCTTGGATTCAGGTCAATATCATGTTTTTTCTTTTTCCTTCTTTCTATTAAATTAAATATATATATTTGGATCTTAATTTTCATGTTTTTAGTTATGGAGGCCCATAATCTACTATGGCGTGAGTGTGAGAAATCTCGTTTGGCTGTCATCCCACTCGTTCAGGTGATCCTTAGATATTATTTTAACAGGTTTAATTTGGTTACTTAACTGAAAGAATTATGTTAACAGGAGGCTAGAGGACTAGATGCGGGACCACGACTTGTACAAAAAACTAATCGGTTTTGGAGATGTGAAAACATCAAAAATTGTTGCTAAAATTGCTGAAGAAGAGGTTGCACATGTGGCAGTTGGTGTGTACTGGTTTCTTCATGTCTGCCAGCAAATGGGCCGTGCCCCATGTCCTACTTTTATTCACCTTCCTTTTATTTCTTATAAATATTGTTTATCAAATAATGAAAACTTGTATATCATAGTCAAAATTACTCATTTCAATTTTCAAGTAATGATTACTTACACTAGGATTAAAAGATGTTAAAGCATACCGAAAACGGTTTTAATTAAAAAAATTCAGTTACGCTTAATTATTTTTGTATCCTCAAACTTTCACTGTTTTAACATTTTAACCTTTAAACTTATTTTTTCCGCACTGGTTAACCCCTAAATTTTTGCTGACGTGATGCTATAAAGTATAAACCTTTTGTTCACGATCAAACCGGTCATTTTGTGCTGAAGTATAGTTTTTCTTACAGTTAAATATGGTTTAACCCTCAAACTTTTTAAGGTTAAACATGGTTTAATTCTTAAACCTTTACCTATTTGGTTGTTTAATCCTTAATTTGACATTTTGTAAGTATTAATCTGTGATAGCGACAAGTCAACCAAAGTTTATGATAAAATGATTCATAAAAAAAGTTGAAGGGTTAAAACGCCATTTCCATGTAAGTTCGAGGATTACCAACCATATTTATGATATGGAAAGTTCTGTTTTGTTTTGGGGATTTGATATTTTTACGCCATTATCGTTTTTTAGTTGAATTTCTTAATGGACAGAATTGCTGAAAGAATATAATGTGGAGGTGAAAGGGCCGTTTAATTACACTGCTCGGGAAGAAGCTGGACTTCCACAGGACTGGTAAGGGTTTAAATGATGCAAAAAGTCATTTCTGCCCTTGAAACTTCTACTAGTTTGTTAACACACGTTCAAATTTGAACTACTTGTAAAAAAATTTCAAAATACCTTTGAACAAAACCAATTAAATTAGTCTTTTCAAGTTGGCTTTAACATGTTGTGTAGGTATGATCCGTTAAAAGAAAGCAAAGAAGATAAAGATCGGCTTTCTAAGGTAATTACTAATTACTCTAAAAATGGTCAATCAACGACCTTGGACTTTTTTTTGACTACTTTTAAAATGCCTAAAGCACCCTTTTATCTAAACTAGGACCAAAATTAATGTACAAGTTTATTAGGGGCAAATAGGTAAATTTAGCTTAATAGTTTCTGTGAGAAGACATTGGAAGTAGGGGTGGCAATTCCTGACCCGGCACAAAACCCGACATGAATCGACACAAAAATAAACAAGTTTGGGTTGAGGTAAAAAAAATTTGGGTCAGTCTTGGGTCGACTCAACTAACCCGTTTATTAAACGGGTTATGTTCGGGTCAGTGATAATTTATATGGGTCGACCCGCTAGCCGGTTTAATTATTAAAACATATATAAAAACATATATAATTATACTTAGTTTATAGTTTATTGATTTAATCGTAACTAATAATTAGATAAAAAAAAAGAGCTACTTGATAATTTGGTTTTTTGGTATTTTGTAATGAATTTGTGGAATAACAACAACCCGTTTGACTCTTTTAACCCGTTTGACCTGCTAACCTATTTAACCCGTTTAATTAAACGGGCTATATGGGACAGTTTTGGGTTGAAGGTAAATAAGTCAGGGTTGATATATCTGACCCGTTTATATAAACAGGTCGCTTTCGGGTTGAATGTTTCTGACCCGAACCTGACCTGAATTACCACCTCTAATTGGAACATCTGAAATTGGATTTATTTGTTTTGTTTTCAATATTTCTTATGACATAAATTGTGAATAATGACAGGTTCATGACAGGCTGGCTCATATAATATCCATGGAGAAAGAAAACTCAAATCTGAACAAAGAAGAATGATCGTTTCATGCTAATAATTTCGACCGCACCATACTAACTTGTACATCTAAACTTGCAAGTATTAATTGTACCAAGATGATGAATTTTGTTATAAAGATCAAGTGAAACAAGGAAAAATGGTGATGATTTTACGTGTCATATTTATCGTTCACATGGAAGATCAATGTTATAATACATACAAACACACACAAAAAGTGTTAATATCCATATGATCGCGAACTATGTATGGATCGAGAGACTTGTATAAGAATAAGATATATCGAGACGTTCGTTTTGGTCATCCAATTTACTCAGGTTGACTTTGACCATCTTCAACCTGATTTTCATTCTGAACACCGTACCCAATAATTTCATCGAAATCCTCGACCTCGTGCTCACATTGTGCACACTTTCATCATCGAGTTCACGATCACTTTCATAACCCTTAAGCTCATACAACTCCCAAGATCCATTCGACTTTTGAACCATACCTTTATTCTCCTGGACCCACCATTCTCCGGGTATCATATACTTCTCTTTCAACACATTCGAACACTTGTTCACAAGCGCGAGATCCCGTTTAACCTCCAACCGAAACAAACCCATCGACCCCGCAAGCCCGTGCAAATAAGAAGCCTCCATATTATGTCGTTTTGCATAACTATCGTTACGTTTCAAGTACCTAGAATTCCGCGTATCTATGTATAATTCCCGACCTATATGTATGTATCCCACAAGCGGGGGTAAAAGCGGAATGTAGTCTATTACATTTACGGTCCGTAAGATACGGAGATGTTGTTGCGTGTTAAGAAGTTGGCGAAGACATATGTTGCCGAGAAAGGGGTTTCCGTATTGTTAGGAATATTTCTATAATATTCATTATTGATTTGATGTGTCAAAACTTATAAAGTACAATGACCTAAATTGAAGATATGGAAGTTCAAATTCAAATAAAGATTTAGGAGATAATCACTATTGTAAAAGATATAGTATATCTTGTTTAAATTAAAAGATTTAGTATTATCTTTTCCTTGTAAATCTCTAGGTTTTCTAGTATATAAAGAAACCTAGAGGTATAGAATTAGTCATTTTTTAAAACCCACGTTTTAACGTGTATGTGTGTGTACTCTAAGCCTCAAGGTCATATTATGATCCTATTACAAGTTTAAAACCGTTCTACATATTTATATGTAGAATTGGGGCTTTTAGTAATCATTGTATATAAAGATTATGATGAAACCTTGTTTAGCTATACAAATATGTTTATCTAATTCCGCAATATTATGATTTGTATTTGCTTATTCCAGATCAAGAACTAACTATTCTTGAGCCTAAAGATCGATTTATATAGAGTTGTTCTAAACTCAGCAATTGGTATCAGAGCGCGGTGGCTCAGATCTGGAATGAAATAAGAATCTATCAATGATGCTGAATTCTAACAATGGATCAAAGGTTAGTAGTAATGCGTTATACATCAATTAGTGTTCTTCGTGATTAAAAAAAAAAAAGAAAGTATACGAGTATTTACTAGAATATCTCAGAAAGATATATGCATAAATTGTTGAGTTATACCTAAAACGATTAGAGGTCATCATAAAAATTTGAATGTTGGTTCAGCTGTACATACTTGTACTGTACAAGTGAACACATGGTGGTAAAGATGCATGTAAGAGATGGTCAATATGTAATTCCAAAATTGACTACTTGAATATTTGGTGAACGTGGGATGTTCTTTTAATTTAAGAAGGAGAATAATTTAAAAAGGAGGTGAAATATTTGTGGGCCTCCAAAAAAACAAAAAAACAAAAAAAAACAAAGGAGCCAGAAAAAGTACGCAAATTTTTTCTTTCTGTTTGGACGCACGAATTAGCAGGCAGAAACAATGGACGAACACATTTAATTACTACTGATCCAGTGTTTCGGTTATTACTGCTCCTAATTGAAATATACTACTGATCAGTAGTATATCTCGATTACTACTGATCCGATGCTCGATCAGTACTAAATGTTTATTACTTACTACTGATCAGTACTAAACAGTACGGCTACACAATTTTTACTACTGATCAGTACTAACCGAAGAAGAATTCTGTTACTAATCAGTACTAAACGAAGAAAAATTTGATACTGATTTCTTCCTTACAACCGATACATCATATTTTGGAAAGCATGACACACACCATGTTTGTTCCATACTACGGTTTATTGATCGTATTCGGTTAATCACTTGTTAATTTTTTATTCTTGATAAAAAGAGAATGAAAATAACTTGTGATATTAATGTGAAACGAATCACATTATTCACACACACAGGTTGAAGGCTTGATGAAGATAAAGGAAGATGGTTTGTTTGTTACATATTTGATCTTTATCAGTTGATTACAGAAGATAATTGATTATATTTTATTTGAAGAAGAATGTAACATCCCAAAACCCGGCCTAATAGTTTATTGACCTTAAGGTATCTTATTAAATGATTATCTGATTAAATGCCTAGTTAATTAAATTAGCCTGCTGTCCTTTGCGGTATTTTAACCAAGGGGTTAAAATACCCGACTTGTGGTTTATTTGAAACGAAAACATGATTTTTATGTATTTGGATTCCTTGTTAAATATCGTTTCCAGAAATGCTTTCGTTTTTAAAATTGGAGTCCGTTTACTATTTTAAATAAATTAATTTCGAAAGGGACTTTTCAGACATATACTGTTAATTAAAACAAAAGCCACAAAGGGGTCCCACCCCCTTGTGTTGGCCGGTCAAGTGAGAGGGAGGGAGAAACCCTCCTCTTTCTTCTTTGTCTTATTGTTCAAACATTATCCATCTCTCTCTCTCTCACTATTCCATTGCCTCTCTCTCTCTCTAGAAACCATATACTTGTTCTTGAGCTTTTGGGGTTAAATCTTCATCTTTGGTCCGAAAATTTCACTAGTGATTGTGTAAAAGAAGTCTAGAAGTAAGCTACACTCTCTCCTCTACTTGTTTATGTCGTTCTTGAGCTTGAACTTGAGCTAGGGTTTAGGTAACTTGTTGATTTGTGGTTGAATCTTGAAATGGATGTTGTTTTATGTGTTTGTACAAGCTTTTACATCTTTTGTATGGTTGATTGTTGAAGGAAGACAAGATTTGGTGAAAATCACCTTCAACCTCCATTAATGGTGGAAGTTGAAGGTGGGTTTTGATGAATCTTGGATTTCTTGAGTTTTGGATGGATAGAATTGTTTATTAGGTTGTGAAATCATGTTTGGTAAGCTATGGATGTTAATAACCTAGTATTAATTAAATGGTGAAGTAATTTAACTAGTGTTTGGATGATTTTGTCAAAATGGTGATTTAGTGATTATACAAGTATGTTACTTGGAATTGTGATAGTTGTCAACTTGGTGGAATTGTTTATAATTGTGAATTGCTAGTTAAAAGGTTAATTGCTAGTAGATGGAAGTGTGGAAGCCTTAGGATCATGTTCGGGTTTTGGCCCGTTTGGGTTGATTAGTTGTGAATACTTGTTAAATGGTCTAAATGGTCAATTGTATTGATGAAGGATTTGTACTAGTTGTAAATGTCATAAAATGTGCATTTTATGAGTCTTATGTAGTTAGATGTTGAAATTGATGATTTTGATGATTCGGTGGATTATCACTAACTCGGTATGTTGTTGACAGGAACCGGGAAGGATACTCAGTGATAATAGCTCATTGAGTTAAGGAATCGAAGGTTGAAAGGTGAGTGGATTCGACATACAACTCGGGTTTCGGTTATTTCACTTGGTATTGTCTTGTTGGTGAAAAATGCAGAAAAATCGCCAGATGAAGAGAGTTCGCGACGCGAACTTAGTTCGCGATCGCGAAGTCGGTCCAGAGAAATTGGTTGGTCGTCGCGAAGTAGTTCACGACTGAGTTCCCGACGCGAACCCTAGTTCGCGATCGCGAACTAGAGTTCGCGATTGGGAACTCAGTTTGACGTTTTTCGCGGTGTCTTTCGTAGCTAGTTGACTTGTTATGTATGCCTAGTGTTAGGGAATACCATACATGACTAGGTGCACCATTCGGGATGAGGTCAGTGTCGGAAGGAGAACGGCTGGGCATCGGGTATCGACTAATCGGGTATCCGACCTTACCTGTATTTGTTGCATGGTTAAGGGGAGGGAGTTGCCCGGGTGTTGGATACGAAACGCTATCGGTTACCGTGGTTTTGGCCGACCATGGTTTAAGGCCCGCAAAGCCGCCGATCCTCTCAAAAGTGATTACCCAACCGGAGATGTTTTATAACTTCCATGTTTAAGTGACCAGTGTAGTTGCTAGTGTAGTTGATAGTGTTAGGAATTCATTCACTTAGCTTTTGTGCTAATCCCTCCCTTATTGACACATTTCAGGTTGGATGGCTTGAACGGGTCGGGCTTGGACGGGAAGTTTGACCATGCTTAAATTATATTTTGTAAAATGAGCCGTGTCTAGTAATACCGTCTTTTAAATAACTTTGGTTGTAATATTTTGTGGGACCACGTTTTGTAAACCTAACTAACGAGTTGCTTCCATACTTAGTCTAATACTTAATTGCCTTTAAAAAAAAAATGCGGTGTTACAACTTGGTATCAGAGCTTCGGTTTGGCGATGGATACATGGGGTTGGTGTTCCATTCCCAAATCGTGGCTCGTGTGTTGGTCAAACCTTCCGGTCAAAGGGGATTAGAGCAAGTGTGAATTGGGTTTAGTAGTTAGTATATGTGTACTAACGAGTTAAACTAAGCCTTGGTGAGATGTTGTGTTTTGTAGTAGGAATGGCTACGGATGGAAACACCTTGGATAATATCCCACCGAACACGAACCTTGGGAACGATGGAGCAACGGGCTCGGGGGGTGATGAAATACCGAATGAAGAATATATCTTATTGTTGGAAACACGGAATATGGAACTTGAGGATACCATTAGGGCTCTTCGCCAAAGTCAACCGACTGAGCCACGACCCGAGGCTCGGTCTACCTTGCCACCTCCAACACAAGCAAACCCACCCCCACACTTCACTCAAACCACTCAAAATCCCGTCTTTCCCCAAAATGACTCCTCATCTCCCAATACAAGCATACTACAACCGCCACTCGCCCACACCGTACCAATTGCCAATGCCCAACACCAACAATTCTTCTACCAACCTTTCCCGATTGAGAAGAAACCGTGCACTTTCAAGAATTTTCTCGATTGTAAACCAACTGAGTACCGGGGAAGTACCGACCCGGCGGAAACTCTAACTTGGCTTAGGGCCACCGAGAGAGCTCTTATTGCTTGTAATTGTGAGGACCACTTGAAGGTCCGGTATGCGTCCCGAATGTTGGGGGGACCGGCTATGGATTGGTGGGATGGGTTGGCCGCGAACTTTAGCAACGAAATGATGGATGCGGTCATGTGGAAACAATTTAGGGAGCAAGTGGAGGCTCGGTATTGTAGCCCGTTTGAGTTGGATAAGATCCGGAATGAGTTCATGATGTTGAAGATGACCGATCGAATGACGGTGGACGAGCTTATCCTCCAATTTAATGGTAAGCTCCGATTTGTGACACAATGGGTGCCCGATGAGTCCACCCAAATCAAACACTTTGTTGGGGCGTTATTGCCCGAGTATCGGAACGTAACAAGGCTTGCGGGAACTCTCTTGCAAGCATATGATCTTGCCATATCGGCCGAAGGTGACATTTTGGCCCAAAAGGCCGCGAATCGAGAGAAGGCCCCGTTTCATAAGGGAAAGTATGATCATGCAAACTCGAGCAACCACAAGAAAACCGAAGGCAATCATAGGTCTAACAATGATCGCCGAACACAAATCCTTCAAGGTTCCAACCAAAGGAACCCATGGTGCATACCGTGTAAGTCCTCCCATGCCGGTCCGTGTACGTCACAAACTCGAAGGTGTATTAAATGTGGGCAACACGGGCATGAGTCCACGGAATGCAAGTTAGAGAAGAGTGTTTGTTGGACGTGTCAAAAAGAGGGTCACCGGGCAATATTTTGCCCAACGAAGAAAGGTTCGGGTTCGGGTTCGGGTTCGGGTGGGGGAGCGGCTTCGTCGGGAGGTCAAAAGAGGAAGAGTCATCCGCCACCTTCGGGTCGGGCATTCAAAATGACGGTGGAGGATGCCACCACCACCGACGATGTCATCACCGGTATGTTTCTAATAAACTCAATACCCGCTCGCGTGTTATTTGATTCGGGTGCAAATAGTTCGTTTTCCTCAAAGAGTTTTTGTGACAAATTGAAATTGCCTATTTCCTTGATCGCGACACCTCTAGAGGTAGAGGTGGCCGATGGTGAAATGGTTCCGGTCACGACATCTGTGTCCGGGGCTAGTATTGATATTGATGGCGTGAAATTTTCGATTCTTTTACTTGTTATGCCGATATCCGGCTTTGATGTGGTTTTAGGTATGGATTGGTTAAGTGCTAATAGGGCCAACATAAATTGTCACCAAAAGTTGATTACTTTTCTTTTACCCGACGGGTCACACGTCGTGGCCCGGGGAGACCGTGCGACCCCGACCATACCCATGATAACCATGATGAAAGCCCGTAAGTCCTTGACCAAGGGATGTGAATCGTTTATAGCTTATGTGATTGACGTGAAAAAGGAAAAGAAGGTAATTGGTAATCTCCGGGTGGTTTCGGAATACCCGGAGGTGTTTCCCGAAGACTTGCCTGGGTTACCTCCCGTTCGGGAGGTAGAATTCAAAATTGATTTGGTGCCGGGTGCCAATCCCGTGGCTAGAGCACCGTACCGTTTAGCACCGTCCGAGATTCGGGAAATGATGACACAAATCCAAGATTTATTGGATAAGGGTTTTATTCGGTCGAGTTCCTCACCTTGGGGAGCTCCGGTTTTATTCGTAAAGAAGAAAGATGGTGCACTTCGTATGTGCATCGATTATCGAGAATTAAATAAAAGAACGGTAAAGAATCGGTATCCTTTGCCGCGTATTGACGATTTATTTGATCAACTCCAAGGGTCTTCTTATTTCTCAAAGATTGATTTGAGATCGGGTTATCACCAAGTTCGGGTTCATGAAAACGATGTTCACAAAACGGCGTTCCGAACTCGCTATGGCCACTATGAGTTCTTGGTTATGCCGTTTGGATTGACGAACGCTCCCGCGATATTTATGGATTTGATGAATCGAGTTTGTCGGCCTTATCTCGACAAATTTGTTATTGTGTTCATTGATGATATTTTAATTTATTCCAAGACCGAAGAAGAACACGAAAAACACTTAAGGCAAGTGTTAGAAACGTTGAAGCGGGAACAATTATTTGCGAAGTTCTCGAAGTGCGAATTTTGGCTTCGAGAAGTTCACTTTTTGGGTCACGTTATTTGTTCGAATGGGGTCAAGGTGGACCCGGCGAAGATCGAAGCGGTTATGAATTGGGTTGCTCCGAAGAACCCAACCGAGATAAAGAGTTTCTTGGGTTTGGCGGGTTATTACCGCCGGTTTATAAAAGATTTTTCCAAGATAGCGGGTCCTATGACGAGATTGACCCGTAAAGATGTACCGTTCCGGTGGGGTGAGAATCACGAAAAGTCATTTCAAACTCTAAAACAATTATTGTGTCAAGCTCCGGTTCTCGCCTTACCCGAAGGCCCGGAGGATTTTATTGTTTATTGTGACGCTTCACTTGCGGGTTCGGGTTGTGTGTTGATGCAACGAGATCGGGTCATTGCTTATGCTTCGAGGCAATTGAAGAATCACGAGAAGAATTACCCGACTCACGATTTAGAGTTGGCGGCGGTGGTTTTTGCACTAAAATTATGGAGACACTATTTGTACGGTACGAAATGCGTGATTTGCACGGATCACAAAAGTTTGCAATACGTGTTCACGCAAAAGGAATTGAATATGCGCCAACGAAGATGGTTAGAGTTGATTAAGGATTACGATTGTGAAATCCGATATCATCCCGGGAAGGCAAATGTGGTGGCCGATGCCTTAAGTAGAAAGGGAGATTCGGGACGGGTACAATTTATGCGGATGGAAATTGTGTCGGATTTAGTGTCCCGGTTGAAGATTTCACAAATGGAAGCGTTGAATGTCGAACATTTGAAGGCCGAGATTTTATTAAAGAGGAAAGATGATTTAGAAGAAGATTCTCGGGGTTTGAAGACGTACCAATCTCGGGTTTGGGTACCGTTACTCGGGGGTTTACGGGAATTGATTTTGGCCGAGGCTCACAATTCTCGATTATCGGTTCACCCGGGTAGCACGAAAATGTACAATGATCTAAAAGCACTTTATTGGTGGCCGACAATGAAGACCGACATTGCGCGTTTTGTGGGCCAATGTCATATTTGTGCTCAAGTGAAGGCCGAGCACCAAAAGCCCTACGGAACTTTAACCCAATCACCGATTCCCGAGTGGAAGTGGGACCGGATAACTATGGATTTCGTGACTAAATTGCCGCGTACACAAAGGGGTCATGATATGATTTGGGTTATAGTTGACCGTTTAACGAAGAGTGCTCATTTCTTGGCGACTAGTGAGGCCGCCTCACTTAGTAAATTGGCGAAATTGTACATTGACGAAGTGGTATCCCGGCATGGTATTCCGATTTCTATCGTGTCCGATAGAGATCCCCGTTTTGCTTCAAACTTTTGGAATAGCTTGCAACGAGAATTGGGGACGCGGGTGAATTTAAGTACCGCGTACCACCCCCAAACCGATGGGCAATCGGAAAGAACGATACAAACGCTAGAAGATATGTTGCGGGCTTGCGTGTTAGAGTACGGTGGGTCATGGGATTCACACCTACCGTTGATCGAGTTTGCTTATAATAACTCGTATCACTCAAGTATTAAGATGCCACCGTATGAGATGTTGTATGGGCGTCGGTGCCGAACCCCGACGTGTTGGTTGGAAGCGGGTGAGAAACAATATGCGGGGCCCGATATTGTACAAATGACCGCGGATAAAGTGGCAATTGCCCGAGAAAAGTTAAAAGCCGCCCGTGACCGACAAAAGATGTATGCCGACCCGAGACGTAGACCCGCTACGTTCTCGGAGAACGAGATGGTTTATTTGAAGGTTTCACCTTGGAAGGGTGTTATTCGTTTTGGTAAACGAGGAAAGTTGGCCCCGAGGTTTATTGGGCCGTTTCGAATTAGTAAGGTGGTGAATTCTCAATCGGTAACACTCGAGTTGCCCCCGGAGTTGTCGGCAATTCATAACACATTCAACATTTGTTACTTGAGAAAGTGTAACATCGAAGATCCGAGCCAAATACTCCCGGTGCAAGAGTTGCGGGTTGATACGAAAAAGAGATTGGTCGAAGAACCGGTGGAGTTCTTAGACCGAAAAGTAACGAAATTGAGAAAGAAACAGATTCCTATGGTTCTAGTAAAATGGAAGCACAGTTTGGGTGCGGATATGACGTGGGAGACCGAGGCCGATATGCGGGAACGTTATCCCTCCTTGTTTGATCGAGATGGGATTCCGGGGACGGAATCTTCCTAAGTGGGGGAGAGTTGTAACATCCCAAAACCCGGCCTAATAGTTTATTGACCTTAAGGTATCTTATTAAATGATTATCTGATTAAATGCCTAGTTAATTAAATTAGCCTGCTGTCCTTTGCGGTATTTTAACCAAGGGGTTAAAATACCCGACTTGTGGTTTATTTGAAACGAAAACATGATTTTTATGTATTTGGATTCCTTGTTAAATATCGTTTCCAGAAATGCTTTCGTTTTTAAAATTGGAGTCCGTTTACTATTTTAAATAAATTAATTTCGAAAGGGACTTTTCAGACATATACTGTTAATTATAACAAAAGCCACAAAGGGGTCCCACCCCCTTGTGTTGGCCGGTCAAGTGAGAGGGAGGGAGAAACCCTCCTCTTTCTTCTTTGTCTTATTGTTCAAACATTATCCATCTCTCTCTCACTATTCCATTGCCTCTCTCTCTCTTTAGAAACCATATACTTGTTCTTGAGCTTTTGGGGTTAAATCTTCATCTTTGGTCCGAAAATTTCACCAGTGATTGTGTAAAAGAAGTCTAGAAGTAAGCTACACTCTCTCCTCTACTTGTTTATGTTGTTCTTGAGCTTGAACTTGAGCTAGGGTTTAGGTAACTTGTTGATTTGTGGTTGAATCTTGAAATGGATGTTGTTTTATGTGTTTGTACAAGCTTTTACATCTTTTGTATGGTTGATTGTTGAAGGAAGACAAGATTTGGTGAAAATCACCTTCAACCTCCATTAATGGTGGAAGTTGAAGGTGGGTTTTGATGAATCTTGGATTTCTTGAGTTTTGGATGGATAGAATTGTTTATTAGGTTGTGAAATCATGTTTGGTAAGCTATGGATGTTAATAACCTAGTATTAATTAAATGGTGAAGTAATTTAACTAGTGTTTGGATGATTTTGTCAAAATGGTGATTTAGTGATTATACAAGTATGTTACTTGGAATTGTGATAGTTGTCAACTTGGTGGAATTGTTTATAATTGTGAATTGCTAGTTAAAAGGTTAATTGCTAGTAGATGGAAGTGTGGAAGCCTTAGGATCATGTTCGGGTTTTGGCCCGTTTGGGTTGATTAGTTGTGAATACTTGTTAAATGGTCTAAATGGTCAATTGTATTGATGAAGGATTTGTACTAGTTGTAAATGTCATAAAATGTGCATTTTATGAGTCTTATGTAGTTAGATGTTGAAATTGATGATTTTGATGATTCGGTGGATTATCACTAACTCGGTATGTTGTTGACAGGAACCGGGAAGGATACTCAGTGATACTAGCTCACTGAGTTAAGGAATCGAAGGTTGAAAGGTGAGTGGATTCGACCTACAACTCGGGTTTCGGTTATTTCACTTGGTATTGTCTTGTTGGTGAAAAATGCAGAAAAATCGCCAGATGAAGAGAGTTCGCGACGCGAACTTAGTTCGCGATCGCGAAGTCGGTCCAGAGAAATTGGTTGGTCGTCGCGAAGTAGTTCACGACCGAGTTCCCGACGCGAACCCTAGTTCGCGATCGCGAACTAGAGTTCGCGATTGGGAACTCAGTTTGACGTTTTTCGCGGTGTCTTTCGTAGCTAGTTGACTTGTTATGTATGCCTAGTGTTAGGGAATACCATACTTGACTAGGTGCACCATTCGGGATGAGGTCAGTGTCGGAAGGAGAACGGCTGGGCATCGGGTATCGACTAATCGGGTATCCGACCTTACCTGTATTTGTTGCATGGTTAAGGGGAGGGAGTTGCCCGGGTGTTGGATACGAAACGCTATCGGTTACCGTGGTTTTGGCCGACCATGGTTTAAGGCCCGCAAAGCCGCCGATCCTCTCAAAAGTGATTACCCAACCGGAGATGTTTTATAACTTCCGTGTTTAAGTGACCAGTGTAGTTGCTAGTGTAGTTGATAGTGTTAGGAATTCATTCACTTAGCTTTTGTGCTAATCCCTCCCTTATTGACACATTTCAGGTTGGATGGCTTGAACGGGTCGGGCTTGGACGGGAAGTTTGACCATGCTTAAATTATATTTTGTAAAATGAGCCGTGTCTAGTAATACCGTCTTTTAAATAACTTTGGTTGTAATATTTTGTGGGACCACGTTTTGTAAACCTAACTAACTAGTTGCTTCCGTACTTAGTCTAATACTTAATTGCCTTTAAAAAAAAATGCGGTGTTACAAAGAAGTTGAAAGTCTTACTACATAAGATGTTATGTATTGTTGTAACTGCAATTCAACACTCTTAACGAAAAGATCTGTTGAAGGCTAAGATAAGAAAGTCCCTCATACAAGATATGATGTTGCTGATTACTATATTTAGACGGAATGTGATGCTTAGTTTGAGTTTCTACTTCAACTTCAAATAGAAGATAGTTGGTTTTCAATGTAATTAATATAGCCTTGAAGAACGCAGGAATGATATCACACTTTTAGGGGAAGAAAAAGTGTTGATCATTCAAGGGGAAGTTCAAGTTTTTCAGATTTGTATTTGATTATGTCAAAAAGGGGAAGAGACTTGAAGATTCCAAGCTAATTCTATAAGTTTTGTCAAATCAAATAGGGGAAGATTGTTAGGAATATTTCTATAATATTCATTATTGATTTGATGTGTCAAAACTTATAAAGTACAAAGACCTAAATTGAAGATATGGAAGTTCAAATTCAAATAAAGATTTAGGAGATAATCACTATTGTAAAAGATATAGTATATCTTGTTTAAATTAAAAGATTTAGTATTATCTTTTCCTTGTAAATCTCTAGGTTTTCTAGTATATAAAGAAACCTAGAGGTATAGAATTAGTCGTTTTTTAAAACCCACGTTTTAACGTGTATGTGTGTGTACTCTAAGCCTCAAGGTCATATTATGATCCTGTTACAAGTTTAAAACCGTTCTACATATTTATATGTAGAATTGGGGCTTTTAGTAATCATTGTATATAAAGATGATGATGAAACCTTGTTTAGCTATACAAATATGTTTATCTAATTCCGCAATATTATGATTTGTATATGCTTATTCCAGATCAAGAACTAACTATTCTTGAGCCTAAAGATCGATTTATATAGAGTTGTTCTAAACTCAGCACGTATGCAAAGACGGTTACGTGAAGTGGTTTTTTGGGTCGGGATTTGGGTTTGTTGTAGCCGTTGACGGCTATGTCGCCACCTGAAAGTGTCGCTAATGCCCCGCCTAGACTGTGCCCGACGACCGTTATACTCGTTTCTTCGTCCTTGTATTTTTCTACTAGTTTCTCGATTGTAGACAAAACCTGGAAGTTTTATGTATATAACATAAAATCATACCAAAACTACAAATATTTATAATCAACACAATATATATTTTATATATAGGTAATATACTATATCTTTAATTTTTGTTGAAAATATGCATATAGTGCGAATTGAGGAACCAATGTAACACGTAACACGACGTAAAATCTACGTCATATCTAATCTAAATTGCTAATACAATAAAAATGAAAGGTACACTCAATGACCATCCCCAAAAACCTTTTTTTTTTTACTACACCCGGGTACGTTGTTACAATTTTTTCAAAAATGGGAGAAAACAATATTATTTCTGAAAGTTTTTATGTAATATGCATTATTTTTGAAAATATTTTTGAAAATATTCTTCCCCTGATTCAAGGCAAGTTTTTTTATTAATTAAGTAATCGGCTTGTTATTTTTTTTTTTTTTTTTGAAGTACTTTTCTTGAACCCCACCGAGAACCCGATTAAAAGGAGTAAAGTAGTTAAACTTTGCATCTATCGGATTGTAACATCTTAAAATAGTTAAAAATAAAGTTATAATAACTAATTGTTTTAAATTTTTAAATAAGAAATTGATCCATATAAAAGTATCATATGTATTTCTACATTTTTCTACTATCATTCATTCTTGTAAAGTATGTTTGTGCTTCTTTGCATTTTTTTAGGCTGATGTTTGTTATTTATTCGAATATTAAACTTACCTGATCTCTAGCACTTGTTTTATTGAACCGCGATTTCGGATGACTAGAAGTATATATCGAAAGATACCCCGAATGCACTTGTGCACACTTTGAATCCTTAAACACCTTAGACGCCGACACCAACGGGAAATCAAAATTCTCAATCCATTCGGCTATTTGTACGGTCCCTCTCCAAGAAACCAGAATATATCTCCTTCCCAAAATACGTTTCGCTTTAGTCTTTGAAACCGCAACGTACCCCATCCAATTTGACTGCCCGACCCACGGGTTTTTCACAAGAGACCTCAAAAGGAACGACTGAGGAGCGTCGGGAGAAGTTGATGTCGCGTAAATGTACTTGACAACGTTGTACTTTATAGGGTTCCCCTTGTCTAAACCTACTTGTGAAAATAGTTGTTTTGTTGAGAATTTGCTTGCGCCCGCATATCTTGACTTGCGGTCAAAGACAAAAGTGTCATAGTTGGCTTGAACCCGTTCCCCATAATGGATGAGGTATCGTCTTAGATCGATGTCAAGAGGTTTCAAGAGGGTATCCCAGTTATCTTCTCCGCTCAATTTTCGCCATTTTTTTGCAAATTTGTATTCTTTCATCTTCTTAAGTATTCCAAGCGTTTTGGTTATTGATGGATCTTTAAAAGGCGCGCAATGGAAGAGAGTTGCATGAATTGCAATTTATAAGTTGAGGGGCAATGAATCACACCAATGTTGTGTGAGGGACAACTTTGTCAAATATATGAGAATGAGAGTTGATTATAACACGTAATATTGACGTGTTTTTAACTTTAAGTAATCAAGAAAAGACATTGATTAAGAAAAGACATTGATTGGAGCGGTTTGAGTCGGGTTTTCTTAAAAGCAAACCCGAACTCGAAATATCAAGTTTTGAAATTTCATGAGAGTTCGGTTTCAATTTAACATTGGTTCAACTTTTCGGTTATTAGATATTATTGGGTCGGTTTCTTCGGTTTTTACCATTTTCTTCTTGTTTAGACGAAGAGAAATGATATTGATGCCTACTATTTATGACTGTTTTATGTTGTTACTTACCATAAGATGACATGTCTAAAATAGATATCATAAAGGTAATAGACAATTTCTCTCTTAAAAAAAAATACCCCCTCCGTCATAATTTTATTGTCCATATTTTCATTTTAAAATGTAACAAGATTATTGTCAGTTTGAAAATTTTACTTACAAAAAAACAGCTAGAGAAGGGGGTGTGGTGGCGAGGGCTCCCCTCCGCCGGATGCCACGAGGGCGCGCTGGCTCCGCCACTGCACCGCCCGCTACGCGAGCGAGCGGGGTGCGCCGGACGACCGACGAAGGCAGCGAGCCAATCCCAATCTGCCACGTGTCACTAGCCGTTGGCAACGGCTATTTTCCAGAAAAATTATTTTATTTTATTTTTTTTAAATAAAACCTATTATAAATAAACCGTTTAACCATAACCTTCTTTCACACCATTTCTTACACTTTCACTCTCAAAAACTCTCTACAATTTCTGACCCTTTCACTCTCAAAAACTCTAAAAAATGTCTCAACCACCACACCCCGATTGGATGAACGGTATTCTCGGATGGGGAGGTTCCGGCTCACCGGCGTCCAATCCGTCAACACCTTCGTCCCAACAATCGGTATCGTCCACCCAAAACACCGTGATGCCGACATTTTCCCAAGAGCAATACAACCACTATATCCTTCAACAACAATTTCAAAACCTTCAACAACACCAACCCCCTCCTCAAATGTGGTCACAACACCAATGGTCACAACCACAACAATTTCAACAACACCAACCCCCTCAAGACACCGACGCCGTTGAAAAGGCGAGAAGAAAGGGGAAAAAAGTTGCTGTCAACTTAAGTCGGAAGGTCATGCGGTGGGACGCCGCCGAAGAAGTTTTATTGGCCGAGTGTTGGGTTAGCGTTTCCGAGGACCGCGAAAAGGACGCCGACCAATCCGATGAATGTTTTTAGAACAAAATCCTTGTTAAGTTCAACGAGGATGTTGGTACGCCGCGTACCAAAGACATGTTGACGGGGAAGTAGACGACTTTAAATGTTAATTGTCAAAAATTCAACGGTATCTACAAACGTCTACAACGTACAAGCCGAAGCGGTGAAAATGAGGTCGGCTTTATGGCCCGTGTCCGACAAGCGTACCATGACGAGTCGTCGTAAAAAAAAACAATTTAACAACGAAGGTGCGTGGGAAGTTTTGAGACATTGCCCGAAATGGGACGCCCCCGCACCCATTTCGCTCTCCGATAACGAAGAACTTTTCGGGGAAGATACGAGACCACGTCCGGCGGGAAAGTCTCGTAAGGCAAAAAAAAGTAGGTCGGAAAGTTCATCCGGCACTAACACCGCCGGAAGTGCCGCACCGCCGGACCTTGGCGAGGCTATGATGGCCGAGTTTAGGCGGAAAAGTGAAGCCGCTCAATCGGCTTACGAAAGGTCAAAGGCCTGGGATGACGTTTTCGTGCGGTTGGAAGAATTGCGATTCCTAAGCACTAACACCCAAGGTTTGGGGCGCCAAGATAAGGCGAGAATCGTCAAAAAAAAAAGGCGATCCGCGAAAAATACCCCGTCGACGCAAGTGAACTTGACGTGAACGATGACGACGAGTAGTTTTTTTTTTGTTTAATTTTCGGTATTTTTTTCCTAATTTTCGGTATTTTTTTTTAATTTTTTGGTAATTTTTTTATTTTTGGTAATTTTTTTTTTCTTTTTTAGGTATTTTTATTTTGTATTGTGTAATATTTATTTTAATGAAGTATTATGTTTTTAAAAAAAAGAAAAAGAAAAAAAGGGGGTGGGGCCCAAATGGCTAAGTGATGGTAGATGGGGTATTTGGGGGTTTTGAATATGAAATGGTGAGGTGGCACATAGGTGACGCAAAGGTGGCGGTTTGGCTTAAGCCACCACACCCCTTGCTCTTAGGTGATAAATGTAAAATTCAATTGGTTGCACAATATAATAAATGTATTTTTTTTAATCTATATGTTTTTTTTTTCATAGACCAAATTTTTGGGACGGAGGTAGTAATTTTTTTTTTCTTCATGTCATCATGATTGTGATACTTATCTTGATTAAATGAGTATGGAAATACGTAAGCACAAATAATAGATATCAGTATAATTTCTCTTACATGAAACATATACTCCAAAACACATAACATATCTTAAAAAAAGTTAAGCACTCATTGTTTTAATTAAAAATCAGTTTATGTTATACTCCTACGTCCCATAAAAAACTTCTCATTTGCATTTCGCACAAGTTTTTAGGTGATAGTATATGATATGGTCATTGATAATACTTTTGATTAAAATATAAGGTTGAGTGGGAGAGAGAAAGATAGTTAGTGGATATTAGTGGTGATATTTTTAGTAATAATAGTTTTTATTTTTATTTTGTGGAGCCCATCAAATGTGAGAAATTAGAAATTTTTGTGGGACAAAAATTTAGAGGCAAATGAGAAGTTTTTTGTGGGACGGAAGGAGTAGTTCGATTTTATGCTTCTTGACATATTTCGCTGATATTTCTGGGATAATTGTGTTCTACTGTCATTTTCTGTTTTGCTGTGTTCACAGGTGTAAAGATGCACACCAACTGCACGATGAAATACTTGAACCAATATGGTGCTTGGTAAGAGTTATTTTTTAAAACGACCATTCTTCTTTGTACTTGTACTCGTGTTTCTAATTAAATTCCAGTGATTTTGGTTATGTTCTTCAGTGGGATATTTCTAATTTGAATTTAATGAACATAAGTGCATTTATTTTTATTCTCTGGTTAGGATGTGTTTTGACATTTCATAAGATAGGTTAATAATAAAATTCATATTGTGGAAATATTGTTTATATAATTGATAAATTTGAAAAATTCACTTAATTGGTGAATGTTTTGTTGTGCTAATAAAGGTTTGAATTATGCTTTTTTGTTGGTATAGAATATGTAACTTACATTCTTAATGCGTGTGGTTTTATTAAATAAATTGGATCGTTTTTAGACCTAAAAGAAGGTCATCCTATTGTTTATTTTTGAATTGCTAATTAATAAAAGTCAGGGTTAATTAGTGTCACTATGGGATTGTTTTTACAACGTCCAAGTAAATTATATGTTGCGGTTTCTTGCGTTATAAGCAAAAGAAAGGATTAAAATGTAAAGGTATCGATTTGTGACAAAGATTATGTTCATATTTTGTTTCTAGCACATTTGGTGTGTTTTTTTTTTGTTTACTTCAATATTATTAATACCTATTTATTTTTTTGGATTCGTTAATGTCTCATTAACAAAACTAATTTATGCAACTATAATATTTATTTTTACTTTAACATTTTTGTCAATCCATATGTTCGTATATGAGTTGTTTCTAAAACCGTTCTTGTTTTTATCAACACCATCTAATTTATATTACATAATCAATGAAAATAAATACTTTTGGTGCCCATGTGTCACACGGAGTATCTTTTTAAACAAATACTTATTAATTTAATTTATAGATAAATTAATATTAATAACAGGGTACCCGCGCAATGCGGCGGCGGATACCCAGAAACCATATTTCGTGGCGAGCAAGTGTTGTTCGTTTACACGGTAATAATTGTTGCTAGAAATAAATAATTAAACGGAAATGTGGATTTTGGTAAGAGTTGATGATTTACAGCGTCGTATATTTAATGTTATTGGGTAAAATGGTTTTCGAGTAACAGACTTTTGTTATTAAGTGTGGGTGGTGTTACCAAAGTGTAATGTATAACAAGTGGTTAACACATAGTGATAAGTTAGGAGAGGTCTTGGGTTCGAATCTTATTAGCCGTGATTTATTTTTTTTAAGGTAGAGAACTAACTAACAAAAGTGGAAATGTCCTTAAAATCAAGTTTAAGGAGCTCCTTAAACTTGCCTAATGGGGTAGGCCTAAATGCTTTATATAGTAGTAAGATAATGCTAATTATCTAAATTAAAAAATTTCTCCGTTAGGTATAAATTAATACTTCGTAATTATCTAAATTAATAAATTTCTCCATGAACATCCCAACTAACAACGAGGTCCTAGTGGTTAGGTTGAAGATCCTAAGTCCAACCGTTAGAGAAAAAAATATACTATATTATGGCCAAAATACCGACTTCGGGTTACCTGCAAAACGGGTCGTCGCACTTTAGTCGGTTCGCAAATCAAGTCGGAATCCAGGTTAAAAAAAATCCCAACTTTGATCAAGTTTGATGATGTTTGATCATCTTAGCCGAACAGGAATCTCCATGCCATGAACATTAAAACTTCACACATATTTCCTAGGAATATCCGTTTATGGAGTTGTCTATGTACTATTCGGATTTATTTTTGTTTGCGTCTTATATGCCCCTTAATTTCATTGATTAAAACTATGCAATATGGTTTCTATGTTAGTTAAATCAACATTAATAATCAATAACCACAATACTAATACAACACAATTACCATCCTTGAGTGCCCCAATTTCAGTATGGAAATAACGAGCCAATATAGGTGGGTTGCAAGCTGGTGTGGGTTAGCCATGGTCATGGCGGTGTCATGGAAATTGTTGGAGTGGGCTTGGTTCAAACCAAAGAGGCTAGAAAAGTACCTAAGGCAACAAGGTCTTTTGGGCACAACCTACAAACTACCCTTTGGAGACACAAAAGAGATCATGCATTCAACCAAGCAAGAGCCTATGATTCTTTCTGATGATATCATGCCTAGGGTCATGCCCTTTGTTCATAGGGCAATTCAAGACTATGGTACTCTAATTATTGTTATATACGTAACATTTGGAGATGATGAACAATGGAATAGTACTAAGTGTTTATTTGATTATTTTGATAATAGCCACTATTAATTACTTTTCTTTTAAATTTTTTCATTTACAATATAACTAATTATATTTATAAGCATGGTTGAATAATTTTATTTACATTGATTATATGACATACATTTTATTTTATATTTGAGACTTGTGTCATCTGAAATATTTTAGAAACGAAATATATTGTAAATAGTCTTTAAATATCATATGAAATCTCCTGCAACATCGTGCAGATTAAACCTACTAGTTATATACATATATAACGTACTACACGGAAAATGCCATTTTTTAACAAAATGTCATTATTTGTGAGTATCTAGTAACAAAAAATGTGGGTAAAAAGTCAAAAATTCGAATATACTTTTCATCTTTATTCATTTTTTTAATGGGAGTTGCTATTCATACCATAAAAATTTAGCCACACACCACAACTATGCTTTAGTACAGTTGTACAGACTTCAAAACTGTGTGGTGATGAAAGTAATTTTTGTGGTCTTGTTAGGGACGTCTTATCTCGAATGAATGAATTTCAAAAGCCTAGAAAAAGCAATCCGTATGCTTTAGAACTTCTGATGACACAATTTAATGGGCTCTATTTTCATTTCTGGTCACATCTTACTGATTTATCACTTATCTTAAAATGGGGTTTACTCGTTTTTAAGGTAAGATCTTCTTTGCCTGGTTTGGACCGGTGCCGACGGTGCACATCATCGATCCGGATATTGTTAGGGACGTCTTATCTCGAATGAATGAATTTCAAAAGCCTAGAAAAAGCAATCCGTATATTAAGATCGTGTCAACTGGTGTAATTGATTATGAAGGAGATAAATGGTCTAAACATAGAAAAATCATCAATCCTACTTTTCATGCCGAGAAATTAAAGGTCTAACTTGACACAAAGATTTAAAATAATAATAATTTTGATTCATGTTTTAACATCTTCTCTATAGTTAATGGTGCCGGCTATGTGTTTGAGTTGTTGTGAGATGATCACGAGGTGGGAGACGTTACTTTCGAATGAAGTGTTTCTCGAGTTGGATGTTTTTCCACATCTTCAAACGTTAACAGGCGATGTAATTTCCCGTACTGCATTTGGTAGTAGTTATGAGGAAGGAGTAAGGATCTTTGATCTTCAGATGGAAATCGGCTCGTTGCTGACGCATGTCATACAATCCTTGTACATTCCGGGATCAAGGTACAAATTTCTTTAAGCCTTGGACAGTGATAATGTGATATGCAAAAAAAAAGTGTCAGTAGAATTCAAAATCCGTCCCTAAGATGACCAAAGTGACTTAAATAGACACATAAAAAGTGTGGCTAAATGTGTTGTAGGTACACACTTGTATAGGATACCAAAGGGAGAATATGTATTTAGTCTTTTCAATTCGGAGACATACTTTGTTAAAGTGTGGGTGAACAATAAAAATTGCTTAGTTGTCTTTTAAAATGTGTCATCAGAAGTTCTAATTACACCAACAATTTTACTAAATTATATATTCAGATAACAACTCAAAAATCGGTGAAAATTGTGAGAATAATTCTCAACCAATTATTTAAGAAATTTTGGATCAATATCATATATTTGGATCTTTAGGAGGAAACATTTTTTGATAATGATCCAAAACTTCTGATAATGATCAAATATTTATTAAATGATTAGTTGAGAATTGTCCTTACAGTTCTCGCTAACTTTAACTTTTAAATACATCGTATTACATGCAAATAATTCTCCATTACATATATGATATATGTATTTACAATGGGAGGTGATTTTAACACGATATTCATCACTTCGAACACCACAATGTATATTTATTGTCGCAAAGTCTACAACATATTAAAACAATAGTTGTATAAGAATTAATATATGGTTTCAAAATCATGTCTTGTTTACATCCACACATGCTTTATTGTAATGTATCTTTCCTAAACTATAAATTTTTATCTAGATTCTTTCCAAACACAAGGACAAAAAGGATGATGGAGATTAATAAAGAAGTGAAGGATATAATAAGAAGTATGATTGATAAACGGATGATCACAATGGAAACAGGACAAACCGGACAAGATGACTTATTAGGCATTATGTTGCAGTCAAACTGTGACGAGATTCAAAAGAAAGAAAACAAAACATTTGGAATGAGCATCGATGACATTATTGAGGAATGTAAACTTTTCTACTTTGCGGGCCATGAGACCGTTGGTAATTTACTCGTATGGACTATGATTTTATTGAGTCGATATCCACAATGGCAAGAGCTCGCGAGAGACGAAGCTTTAAAAGTGCTTGGAAATCATAAGCAACCAGATATCGACGGACTGAATCGCCTTAAAATTGTAAGCTTCCATTTTTTGTACAATGTCATAATTTTAGTGATCACATGTTGGTTTTTAATATGATTTTTGATTGTTTAAGGTAAATATGATATTGCTCGAGGTTCTAAGGTTGTACCCAGGGGTATCGGCTTTATACCGAATGACGGTTAACAAAACAAGGGTGGCGGGCATGAACCTTCCGGAAGGAACGTTGATCATAATGCCGATATTAGCTTTACACCATGACCAAGACACATGGGGCGAAGATGTTGCAGATTTCAACCCACAAAGATTCGCCCATGGTGTCTCGAAGGCGACTTCTAGTGGACAAGTTTCATATTTCCCATTTGGTGGGGGTCCTCGTATTTGTGTCGGACAAAACTTTGCAATATTGGAGGCAAAGATAGCATTGGTTATGATTTTGCAACGATTTTCTTTTGTGCTTTCGCCATCTTACTCACATGCCCCACAATCTATCATCACTCTCCAACCTCAGTTTGGTGCTCACTTGATTCTCAGAAAAATCTAAAGGTGACTCATAAAATTAACATTACCGCCAGATTGTAAGAGAAAGGGGTTTTGAGCTCCGTACTAACCTGGTGTAAGCAAGAAAGTAACAAATCATCAAATGTAAAATTGGAAGGTAATATATGTATCGTTTCCGTACTGACACTGTTTTTGATTCATAAGTAAATGTATTGTTTGAAATTAAGTGTCATTATCATTTAATCTTATTATCGTAAATAGTTAGGTACATTTGACTTTTATGTTTTGACTTTTACTATCGGGTAAAAGAAAACCCGATTAGGGCGGTCGGTTATGATAACAGTTATGCTACTAGACGGAACTATGTATTAGGTATTAGGGAGGGGAGGACACCACTCAGCACCCCACGGAGCGGTGGGGTCGAGTTGAGGACAAGTCCAATAAGCAAGAAGGCTCACAAGCAAGCTCCCAACGCAGAAGGGAAAGGCCCACATCGATTGAATGGGTTGCATTCTCAGCTCCTAAAGATCTCAAGCAATGGATACGATTTCATCCAGCTAAAGCTAATGAGAAGGCAAAGGAGGCTTTCTCAATCTGTCTTTGCTTTAGCCTCATTCCTAACTCTGGTACCTATTTTGCTTGTCACATCATCGCCACCTAAGCAACCACACGACCACCACACCACACCACACCATTTTATTTTCCATCTCATCATTTTTTTCCATTTCTTTTTTAAAATTAAAACTAACATTTTATTAAATAAAAAATTACTTAATTAATTTATAATACCGTATTATTAAAAATTTATAATAAATCAGATTTTAATTAAAGTTTAGAAGAAAAAAAACTTATAAAAATTTATTAAATATAAAATATCTGTGGATTTGAAGCCCAAAAAAAATAAATTCAAAGCCCATAGACAAAATATTTTAAAGCCCAAAATCTTTTTAAAACCTAAAACCTAATATCGCTGCACAGCTCCATCTCTTCTGCACTTCTCCTTCTTCCTCCATTGCCATTGTTTCTTCACATGTATTTTTTTTTAATATTATGAAGAGCCACATGTAAGACTCGAAATGCCCCCCACAACGGTCACATATTCTCGAAAAGCCACCCCACGCCCCGTTATCCACCGTTGCCCGTTGCCATCTCCACCCACGCCGCACCCCAACGCTGTTGGGGGGGGGGGGGGGTGTTCCCTTGCCTAGCCACGCCGTCACCATCCAGGTCACCCCCCACGCCCCATCGAATTTGATCCCATACATAAACGAGTGTATTTAACTAATAACCGCCAACCAAATACTTGTGTTGGTTAAATTGTATCCTTCATATCTCCCACATATATATGAAGTAAGGATATGAATTTGTTTTGATGACGTGTCTTACTCAACCAATTACAGCACTCCTTAATGATGAGTCACACGCTGACTTAAAGAGTAACAACGTAATTTTGCGATATACCAGTTACATCTCACGCATCTTTCATCTTAGATTTTTTTTTTCTGGAACACTCACACATTCTCTCCTCCACCCCCCACTGATCTCATCCTCAGCCTCCATAACCACCAAACCACATCGATTCTCATCTTCATCTGCAAGAAATAATTGTTTCAGTACAACGCCGATTTAATAATTTAATTTCGTTCTTTGTATATGAATAGACTCCAATAATGGCGTTGGGGAAAGATCTCAAAATGCCTTTACTATGTGATTCTCGATCGATCAATTATGGCCGCATATTCAAATGGAAATCTCCTCATCTTTAACTACCGCCTGTAAGCTTTACGTTAAGGGTTTATAAATCGGTGTTCTTCATCCGCCACTAACATTAGGGATAAGACCACCAGATTCATAGCATCATGAATCATTAAGCATTTGTTTCCTCGCGGTTACTCTGTTCATGCTCCTGTGCCATAATTCGGTCAGTCCCTCTTTCTAATTTATGTGAAATTCAGTAAATTTTAGGTTACCGAACTTGATTTCCCTAATTTAATTATTTTAGGTTAAAATTAACTTATTGACAACTAAGTATTATTGATATATAAATAATCAAAATTGGATAATTGGTCTGATTGAATTGTGTAAAACTGCAATTAACATACATAAAGCTCACATTTTTCCTAAATTTTCCTCATTTGATTTGAACATCAGTGATCACCACGTTGAAAAAAGTACACTAAATAATTTGAAGTGATAAGCATTTTCAAAATCACTATCGTTTTTCTTATCCTTAATTAGAGGATTACTGGTGAGAAAATTGTCCCTGTTAAGGTACCTTTTTGGCGTTTCATTTATAACATAGTTTCGTTTAGTGTATTTTTTTCACATGTTTGACTATAGAATATGGATGTTGACGGTTTCTTTCATCTCTACCAGCTTGATCTTCAAGTGAATTATATATGTATTCCCTTAATACTTTGTTGAGTTTGTTCTTTTCCGAGTCTCATAGTCAATTTTCAAAATTTACAACTCTAAGATTTGTACAAATGTATTTACTTCTTACAAAAACTTAAATACCAAATCAAAATGAATGAAAACTGCTCTTACAATTTAAAAGTGTTAAACATTAAAAGAAGAAGAGAATAGTGATTTTGGTTAAGATAAGTTTGAATTTTAAAGTCAACATGTTGTTATTCGTTTTGAATTTATCGTTCAAAGGTTCTAGGATTTTGGTGGACCAATACCACATCGACCCGTTCAAGATCCGTTTAATGATTTTGTCCCGTTTACTTATGAACGGGTCGCTTTGGATTGACTTTTATCTTAAACGGGTCAAATGGGTAAAACAAGGTGAAAGTCTATTTTTAATGCTTACAACATCCATCATCTTCAATTACAAAAGCAATTGAATCCCTGCTTTAGACAGACCTTTAATGAAGCCGTAATTTTGGCTTCCAATTTTATCATTTCCAATATTACAAATGGCTCTATTCCAGTATGTTAGATACCGCCCCACACCGCCAAAACTGAAATTAACGAATTAATTTACCCAATTTGGTGCTGGTAATTCTGGAGTAACAAAACTGGTTAGATATAAAAAGACTAAGGAACTGTTTGCTGTCAAATACATTGAAAGAGGGAAAAAGACTGAATATTTTAGAAAATTAATAAATGTCATTTGAAGAATCTTAAGATTGACCAATTTTTAATTTGTAAGGAGATGCATATAAAATGAGGATGCATGTAAATTAGCTCATGGGTCATTTTCAGCTCATGAATTGGATGTGGTAAGTATACTTCTTTGCTTATTTAAAAAAAAAACATTTGAAATTTATTGAATAAAATTGCTTTGCATTACTTTGTATTATGCAGAACACAAAAAAAAGGCAATATCGATAACCAATTTGTAAACAGTTGTTAATCTATTTCGAAATTAATTCACAAACCATTCATGGTAGTCTATATGAATATTACATTATGAGTATGATTTACCAAATTAGATCAACAGTTTTATAGAAATTGATTCTGACTACTTTTAGTTCATGATTATGATTAAGAGCTGTTAACAAAATGAATACAAGTATGATTTACTAACTTAGATTAAGGGTGCCTTAGGGAATTGATTATTATATATATCTATATTTATTTGGCAAGAATTTTTTTTAATACGGTTTGACTTTTGATTGAGTGTGGTAAATACTTAAATCTCTAAATCTCCATAAAAGTTGCAGTCCTATCAACTCTTAATCAACATAGCCACGTAGGTATGTTATATATTACAACTTTTTCTTATCGGCTTTTGTATATTTTAGTAATGGAAGCAACTTCCAATCTTAAAATTTGCAGTCCTATCAACTCTTAATTGGTGTTTTTCATTCATGCAATCTAAATAGGAATTTGCTCACATAAATCCACCATTGAACTATTACCTGAATAATAACAACAATAATAATAATATTATTATTTATCGTTTTTCTTATCCTTAGTTTGACATGGTTGATCTGGTAATTTCAAAACTAATGACATACATCACATTTGTTTATTTGTTGCTAGAAATGATATTGTATTTATTAATTATTGTCAGGTAGTAGCTAAATTGGTTCAATCATATTCAAAAAGAGAAGGCTTTTGAAGCATTCCAAATGTTAAAGGGATGATGTTGGTGGCCTTGATTTGTTGACAATGGATTTTGATTGTTACATCATTAGGCATATAAAAAATTCCATTGAATATGAGGTAAATTTAGTTCAACATCTGCATAAATAATATCCATAAATAAATTTGGTGAAGGGAGTTTGAAGGATACATTTTGGTCCAACATCTGCATCAAGGGTACAATTGGGCCAGAAATTTTGGGAAATAGTTTCTGATAGTGAAGTTGAAGTTATTTGTGGGAGTGATCTTGATACTTTTGTTTATGGAAGTGGTTTTCCTCATGTAGATGATGAAATAGCATTATTTGTAGATATCAACGGTTGAGATGAATATTGTTCCATACATTATTGCTAAAAAAATAGTTCAATTTCAAACTCTTGAAATGCATTCTACATGTATTTATATACTTTCCACGGGAGAATGTAAAAATCGGTGCTTTTGATAATGTAAAGATCATGTTAAGTAACTGTAAGAATAGTTCAATTATATATTGGATAATTATATATTGGATAGTTGTCATGTTATTTTGTTTTTATATGTCATGTAGTTTGTCATGTTTGACCTGGAAGTCAAAGGGCAAGTTTGACCTTGAGTCTAATGTGTTTTTGTAAGTGATTCGAAACAGTCTTCTTAATTTGTTTGATGCACAACCTGACTTGCTCCTTCAGCTGGTCACTATGCTGCATATGACAATTACAATGACTCAACAACAAACGTCGTATACAAAAAAGTTTGATTTTATTTCTAAATTGTGTGTATCATTTCAATAATAGATAACTATATTTATTTCTTAAATTTTTTGATATTGGTATTTTCCATTTTATTTCTTGAAGTATGCTCGCCCAGTCGGGCGGGCTTTAAAGCTAGTATTGTATATATATGTATTTTACTTACTGCACTTCAATACAAACACATCCACTAATCCGATCAGAAGATGGTTCAAAAAACCCGAAGACCACAGAAGCAATCCAACCGGGTAGGGGTGTGCTTCAGAACCGAAAAACCGGAACCGAACCGGAACCGGAACCGAACCGACCCGGAACCGGGTTAGGCAGTCCGGTTCCCGGTTCCTGTATTTCGTTAAAAAATGATACCCGGGTTTACCGGTCCCGGTCCGGATCGGTCCCGGGTTTAAAGGGTGCGGAACCGGTTCTAAATATGGGAGTTTTAAACTTGGTTGGGATATGGACGGTTTTTATAGAATATTACCCTTCCATAACAAAATTCCCATAAACTAGCTACGTGACTAACAAACCGAGATTTCCTATCAAGAGAATACGTACGGTTCATCTTCTCAAACTCTAGAAACACATCGATCGAAGTCAAGAGAACAATGGAGAATTGGCAAAATACTCAAGAAACACAAGTAAGTTTTTAGAAATCAATGATGATTTGCGATTTTTGTTTTATTGATTTCTTAAGTATGAGTTTTTAAAAATCATGATGATTAAGTATTGATTTCTTAAGAATTGATGTCGATATATATTAATTCCTTCTGTTCCAATTTTGATTTCTTAAGTATGATTAAGTTTTTAGAAATCAATGATGATGATTAAGTATTGATTTCTTAAGTATGAGTTTTTAAAAATCACTTCTGTTCCAATTTTATACTATATTAATTCCACATGGAGATTGATTTCTTAAGTAATGATCGATATATATTAATTCCACATGGAGATGTTCTCCATTCATCCAGGGGTGTTTGTTTCAGGTTATATTTAGTCAAAGCTTTTGCTTTGAAATTAAGTATTTGAAATCATCATTATCGTCTTCTTCTGTTCCAGTTTTATTGATGCGTAGCTGGAAAAAAAAATTAAGTATTTGTATTTGTTAATTGGTTGTAATTATCTGTACTTGTTTATGACTTATGAGTATCTAAGTCAATAGCATATGTTTTTGTATACACTAATTCATATGCACATGTTTTTTGTATTTTTTAGCTTGATGACGATGAGGAGTTCATTCAAGACACTTGTGAAGAATTACCACAACAACAAAATAGTCAAGAAGGAATACACAATTTTGATGATGATGACGAAGATAGCGGTGATGAAGAAATTGACGATGGACTAACAAATAAGAAGAAAAGAAAGAAAAAAGAGAAAGAAACAGCTCCTTGTTGGAAAAAGTTTAAAAGAATTTTTATTAAAGACGAGAATGGAAAAAAAATCAAGCATGGGAGATGCTTATTTTGTTACTCGGTTATCAAAGCCGACCCAAATAAAAATGGTACATCTTCATTAAATAAGCATATAATTAGTTGTAAAAAAAACCCGGATAACATGAAAAAGCAAACCATGTTACAATTTAAAAAAGAAGGGAAAGGGGAGGCAAGTGTTACTAGTTGGAAACATGATGATAACAGAATTAAAAAAGCTTTGTTAAATTTGTTTGTTGTGGATGAACTACCCTTTAAGTTTGTCGAAAATGAAGCTTTTATTGAGTACACTAGTGCATTAAACTATAAGGTACATTTGCCATGCCGAACAACCATCTCAAAACAAGTTGCAAAGTATTATATTGATGAAAGAAAAAAATTGTTAACATATTTAAGTAATCCCCTAAATACGGTTCATTTGACCACGGACACTTGGACTAGCTCGTGTCAAAGGGTGAATTATATGGTTGTTACGGCACACTTTATTGATGAGAATTGGACCATGCATAAAAGAATTATTAACTTTAGACCCATAGATAGTCATAGGGGGGAGGATATCGGGAGAGAAATTTTAGAATGCATACAAGGTTGGGGTATAAAAAATGTAATGACAATAACGGTAGATAATGCTACCTCAAATGACAAAGCAATGGAATTTTTAGTAAAAGTTTTACCAACTATGTATGACGGTGGCAAACACTTTCACATAAGGTGTATGGCACATATTCTTAATCTTATTGTAAAAGATGGGTTGAATGAAAACGAGTTGAGTGTTAAATGTTTGCAAAAAACCGTACGGTATATAAGAAATTCTACACAAAGGATCACACGCTTTAAAGAATGTATGAAAGACCTTGGAGTGCAATCAAAAAAGTTTTTGTGCAATGATTGTCCCACTCGATGGAACTCAACTTACGAGTTATTGAAAATTGCCGTGGATTTGGAAGATGTTTTCCTTAAGTATCGTGTCGTAGGTAATTTACAAATTTATTTTTTTAATCTAATTACTATTAATTCCTTTATTTAATTTAGTATTCATTTTTTGTGATAGATCCTTCATTTGCAAGAGATATTCAAGCCCCCGCCCATGAAGATTTTGTTATATGCAAAGGCATGGTAGACTTTCTTGATAAATTCAAGACCAAAACGGTCCTAGTGTCATCGACTTCTAAACCTTTGGCACATAAATTTTTTAGTGAAATATGTGATGTTGATAAACATATCCGTACATGGTCGGCAAACCCCCAATTTTGTTTGATTGGCAAAGAAATGCGGAGCAAATTTGAGAAGTATTGGGGAAAAATCGAAAACCTCAACGACTATATGTATTTTGCGGTTTTATTGGATCCGCGAATGAAGATTGTGTTTCTTAAAAATGCCTTTGAGAAGTTGGTAAGAATAAATAAGCCTAGAGTGCCACACCAAGAAATTATAGATTTGGTTAAAGATATGATAAATGATCTTGAAGGGAGATTCGAGAGTTTTTTTAATACTTACAAGCAAAAATTTGACATTCCCGAGTGTAACGTATCTTCTCAAAATAATGGTAGCCAAGAAGTAATTTATGATGATGAGAATGATTTTTTGGGTGATATTTTAGAAGAAGCGGATAACACGTCTTCTACAATGGAGACGGAGTTGAAAGCATACTTGGATGAGCCCACAAGTCCTTATATTAAGGACTTTGATATTCTATTGTGGTGGAAACAAAATGCATCCCGTTACCCAATAGTTTCTCGGATGGCTAAAGGTATAATTTTAATATATATATATTTATCTTTATTAATATAATATTATACTATAACATTTTATATATTTATTTTAGATCTTTTGGCAATTCAAATATCAACGGTGGCATCCGAGTCGGCTTTTAGTACAAGCGGTCTCATATTAGATCCTTATCGAAGTAACTTGGCCACGCCGATCGTTGAGGCTTTAGTTTGCTGTTATGATCCCACATTGGCTAGAGTAAAAACTAAATGGTGGCTTATAAGTTTAAGTGTCCCCTCCTCCTTCAAGCTAGCTTTTGGGAGTGAGTTCTACACTTGAGCTTATGAGCATGGTGCGAGCCTAGTATGGGCTGGGTTCGTATCAATTGGTATAGTATGGGCTGGGTTCGTATCAATTGGTATCAGAGCTAGCCCTACGTTGCGAGGTTCCAACACTCGGAGTGGTGGCATGTGGAGTGGTGGCTTGGACCCGAAAGGAGGGTGCCAACCGTGACCAACATAGCCGTGACCAACGAGCTCGGAGTGGTGGCCTGTGGAGTGGTGGCTCGGACCCGAAAGGAGGGTGCCGACCGTGACCAACATAGCCGTGACCAACGAGGACGTTGGTTCTTCAAAGCGTGGGGTATTGTTATGATCCCACATTGGCTAGAGTAAAAACTAAATGGTGGCTTATAAGCCTAAGTGTCCCCTCCTCCTTCAAGCTAGCTTTTGGGAGTGAGTTCTACACTTGAGCTTATGAGCATGTGCGAGCCTAGTATGGGCTGGGTTCGTATCATTTGCACTCAAGATTGGGTAAGAAAATCAAGGATGCCGATTGTGGATAATATCGAAGATATTTTACAAGATGATGATATCGCCAAAGGTAATACTTTTATTATAGTAACCAATTAATAACATTATACTAACTTTCAAGTTGCAACTTTGTTTTGTTTCCGGTTTATATTAGAGTTGGAAGAAGAATTACGCAACGAGAAAAGAAATTGAGATTGATGGTGAATGAAATTGAATATTTTTTTGGTGAATTGTTTGAAATATTGATGTATTTTGTATCGTATTATTCTTGTTGTTTTGTGATTGAATATTGATCGGTTAAGTTAGAATTGAATTTTAGTTGGTGTTTTAAAAAATTGTGTTAGTGCAGGAAAAATCAGTAAAAAACTGCAGTAAAAAACTGCAGTAAAAAACTGCAGTAAAAAACTGCAGTAAAAAACTGCAGTAACAAAACTGCTGTAAACAAGCAGAAAAATGCAGCAGAAAAATGCTGCAGAAAAATGCAGCAGAAAAATGCAGCAGAATACTCGAGAAATAGCAGAAAAAGGGCACTGAAACCATGCGGGTTTACCGGTTTTGGAACCGCCTGAAACCCGAACCGGCCCGGCACCGAACCGGAACCGGAACCGGTTAAACCGGTCCGGTTTCCGGTCTTTAAAATCTCAGTTTTTTGGGTACCGGGTTTACCGGTTCCGGTCCGGTTCGGTCCGGTTCCGGGACCGGGCACACCCCTACAACCGGGTTTCTGGGAAACTTAAACAGCGCCGAAGGTCTAATCGATCGATGGACGACCCAAACACATATTTTAAGAATACTCAATTGCTTGATTATTTCATTAACGCTGTAAACTATAAATACAAGAGAACGATTCGTTACAATTATGATAAGGAAATAATTTAATACATTGTTTGCCATCAATTAATTGCACATGTATAGTTGGAATTGTAATCCATGATTCTTGTTACTACATATCAATCAAAGATGGTATCCAGAAATCAGAACTAACAGTTACGAAATTGTGATGGCAGTGAATCAAAACTGAAATAGTTTTACAAAAACAATATGGTTGATGTGAATCAAAACCGGAATTGCGAACTAAGGGACACATGCACAAGTCAATTCACAGAAATCCCGAAGGCAAAATCGGAACCTGTCAACAGAAACATCAAAATTGAAATTGACTGCAGAAACAATAAAATCGATATCAAATCAAGTAAAATCAAAATCAAAATTGACAGGATAAAAGTCAAAACTGAAGTTGAAAGCAGTCAAGTCAAAATTGAAGGCCAGGGACATCCATTCGAACACTGATGTTCGAACAAATATAAAAATAGCAGAAATTCAAACACGAATAGGGAAAAATCGTGGGTTAAATCGCGATTCCAATAGGAGTTACCGAGATAATTTCTGTAATTAACTCTTTTAGACCCTTTTCATTTTGTGTTTAATACAAAACACAATCAAATACTATAACCAAAATTTTACCATTACCATAAAGTTCTAAACAATTTTGCAAAACAAAAATCAATTTCACATAACTTCACAATACATAATACAAGAAAAACACAAGTATGCATGTTACATCAACTCACGAAATATTACTCTACTTATTTTTCACTCTCTGCATTATTACAACACATCTAATTTATTTATTAGCGTATCTCAAGGATTATTTATACTTTATACTACTTAAGTTTGAACAACCCACACAAATACGTTATTTGACCAGGGTATGATTTCTAATCAAATTAAGCGGTGAACCTTCTAGTGAGGTAGGTTCTCTTGTACATGGAATGGTCCTCTTTTGCCTGGAGCTGTTCGATTAGGTTATATAATCTCAAACATGCAAATAAAAAAAGTACCTAAAACTAAAACATAGCGCATGTTTGGGAAAGCTTATTAATGGGGCTTATTAGCCTATTAAGCTCCAAATTCAAGCTTATTTGGAGCTTAATAAGCTAATAAACCCCGTTAATAAGCTTTCCCAAACATGCCCATAATAAGGACGACTAGGTTAATAGGTGTAAATAGAAAAATAGCCAAGACAAATAAAATGTTCAAACACAAATATAAAAAGCATATCAACAGAAAAGCAAATTAAGGGCATGTTTAAGAGAATTTATTTAAAGATTTATTAACTTATATAAACCACATAAAAAAAAGCTCAACTAAATTTATATAAATTAAAAAAAACCTTTAAACAAGCTTTACTAAACATGCCCTAAATAATATAAAGCTTATTCCACGACATGAAAGTACTCTTGACTGCCCAAAACTATGACAACAATGGGTATCTCCATTAAATAACCTTTGATCCCTATAACCTTGAGATTGAGATTCATATCCTGTGGTAAATATGATAATATTTAGAAGTATATTAAGATTTGTTATTAAAAGTAAATGAGTAGCTCCGTTGCAACAGAGGAAAGGATTCATTATCATTATGGATATGTTCTCATTGATAAACATGAAATATTTACACTACAAACAAAACCAACATCAGAATACAACCCAACCATCCAAGTCCCATGACAACATTAACGTTTAAACATCTCTTTGCTTCCATCATGTTGATGTTGATGTTCTTCCTCGTACCCACCTTGTCCCACAAACATATCCTTAGTATTCTGTCCTATCTCCACCAACGTCTCTCCGATCACCCTCATCAAACCACCACCACCACCACCACCACCCCCACCTTCTACCATAACACCACCGCCATCTTGATACTCTTCTTCAAAACCACCTTCTCCAACATAATCACCCCCACTTTGATGTCCAATACCACCTTCATGTTCCTCACCAACCGATGCTCTATACCCTTTATTACTCTCCCATAATTGATTCCCAAAATCACCTTCACCCTATTCATTCACAACTGTACACATCATTAGCAATCGTATGTAGCTCAAAAAAATAAAGATAACGTATAAAGATTGAACAGGTAATGAGATGAGATCGATTTTAATTACCTTCGGTGGAGCAGAATTTTTAGCTTCCAATTCTCTTTGTTTTTCGGCTTTCTTTCTTGCAGCATAATCTTTAACACTCTCCTCAGTGGAGACCACTACATCCTTTGTTTTCTTACCTACATCAGCTATAACATCCTTAGTCTTCACAACCGTATCTCCGGCATACCCCGCCACTCCTGCTGTCGCTTTCGCCATTGTCTCGGTTACACCAACCGCTTTTTCACTTGCGTACTCAGCCGCACTCCACCCTGTCACCACCGCCTTATCCTTGACAACACCCGCCACCTTGCCGACATACCCCACCGTAGCTTTTCCAGTTTCTATGGTGACATCTTTAGCGGCTACTGCCTTCTCTCCGATGTAACTCGCACTCTTTTTGGTCACATCCACTGTTGTATCTTTTGCCTGAGCCGATTTCTCGATAGTGTAATCCTTGGCTCTTGCGGCCTTTTCAGCTGCGATTTGGGTGGCAGAAGAGAGGTTCTCCTTCGCCTGTTGACCAGTTTGTTGACTTTTTTCAAGAGTGTAATCTTTTGCTCTTGCAGCTTTCTCTGCTGCAGTTTGGCCGACAGAAGATAGGCTCTCCTTCGCCTGTTGACCAGTTTGCTGACTTTTTTCGACAGTGTAATCTTTGGCTCTTGCTGCCTTTTCAGCTGCGGTTTGTGCTGCAGAAGAGAGGCTCTCCTTCACCTGTTGACCAGTTTGTTGACCTCTTTCAAGAGTGTAATCTTTGGCTCTGGCGGCTTTCTCAGCTGCAGTTTGGGCAGCAGAAGAAAGGCTCTCCTTCACCTGTTGACCAGTTTGTTGACCTCTTTCGAGAGTGTAATCTTTGGCTCTGGCGGCTTTCTCAGCTGCAGTTTGGGCAGCAGAAGAGAGGCCCTCCTTCGCCTGTTGACCTTTTACAACAGTATAATCCGACACCCTGGCGGCATTCTCGAGAGCGGTTTGGGTTGCACCAGAGGCATTCTTTTTAATCTGCTCATTGGTCTTCTGGCCCACTCCCATCTGTTGACTCGTACGTTGACCCTTTTCACCGGTCATTTGACCTCTCTCATTGGCCTTGTGGTACTTGTCTTCAGCAGCTCTAATGGCGTCCATGGAGTTCTGTTGCGCATTTGCTCTAGACTTCGATATCTCCTCAAGAGAAGGCCCTTTGTATTCTCTTTCATTTTTCTGCATGCTTTGGGTAGGCGTACCTTGCATCTTATCCTTATGTGTTTCACTTTGATCATGTATTCCACCATGCATGGTTGCGAGCACATGGTGAGCGACTGGCTGATCACCGGTATCTTTCACTGTAAGCGACTCAAAATGACTAGCCATTTTGGGCACTTTATCTTTCTCAACATGAATCTCTCTCTCATCAGTTTTATTCTCTCTCCTCGCTTGTTGAGAGGCCATGGTTTCACGTTTTCTATTTGATAATGAGATTTCAGAGACTGATGTATACAAATGTTTAAGTATGAGATCAATGGAAAGATGAGATGACGGATTTAAAGAAGAAATATGTCGGTTTTAGGGTTGTGGACGTGCAACGTGGCGGCCAATGGAGAAGAAAAGGTGAGTCATCTATTGGATAGTGGCTGAGGGTAGCAGAGGGTATTACACGTGGTGGTTGGTGGTGTATTGGCTTAGTTACAATGACACAAACTTTATCTTCAAGCTAGATTTATCTATTGAATTCTAATTTCATCAATAGTTTTATTTTGTTTTATTCTTGTCGACTATAGGACCTTAAAAGGTCCAATTGAATCGAATGAGATGTCTCTACATCTAAACAGAGAAATAAATGAGATATCTGTTCTGGTTATAATTAAACGTTTCAGGAAATAAAAAGGATAAAAATAAAAAGAATGTAATGAGTATTTTTTGATATTTCTTTACCCATTAATATTGTTTAGCTCATATAAATATATGTATAAACGTACATGAATATTATAAATGTCCGTATATATATATATATATATGTGTACGTATGAATATTATACAATAAGAAGATGTGGGGTTTAGCTCATTAATATTGTTTAGCTCATATAAATATATGTATAATAGTACCGCACGCGTGTAATATATATTTTTTGTTTCTCCCTCTTTCCTCTAGTTTCCTCAACGTTTATTATTATTTTAATTTTCAAAACTATTCAATTATGATTAATCAAATTATAAGGTCTTAAAATTAAAATATAACTTATATTAAATTTAATTATTTTAGTTCTAAAATATTTAAAATTTATTGTCAGTGTAAATTAATTTTATTATAATATATGTTACACCTGTGCAAACGTACTAGACCCACAACTTGTCGTAACTGCCGAACCAGACTGAACCGAGCTATAACGCTCTATTTATCGGTTTTAGTTTTCATATTAATTTCTCAATCTGGTTCGGTTCATATTCTAGTGGTTCATTTCAATGAAAACCCAGATATAAACTAAAAAAAATACTCGCTCTGCGATTATCTCAGAGTTGGCACAGGTGAACGCTCGTTGCCTTAATGAGTTTTTACTCCTACAAAATACCTTGGAACCTATATTTTATTTTATTTTATTTTAATATAAAAAAATACTAAATATAAAATTACTATACGTATATATGAGAGTTATATCATCGAAAATTTTATTTTCTTAATATATAATAATATATTTAATGTTTATATGAATATCACTATTTAGTTTTTGGGAGCGGCATCGCGCATGAAAACACTCACTAGTTTCAATACAAATTATTTCATGGTTTTTCTCACAAAACATTAAATTAAGTATCTTAAAATATGGATTTATAAAAATCTTTGGTATGAAATCAGAGTTAATAGTTGATAATAGTATATTACAAAATATATCATAACCAAATCCAAACTTAAATCCACATCACTATCTTTACTCTAATCACATGCGTTTTCACTAGCATACACACCTAAAAATTGGTTCCTGAACCTAAGTAAATAGCATTACCACAAACATATTAAATAAGACAAGATTGTCTCATGAGATATATGAGTTTTAGACCCAACATACATATAATACTAACATTAATATTAGAATCGATAACATGTCCTCCCTCGTGACTCATTCAAGTCTTATATGCATCTAGTCATCATATCAATATGATTGGAATGCCTCGAATCCATCATGATTTACATTGTCACGATAATTAGAGTGCCTCCTGTAACACCTCAATTTTTAAAACATCATATAAATCATATTTTTAGATAAAAATATTACAAAGTTCAATATCCCAAAATACGGTTTAACAAAAACCATTAAAAGTTTATCAGAGTATTAAAACCGGTGTTACAATATAATATTATAACCATAGGATACACGAGATCTACCTACGAGCTCCCGAGCTAATCAACATTAGGCCACTTCTATCGCGAACTTCTAATCCTTCGATCCTGGACCTGAGTATATAGCCAAAAATAATGTAGTACGTGAGATAAAGTAATCTCGTGAGATACATGGGTTTTGACTCATTCTCAAAGATTTATAAAAAATATTTATCACAACATAAATACTTATCCTTATCAATTTTTATTAACTCATATATCATCTTCTATTCATTTAATCGTATAAACTAATAAGCTTACCATAAGCTTATTCATCATTTAATCACATATTTTTAAGCTATCCCCAAGCTCACACATTTCTTCATCACATACGCAACGGAACTCTCCGAAGCCAACTCTCCCGATATGGGATGCCAAAGGTAAACTATCAAGGTAATTGGGAAGCCCCCATCTTACCAAGATTTATAAGCTCTCCCCGTTTCCGGGTCGTCATGCTCACCCAACACTGGGTGTCGTAACTTGACATTCTACTCTTTGCGAAGGGAGGTACCACCCCAAGTAGACGTCTCATGCTCCCCCATTTCTAGGCGGTCTTATTCCGGATATCTCATTCATCACATATGAGAATTAGCTCCATTCATCATATTCAACATCAATTAGAATACACCTATTCTAATTATCATATTATTCTTATTATTTTATCGTTCTCATTACCGACTTTACCAAGTCCTTTAATAAACAAAACATATTTGTTATTTATCAAAAATCATATAGCTTTGACTTTACTTTGACTAGAATACTTATCTCTTACTAGTCACTTAATACTTATTCTCTTAACACTTCAATCACTACTCTTATTAGTATAATTTTACCAATAAGTACTTATTATTAAAAATCATCATCATTAGTTTTATTAATGTATTTGCTAATAAACTACATATCATATACTCTCAATCATTATCTTTATTAATACTTCTTATTAATAAAAACTCATTCACAATTTATGTAATCTACTTACTTATCAAAATAGTCAATTATATAGATTATATCTTAATAGCATATTAAACACATTTTCCTTATCTTTCTAATCTCTATCTTTATCAAAATATTTATAAAGACTCCATAAAGATCATTTCATTTCAAAATCCTTTTACTATGTACACAGTTTAAAAGTCACATGTACTCACCTTAGCCAAACTAACTCCAAATCGTGTCTATTAACACGAATCCGTACTTTCCAACTTGTGAAATGTCACCAATCTTTAAGTATTCTTGACCTATCATCAATATCATCATATAATCTAGTTATTATCCATAACTAGTTACCAATAACTTCATAACACATTCTTAACCACCAAGTTCATCAAGACTTGGTGGAATCTCAAAACCTTAGTTCAAGATTTCCATCAATCAAAACCCAAATCCAACAAGAACACAAGGTTCTTAAACTTACTAGGAGTGTTCTACACCCATCTTAGTCATCTTCCCCAAAGATAACTTGGTAGGTTACCGAAACCACCATTTTTCCCCAAATAAAGCTCATAACTAGCTAGATAACATCAAATCCTTGTTATGAACACATTTTCCTTGACATTATGTTGTAGATCTAAGTTATATAATCCCAATTTCATCACCCATTACAAACCCTCCAACTAGGATTTGCATACTTAACCATTTTCACCCAAAAACATCATCCATAACTAAAAGGAGTAGAGATTTACCTTATACTTCAACAATGGAGTGAGAATCTTCAAGATTGAGTGTGAAAATCGGTTCCGATGGCCTCCTTACACTTAAAATCGTATACTCACACTTGGGAGGAAGTTCTAGGGTTTGGAAATGAGAGAAATGGCCAAAATCCGTCTTTTATCTTGTTCCAGACAATCCTCGCGCCCAGATCTACAACCTCGCACCCAAAACCAGTCTCGTGCAACCTCGCGTTTGCCTCGCGCTGCGAGCCTCGGTGCGAGCCTCAACCCGAAGATCCTCGCGTCCAAATTCAGAATTCGCTGTTCGGTTCGGACTTCTTACTCGCGTCGCGAGCTCGGCGTGAGCCCGACGCAAAAACCATCAGAGAACCTTATTTTTGACATTTCCTTCTCGGTTACTAACTAGGCTCGACCCGTTTCCGATCCCGATGGTTACAACAACTTATAAACACAATTGGCATCATTAACAACTCCCTTAAACCTTCACTAACCATCATAACATCCAATGCTCACTAAAGTGGTGTTTGTTTTTTTGGCAAAAAGTCTTTTTGAGGTCTTATGTCTACAGGCGGGAAGACATTTTGGAAAAAGAGCGTTTATTTTTTGGAAGTCAGAAGATGGGAAAAAGTTTTTTTGGGGCCTGTTGTGAGAAGACTTGGACCATAGTCTTCCAAGTTTTGAAGACATTTTACTTAAACTTAAAAAAAAGTTTATTCATGTTAAGGCAGAAAGCCTTACCCCATTAGGATCTTAAGATAACAAGACAACCTAGACTAGCTTAGAATAGTTTGTAGAATATATTAGCTAAGTTTAGGTGTGATACTGAGTGGGCAGTATTGGCCACTCAGTATCAGTACTCGGTATTGGAAATCCAATACTGAGTAGAAGGACTGACTTACATTTTCATATGTAAATGACTAAGATCAAATCCCTTGATCTTAGTCATTTTCCTTGTCCGGTCCTTCAATTACTCCTTTTCCCATTATGTAAGATCTCTATATCATTATAAATAGAGATCACTTTGCAAAGGAGTACTTACCAATTCACTTTACACTTTCATATCATATTGTAATTGATCAGTGGTATTGCTATTCCGCAACATACCACACTTAGTGGAATTATACATTTGACTATAATCTTGTTCTATACATTATTTGTCTTAAGTATTAATAATTCTATTAATTAACTAAGTAATCCAGTGTTTCTTCAATTATTTCATTCTTAATTCTACGATTTCTCTCTGCGATTAACGAATTCACTTTCTTCTTGCAAGCAATACTTCTTTTAATTCGTAAATCATAGATTCAAATGACGAATTACACTTTTGTCGCACCAGAGGTTGCACCGGTGACCCAGTTTAGAAAAGACGAAATGCCCAAGTTCGCGAGGAACAACATCACTGCAAATTTCAATATTCCTCCAGCTTGGGCGTGCCCTGAATTTACACATATCGTCACATACTTAAGAAACTATCCGATCACTCATGCTCTGACTCTCTCTCCTCGAGCCATGTATCCAGAAATGATGTGAATTTTGGTACTCTGCAACACTTGACTCTCCAGACATGATCACTGGTTGGGTTGTTCGGGATCAAAGAAGGGCTTTTGTCTCAACTGCTATTATTTGGGAAACACTGAGACTTCCTACCCACGCTCAGTATGAGCCTTTTGTTGATTGAACTGAAGCCATATCAGTATTGCCCTTAATTGGTCGCAGAGGAACCACGTGCATCATTAAAAGAAATGAATTTGGTCCAATGTGGGGTGTTCTCATTTCAACAATCATTCGCTGTATGACCCACAAGACTGGAGCTTTGGACCAAATCAATGAATTTGGGATGCAAATAGTACATGCCATGTACTACGGTTGGGATATTGACTTTGCAAGGCTAATCTGCAATGAGCTAGCAAGTCTAGTTAGGGCTCAACTCAGAGAATTTAATGTACCTTTTTGCAGATTTTTATCTCTCATCTTTCAAAATTTGATGGCTGCACACGATTATGATGAATTCAACAGTCCAAGAGTTGATCTTCCTCCTCTAAATGAGAAGATATACTTTTACAGACCAAGGGAAGGAGAACCTGTACTGAGTCACTCCATGTGGGCCATTGTACATGCACATTTAAATGATGAAGAAGATGATGATGAAGATGATGATGAAGATGATTCTGATACTGAATCAGATGATGATAATGATGATGATGGTGGTGATGGTGGTAATGCCGATCAAGATGTTGAGATGCTGGATTCCCAACCAGATCCAAACCAAGAACAACCACACAGCCCACACCATGAGCAGGATCGTGATGCTCCTTATACTGCATCAGACACTAATACTGAGTCAATCGAGGTGCAACCTCCTGCTTTAAGAAGAATAAGACGAGCTTTGACTCCAGTAATTATGGGGGCCTTATCATCTGAAGAAGACATGCATCATACTCACATTCCTTCATTAACTGCCTCTCTTCAAGAGCAGAATGTAGTTGCTGCCACTGCTGACCTTCCAGGTCCTGAACTAGACCTGATTGCTCAAACAATTGAGGAACCTCATGTTCCTCTTGATGTAGAGATCCAGTATGAGCAACACACACTGGAAGGTGCTCAGGACAGAAGAGAAGAAGGTCCTGAGGGTGCTGGTGGTTCCAATCAACACACAAATGATCCAGCACCGACCTCTGCAGATGGTAGAAGGGAATCTGACAAAGTCTCAGGTATGAATTTCTATAATACTCTAAAACTCATATATATATATATATATATATATATATATATATATATATATATATATATATATATATATATATATATATATATATATATATATATATATTTCCAAATAGAGACTAAGTATTGGCCAGTACCAACTCAATACTGACCAAAGTCTCAAACGAACTTTCAAATATATATCCTTTTATGGCCAACATAGTTAGCCCACTGCTGCTACGCAACATTCATATACTGAGCACCAAAATGATCAATGTCAGTCTACAGTTGTCTCAACTTCTAAAGAGACAATGGTGGTTGATATCACACTGACACCCACTGGTGCTGCTTGAATCATGTCCAACTTATTTTTGAGTTGGATAACATGATTTAAGAAGTGATCACAAACCCTTAAGCCACATAAGCCAAATATTTTCCATTGGGTTTTAGTCACATTTCTGTTATCACTCTGATACCGAGTGATAAACATTGAAAATAAAAAGAAGCACATCCCAGGCTTCGATTTCCCAACACCAAAACTTTTCAGAAATTGTGACCAATCCTACACTGAGCTACTTCAATTCACACTCACTTTTGACTGAAAAACTTCTTATACATGCTTTGCACAAGTCCACAATATTTCATCATAAACCAGATGAAATACAGACTTCTAAATTCTGTTTAAATGATTATAGAGTTAAACAAAAACACAATTCTATTTGATAAACCTTTCTTTCTAACCAGTTATATGTTTTTGTTTCTTTAGCACCATCTGTGCAGGGTATTCAAGCATATCAGGCTCAAGAGGAACAAGTGACTCTGCAGACGATCATGCAGCAGATCCTGGCCATGCAGAACACACAGAACAACATACTGGCCAGGATGAACACCATGAGTAGTGAGATTGACTCACTAAAACAGTCAGTCGCACTACTCCAACAACAACATCAGCCTCCACCAACTCCACAGTCTCAACATGGTGGAAACAATGAAGAAGATGAAAGAGGCAATGATACTGAGCCAAGGAAATCACCCTCCAATGCTGATCCTGAGGGTGATACTGATGCTGCCACCGAGCCTATGCCCTCCCCTACACATGATGATCCAGAAGGGGACATAGGTGGTGATACTGAACCTCTTTCTTCCCCATCCAATGATAACAATAAGGGGGAGAAAAGAAGAAAACTGAATGAAGATCAACCTCCACAGCAACAACAACAACATCAGCAAATCACTTATACTGAACCACTTCGGTTCCAGTATGAGAGAAGAAGACAAAGAGGGAGGTCAGTCCTGCAACAACTTGAAGAACCATCTGAGCCAACTGCTCAGGGGGAGACTACCACTGACCGACCTCAGCAAGTTGATACTGAGCCTCCTGCTCAAGAGGTGAACAACTTGCAGATCATTGTGTATAGGCCTTTTGTCTGGCCTATTGCTGATGATGAAGATGAAGAACCCAATCCAGTGCCATTTCAGAATTTCCTTAACTTTGCACTGGATGTGGCAAACAAAGAAAGCTCTTCATCATCATCCTCCGATGATGAAGAGCCTCCAAAACAACCAATCTCTCCTCATGCTGAAGTGGCTTCTAGAGCTCCTAGAAGGCCAATCACTAGAAGAATGACAAGAGTGGTCATGTCCTCAGAATCAAGTGAAGAATCTGATCCAGCTCCTTTAATCACCAGACCAAGGAGATCTGTTCATGATACTGAGGAGGAGACTGCTCATGATACTGAGGATGAGATTAAGTCTCAAAGATTCTTCCCCATCAACGAAGAAGATCCTGACACTGATACTGAGGTAGATGTTCCATGGAAACCTCACATTGTAAGAAGAAAAGGAGATGATCTTCTTCAACAATACTGGAACATAGTTGCTCAAAGAACAAGGTATAGGGAGAATAGAATGGGTATGCTGAGAAATAGAACATTCCTCAGTGTGAGGGATATATGCTGGCTAAACTCTTATGTCAACAAAATCAAAGTCAAAATTGTTGACAGGTCTATAGTTGCAGTCTGCACTGGACCAGTCAGTCCTCCCATGAAGATCTTTCTTCATGATATCCAGAACATGGGGCTCCAAGACTAGGTGAAGATTGCCAGAATTATAAAGGAGTTGCCATCAAGATCCTCTGAAGCCCAAGTAATGCTGGATGTAATATGGGCTGTTGCTGCAGTATGCTTTGAAAAAGGCATATTATACCAGGCAGATTACAGGGCACTCAGTGTGATGACTGAGGCTTACAAGAACAATAAATCTGAGTGTCTTAACACTTTCAGGTTTTTCAACTCATACCCTGTACCTCCTAACCTTGTTTTCCAGGATCAAAAGAGCACCATATAACCAACCTCTGGATATGTGTACACTGACCTAGAGGATAGGGAATGTTTCATCACTGAAGCAGATCTACCAAAAGCCCCTATCAGTCATCTGGTGGCACTGAAGTGGATGATAACCAAGAAGGAGGATTCTTGGTTTAGAAAGAAGATTGTTGCTGTGCTCAACAATAGGCAGGATGAACTGAATAAAAGAGAAGAGTTCATCCACATCAAGAAAGAGGTCTTCTATGAGTTTGAATCTATCAACAAAAGATGAAGAAGAAGACTCTGCTGCCTATGTATTTTTTTATTCTTTTTGTAATTATGCTGTTATCATTAGATAGGGGGAGATTGTTAAGGCAAAAAGCCTTACCCCATTAGGATCTTAAGATAACAAGACAACCTAGACTAGCTTAGAATAGTTTGTAGAATATATTAGCTAAGTTTAGGTGTGATACAGAGTGGGCAGTATTGGCCACTCAGTATCAGTACTCAGTATTGGAAATCCAATACTGAGTAGAAGGACTGAGTTACATTTTCGTATGTAACTGACTAAGATCAAATCCCTTGATCTTAGTCATTTTCCTTGTCCGGTCCTTCGGTTACTCATTTGCCCATTATGTAAGATCTCTATATCATTATAAATAGAGATCACTTTGCAAAGGAGTACTTACCAATTCACTTTACACTTTCATATCATATTGTAATTGATCAGTGGTATTGCTATTCCGCAGCATACCACACTTAATGGAATTATACATTTGACTATAATCTTGTTCTATACATTATTTGTCTTAAGTATTAATAATTCTATCAATTAACTAAGTAATCCAGGGTTGTTGTGACCTAACAATTCACCACCACTACCACTACCACCCATACCACCACCACCCACCACCACCACCTGCCACTACCCACCACCCGCCACCTACCACCACCCACCCGCCACTACCCACCACCCGCCACCTACCACCACCCACCCGCCACCGCTGCCACCACCCACCGCCGCCGCCTCCACCTACCGCTGCGACCACCACTACCCACCACCACCTACCTCCACAACCACCACCACCACCACCTGGTACCACCTACCGCCACCACCTACCGTCTCCACCACCACCACCTACCTCTACCACCACCTACCGCCACCCGCCCCCACCTACTTCCGTCACCACCACCTACCACCCACCACCACCACCCGCCCACCCACCACCACCCATACCGCCACTATAAAATATTAAGTCTACAGACATTGAAAAACAAACAGTCTTTTTCTTATACTTTGCAGACATTTGGTCCACATCTTCTCTACAGATGTGGTCCGCAGACTGCAGACGTTTTTCCTATTAAAAAACAAACAACACCTAACATGCAATTGTACATATAATAATTCCACCGAAATACTTAATAATTTTTTTTTAAATTTCGGGTCGTTACACCTCCTCCAATCCAAAGTGACCTATTCTTTCTTTCTTATCGGAATACCTCCGGTGTAGCAAGATACTATGATTTCGGGATGATTGAAATGTCTCCAATCCATCAAGTTTATAGATACCATGATAATACAGTGCCTCCAATCTATCACGTACATACTCTATTTCATTCTATCAATCATATAATATATGCATTCTCATAACACTTACTTTTTCATTTCCACAAGACCATCATCACATATTTCATTCACGTACTAATCTCAATTAGTATACACGCAGTCTAGTTGTTAGGTAGTTGAAAGGAACCCTCATTGAAGTGGATTTAATGAAGACAGATATAAAATCGTTGGAAGACTGTAACGCCCTGAAATTTTAGAAAAATTAAATAATGACTTAAATAAAATTTAAATTACGTTTTTAACGTGTACAATTATCATGTGATAAACGAGTGCTTTTAATTGTGAAAATATTTAATATTATTGGTTACACATTTTACTTACGAGACGTTTTAAAATCCCGAGTTTTATCTACCCCGAATCTTGCGGTAATTAAATAATACCTTCATTTTAACTTTATCTAAATTAAAGGTTAAAGGTTTATATTAAGAAATTAATTAAGCTATTATTAATTTTTCTCTTGTGACTAATTCCCAAATTAATTTACCATCTTAAAAACAACCTCTTCTATCACTCTTGGGGCTAGGGGTTGGGGCGATTTAGGCCGAAACCGAACTGAATCCGCTAATTTCGATTTTAGGATTTTCAAACCCAATGGTTTCGGTTTTAACGGTTTTTAGCCTTTAACGGTTCGGTTTCGGTTTTAAAACCGAATCCACCTCGTCTTAAACATAGATAAATAATTTCATTCACTAATCTTTTTTTTAAATTACATACAAATTTCAGAAATAATATATAACTTTCATCATTAAGTTTAATATCTAATAACATATTTCAACATTGAATACCATTTTTAGCCCAAAATTCAAAATATAAACATATTTTGTAGCATATAATAACGATATAGGCATTAATGAACCATAGTAGATGGACTTTCAAATACTTAAATAAGTCGACTTCTATTTAATAAATATAAAAATAAAATATATATATAATATATTAAATATTAGTGGGGCGGTTTCTTAATGGTGGCGGTTTTTGGTTAAAACCGAAACCGAACTGAATCCATCGGTTTTTTCAAAATCTAAAACCAAACTGTCGATTTTGAAATGGTTTCGGTTTTATCGGTTTGGTTTTGACGGTTTTAACAAATTGGTTTCGGTTTTTCAGTTTTTATGCTCACCCCTACTTGGGGCTATACTCCGATTATTGGCGAGCTAGAAATCCGATCGGATGAAATGGGACCTTTTGGGCTCGTGCAATCCACCAAATAAGAGACCATGTGCGATGGCCTCAATATGGGGAATTTTGTTGATATAAATAAGCATGTAAAGCTGGTAGCCGTCATGATCACAAATTCCAATCCTTCCTTCTTTTGTTGTCTGAGAAAACTTGTAAACGCCATCGACATTCTTTTTGGCAAGAAATCTTGCCGGCAGCCCCTAACAATGCCACCTTCTCTCCCCAAGCAAGCAAACCCACCACCATTTTGTTTCCTTTACTGGTTCCGCCGTGTACGTCGCCTTCTTCATCGAGCAACCCTTGAGCAAGAACACATCCATCACCACCATTTCTGTTTTGTTACCACCGTTTATCGTTTGTATTCCGCCGAAGTTTTTATCTCGGCGAACCTCGTTGTTTTTATCCCGGTGAAATCTTTCTCGTTTATATTCCGGCGAACCTTATCTCTGATAAAATAATTCAGAAATTCAAGGAAACCAACGCGCACTTTCTGTTTTGAATTAGTCAAGAAGGCCATGTTGGCCACTATATTTATTTTCCAGTTTTATTAGATCATGAGTAGATCATGGGTAGTTGGTTATTTGCTTTCAGTATTAATAGGTTACTGGCATCTTCATTTTAAGTGTAATTTCCCGTTCAAGAATACAAAGAAATTTGCCCCATTTCTCTTTTGCATTGCTCTCGTTACTGTCTTTGGTATAAACTCATTAGCTCAAGCCAACAATTGGTATCAGAGCTCAACCTGGTGCATGCCAAAGTATAACACTTGAGCGAAAACAATAACTGAAAAAGGTGAAAAGGATAGTTCGATCTCTCTAACTACCCTATACTGTCCCGAAGTAACTATGCTGCATGGGCCATAAAAATGCGTGTTTTCATGCAGGCTCAGGGGGTATGGGAAGCCGTCGAGCCCCGAACCTCTAACACGGTGGTTGAGGTTAAGAAAGATAAAATGGCCTTGGCGGCAATTTATCAAGGAATCCTGGAGGATCTACTATTGTCGTTGGCGGACAAGCAAACGGCAAAAGGAGCGTGGGAAGCGCTCAAGATTATGTTTATGGGAGCAGACATGGTAAAGACCGCAAGAGTACAAACCTTAAAAGTGGAATTTGAAATTCTGAGCATGAAGGAGGGCGATACAATCGGCGAGTTTGCTGTGAAAGTGAACAATGTAGTAAGCAATATTCGTGCCTTTGGAGATACGATTCAAGAAAGTTATGTTGTAAAGAAATTACTACGTGCTGTACCATCTAAATTCATTCAAATTGCTTCAACAATAGAGCAATTTGCTGATTAAGATAGTATGTCGGCCGAAGAAGTAGTTGGTCGACTTAAAGCACACGAAGAGAGAGTAAGAGGGCATACAAAAAGTGAAGAAAAGAAACTTCTCTTGACCCACCAAGAATGGTCAGATAGAAACAAGGAAAAAGCGGCTGATTCGAAGTCCTTTAATAGAAATTTCGTCATGCGGGAAGCAGTTCACGTGGACGCGGTAGAGGACGCGGGAGATATAATAATGGAGGTGGTCATGGTGGACGTGGTTGAGGTAACTACAATAACCGGGAAGGAAACAAAAATTACTCGAGCAATTTTGACAAGAGTAAAATTCAATGTTACCACTGCCAAGAGTTCGGGCACTATGCTGCCGAGTGCACGAACCCGAAACGGGAAAGGAATCATGAATCAAACCTAACCAAAACCCAAGATAGTGATAAACCTTCCTTATTTTTTTCAGCGTTCAGTACAAGTGAACAAGCACATGAGGTATAGTTGAATGAAGAAAACATAAATCCCAAACTCCTAAGTAACAAAGACGAGGTAATTCATACAAAAATCTGGTACTTGGATAACGGTGCTAGCAATCACATGACCGGTGATATAAAAAAATATCAAAATTTGAACCGAAATGTACAAGGAAATGTGAAGTTTGGAGACGGATCCCAGGTACGTATTGAAGGGAAAGGATCCATCATATTCCAATGTAAAAATGGTGAACAATGAGAATTACGGGAAGTTTACTACATACCAAGTTTGTGTAGTAATATCATTAGTTTGGGACAATTGTCAGAAAGTGGTGATAGAATTATAATACAAGGAGAATTTCTATGGATTCAAGATAGAAATGGAAGGCTGCTAATAAAAGTCTCAAGGTCCCCGAATCGGTTATACAAAATTGTTCTCAATGAAGTCACTGAAGAGTGTATGATGGTAGAAACCGATCAAAAAATGACATTGTGTCACACCCGTATGGGCCACCTTTACTTTGGGACTCTAAAGGAGATGGCGGATAAGGAGGTAGTGATGGGTCTACCAAAATTAAGCAAGCATATGGGTACCTGTGAAGGGTGCCTAGTCGGAAAGCAAACACGAAAGTCATACCCACAACAAACGACCTATAGAGATACAAAGGAGTTGGAATTGATCCACGGTGACTTATGTGGACCAATATGCCCTCCTACACCTTCAGGTAATAAGTATTTTATGCTCTTGGTTGATGATTTTAGTCGGGTTATGTGGGTGTATTTATTAATGACTAAGGATGAAGCTTTTGGCGTTTTCAAAAATTTTAGAATTCTTGTTGAGAATGAAAGAGGAGAAAAGTTAAAAACTTTACGAACCGAACGGGGCGGCGAATTTATGTCAACCCAATTTACAGTTTATTGTCAAGAACCAGGTCTAAATTGCAACTATACTGCACCATACTCCCCACAGCAGAACGGGGTTGTTGAAAGACGCAACCGAACGATCATGGAGATGGTAAGGTGTAATATGAAAAGCCTAAACGTACCTGATGTACTATGGGGTGGAAGCAGTCAATCACGCTGTTTATGTATTGAACAGGGTTGCCTCTCAAAGAAACGACCCCGTATGAAATGTGGACCAGCCGAAAGCCACACAGCGAACACCAAAAGGAAGACTGACAAAAGTCGAAGATAGGAGTAGACATTTGGTTCATCTGGGAATTGAGAAAGGAACGAAAGCTTACTGTTTGCTCTGTTGGGAATGAAAAACACTTCTATTCGATATTGAGATAGTTTTACAAAGGAAAACACTTAAACGTTCAACGATTACGAAAGAAAAACAAACCCACTAGCTAAAACTCACTCTAAGTTTATCTCTCTAAACACTCTCTGTTTTGTGGTGGATTACAACTGAGATTACATCTCTTATTTATAGTAAAAACTAGCCTACCAAAGTTATAGTAATCATTTAATGATTTCATTAGGGATGGCAATTTCTGACCCGACACGAAACCCGACCTGAAACCGACACGAAAATAAACAGGTTTGGGTTGGGGTAAAAAATAATTGGGCCAGTCTCGGGTTGAGTCAGCTGACCCGTTTATTAAACAGGTTAGGTTCGAGTCAATGATAATTTAAATAGGTTGACCCGCCAACCCGTTTAATTATTAAAATATATTTTAACACATATATATTTATACTTAATTAAAATTTTTACTAGTTAAAACATAATTAATAGTTAGATACATAATAAAAAGTTTACTTAGTGATTTGGTGTTTGGTATTTTGTTATGAATTTGTGTAATAATGTTTGATCCGTTTAACTTGTTTGACTTGATAACTTGTTTAACCTGTTTTATTAAATGGGTTATATGGGTTAGGTTTGGGTTGAAGTTAAACAGGTTACGGTTGAGATATCTGACCCGTTTATATAAACAGGTCGGTTTCAGGTTGAACGTTTCTGACCCGCCAACCTGCGAACCCGAACCCGTCAACCCGAACCCGACCTGAATTGCCACCCCTAGATTTCATAGTGTGAAATGTTGAACTTGCCATCTTTGAATCAAGCTTTTCTAGAAGGTAGGCTATCCAAGTTAGACTTGATAACTCACATTCTCCCCCTTAAGTCGAACTTGGATCGAGATTCGTCACGCCAATCATATTTCACATTTCACCATGCTTCACGCGTGCTAACGCCTTTGTGAGGATATCTGCTCGTTGATCCTTTGTATTGACATATTCCACTATAATCTGTTCACGTTCAACGCATTCTCGTATGAAGTGAAAACGGATGTCAATGTGTTTTCTTCGTCCATGAAACACTGGATTTTTCATCAAGGCGATTGCTGACTTGTTATCAACATACAATGTGATAGGCATGATGTGATGTCCCGTGAGCTCCTTCACGAGATTCGCAAGCCAAATGGCTTGGCATGTTGCTGACGTTGCTGCCATGAACTCAGCTTCACATGAAGACATCGCGACAGTCTTCTACTTTTGAGATTTCCAGGTGACTGCGTTCCTTCCGAGATAGAAGATCATCCCACTCGTGCTCTTCCTATCAACCATATCACCTCCAAGATCACTATCAGTAAAACCAACCAAGTCTTTAATATCACGACCTTTTCCATAGTTGAGTCCATAATCTATGGTTCCCTTCACATACCGCAAGATGTGTTTAACAACTTGGATATGCATTGTGGTTGGTTTCTCCATGAAACGGCTTGCAATTCCAACCGAAAATGATAAGTCTAGTCGAGTGTGAGTCAGGTACCTCAAACATCCCATTACTCGCCTATATTCAGTTGGATCAACTTTTTCACCATCTTCATCCTTATGGACTTCAGCTTAGGCTCCATTGGTGATCTTGTCGGGTTGCAGTCTAGCATCCCAAATTGCTCTAGAATCTTCTTTGCATAAGCCGTTTGACGCAAAGATATCCCCGTCTTCGTTTGAAACACTTTGATTCCAAGCTAGTAAGAAAGCAATCCCAAGTCGCTCATTTCAAATTCTTTCTTCATTTGTTCCTTGAATTCGATAACATCTTCAGTGTTAGACCCAGTAATGATCAAGTCGTCAACATAGACACCAACAATAAGAATCTTTCCCTTTAGATTCCTTGTATAAACCGCAGGATCTTGTAAAATTTTTTGAAAACCAAGTCCTTTCAAGCTTTTGTCTAAACGAATATTCCAAGCTCGAGGAGCCTGCCGTAGGCCATAAAGAGCTTTGGATAGATTGAATACCTTGTGGCTTTGTGCTTGATCAACATATCCTTCTGGCTGGGTTACGTAAACCTCCTCCTTGAGATCTCCATTGAGAAAAGCCGACTTGACATCAAGGTGGTGCACAACCCACCCGTGTTGAGCTGCTAAGGCAAGAATGAGCCTTACAGTATCAAGTCGTGCTACTGGAGCAAAGACTTCATCAAAGTCGACTCCTTGCTTTTGAACAAAGCCTTTCGCTACTAGTCGAGCTTTATGTTTCACCACTTTTCCTGAGCTGTCTTACCTCACTTTGTAGACCCATTTCAAACCTATCGCTTTATGACCCGGTGGCAAGTCGGTAAGTTTCCATGTCCTGTTCTTCTCGATTGCATCCAACTCTGTTTACATAGCCTCCTGCCATGCTTTAGAAGCCACTGCTTCTTTAAAATTCAGAGGTTGATCCGCTGCAATCATCATCAATTCTTCATTTTCAACGGGCATAACTTCGGTATCATCGTAGAGGTTTGATAGCGAGCGATATCCCCTGGGTCCTGTTTGGTTTGGTGAAATATCTGACTCAACTGAAAGTGGATTTTCGGGGCTGTTTGGAACATAAGGGTTTGTTGTGTTTTGATAAGCTGAAGATAGAGGTGTTTGGGGAATGTTTTCGGGTGATGATGGACTTGTTTCGGGGCTGTTTAGGTTTGGGAAGACATGTGTTGTAGGAGAGGCGTTTTGGTCTGAAATAATTGTGTTTGTATCAGTCCACTTCCATGCTATCTCCTCCTCAAACACAACATCACAACTAACCCGCAACTTCCGGTCTTGTGGATCAAATAATCGACAGCCTTTTGTTCCATCTTCCTCACCAAGATACACCATCTTCTTGCTTCTATCTTGAAGCTTCTTCAAGTTACCACCTACAAGTTTAGCAAAAGCAACACAACCAAAAACTTTTAGATGCCCAAGGTTTGGCTTTTTGCCAAACCATGCTTCATACGGGGTGATATCAGGAAGTGCCTTCGTCGGTAAACGGTTGAGAAGAAAGACCGCATGTCTAACTGCTTCTCCCCAAAATTCTTTTCGAACGTTCCTTCCTTTGAGAAGTCTCCTTGACATCTCCATTACGGTTCGGTTTCGCCTTTCTACAACTCCATTTTGTTGAGGCGAATGTGGCGTCGTGAGGTGTCTTTTGATGCCATTTTCTTCACAGAATACATTGAACTCTTTTGAAGTGAACTTTCCCCCTCGATCTGTGCGTAGTGTCTTTATTTTATAACCTGAACTTTTCTCCACCATCAACTTGTACTTTTTGAAAGCATTTAAAGCTTCAGACTTCACCGGTAGCATGTAAACCCACATCCACCGGCTAAAATCGTCTACTAAAAGGAGAAAAATACTTACTCCCTCCAATAGAGGTGGGTGTAATTGGACCGCATAAGTCCGCATGAACAAGTTGGAGAGGTTTTTGAGCTCGAAAACTTGCTTGATCAGGGAAAGGAATTCTGGCTTGTTTGGCAAGTACACACCCTTCACACACTTGATTTGGGTGCTCAATCTTCGGGACTCCGGTTGCCATATTTTCCTCTGTCAACTTCTTTAAAGCGGAGAAGTTAACGTGACCGAGCCTAGAATGCCATACCCAAGCTGGTTCGTCTTTTGCTGCTAAAAGACAAGTTGGTCTACCAATATTGAATAGAGTTTTATACAACCTGTTTGGGGATCTTTTAACCCTCAAAAGTAGAGTGTTGCTTTGATCATACACTCTTAATAAATCCCCATTTAATTCAGCCCGATAACCGTCCTCGGTCAATTGACCAAGACTAATAATATTACTTTTAAGTTTCGGGATGAAATATACCTCATCGAGAATTCGTTGGTCGCCATTTTTACAATCGAGTAAAATCGAAACTTTTCCCAAAATACCAACGGTCGAATGATCTCCAAATTTCACATGGCCTGAGACAGTTTCGTCTAGCTTGTAGAACTTTGAGCGATCTCCGGTCATGTGGTTGCTTGCACCATTATCGAGGTACCAAACTCCGGTATCAACTCGATTTTCTCCTGATGCGAGAAGGCTAACACAAATCTTCTCATGTAGCGATACCTTGCCAGGTGTGTCTTCTTGTGTTATTGCCATCATCAAAACGGGATCTCCGATATTGGTTCGAGTGAGATTCACCTCCTCATCTCGATTCTTGTTCGGGCACTCCGATGCATAATGACCAAAATTTTCACAAGTGAAACATTTGATCTTACCTCTATCCTTTCGGGCAGGATTATGGTCATTCCGACTTGTATTGCTGTCACGACCACCTTCTTGGCCGCGTCCGCGTCCTCGGCCTCTTCCTCGGCCTCAGGTTCCATATCCACATCTTCCTCTTGTGGTGTTCGACGCGTTCCTCTCGTTTTTCTTGGAACCAGATGTCCACTCGGCGTGTGTGAGCAACAAAGAAGGTCCTCCTTCTTGATCTCCGTAACCTCGGAGTCTCTCTTCATGGGTCTTGAGTCGACCCACAACTTCTTCTACCGTCATGTTCTTTAGGTCACCAAATTGTTTCGATTGACGTAACAATTTGCATGAACCGCGCCGGGACGGCTCGAAGAAACTTCTTTACCACCGTGATCTCATCGATATTTTCACCTAGAGATCGAATACCAGTCACAATTATATTCAATCTCATGGCAAAATCATCCACAAATTCATTATCCTTCATCCGGATCACCTCGAAGTCACTTCTCAAGGTTTGTACTTTGGCTTCTTTTACCCGATCGGCTCCCATGTGCATCGTATTAAGCGTTTCCCATGCTTCTTTAGGCATGTCCTTCTCGGCCAACATTAAGAGCACGTCCTCTGGAATCGCTTGATAGATAACTGCAAGGGCCATCCGATCCTTCCTTTCTTCCACTCCCGTATTTTGAACTGCATCCCACACTCCTTGTGCTTGCAAATTCACCCGCATCTTTATAGCCTATACCGAGTAGTTCATCTTTGTAAGCATTGGGTAGTGTAAAGTAACACTACTATCTTTCCCGCTTCTTTAAACAACTTCATCTACAACTTGAAGGGTACTCGGTGTGGTCATTTTTGGCATATACTTGGGCATACACTAACTTGTAACCCTTTTAAAGATATTGGGACCAAATTGAAATACTTTGGAAGACTATGGCCAAAAATTACAATTTTTTCTGAAAAAGAAGTGCCAAAATGTACCCTTTTTGAAGTTTAGGGGCTAAAATTACTATTTTTGGAACTTTAGGGGGTAAAAATGTAATTTTCGCAACTTCAGGGGTAAAAACGATTTTTTTAGAATTTTTTGGGGTAAAATTGTAATTTTTGGAAGTTCAGGGGTTAAATTGAAAATTTCAGAACTTCGAGGACTAAAATTGCAATTATCCTGAAAATCTAGTCAAAGATGATGTCACTGATGACGTCACCGCTGACGTCAGCGTTCTTCTCCATCAGACTCTCCGGCGGACGGGTTTTTCCGGCAAGATTCCGGCAGTTTTGACTGAGGAGAGAGAAAACTTTGACCGACTTTTTCGAAGCCTTCCGTTGGTCGAAAATTCCAAAAAATATATTTTCGGAATCCTTGTAACGAGGCCTTTCCAACAGTATGCTCAGAATTCATATCCGAGACCAAAAAGTTTTGACCAAAAAACAGAGGGTGTTTTCGTTGGGAGCTTAAACCAAGCTCTGATACCACTTGTTGGGAATGAAAAACACTTCTATTCGATATTGAGATAGTTTTACGAAGGAAAACACTTAAACGCTCAACGATTACGAAAGAAAAACAAACCCACTAGCTAAAACTCACTCTAAGTTTATCTTTCTAAACACTCTATGTTTTGTTGTGCATTACAACTGAGATTACATCTCTTATTTATAGTAAAAACTAGCCTACCAAAGTTATAGTAATCATTTAATGATTTCATAGTGTGAAATGTTGAACTTGCCATCTTTAAATTAAGCTTTTCTAGAAGATAGGCTAACTAAGTTAGACTTGATAACTCACATGCTCCTACTAGCTCAATTCGAGTTAGTAGGGATGTAGAATTTGAAAAAGACAAACCATGGCCTTGGTATAATGAAAAGAAAATCAAAGCTACACCAAGCATTCCCTTTACTGTCGAAGGGGAACCTCCTCAATTTGAAGAAGAAGAATACGTTGATTCAATACCAGGTAATGAAGATGGGACCGAACCCAATTATAGATGGAGTGAAAGCGAATCAAGCCCATCCTTAAATCAACCCAATAAACAATTCCATCTCGGTTAAATGAATTAAATTCCAGCTCAAATGAACCCAGCTCACAATTAAACCCAAATTCAATTCCCCTTAACACCCAAACATCACCGATTACCCCTGTATCTCCGATTTCCCCTGCGTCGTCGAATACATCCACTCACCAAAAAGGTATCGATTACTCACTGATGAAATATTAATGATACATGATGGCGAAGAGCCTAATTGCTTCACAGTAGCAAACAAGAACTTGGAATGGGTAAAGGCTATGAAAGATGAAACTGAAGCAATAGAAAGAAACAAAACCTGAAGGTTATTCCTCCGAAGCAGAAAGCTATTGGGTTAAAGTGGGTATTCAAGATAAAACGAGACCCGGATGGGAAAGTGTTGAAACAGACTAGTTGCAAAAGGTTATGCGGGATCCAAGTGTTTGCCCCGGTTGCAAGAATCGAAACTGTCCGTATAATTCTTGCACAAGCTGCCACATACGGCTGGCTGGCTCGTACATCACTTAGACGTGAAGTCAGCATTCCTCGATGGAAATTTGGAACAAGAGGCGTATGTCACTCAGCCAGAGGGATTTGTCAACCAACTATAGTCTACAAATTGTCAAAGGCTTTATACGGGCTTCGTCAAGCACCGAGGGCATGGAATTCTCGTTTGGACAGGTATCTCAGAAACCTTGGTTTTATACGATGTCCACAAGAATATGTTGTGTACATAAGAAAGAACACGAACAAAAGGTTGATCGTTGGTGTATACGTTGATGATTTAATTGTCACCGGGGAAAGCCAATTGGATGTGAATACATTCAACGACAGATGAATGAAGAGTTCGAGATGAGTAACCTGGGACTTCTCTCCTATTATCCGGGAATAGAAGTCAACCAACATGGAGGTGGTATATAACACTGAAACACGAGGCATATGCAAGGAACTTGACCTCATGAAGAACCCACATTTTCATGGTAAAACAAAGCATATTGATACAAAATACCATTACATCAGGGACCGTGTTGAAGACGGAGACATCAAAGTGAATTATGTGAACACAAATCAACAGAGCGCTGACATACTCACAAAAGCTTTGGGAAAAATTAAATTCAAAGAAATGAGGGAACTTTTAGGAGTGAAACAAGTACCAAAAATATCTGAGTTAGGAGGTGAATGATAAAATAATTCAGAAATTCAAGGAAACCAACGTCTACTTTCTGTTTTGAATTAGTCAAGAAGGCCATGTTGGCCACTATTTTTATTTTCCAGTTTTATTAGATCATGAGTAGATCATGGGTAGTTGGTTATTTGCTTTGTGTATTAAAAGGTTAATAGCATCTTCATTTTAAGTGTAATTTCCCGTACAAAGAAAATGTGCCCCATTTCTCTTTTGCATTGCTCTTTGGTACAAACTCATTAGCTCAAGCGAACAATCTCGTTTCTATCCCGGTGAATACATACGTTTCTGTTTCCGGTGAGCTTCATTACCCCGTTTTGATTTGATTCCGGCTAAGCACCACCACAGATTCCGATCACGCCACTGAAATCTCTATCTTTCTGTTCGTTCAACGCCACCACCGTAACCTTTATTTTAGTTCTCCTCCGCCATAGAAACCCACCTCCGGGAGCATTTCCATCATTCCTTCCCGTTTCTGTTTCTGTTTCTGTTTCTGCTCGACCGAAGCTCTGAGCTTGTTTTTGTTTCTTCTTCCGCCGGAGTTTCGTTCTTGTGGTGTGTGTGTCGAGCCAAGCAAATTTCATGGTAGGATCTTTTATTCCGATCGTCACTTTTAATATACCACTGTTTCGATATGAGGTTTTGGGTTTTTGGATTGTTTGGGTTTTAGCAGATAATCTATGGTGGGCTCCTTATTTTTGTTTTAAGAAAAGAAATATAAATTTAACTTTTGTTTTTAATCAAAAAAGAAATGTAAATTCACCTTTTCTTTTAAATCAATGAAAAATGTTTAATTATCATTTAAATCAAGAAGATGCTTATTTACTATTTTATCAAGGGAAATGCTTTGTTATTGTTTAAATCAAAGGGAAAACATCTTTGTTATTATTAAACTAGCATGAGTAATTAATTCAAATTTTGGAGTTCTTTAATCAGAAAACTTTGATATTTTAAACAAGTTTAGTTGAACCTAATGCGGGTTACTTTACGTACTATAGGACCGTCTAGGCACTAGCTTAGGGTGCTGAGAGATCTTCGGAGCATATGTGTATCGAGGTGAGTATTCTCACTGTGTTTTCAGCTATAACAATATGCATGCATGACTTATGTGTTTTGAACTCCTATCTATGAATCTGAGTATTTGTGTTTATTTATTACTGATATGAGATATTAGTGCCTGGGTATATGAGCTCAGTATAGGGTTGTACTGTGCTGCTGTGAACTGAATTATCTGAGTTATCTGTGATCTGGGTTATCTGTGATCTGGGTTATCTGTGATCTGGGTTATCCGTGATCTGAATTATCTGGGTTATCTGAGTTAATTATGTTAAAGAGAAAAAAACATAATAATAAATATCTGGGTTATAGGCTATATGTCTACCTAGGCTCTCCGCGCGTCTGAGTTTTGACTTACGCCTATCTAGGGTGTGAGGAGGGGCAATCGACCCGAATCACACAAGCGCGCTATATAAATTAAAATATGAGAAAAATTATCCGGGAAATATTCTGAGCAATTAATGAGTAGAGTCTGAGTGGGGGTACACTGATGTGCCCTCATGTGTTGTATGTTATGATTGTTTCTTTTTGTGAATATTCACTCAACTTCCCCACTGACCCAAAAACTTCCCCCCATTATTTCAGGTACCAGCAATATAAGAGTGTAGGTGGACGCTTGGCAACTGTATCATTTCTGAGTGCTGACGTGGAACGTTGTTATTCATTAAACTTAATTTTTATTTAAAACCTTTTTCCGCATTAATTACATTTTAAATGTGAAACATTTATATTTGGGGATTTATTTATGGGACCTTTTTATTTAAATATTGTATTTAATTTTTTTTTTAAATTTTTCTGAAAATTTAGGTGTTACAAAGACAATATGAAGACGAGTTCTTCAGATTGTGAGTGTATGAGTATCTGATATGTTTAGATCCTCATCCCTTGACTACGCTATCTGAACATCCAAAGAAGCGACGATCAGTTTCTCGTGCGGAATCAGAGAGTGATCAACCATTCAGATAATCATAGTAGGTTCAGTGTGTTCTTGACAATGACACACTGGGTCTTGAGGACAAATATTACACTAAGTATGAATCTTAGTGAAGGTCACTGAAGTTGGCTTAGTATCTAAGGAACCATGAGTACCTGAAACACTCATGGGTATCCAAACATAATGCGTGATTTGCAATTAAATGTAAAATAACCTAAAGACTGAACGTTTGTTTCTAATATCTAAAAACTAACATAAATTATGAAGTACGCTTATTCAAACTTAATTAACCGTATCTAAACTTTCAATTATGCAGTATTTCAAACTAAATAAAAGAAATTTAAAAAATTGTGGAAAATTTTTAAAAATTAAAAAAAATAGGTTATACCTATTTTTATCTTTTAAAACCAATAATTGAATCATACTGGATTGAGGAAATGATAACCACAACATGTTTTATATAATTATAGTCATAACATTTTTTATCATAACATTTCTGATCATAATAATTTTGGATAATTACATTCTTTTAGTATAAAACTTTTGGTTCATAATATGTTTAAATTATGACACGTTTTCAACTTTTCATCACTATACTCATTGTAAATTATTTAATCTTAAGAACTTTGGTATTTTTAGAGTTTTTACAAAGAAAAAACAAAGTTATGGCCGAAAACACAAATTGATGGGAATATATGAATTACCAAATATATAGGTGGACTTTTGGGTAGTTACATGTCATCATTTTTGTCCAATTGGAATGCGCGAAATGGACATGTGGCTTGCTTCAGTCATTTGTAAACTGCATATATAGTGGGAGATATGATTGTCTTTGTTAAAAACCTTTTCTTTTATGTAATGATTAATTATTCAAGATTTATTGATTTTGATTTAGATTTAGATTTAATCGATGAATCCTTCGAGTTAGAAATCGTGAAAATCAAATTGTGGATTGGCGAGAACACCCGAACCCGAAAAGGTTTTGGCTTTTGTGATTTTTATAATAAAAGATGTATAATTGTTATGGCCTGATTCTCTTCATAATAACTTTCTTGTTATTATTTTTCCAGCCAATCGACCCTATGGACAAGGTCATTGTTGTTGATCTGATTTGTTGTTAAACCACGAAAACCAAACCCGAGGGATTTCGGTGTCGTGTGTATTTTGGAAAAATAGCTATGTTAATCGTTTATGCATTTAATCGTCAAACTAATATAATTTCTCTTGTTTTTATATTCATTAAAGTGATCCCTGAGCCACACTCGATATATCCTCGAACCGGGGCTGTCGGGTATCGAGATTGACACTCGGGTTGCGGTGTCGGGATGGATTCTGGGTCCGTGTCTTCTGGAAATTTGTAGCCCAACGAGTTTGGAAATTATGGTCGCCGACCACCATTCGTTAGTCTAAGTTACGAGCAGTGAGTTATGGCTGTAAGACATCGTTGTGCTGAATTGTGCAGATTGTATTTTGTTTTGTATGTTGTTTTGATCAAGGATCTCTTTCTGGTTATATTCGGGGCAAACAGTCTTCCAGACAAAGTTGGCACTTTGAGTTAGCTAATCATTGCTGCTGTCTGCGTGTCAATTCAGATTACGGTTAGTGAGTTATAACCGTTTCCATAAACTGTCGCATTACTAAAGCACTATGCGACTGTTTACGTGTTGTGGGCTTTTTTTGAAGCCATTTGGGTCAGAATTTTATGTTCTTATAAAACATAAATTTTGTAGCTACAGATGTCTTTTACAACATACTAAAATTTGGTATTTATAATGTAACGACCCGAAATTTTGTATCAAATAAATTATGTAAAAATATGATAAATACGAATAAATCATTTAAAATATGTGGCAATTGGTTTCGTGTAAATCGGATGTCGTTTGATATGTGTATTCCATCGTTTAGGTCGAAACTGGGTCTAATCGAGCAACAAAAAGTGCAGCTTTAGTTGCACTAGCAATTCGCAGCGCGAACTATGGTTCGCCATCGACAGGGAATTTTGGGTATCGAGCGCGAGGGGTTCACGTTCGAGTTCACGACGCTAGGAAACACGGGATCGGGAAAGTTCGCGGCGCGAACTCTATCAGACCAGAATAAAATCAGGAAAAAGCTAGGATTTTCTCATTTTCATTCCCATTTCATTGCAGCCGATTTCTAGAGAGAGAAGGGGCGATTTTGGTGTTCTTTGGCATAAATCCTCACCAACCTTGAAGATCTACACTCCTAGTTGAAGATCTAAGGTAATTCTTGTAACCTAAATAGTTTATGAACTTGTTTTGGGGAAAATTGTTATTATGGAGTTGGTATGTTGAAGATCTTGTTAGGGATGTTAATGGAGGGTGTAAAACACCCATAGATAGTATGTGGATGGTTCAAGTTGGATTTGTGATTTGTTGGTGAAATCTTTGGGTCGGTTTTGAGATCCCACCAAGTTTGATGATCCTGGTGGTTAAGGATGGTTATAATAGTTAAATGGTGCCTAGTTATAGATGATAACTAAAAATATGTTGATTTTGTTGATAGATTGTGAAGACCTCATGATTGGAGATATTCAACAAGTTGGTAAGCAAAGATTCTTGTTGATAAACACGATATGGATTTCGCTATCGCTAAAGTGAGTACATGAGACTTTTAATCTGGGTACACAACAAAGAGTTTTGAAAATCTATAATGTTTTTATAGTGATTTAAAAGATAAGAAAACATGTATAATGTGTTATTAGAATATATCTAATATAATTTATGATTTTGAAAGCAAGTATGATGAAATAGAGTAATGATGGAACATTTATTATTAAGTCATATTAATAAGGATAATGACTAACAGAATACTATTTGAGTTTTTATTAGTAAATATGTATTAATAAAGCTAATGACAAGAATTTTAAGGTAATTTGTAACTTTTAGTAGAATATACTAATGATAGTGATGAACGAATTGTAAAGGAAATAAGTATGGTGTGACTAGTAATAGATACGTATTGTAGTCAATATAAAGATATAAATGTTTATGAACATGATAAATAAGAAATGAATATTATTAGTAAATTAATTGATAAGTTCTGTGACGGGAATATGAGAATAGATATATACTCTAATTGGTGAATGAATGGAACTATGGCTCATGCATGTGAATGAAATTGACGTGCCTTTTGATGACTGACTTGATAAGACTGTCCTAGGGCTGTGATAGATTGGAGGCGTTCTAGTTATCACAGTACCTTAGGGACGTGATAGATTGGATGCGTTCCAATTATCATGGTACCTCAGGATCGTGGTAGATTGGAGGCGTTCCAGTTACCAGGTACCTTAGCGTCTTGGTAGATTGGAGGCGTTCCATCTACCTTGACCATCTCGATAGATTAGAGGCGTTCTAGTTATCTTGATGACTTGACCTGATGATTGACTATTGACTATCTTGGTAGAGTGGAGGATTTCCACTTACCTTGGTAAAAGGACTAAGCTTATGAATGATACTGACGATCTATTAAGATAAACGAAATTTACTTGCGTTAATATTGTTATTAAATGATTTTTTGACATGATGGGGTAAAACCCATGTATCTCAGGAGACTATTTTGTCTCACGTACTACTTTGTTTTGTGGCTATGTACTCATGTTCAGGATTGAAGGATTAGGAGGTCGCAAATAGAAGTGGCCTAGAGATGATTTGCTGGAGAGCTCTTATATAAATCCCGTTATCCTATGGTTATGATATTATATTGTACACCGTGTTTTGTAACTCTGATAAAAGTTTTAAGGTTTTTGTTAAACTGTATTTTTGGTCAACATGAAAAATGTTGGAAATTGTATCTTAAATGATTTAAAAGACGATTTAAAAATTGAGGTATTACATATATGATTCATGATTTGTAAGATATGTTGGTTTTCGTAAATGGCTTGTTGAGTGTTTTAAGACTATTTTGGACCACTTCGAGTGTGATTCATGCTGAGAGTCCTTCTGATCATTTGGAGAAATAATTGTCTTTTAGTCACTGTGAAATTTGGTGTTCACGGGATTAACGCTTTGAAAGTATGGTTGTTTCAGTGAAACCGACACATGTTGCCAAATTTTATATGTTTAGTATTTTTGCAAGTTTGACTAGAGATTGTTTGAAGTATTATACGATCGTCTAAGTCATAAATTTGAATTGGGGAGTGCTAGTGAAGTGTTTGGAAGCAGCAACCTGAAGTGAGTTTTCTCACCATATATAGTTAAAAATTTATAATAATAAATGTGACATGTCGGTATATGCAATGTGTTAATTGATAATTTGATTGAGTTTGTAGCATGAGATATATTATGTGTTTGCTATGTGATATCATATTTGATAATTGTTTACACGTATTCGAATATCTGATATCAATATGTTTATATTGTTGATATATCTGACTATGATGTTGATGAGTTTGAGATGAGTAAGTGTTGTCATGAGATATGAAATACGTGTAGTTTGAGATGCGTTGCTTGGTATATTTATTTGATTTTATAATTGATTATGTGTCGTCGAGTCGACACTTAAAACCAATTAATAAATATATATGATTATTGTCGCAAAGGTTGCTGGCTGGCTCTTCCCTTGCGAAGAAGGTGTGACGCGACGTACTGCGTGCCATTTGGGAGACCTGGTGATAAGGTGTTGGAAGGGGGTGTGAGGAGGGGTGTATTGATCATGCGTTGTGACCGACTCACACTGGTGCCTTTGATATTGATAAATGCCTAATTAAAAAGAGAATTGAGTAGAGTCTTCTAAAGCTTGTTCTATGTGTGCATGCTATGTATGTTATTATTTGATGTATATGATTGAGTTAATTCACTCAGCGTTGGCTGACCCAAAAACTCCTCCACATGTGCAAGTACCACTTTACTAGTAGAAAAGGAAAGGAGAAGGTGAATGGTTGACACTGCTGGAACTATGTCTTTAGATACAAATTTATCAAATATTATTATTTAAATTTTATGTTTTAAACTAATTTTCATTTCCGCATTCATGATATTAATGATTTTTAATTAATGATCATTGATTTGACACCAATATTGATTTTAAAATGTTTATTTATACCAAAGGTCATTTGACCTAGCGGTATGGTGTTTGACTTTCAACCTTGAGGTCAGGAGTTCGAGTCACGTTGTGGACATATATGGTAATTTAGGAGTAAATTAGATTTGCCGTTTCAAAAAAAATAAAATAAAAATGTTTATTTATCACTTAAAAAGTTTAAATTTGTATTAAAATTTTAGGGGTTTACACTGAAAATATTCAGTTACCAAAATTAAAAAAGTAAATAATTAATATTATAAGGCAAAGACGAAGTTACACCTATCCAGATTATTTTGAATTAATTTAATCCTATGACTATAAATGGTCCTCCCAGCTCTCGTAATTTTATAGGTTCTCGGCTTCTCGCATGTGCACTCCCCTATTGTTATTAAAATTTTGAATTTTTTATTGTTAATAACACATAATTTTTATTGTTAATAACACATAATTTTTTATTGTATACTTAATCACATATGATTGTAAAACTTAATCACATGTGATTGTACTAAAAGATCACATGTGTGATCAAATATACAATCACATAAGACATGTGATCAAATATACAATCAAATGAATATCACATGTGATTAAGTATATAATCATATGTGATTATTAAATGAATATCACATGTGATGAAGTATATAATCATATGTGATTATCTAATGATATTGTTTTTTTTAACGAAAAAATAATAAATAAATAAATAAAAAATAAAAAAATTCAATTTTTTTTTGTATGTTTCAAATGCACAAAATACTCTTTCATTTATAAAATATGTGCGTAATCTTCCCCATTAGATATTATTGACCAGTGGTTGAAATTTATCCTTTAAAACTATACAAAAATTAAGCACTACATTGAACATTTACCTCAAAACAAAATTATCATTCATTATATTTACACAGTATCATAACTCATAAGTAATACTCTAGAGAAAACCGAATGCATCCAATCCCAGTTTTACGATGACATTAAACGTATTGGTATGAACTATATAATATATCCAAGCTGAGATTACAGTGTTTGATTAGAAGGTACTATTAAATATTGTACATATCTTCTATTATAGATAGAGATTGATTAGAACATTTTGTATTAGTATTAGAGATTATCTTTCCATTAGTTAGTTAGGAAAGTGTGTATATAATCCTTGTATTGTACATCATTGGAATTCAATAAAACATTTTATTTCCAATATGGTATCAAGAGCCTAAAAACCCTACCCTCCCAAGAACCCTAGCTGTCAATCACGATGACCCCAAGTTCGCCTCATGAAACGAGATTGATGCATACGTGCTTCAGTGGATCTATGGTACCTTGTCCGATGACCTCCTTCCTCGTGTCCTAGAAGATGAATCCACCGCCCACGAGGCCTGAAACCCCGTCCGTAATATCTTCTTGAACAACAAAGGCGTACGGGCCACATCTCTTGAACACGAATTCAACAATCTTAAGCTCGAATCTATGTCCTCCCTTCAAGCTTACTGCCAACGGTTTAGAGATCTTGCCACTCAACTTAAGGATGTCGATGCCACCATTTCTAGACAACGTTTGGTCCTTCAACTTATTCGAGGCCTTCCTACGGAGTTTGACACAGTTGCGTCCTATATCCACCAAACTCTTCCCCCATTTGAAACCGCTCAAAACATGCTCGAACTTGATCAACACCGCAAGATGGGGCGTGACGTACAAACCGCCGCTCCACCCACTGTCATGTTCGCACCAAAATCGAGTCGTGAGGAATTCGAGTCTTCAACCACTGATCGCAGCAATCAATAACCACCGTACCGCCCACCTCACCAGTGCGAACGGGACATCCGCAACAGTAACAACCGCGGGCGAGGTTCGGGAAATTGTCAGTCGAATAACAATCGAGGACCGCAACAACCATGGCCTCCTCAATGGCAACTACCGCCCTCCCCGTATCCTACTTACCCGTGGTCCGCCCCACCATGGAATCCATGGTCCATGCAACCACCGCAACACCCCATGCAACGGCAGCAGCAGCAACCGGCCCCACCTGCACCCACGGGGCAGGCTCACCTTGCGGACTACAATCCGATTCAACCATCGGACCTTGCTCAGGCATTACAGGCTATGAGCCTCCAAGTCCCGACGGAAAACTCTTAGTATATGGATACCGTGGCTTCTTCTCATATCACGATGGATTCTGGTATGATTTCTAACCCTACTAATCGTAGTTCTGTACGTTCCATATTTGTCGGAAATGGCCACAATATTACAGTATTTGGATACGGTTCCACCCATATCCCTATTGGAAACCGTACCGTTCACCTTCAAAATATACTTCATGTACCCTACATTATTAAAAACCTAATTTCCGTATGTTAATTTACTCTTGATAATTGGGTTACTCATCAGCAACTATATGTCATGTACGTGAAACATATTCCAACACCAAACGCCCTCACAAACTTGCCACTTGTTCCACCCTATGTGTCTTTCTAGGTTATCAACCCAAAGCCCGCGGCTACCGATGCATAGACACCACTACCGGGAAAGTTATTATCTCCCGTCACGTCAAATTTGATGGAACCATCTTCCCTTTTGCCGGTAACTCACCACCCAAACATTCCGCATATTCTTTTCATGACACCTTCCCTCCTCAACATTTTGAGGATATCCAACCCCCTTCCCCGCCACCCCCCACATTCCAACCTCCACCGCCACCCCCTACCCACCCAATTTCGTCACATACCATCCCCACCCAACCCACTGCCACTCCACCTACTCCTATCAATCTCCCACCACAATAACTTGCCCAACCACCACAACCCCTACCCGAACAGCCCTACCCCAACCCCCACCCCAATAGCCCCAACCCACCTCAACCCAATCATCCTATGCAAACTCGATCACAAAGTGGTGTCGTTAAAACCCGAAACATTGCTGACCTTCTCGTTTCCACCAAACCAACCATCTCCCCTATACCCAAATCCCTGTAGGGATTTACTACGCACCATGCGACTGATCAGCCACTTAGGTCGACCTCCTAGTGTACTTGGTTCGAACCATGACTGACCAAGAACATGAACTTGTTCTTGACCGGTTAAAACCAACTAGCTGATTTAATCCCTAAATGCGGAACTGGGATTAAACCTAATCCTTAAACCCTAAAGGACAGAGATGTTGGAGTTCTAGGTTAGGTTAACAAGAAAGAAACCTTGTACGAAGAACTTGAACTCACACAATGCTTGTGTGGTTCGTTCGACCATCAACCGAAGAACCCTAGGGTTCTTTGGTCGAATTTGTCCAAGAGGGGAGAAGGGAGAAAAGTATTTCCCAAAACATACCTTGTTGATTGCTTAAGATAGATCCACTGATGATGAACAAATTGAGCGATCTTCTAGTTGATCTAAGCAATGAACTTGGATCTTCAAGACTTGAAGAACACGAAGAACACGAAGAACACAAAGAACACACGACTTGTGTTTGTGTGTGTATTCGGCCGAAGCCAAGGAGGAGGAGGAGGAAGTATTTCGTGAGGTGTATCAAGGGAATAAGGGTTACCCTAAGCCTCTTATTTATATAAAAATAAGTTGCGCTTAGAACCCTTCTAGTTTAATTAATATTAGATCTTTAATTAAACTTCCTTTTAACATTTCCATCCCTTATAGTTTAACTAGTTTATTATTGTTGCACTTAACTATTAAATGTCTAGTATTAATACACTAATAATTCGGTACCCATATACACGAATTATATACTTGTATGTATACTTTCAATAATTAATTAAATAATAAACTTTATATAATTTATACAACAATATTATCCAATTACTATATGATTTAATAGATTTAAATCATATCATGGATAATCTATAATTAACACATTGTATATCTACTCAACTAGTAAATGTACAACTACTTGTATTAATTAGTTAGTTAAACTAATCTAGTATTAAGTTAAACTTAACTTAATACTTAACTGATTCATAATGACTATTATGAATCATTCCTCTTGGTAGTATCATTGCTTATCTTGCTCGTATTACATGCACTCACCGGTGTGACCCTTAAGTGTTTCGTAGGCATGGATGTATCATCATAGGTTGACTAGTTGTGCACATAATTCCTTCAGCCTCCCACTTGTGCAAGTTTGTAACCTTTGTCTTAATGATACGAGCTATAGTGGCATTCTAGATGGGCATGTAGGTAACCAACCCATAAAAACAGCTTACGTAACCCAGGTATAGTTTATGAAAAACTCTTTAATAGCGTCTCCTAGTAAAGAACACTCTGTCTCTACTTCTTGGGCAAATATGTTAGGCTTATCCCTTGCAGCACGATATTTTTGATAACGAATACGAGCATGGTCGAAATTATCAACTCCTGTATTCAAAATCATTTTATGACTTCTTGATTCAAACTGTTGTGATAAACGACAAAGAACAAATCAGTTCGTTTGGCCACGGCCGTGCACTTGTCAGTTTCTCATCATGTCAAAGGACCTATAAATATATCTCCTAAAGAGGACTTGCAATTACCATCTTGTTTTATTTCGATTTAAAATACAACTTCTTTTGTACCCAGTATCGCCTCGTATGACAAACGTATTTCAGAATTGTCTGAGTTGAACCAAAGCATATTAGTCATTGTATCCTAAACCAAATACCTCAGGCTTAAGGATAATCCTAGTGAACAATACTTTTGAACTTTTCAACCACGAAGTATTGTCACGGTGGTCAATCCAATATTCGTTCAGCCTCCAACAGAATATCACCGATATTTGGTTTACACAAAACTTGTGTAGCTATCTTCGAAGAACTTCGAATCTACCACCAAATACCGCGATGACGTTAACGTCCCATCAAGGTTCCCACCAAGACGAGTAGTCACGGATTTTTGCATCTTTTTGAATAAATAGAGTTTTATTCATGGATGATGTAAAACATACAAAGTCTGAATAAACATGATACTAACTCATGTACTATTCCTCACTGGACATAGATACTGAATTATTACTGGATCATTACTTATTCCTTTCGTTCGTGTTGATTACTTAATGATTCTTAAAAACTTAATTGTAACTTTATCACTAAACCAATCATTTCTATTAAACTAAAGACATAAGAAGCGTATTTAGGAATACTATTACTTTTGCCTATGCTAGATATTGTTCTTGCAACAATCTAGAACATATTCTAGTCTTGCCTTTTATGCAATTCGGTAAACATAGGAGGATTGGAAGTTAACTCCTTAGTTTCTTGAATTCATAAAATTATCCTTGCAACTAAAGCCTCTTTTAGTTACTTGATTTGTAGATATTCTTACTAGTTAAAGAAATTTCCTTAAATGACTATGTTATCCACTGAAGGGTTAACAACCTATTAGATATGCAATAATTAATCACAAGACTTGTGATCACGCTATTAGGTTTGCAATAATCTAATCAACGATCATTTATTATTTCTCTTAACTCTTTGTCTAACGACTTGGTAAAACCTTGTTGTTAATGTCTCACTAACTTACTGAATTCATCAACATCTTTAATGAATTACGTTAGTTTTAGCTCCCACTTACTTTTATGGAACTTAAGAATCTCTTAAACTACTACTTTGACCTAGTCAATAACTAGTAGTTTAATCTTTTAAGAATTCTATCAATAATTAAGATCATCCTTTGGATTTGCGAATATCCACTATTCCTGTTTAGGGAATTATGATCTTTATTGATCACTATATCTAACAAGTATGAAACACTTGAAATGATACTATCAATTATTAAACATATTAGAATTCTTTTAAGAATCTTATGTAATGCCAAAGTCATTACTTGGATTTCTCAAATATCCATTATTCCTATAAGGGAATTATGACTTGATTAAATATTGTATTTTTTTACAAGTATAAGAGACTTGCAATAATACCCTTTAATTCTTAAGTACTTTTAATATAGTTTGTCCCTTTTAAGAGTCATTTAATGTATAAGTCATTTTACTTGGATTATACGAATATCCAATTATTCCTATTAGGGAATTATGACTTCACTAAATCCTTTACTACAAGTATAAAAGACTTGTAATAATACTCTTAAAGTCTATCTTGTTTATATCCAATATAATCATACTATATTAATGCTAATACTTTAAAACTTTCTATCATAAGTAATGACTATTACTTAAGATGTTTTAACTAAGTTCAATAACTCTTGAACCTTATGCTTCCATAAAACTCTTAAATACTTTCATTAGAAAAACTTTCTAATTACTAACATCTAAATACCTTGAGCTATCAAGACATTATTTATACAACAATCAAACAAATATATATAAACATGAAATATAAGTAAATCAAAACTTGACTTACAATCTAGTCATAAAACTTGACTAGTGTAATTATCACACATGCACACAATATAATTCAACCATGGATTCGAAATTTAATTAAAACCAAAATAAAACTTGTTTTAACAAAAATAAAATTATCCAAAACAATATAGTAAAATTGTTTAAAACGAATCCATAAAATACTGAATTATAAAACTTGGTGCTCGTGGGATCATCACCATCTCATGCCGGTCACTATCACTTTCCATCTCCTCCTGCAATAAACGATTGCAAAAGTTAGATTACTCATAACGTACTTTACAAGTATCTTAAAGTGATTAAGAAGTGTGGTTGTGTTACCTGAGGAACTTGCGTTTCCTCCACTACCACTTGCACTCTTTGGACAATTCCTTTTCCAATGCCCAGCCTCACCACACTTGAAGCACCGGTTCTCGGTCCTCGCAGTGTTAGGCTTAACCTTCTTGACCTTTTGTTTGACACCTTTACCATTTGGCACTCCTTGGTTAGGATAAGTTTTACCCTTTCCTTTACCACCATGCCCTTTTCTCTTCTTCCCACCACCACCGCCATTACCGATCATAAGAACGTCCTTAGATTTGGTCCCCAAACTCAACTCAGCTGTCTTGAGCATGGAATGTAGCTCAGCAATGGATTTCTCCATATTATGCATGTTGTAGTTGACCACAAAAGACTTGTAGTCATCAGACAACGAGTTGAGTATAGTATCTGTTGCCATTTGCAACGGTATGGGGTGACCAAGTCTAGCGAGGTGATCCATGTGTCCCTTCATTTTCATGACGTGGGCACTCAACGGCATTCCTTTGAACATCTTGCAAGAGTTGAAGGCTCGATTGATGTCAAACCTCTCAGTGCGAGCTTGCTCTTGAAATGAATCCCTAAGTTGCTGGATCATCTTAAATGCAGGCACATCCATAAGTCCCGCTTGTAACTCAGGACTCATAGTGGTGAGCATCAGACAGCTCACATCGAGTGCATCACTGACATGCTTATCATAAGCTTGCCTCGTTTCAGCTCTGGCATTAACAGCAGGGGTGTTTGGTACTGCTCTCTCCAAGACATACCAGTTTCTCTCATGCCTGAGCACAATACGAAGATTGCGCTCCCAGTTGAGAAAGTTTGACCCAGTCAACTTTTCCTTTTCGAGGATTGAGCGAAGTGAGAGATTGTTGGTACTTGTTGTCGCGATTGCGCTTGTTGCTGCCATCTACAAATCAAATCCAGTTTAATTAGTAATCATCAATAAACATTCTCTAAAATATATTATAAACCCATAATTAATATTTTAGGCCTTGGATCCATATATCACACTCTCGCCGCAAGGTTTGGGCACTTCCCGACGTGACATGCTGTTTCTGGTAGGTAACATCCTTACCGATCGTATCAAGACTTGACACGATTCCTAGGGGTCGTAGAATCTTTAGACTTATAACTTATTACAACTTTGTACAATCTAATTGTACATTTCTAAGTTAGCAATAAAGTCTAGTATGTTTATTCTACTCAAGTACTTTTTGGGCGGGACTCCCGATTATCACCAAAGTAGATCAGACCATCTAAGACAGTGCGATGCTCTGCGCCGGGACTCCCGATTATCACAGAACCTTACGCACCCTAACACTCGCAATGATTTGAATCCATATCTAATGTTCTTTATCCTTACAATATGAATATCGTTTAACAAGTGAGGTGTTCCATTATGTGGATAGTACTTCGATCTAAGATTTTCTTGGGTTTGTTTAAGTCTTAAAACTAAACTTAAACCTTTATTCCAATCTTAATCCTTGTTTAAAATGTGTGACTTGTGAATTGAAGGGTTTACAAGACACCTTTTTAAAACTTAAGAACTATTCTTTAAAACTTATAGTTTCAAGAATTTGCGCGATTTTATATGTATACCTAAACGAGGTGTACAAAACGTTTTACTAGATTTTGTGAAAAATCTTATCTAGAATAAAACTCACTTGTTTTATCTTACTTGAAAAACTTATAAACTTATGTTAAACTTTTAAATTCTTTTATGATTCATGAACTTGAAACATAAACCTAGTTTAACACACCTAATTCTTCATATGTCTAATAATGAAATTAAACATTTGTTTTGACTTATTAGATTCGACCAAAACTTATGTCTTAATGACACACTTATAAACTTTGTGATTTTCTTGTGTAGCTCCCACTAGCTTCAACAACCATGATGAAACTTAAGTTAACACAATCATCGGTTTATACTTGGTGAAACTAATAAACTTATTATATAAAAACTATATATAATAATTCTTAGTTTGTTTAAACCTTTCTTATATTTAACTTGAACTAGTTAAATATAGGTTCTTGTTACTTTTACTTGATCATTTAATCTAGTATATTACATGACTTGTAAAATACTTATATTATACTTGTATAATTATCAAGTTATAATAACTTATAACTTTATACATCTTAATATATGATAATATATATAACTTTGTATATTTCTAGCTAATCATATAATTTCAACTAGTACAATTTCTAGTTATAACGAAATCATAACTTTGTACGTTCTAGTTTTAATTATATTATAACTTATACAATAACTAATTATAATGTTATCTTTAAATATCAAAAATAACATTACCCTTTTTAATTGTTCCATTTTATCTTGTATTTTAATGTATTCGTATATATGTATATTTTATAATAAACTTGTAACATTCTAATAAGAATATTACATCTAATTTATACTTATGTATTTTAACTTAATCTAATTAAAATATGTATAAACTTATTATATCTTTTAAAATTCAATTTTACCTAATAATTAAAAATTCCGAAAATTTTAATACATATATATAAATAATTAAATACACCTTGTTAATTTTAGAACTTAAAAATTAACATCCTCTTTATCAATTCCCTAAATTAATTAGATGAACCCTAATCTTGTTTTTCATCAATCAAAACTAGGGTTTTGACTTTCTTGATTAAAGACATTATTTTAGTTAAAAGATTAATATTTAATCAATCCAATTAAACAATAGACTTTGTTTAAATTCTAAGATAGATTATAACTTTTAATAAATTTATTTAAACTTTTTTAATTTAAACCTTATAGACAATAAAACTTTGTCTAAATTACTAGGATTAAAGAACTAGCTTTAATAAATCTATCAAAATAATAATTAAACCTATTAGACATAAACTTGTCTAATTAACTAGGTTTTAGATTATTATCCTAATTAATACTTTTAAATTATTAAACTTAAACTAGTTTAAACTTCTAGGGTTCTTTTAGGGTTTTGAAATTCTTAAGCCTAGGAAACTTTTCCACCAATTAAACTAGGCTAGTTTAATAAACTTGGTGTCCAAGTATCCTCTAGATTTTCGAAATCTCTAAGGGATTAGGAAAGAATCCTTTTGATCAGTTAAACAAATCTTGTTTAACATACTTGATCCTAGGGTTCTTCCTATGGTCATGAAAATTTAAAGAAGTAAGGAAAGAATCCTTTTGATCAATTAAACATATCTTGTTTAACATACTTGATCCTAGGGTTCTTCCTAGTATTTTCAAAAACTTGCTAGGGTTCTTTAGAAACCTTCTTGACCAGTTAAACTTAGACTAGTTTAATATTCTTGGTCCTAGGGTTCTTCCCTTTTTCGAAAATTATGAAGAAGAAGAAAAAAATACTTGAAACAAAAAAAAACTTAAAATTAAAGTAAACAAACAATCTTTGTTAATCTAGTCTAGATCTCAAAACCAGCGCTCTGATATCACTGTAGGGATTTACTACGCACCATGCGACTGATCAACCACTTGGGTCGACCTCCTAGTGTACTTGGTTCGAACCATGACTGACCAAGAACATGAACTTGTTCTTGACCGGTTAAAACCAACTAGCTGATTTAATCCCTAAATGCGGAACTGGGATTAAACCTAATCCTTAAACCCTAAAGGACAGGGATGTTGGAGTTCTAGGTTAGGTTAACAAGAAAGAAACCTTGTACGAAGAACTCGAACTCACACAATGCTTGTGTGGTTCGTTCGACCATCAACCGAAGAAACCTAGGGTTCTTTGGTCGAATTCGTCCAAGAGGGAAGAAGGGAGAAAAGTGTTTCCCAAAACATACCTTGTTGATTGCTTAAGATAGATCCACTGATGATGAACAAATTGAGCGATCTTCTAGTTGATCTAAGCAATGAACTTGGATCTTCAAGACACGAAGAACACGAAGAACACAAAGAACACACGACTTGTGTTTGTGTGTGTATTCGGCCGAAGCCAAGGAGGAGGAGGATGAAGTATTTCGTGAGGTGTATCAAGGGAATAAGGGTTACCCTAAGCCTCTTATTTATATAAAAATAAGTTGCGCTTAGAACCCTTCTAGTTTAATTAATATTAGATCTTTAATTAAACTTCCTTTTAACATTTCCATCCCTTATAGTTTAACTAGTTTATTATTGTTGCACTTAACTATTAAATATCTAGTATTAATACACTAATAATTCAGTACCCATATACACGAATTATATACTTGTATTTATACTTTCAATAATTAATTATATAATAAACTTTATATAATTTATACAACAATATTATCCAATTACTATATGATTTAATAGCTTTAAATCATATCATGGATAATCTATAATTAACACATTGTATATTTACTCAACTAGTAAATGTACAACTACTTGTATTAATTAGTTGGTTAAACTAATCTAGTAATAAGTTAAACTTAACTTAATACTTAACTGATTCATAATGACTATTATGAATCATTCCTCTTCGTAGTATCATTGCTTATCTTGCTCGTATTACATGCACTCACCGGTGTGACCCTTAAGTGTTTCGTAGGCATGGATGTATCATCATAGGTTGACTAACTGTGCACATAATTCCTTCAATCCCCACGTGATGCCCTACTTGATCCCGACTGGAATACTGCTATGCATGATGAATTTGGGGCACTACAAACTAACGATACATGGGAGTTATTCCCGAGACCATCTGATGCACCGATAATTAGGTGTATGTGGCTATTTCGACATAAATTTAATGCAGATGGCACTCTTTGTTAAGGAAAAAAGCCTTACCCCTTTGGATCTTAAGATAACAAAACAACCTAGACTAGCTTTGATTAATATGTAGAATAATATAGCTAAGTTTAGGTCTGATACTGAGTGATCAGTATTAGAACTCAGTATCAGTACTCAGTATCAGATAGTGATACTGAGTAGAAGGACTGAGTGATACTCAGTATAGTAACGGACTAAGATCAAATCCCTTGATCTTAGTCATTTTCCTTGCTTAGTCCTTCGGTTACTCCTTTGCTCATTATGTAAGATCTCTATAACATTATAAATAGAGATCATCTTGCAAAGGAGTACTTACCAATTTACTTTACATATTCACATCTTTTGTAATTGATCAGTGGTATTGCTTTTCCGCAGCATACCACACTTAGTGGATTTATACATTGACTATATTCTTGTGTTATCACTTTAATATTTCTCTAAGTATAATAATCTATCAATTAACATTACAAACCAGGGTTGTTGTGACCTAACAACTGGTATCAGAGCGGGCTAAATAATCTCTTATTTAGTCGATCTATAACCCTGGCAGCCATTTCCTACATCTATCCCTCCAACACTCAAAAATCCAAAATGTCTACAATTGTTGCACCAATTATGTCTGGAAAGGGAGTACCCATCTTTGATGGAAAAGACTTCCATCAATGGAAGCTCAAAGCTCAGTGGTATCTTGAATCTATTCATCATGAGATGCTCACTGTGCTAAATGATGGTCCCATCATTCCACAAACTGTGGAGCCTGTTGCTGCTACTGATGATGCTCCTGAGGGCATAAGATCTGTACCTAAACTAAAGCACAACTGGACTGATACTGACCGTCAGTTGTATGCGTTAGACTCCAGAGCTAAAGGGGTGATTGGTAATGCTGTTACCAAAGAGATACTTAATGCAATTATGAAATTGCCAACAGCAAAGGCTATGTGGGATAGTCTTTCAGTCACCTATGAAGGTACAGCAAAGGTGAAGTTGCAAAGAAAAAGCAACATGAGAAGGAAATATGAAAATTTCTTTTCAACTCCAAATGAAGACATCACCACTCTCTATAACAGGTTCAATACTGTTATCCATGATTTAATCAGTGTAGGCATTGTGAAAGAGGAAGGAGAGCTTGTTCAAAAGTTTCTGGATAGCCTTCCTCAACAATTTCTTGACATGACAAACTCTGTCAATGCTGCTAACAACATTGAGTCATACACTCTTCAAACTTTGTATGGTTTAATGCTGAATCATGAGGAGAATAATGCTGCAAGACTGATCAACTGGAAGAAAACTGACAAGTCTTCCACTGGTATGGCTCTAGTTGTGCAACAGGCTTATACTGTGACTGAGCCAGAAGAACCAGAAGTTGATCTTGCTGATGCTGAGGCAGAAGAGCTTGAAACTCAAATGGCTCTCATGTCTATGAAGCTGGATCAGTTGAAGAAGAAGAGGCTTGGTGTTAGCTCTTCTAATACTGACCCTAGATCAGGTCTGTGCTATAGGTGTGGAAAGCCTGGACATATTGCTGCAAATTGTCATACCAAGTCTTCTGAGACTGACCAAAATGACAAGATTGCATACCGAGCAAAAAGATATAGAGACAAATATGTCAAGCTGAAGAATTGGAGCAAGGGAAAGAGGGCAGAAGGAAATGGAGCACCTCATCAAGCACTTTACTCAGAAGCATGGATGGATGAAGAGTTAAGTGATGATGAAGAAGAGATTGAGAATAAAGCCTTTATGGCTTTCACTGAAGATGATTTGAAGAGTTCCTTTGAAAAGGATATCAAAGAGGCTGAGAGGATGAGTGTTCATACTGATTGGGATTCCACTCAGTTGTACAAGGTAAGTTCCTTTCAAACTTATTCAGTGAATGAAAAAACCAAGATTTTTGAGTATATGCTTGTTGATCTTAAAACTTCTGTACAAAAAGAAAAAGCTTTAAAATTAACAATTAAAGAACTTGAAAGGGTAAATAATGAAAACTTGGATAAATTAGCAAAATATAAAGATTTAGAACTAAATTTTTCAGATTTAAAAGACATTAACCAAAGATTAGCTGATAAAGCTCATTTACACAAACTTGAAAAAGAGAAATTTGAAAAACAGTGTAAATCTTGGGGAAATGCTTCAATAAAATTAAATAAATGTTTAAATGAACAATTTCCAGAAAATGTGAGGGCTGCACTTGGTGTTGATCCTCAATTTAAAGACAGGAACAATTTTGCTGATTTATTTGAAGAGTTTTCTACTATGAACCCTATCAATTTTGTAAAAGCTAAAACTTTATGTGAAGTTGGATGTCAAACTGAGTCAGATGATGAAGAAAATGAAATTTTAGAAAAACCTATTGGTCCTTCCATCTGCTCAAAGTGCCATACTGAGCTACAAGAACTCAGTATTGAATTTCAAATAACAGAAATTTCTGATACCGAGCTACCAATAGTTCAGTATGACACTTCTGCTGTTCCACCTTTTGAATTATTATTTAATACAACAACTTTTGATTTATATAATGATAATAAAACAACTTCTATCTCACATGTTTCATCAAATACAGAAGTTGCAGGAACAGAAACATTATATACTGAGACATCTAAAGAACCTGTTAAAGTTGTTCCTTCAAAACATGATAAACAAAAGACAACTTCAACTAGGTCTTTGGTTGGCAAAGACAAGAAGTCTACCACTAATAAAATTAGAAAGACTTCTCTGCCAAATAAAAATAAGCAACCAGATCATCCATCTCCTAAACCAGTTAAAAACAATGTTAATACATCTATTAGAAATAACAAAATTAATGTTTTAAAAACACTTGGTGATCAGGTCAAATCTTTAAGTAAACAATTTGCAAAACTCGTTCATACTGACCTACCAAAAGTGAAACATTTTTCTAAAATACCATATGAAAATATGTTTAGAAATAGACCTAGAAAATGTTATAGATGTCATCATACTGGTCATAAGGGAGATGAATGCTGGACTGATCTCTCAAGTCCTAGGTACTCAGTACCAAAGAAAAGGAGAGAAACTAAGTCAGTATCACCAAAGAAAACTTCTAAAGTTACCCCTGAAGTGATACCGACCTCTCCACATAAAGAGATCAAGTCAAATTGTGTTTATCCCACCAAAGGTCCCATTCAAAAATGGGTTCCTAAAAGGAACTAACTCTTATTTTGTGTCTTGTGCAGGGTGACAGAAAGTGGTACTTAGATAGTGGCTGCTCAAGACACATGACAGGCAGTATGGAATACCTTCTTAATTATACTCCAGAGAAGGGTCCTTCTGTCAAGTTTGGAGATGACTCGGTGGGAAAGACAAGAGGTTATGGTGTGATCAAGGCAGGCAACATAACTTTTAAAAGAGTTGCCTATGTAGAGGGTCTTAAACACAATCTGCTCAGTATCAGCCAGATGTGTGATGATGACAATGAGGCTCGATTCAGAAAGGTTGCAGGAATCATTTACAATGATAAAGGGCAGCCTGTACTCATTGCTAGAAGAGAAAAAGACGTATATGTAGTCAACCTGTCTGAAATAGACCCAACTATTCGAGTATGCCTGCTTTCTAAAGTCAAGCCAGAATTACATTGGCTATGGCACAAGAAACTCTCTCACATCAATTTTAGAAATATCAACGAACTCAGTATGAAGAAACTGGTGAGAGGATTGCCCACAATTACTTATTCAAAAGATAAGTTATGCTCAGCATGTGAAATGGGCAAGCAGAAGAAGAGTTCATTCAAATCTAAGGTCAATCATTCCATCAATGAACCTCTTACTATGATACATATGGATCTTTTTGGCCCCATAAGCACACCATCTTTGGCCAAAAAGATCTATACTCTAGTCTTAGTTGATGAATTCTCAAGATATACTTGGGTCATCTTCCTCAAGACTAAGTCAGATGCAACAACAGAAATCATTGCCTTTATAAAAAGAGAGGAACTTCAAAAAGGCAACATGGTCAAGCAACTTAGAAGTGACCATGGTACTGAGTTTAAGAACTCAGTATTAGCAGATTTCTGTGAAGAAAAAGGAATCATTCAAAACTTCTCTGCAGCCTACACACCCCAACAAAATGGTGTTGTAGAAAGAAAGAACAGAACACTGATTGAAGCTGCAAGAACTTTATTATGCCATGCTGGACTGGCACTGAGTTTCTGGGCTGAAGCTGTAAACTGTGCAAACTTCACTCAGAATAGAGCCACTATAGTCCAAAGACATCTGAAGACTCCATATGAGTTATACAATGGCAAGATTCCTAATGTGGAATATTTCCACATCTTTGGGAGTAAATGTTTTGTACTAGTACAAAACAAAATCTCAATAAATTTGCTCCCAAAGCAAATGAAGGTGTGTTCATGGGCTACTTTCCACACTCCAAAGCTTTCAGAGTGTATATCATCTCAACCAAGATGATTGTAGAATCCATTCATGTCACATTCGATGAAGATCAGAATGAGCATTCTACCTCAGCAAGTGAAGACATAAGTGGCATAGATATTCTATGCAATCCAGAACACTCCATTGCTGAACAGCCTAAGTTTCATCCACACTTTATTCCTAATAAGTTTAATGAAACTGATCAAGTTCAAACTCAGTATCACTCAAATGAGACTAATACTGAGGTTCCCATATCAGAGAACCTCCATACTGAGTTTCCAACTAATGATCTGAACCACTCTATTTATGAAGAAGGTGAAACATCCAACACTTCACAAGAATCCACATCAACTCTGCAAAATGAAGATGAACAGCAACCTGCACTGTCTAATACTGATCAGAATTCCACTCAGTATCAGACAGACAACACACCAAATCAACAAGATATTGTTGATCCAATTTCAAATGCTCCCTTAGGAAACAATTTAAGGGAACACAGAGACCATCCACACTCAAACATTATTGGTCCTATTGAAGAAGGTGTCCAAACAAGAAGAAAATTAGAATTTCCAACCCAAGCAACTGCAAACTTTTGTTTTTTCTCAAGTTTTCTATCTACCATTGAACCAAAGAAAGCTGATGAAGCTTTATTAGATGAAGATTGGGTAGAGGCTATGCAAGAAGAGCTCACAGAGTTTGAAAGAAACAAAGTTTGGAACTTAGTACCACCTCCTTCTGGCAAAACTATTATTGGTACTAAGTGGGTGTTCAGAAACAAGATGGACAAGGATGGTGTTGTCATCAGAAACAAAGCAAGGTTAGTTGCTCAAGGTTACAGGCAAGAAGAAGGCATTGACTATGATGAAACTTTTGCACCAGTTGCAAGAATTGAAGCTATTAGGTTGTATCTTGCATATGCAGCCTTTAAAAATTTCAAAGTTTATCAGATGGATGTCAAAAGTGCTTTTCTGAATGGAAAACTACAAGAAGAAGTTTATGTTAAACAACCTCCAGGTTTTGTTGATCCCAAATTTCCTCATTATGTTTTCAAGCTTGATAAAGCTCTATATGGGCTCAAACAAGCTCCAAGAGCCTGGTATGACACCTTGTCTGAGTATCTTATTGAAAATAAGTTTACAAGAGGTAAAATTGATAAAACTTTATTTTCAAAAAGGAAAGGTTCTGACATCTTACTCATTCAGATATATGTAGATGACATTATCTTTGGTTCCACTGACAAGTCAATGTGTGACTGGTTTGCTAAGATAATGTCAACTCAGTATCAGATGAGTATGATGGGAGAACTTACTTACTTTCTTGGTTTACAAGTTGAACAAAAGCCTGATGGCACTTTTATAAATCAAAGTAAGTATGTGCATGACATGTTAAAGAAATACAACTTTGAAAATTTATCTTCCATGCACACTCCTATGGGTACTCAGGATAAGATAAGTAAGGATGAAACTGGTAAACCAGTATGTCAATCCACATACCGAGGTATGATTGGTTCCTTACTTTACTTAACTGCTAGTAGGCCTGATATCATGTTTGCCACATGTTTGTGTGCTCGGTATCAGGCTGATCCTAAAGAATCACACATGAAAGCAGTTAAGCGCATCTTTAGATATCTTACAGGTACTCCTAACCTGGGTCTTTGGTATCCCAAAGACTCAAACTTTGACCTTGAAGGGTACACAGATGCAGATTTTGCAGGTTGTAGATTGGACAGAAAGAGCACAAGTGGAGGATGTCAATTCCTAGGTGGAAGATTAGTTGGCTGGTCATCCAAGAAACAAAATTCGGTAGCAACTTCCACAGCAGAAGCAGAATATGTTGCTGCAGGAAGTTGTTGTGCTCAATTATTATGGATGCAGTATCAACTCTTAGACTATGGGTTCAACTTTCATAAGACTCCTATTCACTGTGATAACAAGAGTGCTATTGCTATCACAGAGAACCCAGTCTATCACTCCAAAACCAAGCACATTGATATCAGACACCACTTTATTCGAGATAATGTGGAAAAAGGTAAGGTTGAGGTAGATTATGTACCCACAAATGAACAATTGGCTGATGTATTTACTAAACCTCTTCCTGAGGAAAGGTTTATGTATCTACTAGGGCAATTAGGTATGTTGAATCCTTAATCTTTATTAAATTTCTTTAAAACTGAGCACTCAGTATCACTCCTGTTTATACTGACCACTCAGTATCACTTGTCTGTTATCATTAAAATTTAAAATTTTTATTTTTTTTATTAATTTCAAGAGTAAATTAATTGTTTTTATATTTTTAAAATTTTTTTTTAAATTAAATTTTTTTTTAAATTAAATTTTTTTTTACTCGGTATTGGGGTATGACGGCTCTTACACCGAGCTTAATCCTCATACTGCTCAAACGGTAACCTTTCTTAATAAGAAAGTTACCGTTGGCAGAGGATAAGGCAGTCAAATCAGCCGTTTTTACTTCCCAATACCTTAATTATCTTTCAAATCTCCTATAAATAACCGTTTTTTTTACTTCAAATTTTTTAACTGTTATTTCTTTCTTTCATCTTCAATTCTCTCTGCGATTAACGATTTTACTTTCTCTTAGCAAGCAAATTCTTTCAAATCAAAATCACAGATGGCGAATTACACTTTTGTTGCTCCAGACGTTCAATCGGAAATCCAATTCCGAAATAATGAAGTACCCAGGTTTGCGAGGAACAACATCACAGCAAATTTCAATATTCCTCAAGCCTGGGCATGCCAAGAGTTCACAAACATTGTGACTTTTCTGAAAAATTGCCCAATTGCTCGTGCACTGACCTTGTCTCCTCGAGCAATTTACCCAGAAATGCTATGCGAATTTTGGTACTCTGCTACACTCGATTCTCCAGATATGATTGCTGGGTGGGTAATTAGAGATCAAAGAAGGGCATTTGTTTCTACTGCAATCATTCGTGAAGCACTGAGACTTCCCGCCCAAGCTCAGTATGACCCATTTGTTGATAGATCAGAGGCACGCTCTGTACTGCCTTTTCTGGGTCGAAGAGGAACAACGGGCACAATCAAAAGAAATGAATTTGGTCCCATGTGGGGTATTCTCATCACAACAATCATTCGATGTATGACCCACAAGACGGGAGCTTTAGACCAAATAAACGAATTTGGGATGCAAATAGTACATGCTCTGTACTATGGAAGAAATATCGATTATGCTCGCCTAATCTTCAATGAATTAGCTACTCTGGTTCGAGCAAATACAAGGGAATGCAATGTCCCTTTCTGCAGATTTCTATCTCTCTTATTTCAACACTCAATGCCCACACAGCTTTATGATGATTTTCACAGTCCAAGAGTTGATCTTCCTCCACTCAGTGAGAAGATTTTCTTTTACAGACCAAGAGAAGGAGAACCTCTTCTAAGTCCTCCTATGTGGGCCATTGTTCAAGAACACATTGATGATGTAGAACACATGTCTGATACTGAGTCAGACAATGATGATGATGATGATAATGATGATGACAGTGGAAATGGAGCACAAGCTGGTCAAGATATTGAGATGCAGGATGTCCCACAAGTTCAAGAACCAACTATCTCTCCACCTGCACAAGATCTTGCTGCTCCTCATATTGAAACCGATCGTGAAACTGAGTCCTCAGAAGACACACCACTGGTCCTTCGAAGAAGAAGAAGGAATGTTTCTCCTATCATTATGGGCAACTTATCATCTGAGGAGGTGCAGCCTGCAAATGTTCCATCATTAACTGCATCTATTCAATCCCAAAGCTTTATTGCAGCCACCGCTGACCTTCCAGGTCCAGAACAAGCTCCACCTGCTCAACCAATTGAGGAACCTCATGTTCCTCTTGATGTGGAGATTCAATATGCACAAACTACACTGGAAGGTGCTCAGCATGACAGAGGGGTCGGTATTGAAGATGTTGGTGCTGCACATCAACAAACACATGATCCTGCACCGACCTCTGCAGATGCTCGAAGGGAATCTGACAGAGTCTCAGGTATGAATTTCTAAAAACCCTTAAACTTATATATATATATTTCATTCCCAAATAGAGAATAAGTATTGGCCAGTACCAACTCAATACTGACCAAAGTCTCAAACGATCTTTCAAATATATTTCCTCTTATGGCCAACATAGCTAGCCCACTGCTGCTATGCAAAATTCATATACTGAGCACACTAAATTGATCATTGTCAGTCTACAGTTGTCTCAACATTTAAAGAGACAATGGTGGTTGATGTCATACTGACACCCACTGGTGCTGCTTGAATAATGTCCAACTTATTTTTGAGTTGGGTAGCATCATTCAAGAAATGATCCCAAACCCTTAAGCCACAAAATCCAAAAATATCCAATGGGGTTTAGCCACATTTCTGTTATCACTCTAATACCGAGTGATAAACATTGAAAACAACAAGAAGCACATCCCAGGCTTTGAATTCCCACACCCAAACCTTTTAGTAAATGTGACTTATCCTATACTGAGCTACTTAAATTTTCACACTCACCTTTACTACAATCTTCTTACACATGCTATGCACAAGTCCACAATATTTCATCCAATACCAGATGAAATACAGACTTCACAAACTCTGTTTATATGATTGTAGAATTAAACAACACCACAATTCTATTTGATAAACCTTTCATTCTAACCAGTTTTATATTTTTGTTTCTTTAGCACCATCTGTGCAGGGTATTCAGGCATCTCAAACTGCAGCAGACCAAGTGACTCTGCAAGCAATCATGCAGCACATTCTGGCCATCCAACAAACTCAACATGTAATACTAGCCAGAATGGACAAGATGAGTGGTGATATTGACTTAATAAAACAGTCAGTATCACTCCTTCAACAACCACAGCAGCCTCCACAAACTCCACCAGGTTCACATGGTGATCACAATGAAGAAGGAGAAGGAGAAGGAGGTGCTGGTGATACTGATGCTGCAACTGAGCCCATGCCCTCCCCTACTCTTGAACAACCTGAAGGGGACATGGGTGGTGATACTGATCCTCTTCCCTCCTCATCAAATGATAACAAAAAGGGGGAGAAGAGACAAAGAGATACTGAGGTTGATCAAACTGAGCCATCTGCTCAGGGGGAGAAAAGAAGAAGATTGAATGAAGATCAACCTCCACAACAAGAACAACAACATCAGCAAAGCCCTCATACTGAGCCAATTCGGATTCAGTATGAGAGAAGAAGACAAAGAACTAGGTCAGCATTACAAGTTCAAGACCCTCTTGAGCCATCTGCTCAGGGGGAGACTCATACTGACCAACCACAACAAGCTTATACTGAGCCATCTGCTCTAGAAGAAAATAACTTACAAATTGTGGTCTATAGACCTTTTGTGTGGCCCATTGCTGATGATGAAGATGAAGAACATCCAGTGGAATCAGAAGATTTTTTAAACTTTGCATTAGATGAAGCAAATAAAGAAACCTCTTCATCATCATTCTCAGATGATGAAAAGCATACAAGAAAATCTATCTCATCTCAAGCTGAAGGACCTTCTAGAATTCCTAGAAGACCAATAACCAGAAGAATGACAAATGTGGTTATGTCCTCAGAATCTAGTGAAGAACAAGATCCAGCTCCTCTGATCTCAAGACCTAGAAGATCTGCTCAGTTTACTGAGGGAAAGAGTGAAGCTGAGGATGAGATAGAGGCCCAAAAGTTCTTCCCTGTTAAGGAAGAACCTGAATCTGAGTCTGAAGATGTTCCAAGAAGATCTCATACTGTAAGAAGAACTGGAGATGAATTACTTGAACAGTATTGGAACATTGTGGCACAAAGAACAAGATATAGGGAAACAAGGATGAGTATGCTGAGGAAGAAAGCATTTCCAACTGTAAGAGACATATACTGGCTAAATGAGTTTGTCAACAAAATAAAGGTCAAAACTGTTGATAAATCAATTGTTGCAACTTGTACTGGGCCAGTCAGTCCTCCAATGAAGTTTCTCCTCCATGACATTCAAAATATGGGACTTCATGATTGGATAAAAATTGCTAGACTGATCAAGGAAATGCCCTCAAGATCTTCTGAAGCCCAAGTGATGATGGATGAAATCTGGGCTGTGTCTGCTATATGCTATGAAAAAGGCATTCTTTATGCAGCAGAATACAGGGCACTCAGTGTGATGACTGAAGCTATGAGGAACAACAAACCTGAGTGTCTTAATACTTTCAGAATAATTCCCACATATACTGTTCCCCCTAATCTCATTTTTCAGGATCAAAAGAGTACCATATATCCAACATCTGGATACATGTATACTGACTCAGATGACAGGGAATGCTTCATTACTGAAGCGGATTTGGCAAAAGCTCCTATCAGCCATTTGGTGGGCCTTAAATGGATGATAACCAAGAAAGAAGATGCTTGGTTTAGAAAAAAGATAGTTGCTGTACTAAACAACAGGCAAGATGAACTGAAGAAAATAGAAGAGTTCATCCATGTGAAGAAGGAAGTCTTCTACGAGTTTGAATCGATCAACAAAGACTAAAGAAGAAGACTTTGCAGCCTGTAGCTTATTTTGTTTAGTTTTTTCTTTGTAACTGTTTTGTTATCATTAGATAGGGGGAGATTGTTAAGGCAAAAAGCCTTACCCCTTTGGATCTTAAGATAACAAAACAACCTAGACTAGCTTTGATTAATATGTAGAATAATATAGCTAAGTTTAGGTCTGATACTGAGTGATCAGTATTAGAACTCAGTATCAGTACTCAGTATCAGATAGTGATACTGAGTAGAAGGACTGAGTGATACTCAGTATAGTAACGGACTAAGATCAAATCCCTTGATCTTAGTCATTTTCCTTGCTTAGTCCTTCGGTTACTCCTTTGCTCATTATGTAAGATCTCTATAACATTATAAATAGAGATCATCTTGCAAAGGAGTACTTACCAATTTCCTTTACATATTCACATCTTTTGTAATTGATCAGTGGTATTGCTTTTCCGCAGCATACCACACTTAGTGGATTTATACATTGACTATATTCTTGTGTTATCACTTTAATATGTCTCTAAGTATAATAATCTATCAATTAACATTACAAACCAGGGTTGTTGTGACCTAACACTCTTCAACGCTACAAGGCACGACTTGTAGTAAATGATAAAACTCAAGAGGTTGGTATTGATTGCTACGAAACATTTAGCCCTATGGTAAAACCAACCACTATTCGCACAGTTCTCAGTCTCTCCACATCTCGCTCATGGCATACTAATCAATTAGATGTGAAGAATGCTTTTCTTCATGGACACCTAACCGAGACTGGGTTTATGCACCAACCAACGGGATTTGTTGACCCACGTAACCCTAATTGTGTATGTCTCTTAGGCAAATCACTATACGGGTTAAAAGTGTAACAACCAGAAATTTCAGTTAATGAATTAAATGGAAATATTGAGGAATAAATGGGGTAAAATATTTAATCGAGTCTTGGATGTGTTATTATAGGTAAATGATCTTTTATGACTTGTGATAATTGACAATGGGTCAAAACTTGGTTGGAAACAAGTTTAGAAAGGAAAAACGACAATCTGGCAGGGCTCGCGTCGCGAGCCAGGCGCGAGCCAAACGCGAGTAAGAAAACACTAAAATAAGGGAAATCAGAGCTGAAACGCAAGAAGCTGACGTCGAGCTCGCGTTTGGGTTCATGGCGCGAACTCGGCGCGAGGGAGGCCCGAAGTCTGGGAAAGATCGGGAAGCAAGGGAGAAACCCACGTCACTTCGCGGCGTGAGCCCGACGCGAAGTGTGTCTGTAGTATATAAACTTGAGTGTAGGCTAGGGTTTCATTACACCCACAATCCTACACATAGTTCAACCATTTTCTAGAGAGAAGTGGACGATTTTGGAGTCTTGGAGCTCAAATCTTCATCATATTGGAGGAATTTAACATCAAGGGTAAGGAGTTTTGTTTATTTTGATTATCTACCTTGATTGTGAGCATCATTTGGGTAAAAATGGTGGTTTGGGCAACCAACCATGTCATCTTTGGGGAAGATGACTAAACATGAGTCTAGAACGCTCATTGTAAGCTTGTAATCCATGTGTACAAGTTGGGTTTGGAATTTGTTGATGGAAATCTTGAGCTAGGGTTTGAGATTCCACCAAGTTGGATGAACTTGGTGGTTAGGGATGTTGTTATGGTTTGATTAGTGACTAGTTATGGATAATAACTAGTTATTGTGATGATATTATTGTTAGGTCAAGAAGACTTAAAGATTGGAAGTACTACTTTGATTAAGGAGTAAGGATTGTGTTGATCTACACAAGGTTTGGAAAGCATTGCTAAGGTGAGTACATGAGACTTTTACTAAGTACATAGTAAATGATTTGGAAAACTATGACGTTTTATGAGTCTTTATTAATAAGTGTTTTTAATATAGATATGATTAAAAAGGTAAGGAAATGCAAATAATAGACTATTTAAGTATGTCTAAAAGACTAATGATTTTTTGAAAGAGATTATGATAATGAAAAGTAACTAATAACTCGTTATTGATATGATGTTTGATTAAGAGTAATGATTAAGAAAGTATGATATTTGGTTTATTAATAATATGTATTAATAAAGTTAATAGCAATGATTTTAATTATCAAGTATTGTTTAGTAAACTATACTAATAAAGGAAATGATCGAATTATTATTAAGAGGATAAGTATAAAACAACTAATATTATATACATGCCATAGTCAATGTAGAGATAAAGTATTTGTGATTATGAATAATAAGAAGTGAATCTTATTAGTGAATCAAATGATAAAATCTATGACGATAATGATGAGAAAAGATAAATGAAATATGATTATGTTAAAAGAGATTAATATGATAATTAGAATAGATTTATTCTAATTTGTGTTTGATTATGAATTGGTGGGGCATAGGCCCGTATTTGATGAAATTCAATGTGTGTAACAAAAGTATCCGGATAACGATAACCCATTCATGGGGAGTGAGATTACTACTTGGGGTGGTACCTCCCTGCGCAAGGGTAGTATATCTATGTGAACGATAACCCGGCAATAGGGGGATCATGATAATCCGATAAAAAGGGGGACTACGATAACCCGCGAGACGGGGGAGTTGGAGATCTTGGTAAGTTTGGGAGAATCCCAATTACCATGTGATCTTGTGATGATAACCCACATCGGGGGAGTTTGCTTCGGAATGATTCGTGGCGTATGTGATAAAAGGAGTAAGCTTATGGATAGCTTACATGTATGTGATTATGTGATGGGTAAGCTTACGCTTAGCTTACTAGTAAATACGAATAAACGATAAGAATATAAGTCGATAAGTAATAAGCGAATAAAGAAAAGTAATGAATATGATTTTTTTAAATTATATTTGAGAATGGGTCGAAAACCCATGTATCTCACGAGACTATTTTGTCTCACGTACTACTTTGTTTTTGGCTATGTACTCAGGTTCGAGATTGAAGGATTAGAATGTCGCGATAGAGGTGGCCTAGAGATGTTTAGCCCGGGAGCCTGTAGGTAGATCCTGTTATCCTATGGTTATGATATTATCTTTGTAACGCCGTGGTTTATAACTCTGAAAAACTTTTAAAAAGGTTTTTTGTTAAACTGTATTTTTGGAATGACATGGAAATTGTATTTTTAATGATTTAAATGGTGTTTTAAAAATTGAGGTGTTACAACTTGGTATCAGAGCTATAGCTGAATTAGGTAGGTTTAACCTCCCTAGTCTTAAGTTATGCTAGTAGGACCATATGTTTCCATAGGATGTCCATGATTAGTCGTTAGAGGCCGTAAAGTGCGGATGTGGCAAGGTCGATCCCTAAGAGAAATGTCATGATTTGATATAAATGTGTTTTATTCGACTGTTGAGTCATCGTTTGAATTTTGATTGTGAAATTATTGGTATAACAAAAGGGTGAACTCGAGAAGAGGACAAGCTCCTCTAAGACAAGAAGAGAAATTATAATTGAGTTTTGTCATGTCGCGGTGATGATGGTAGTGATTCCAAATCGGAAGAAAGGGAACAATGTTCGTTCAAGACATTGATGGCTTGTAAGCTGGATGTGTAATTGGGAAGTACTGAACCGGAGGTCGTGATTCGGTGGATTCGTGAAACTGAGCAAGTGCTAAAGAGTAGCAAGTGTTGGGAGAAAGATGTGGTAACTTCTACAACTCATCTACTGGGAGAGTGATGCGTGGCCATGGTGGAATGCGATGTTCGAAGCATTGGAAAAGGCAGTGTGGTACAAGATATCGTGGAAGGAGATCGCGGGTAGGTTATTAGGGAAGTTTTGTTCCGAAAGTGTACTTGGAAAGATTTCTAAGAGGAGTTATTGCTAGAGATGTGGAGAAGGTAGTTCAACGAAGGATCAATGAATCGTCATCAAGTGGAAAAAAGAGGAAGTTCGATGGTAGCTTGGAGTCAACAAAGGAAGAAAAACTCGTTCTAAATTCGTCAAATCATGTTGTTGCGAAAGGTGCAAAAGTGTGGTAAGTTTTCCTCAAATATAAAATTTATGGTATGAGGTTCGTGTTTTATTGGTGAATTGTCGCACGATTTGGTGATATGGCGAAATGGCATGTATAAGATGGGTGAATCGTTTGGTGTGGAAATGTACTCGGGGACAGTTTCCCCGGTTTGTTATGTGTAAAGGTGTGATTTGCCTGGGTGTGTTGGCGATTAGTATGACGCGAATAATTAGAATACTAAAAGATATAATATCACAGGAATAGTAAATGATTTCAATGAAAGGATGGTATTACGCAGAAGTACTAAGACTCGGTGAGAATGATATATATGGATGGGAAACCATGTAAGGAAAAAGTTTAAAAGTAAAATTGTAGCACTTGGCGAGAATAAGGATAAGTGATGTGGTATTACCATATGATAACGGTAAAGAAAATAATGATGAAAAATACAGTGAAGTTTAAAACTCGTGAATAGAAAATATGTTGGAAAGGATAATCATCGGGGATGACAGAATTTAATTATCGAACATGGTTGAGTAAAAATTGACAATTAGTCATGACAAAAGTTTGTACCATGGATGATAGATTCGATGCTAAGGGTAAAAGGTTAATTGATGTAAAATGTCCTAGAAATGGTATGCTAAGTCAAGGGTAACAATTAATTATTGGAGAAAGGACATAGAAAAAGTGTGACAGCTTATGTTCGGATTATGGATCGGAGTCAATTGATTGACTCGAGTTGATCGGGTGATTCGGTAAAAATATGGATAATTGAATGCAATGGTGGTTATACCTAGGGGGTGAAAGAAAGATTGGAAATTTTAGTAATGAGAAAATGAATCGACTAAAGATGATTGGTAAATGAGTAGATTGGTGGAAAACATTAGAAATGATTATGTGTATACCGGGTGGTATAAAGGGTTAAGTGGGAGTAATGGTCTATGAAAAGAATAGGATTTTAGGAAGGTAATATTATGTGAAATGTGGGGAAATGTAAATTGAATAGAGAATGTGATTAGTTATGAAAGAAAATGATAACATGATGCTAAGTGAATTATGCATACATGAATTGTATGCAAGATAGAATGGTATTGTATGGATCTTAGGGGTGCTTATTGGGCCAAAACCGAACCGAACCGATAGAACCGATAACGACGAATTTTCAAAACCGAAACCGAACCGATAACTTGTTATCGGTTTTGGTTCGGTTCGGTTTCGGTTGGTTTTCGGTTCGGTTCGGTTATTTTAGGCCAAATGTTCATCCTTTTCCGAAAACTGAACCGAACCGAACCGATAGAACCGATTACCGATAACGATGAATTTTCAAAACCGAAACCAAACCGATAACATGTTATCGGTTTTGGTTCGGTTCGGTTTCGGTCGGTTTTCGGTTCCGTTCGGTTTTTTCGGTCCAAATGCTCACCCCTAATGGATCCTGTTGGATCGAAGGCTTTCCGGTTAACGAGATTTAATGAGTCACTATGGATTGGAGGCTTTCCGATCATTGTGACAGTTTGGAATCATGATGGATTGGAGGCTTTCCAATAATCACGATAAGATAGTTAAAGTATAATTTGTTATATCAGGGATATGATGTGTGTGTCTGACGTATGTAGAACCGTATGGTTAGTTATTGTTATGTATTTTATGGCAAGTGAGAACCCGAGTTCAAAACACGGGTCGCGTTTAAGTATAGGTAGGTGTAGGATATGCCTACACGTATGTAAATTGTGGAAAGTGATGCTTATAGGAAGCAAAGCTTAATGGTAGCCGATGAGTGGAGAAAATCAGATGATAAGTGGTTAGGTCACTATTCAATGTGAATGAGGATCTAAAGCCGGTAATCAAGAATTGCAAGTGTGGTATGAAAATATTTGAAAGAAATTGTAAATGGTATAAGTTTTTGGATGGAAATTAAAATTAAAAAAAAAAGGGCAATAGAGATTGGTATTGCTTTAGATGGAAATTATTAATCGATGGTAGAAATTGAAACCGATGACAAAGAGAATAATTGAGAAAAGAAATGTAAATATCGGAATCGAAAACGAAATGCTTGAGAACTGATGACTCACTAGAAAAGAGTATGTGAATTTTGCAAATTAAGTTTGACTTTATTCATAAGTCAAGGTTAGTCAACTAGTCGATTGTTGACTTTGTCCAAATTGGGTTATGACTTTCGTTTAAAATGGTTAGACAAGGATAAGAGCATAATGTATAGCCTACATGTATATGATAATGGTTAATTGACTAATGGAAATAGTAATAGTGTGCTACTTTGTTTCGAGTTGAATTTAGGAGTCGAGTATGATTGGTGTTGGACCATGAATGTAAGGTCAAATGTAAAGGAAAGGATGATTAATGGAACCTTTAGTGAGTAAGGAAATTGTCAAAGTATGGTTGACTTTGTGCTTAAGTCAAAGATTTGACAATATTGACAACTTGGTCAAAGCTAGACGTCGACTATCGTTTAGATTAATTGGCAAATAGTAATGAATGGGTCATATCGTCCCTATGTGGATAAAGAGATTGGTTAAATGGTTGAAAGTGTTATGGTCAAATTGTGCAATTTTAACCTGTTCGGGTATTATGAACTCAAGATTTATTTTTGACCCGTTTGGGCCTAACGGGGATAAGTGGATGTTTAAAATGAATATTCTTATTGGATTGCAACGGAAAAAGTCCGGTCGTGTTAAACACAAAGAGATGAGAACGTAATGTTCGGTTAAATGTGGACCGGAAATCTTTGAGTAGATTCCGAGGACGGAATCCTATTAAGGGGTGGATAGTTGTAACGACCAGAAATTTCGGTTAATGAATTAAATGGAAATATTGAGGAATAAATGTGGTAAAATATCTAATCGAGTCTTGGATGTGTTATTATAGGTAAATGATCGTTTATGACTTGTGATAAACGAAAATGGGTCGAGACTTGGCTGGAAACAAGTTTGGAAAGGAAAAAGGACAATCTAGCAGGGCTCGCATCACGAGCCAAACGCGAGTAAGAAAACACTGAAATCAGGGAATTCAGAGCTGAAACGCGAGAAGCTGATGTCGAGCTCGCGTTTGGGTTCGCGGCGGGAACTCGGCGCGAGGGAGGTGCGAAGTCTGGGAAAGATCGGGAAGCAAGAGAGAAACCCGCGTCACTTCGCGGCGCGAGCCCGGTGCGAAGTGTATCTGGAGTATATAAACTTGAGTGTAGGCTAGGGTTTCCTTACACCATCAATCCTACACATAGTTCAGCCATTTTCTAGAGAGAAGTGGACGATTTTGGAGTCTTGGAGCTCAAATCTTCATCATATTGGAGGAATTAAACATCAAGGGTAAGGAGTCTTGTTTATTTTGATTATCTACCTTGATTGTGAGCTTCATTTGGGTAAAAATGGTGGTTTGGGCAACCAACCATGTCATCTTTGGGGAAGATGACTAAACATTAGTCTAGAACACTCATTGTAAGCTTGTAATCCATGTGTACAAGTTGGGTTTGAAATTTGTTGATGGAAATCTTGAGCTAGGGTTTGAAATTCCACCAAGTTGGATGAACTTGGTGGTTAGGGATATTGTTATGGTTTGATTAGTGACTAGTTATGGATAATAACTAGTTATTGTGACCATATTATTGTTAGGTCAAGAAGACTTAAAGATTGGAAGTACTACTTTGATTAAGGAGTAAGGATTGTGTTGATCTACACAAGGTTTGGAAAGCATTGCTAAGGTGAGTACATGAGACTTTTACTGAGTACATAATAAATGATTTTGAAAACTATGACGTTTTATGGGTCTTTATTAATAAATGTTTTTAATAAAGATGTGATTAAAAAGGTAAGAAAATGCAAATAATAGACTATTTAAGTATGTCTAAATGACTAATGATTTTTTGAAAGAGATTATGATAATGAAAAGTAATTAATAACTCGTTATTAATATGATGTTTGATTAAGAGTAATGATTAAGAAAGTATGATATTTGGTTTATTAATAATATGTATTAATAAAGCTAATAGCAATGATTTTAAGTATCAAGTATTGTTTAGTAAACTATACTAATAAATGCAATGATTGAATTATTAAGAGGATAAGTATAAAACGACTAGTATTATATACATGCCCTAGTCAATGTAGAGATACAATATTTGTGATAATGAATAATAAGAAGTGAATCTTATTAGTGAATCAAATGATAAAGTCTATAACGATAATGATGAAAAAAGATAAATGAAATATGATTATGTTAAAAGGGAATAATATGATAAATAGAATAGATGTATTCTAATTTGTGTTTGATTATGAATTGGTGGGGCATAGGCCCGTATTTGATGAAATTCATTGTGTGTAACAAATGTATCCGGATAACGATAACCCATTTATGGGGGAGTGAGATTACCACTTGGGGCGGTACCTCCGTGCGCAAGGGTAGTATATCTATGTGAACGATAACCCGACAATAGGGGGATTATGATAACCCGATAAAAAGGGTGATTACGATAAACCGCAAGACCGGGGAGTTGGAGATCTTGGTAAGTTTGGGAGAACCCCAACTACCATGTGATCTTGGGATGATAACCCACATCGGGGGAGTTTGCTTCGGAATGATCCGTGGCGTATGTGATAAAAGGAGTAAGCTTATGGATAGCTTACCTGTATGTGATTATGTGATGGGTAAGCTTACGGTTAGCTTACTAGTAAATACGAATAACGATAAGAATATAAGTCGATAAGTAATAAGCGAATAAAGAAAGTAATGAATATGATTTTTTTAAATTATATTTTAGAATGGGTTGAAAACCCATGTATCTCACGAGACCATTTTGTCTCACGTACTACTTTGTTTTTGGCTATGTACCCAGGTTCGAGATTGAAGGATTAGAAGGTCGCGATAGAGGTGGCCTAGAGATGTTTAGCCCGGGAGCCTGTAGGTAGATCCCGTTATCTAGGGGTGCTTATCGGGCCAAAACCGAACCGAACCGATAGAACCGATAACGATGAATTTTCAAAACCGAAACCGAACCGATAACTTGTTATCGGTTTTGGTTCGGTTCGGTTTCGGTCGGTTTTCGGTTCGGTTCGGTTTTTTAGGTCCAAATGCTCACCCCTACTGTTATCCTATGGTTATGATATTATCTTTGTAACACCGTGTTTTATAACTCTGATAAACTTTAAAAAAGGTTTTTGTTAAACCGTATTTTTGGAATGACATGGAAATTGTATTTTTAATGATTTAAATGGTGTTTTAAAAATTGAGGTGTTACAAAAACAAGCCCCAAGAGCGTGGTACCACAGGGTAATTTGCCACATTTCTGCATACCAAAGGATTCATCATCAGCAAAGAAACCGCTTACTTACTTTTATATGTGGACGATATTATTTTAACGGCTTCAGGCCAATCATTACTAACCACTATTATTAGCACTTTGTTAAATGAATTTGCCATGACAGATTTGGGGCCACTTCACCATTTTTTGGGCATGCACGTTACCCGGACTAAACAACAGTTATTCCTCTCTCAGTCACAATATGCCAAGGAAATTCTAGCACGAGCGAAGATGTCTTCATGTAACCCTACAAATACTCCAGTTGACACTATCGTGAAATTAAGTGCCACTCATGGCCCGCTAATGTCCGATCCGCAACACTACCGCCAACTAGCCGGGGCACTTCAATATTTGAGTATCACTCGTCCTGACGTCGCATATGCCTTTCAACAGATTTGCTTATTTATGTATTCGCCACACGAACCTCACTTCAACTTCCTAAAACGAGTGTTACGATATGTCAAAGGAACCATTGACCACGGACTCAGTTTCTCATCATCACGGTCACATACCCTTACTGCGTATTCCGATGCGGATTGGGCGGGATGCTCTGACTCTCGCCGAGCCACTTCCGGGTATTGTGTGTTCCTCAGAGACAACCTCATCTCATGGACTTCTAAGAGCCAAGCCACAGTCTCAAGATCAAGCGTAGAGGACGAATACCGTGCAGTCGCCAATGCCGTCGTAGAAACAACATGGGTTCGAAATTTACTAGCTTGAATTACAGATGCCCATTAAACGATCTACGGTCATTTTTTGTGATAATGTCTTCGCCATCTACCTTACCGAAAACCCGGTTCAACATCAACGTACTAAACATGTCGAACTTGATATACATTTTTTCCGGGAAAAGGTACGCTTAGGCCAAAATCGGGTGTTACATGTTCCATCATCACACTAATTCGCAGATATCTTCACCAAAGGACTATCTAAACCACTGTTCACATCATTTCGAGACAGTCTAAACGTCCGCAAATCTAACGTTCAGACTGAGGGCGTGTATTAAATATTGTACATATCTTCTATTATAGATAGAGATTAATTAGAATATAGTGTATTAGTATTAGAGATTATCTTTCCATTAGTTAGTTAGGATAGTGTGTATATAATCCTTGTATTGTATATCATTCCAATTTATGTAACGACCGGGTCAAGAAATCCCACCAATCAAAACGAACAACCAATCAGAACGAACAACTTTCTAATAACTATCTAATTACAATTAACCATTCTAAACCGATAACGACTATACAAAATACAACAAGCAAGCCAAGATCTCACTACCAACAAAGACTATGGATACAAACCAGCTAACTACAAAATTATCAAAACAAAACTACCCAACTCCCACATACCTAAATATACGCCCGGAGTATAACTTCTAAGCCTCCGATTAACTTCAAGATCCTATATGCTTACTCTTATCTTTTCCTGTAAAAAGTTAGTCCACTAAACGGGTAAGCTACAACGAGCTTAGTGAGTTCATAAAGTACAAAATAATACTAGCATTATATACAAAACAAAGAAATAATAACATATAAAATGGTATAAATCTATTTAAGTAATTCATATTATAGCAAGTACACTTCAATGCATAACTGACCGAGAAGCTTTACATCTTAACATGAGATTTACCGAGAATCCGTCATAGCCGAGTATCAACACTTATCCGGGATCAACAAGAATCACTGAATGACTGACATTGTGAATACAACTATATCGCAAGAATCAACAAGAGTTTGCAAGATAATAAACACAATTGAGAACCAATCACCGAATCAACACTCCACGAGAATCATCACTTAACCACCGGAACCGATAGACAATACCGCATCATGAATCAATGAGATCTCAATACCATCCAAATGAATCAAAGTGCGTCATTCCCCCTTAGGCCATTAGGGAATGAGGCCGATGAAGGTGATCAAGGCACCCCTAACCGAGTCCATGATCCAGCTTCACCACCACGGTCCATACCACTCCTCCGCCAGGTACTCCCGCGTCCACCGCTCAACATATTACACAAAGTAATACTCAAGCCGCCGTGGGTCCTCACGAAACGAAATTATCTCTCAAGGAATTCGTACGGGTAACTCATATTCGATATCAAACGAAACAATAACAACGATGACTCCACGAGACCGGAACAATAGGATTATCACAACCCGAATCAATAAAAATGCATCTCATACTAGAGCAATCCAACCGAGACGTAACACAAGGAATTTATACGACATGAATCGATATCAAGTGAGACACTTCAAGGATATTCCATCAATCAAGACATCTATCAAAAGATTATACACAAGGCATACTATAAATAATCACTATAATCTTACAAGTCAATACACATAGCAAAAGTCTATTACTGGGTCAAACTTCATTTAATCATATTACAGTCAAATCACTAGAATTACCAATTCAATGTTCTAGGCATCGCATATGTGATAATAATAAACCAAATAACAATTAAACACGTAGCATTTAAATATATAACTACTAGTATACAGTTGTACATAGATGAACTCACCTGGAATCAAGCGATTGTCAACACGAGCCAAGTACTTTCTTTAGTCAAATTCCATTGTCACCGATCGATACAATCACCACAATTTCCCAATTGTTTACCTATCACAATTATACTTATCTCATTCAATATACAAGCTCAAAATCACTACTAGTATGACCCTTAATCACCAATTTCCCAAATTTGGTGATTAACCCCAAAACCCTAAACTTCTAACTATACATCTAGTGCATAATCACATGCTAACTTCCAATTTCCTAGCTCAATATCAGTTATACATAGTCTACAATCATCAATTTCAGTTCCATAACTCAAACCCTAACTAGGGTTCATGACCTACTAACTCAATACATCAATTTATACATATGCATGGTGATAGGGATGATGATTTACCTTAATTATCAATACAATAGATGAAAATCCTTTGATTTCTAGCTATAATCTGCCCAAAAGCACCAAATATCGTCCAAAATAGCCCAACACCGAGAAGAGAAAGTTCTACAGGTTAGTTTGGCTGAAATGGGGAAAAATCCCGATTTTATGTCTAATCTGCACAAGATAGCGCCGCTATCTGCCCAAGATAGCGCCGCTATCTCGACCCCGTGCTAAATAGCGCCGCTATTTCCAGAGATAGCGCCGCTATCTCTAAATTTTTTCGCGTTTTCCCCTTAGCTATTTCGAGTTGCTGTCCCCTTTTACACAAGATAGTGCCGCTATCTCTAAGATAGCGCCGCTATCTTCCGAAATGCTGCAATTTCACATTTTTCTTCCTTTTTGACCTATGCCACTTATCCAAATACCGAAAATACAGATTTTTGACCAACACTTTCAACCAACGTAACCTAACAACTTGTCATTTACCACCTATAATTAACTTAACAATTAAAATACTCAAAATTAGAACACGTATGTTACAATTTAATGAAACATTTGATTTCCAATAGGTACAATACCTTGTACATTTTTCTTTCCGGCGTTGCAAAACATCAAAATTTTAAAAAGTTCAACATATAGATAAAATCCTAGTTATGATATTTCAATTTCATTTACCGCAAGTATATATGCATCGGCTATGCCTTTGGGTTCGGTACTAGATATACATCCAGGCTTAGGCCTGGATCCTAATTAGCTTTTTGCCATTTCAAGTAACTAGCAGGGTACCCACGCAATGCGGCGGCGGGTACCCTGTAACTATTTTTTTGCGGCGAAATGATGGTGGGCGCGGTGGTATTCTACGATGACACCAAAATCCTGAATGGCAACCGCAAGCCAGAGGCCTCTAAAGCCTTACTCTTGTTAAAAGGATATAGTCAATGTATAGCTTTAAACACAAATTACTTTTGAGACTTGTAATATCAAAATTAAAGTCGCAACATATCAATTGTTACAGGGTAAATCCTTCTAACCATCTCAATTTTTTGAAACTATAATGGCTAATTATTTACCTTTTCTGTTATGTGGCAGAAAAGTGTATAGTACAAACCTTGTAGGACAAAAATGTGTATAGTACAAACCTTTTAGGACAAAAATGTATAGTACAAGCCTTGTAAGAAAGCTAATAGTCATACAAAATATGGTGTCGGTGACCAACATGTCATATGATTGCAATGCACCTCCAATGTGATATAAATTTATGAGAAAAAAAAACTCGGTAGACACAAATATTAAGACAAAATCACGGGTACGACATGAATTAAAATGTGATATATAAATTTATGCTTGCTTTGCCTATTTTGGGAATTGTTGGTCTGCTTTTATAACCTGTGAAATTCTCTATAGAAACCTTGATCCTGCATTCTATTTTCAGCTTCAAATTCTGTCAGGATCGAATAACTCAATTAAGTTATTAGAAACTCAGATCCACTAACACAAGAAGTTACAGCGGATTAATACTTATGTTATTAGATTAAGAACAATGTAAACTGCAATTGAATGAAAATAAAACGAAGAACACAGTTTATCACAAAAAGCTTCAATGTATTAATTCATTCGATCAATACACGTATGTTTACAATTCATAAGGAACTATATATAATAGTCCTTGAAGCCTAAATTATTAACCTAGTTATTCTAGGAATCGATTACAATTGAATTACAAGAAGATATACATTCTATAACTAACTATGCTAGAATCTCGGACACGATCAGCTCTAAATATAACATCAGTAGTAACAATTGATCGTCAGTAGTAACATCATCAGTAGTAGATAGTGTTTCTGCCCCCATCAGTACTAACTTCATTCTTCATTAATTAGTACCAACTGCAGCATCAATAATAGAACTTGAATATCTTGTTTACATCCCAACAATCTCCCCCTAAACTTATTAATTCACTTTGAATTAATTAAGTTTCTTCTTCTTCTTTCTTCCTTTGCTCTTCTAAAGCAGCTCGTTTCTCAAGTGTTCTTTGATTTTGTCTTTTCCTTTGAGCTATAATATACTTGCTGTTTCTTTTGATAAAGTAGTTAAGTTTTTCTCTAAACATTACCTCATCATACGGTTTCATCATTGTGTTTGTGAATATCTGATACATAGTTTCTTCAGAGTGTGGATATTCTTTTTCAAATAAGTATAGTTCACAGTTCTTGCTTGATCTTTCAAAGAAGTACATATTTACTGTGGGTAACACATTCCAAGCATACACATTTTCAGTGTTCGAAAATATTTCTAGATAATTATCTGGATAAAATGCAGCATCAATCATTTTGGTTAAGTATCCAGCACCAGAGTTCTTCCATGTCTTTTTGGTCATTCTTGGTTTTCCAATAATCACTACTTTGATTATATCACTTCTTGAACAAGATCTGATCATTGGCTTCCATCCAGTAAATCTATGGACTTGTCTGTCTTCCCTTATAACTTCAATCACATTATTATCAATAACTCTCCAATTGATGATTGGATTGTCTTCAAGGGGAGCAACAGGAACTTCAAGAACAGGAATAATTTGTTCTGTTTGTTTTGATTTCTTTTTGTCTTTCTGTTCCTGTGGAAGAGCTTTTCTCTTCTTTGATTGGGGAGTGGAAGTTTCTCCAGGAGTTGGTTTTCCAGATGAAATGATTGTTGGATCAATAGCAATTAAAGCTTTTGCTTTTTCTTCTTCTGCTTCTAATTCAGCTAACTCTTTCTTCTTGGCAGTACAATATTTATCTACTATTATAATCATTCTCATTCTGCCAAAAGATTTTGCACTATGCCCCTTTGACTTCAAAAAGTCAATCATATTCTTTTTCTGTTCAAATATATCATCTGGTAGTTCACCTTTTACTCTTTTACATTCAGCTACCAGTTCTTCAAGACAATTTAAATGTTCTTCTTCAATTTTTCTATGTCTTTTAAATTCAGCCTTTTGATCTTCCACCAGAACTCCTTTTATTTGTGGAATAGGTACTTCAGCTTCTTGATTTTCTTGATTTTTCAATCTTTCTTTTTCAGCCTTTTTCTTTTCTTCAAAAGCTTGAGTAATAGCCACTTTCTTTAAGTACCTTATATGGTTTAATTTCCATTTGGCTTATTTAGCAGATCTCACATGATTAATCTTATTTACCATGTGATGACCTAAGGCTCTGTTGGGATAGTCATCATCATAAATTTCTTTTCCCTTTCTAATACAAGCTGGAAGTATAGATGGAGGTGGAGTGTATTTCATATCAGGAATACCATTAATTACAATTGATGGAGAAAATAATTTAAGTTTGTCTTCTGATAGAATCTTGGGATGCGGAGGAAGAGCACATGCATCTACTTCAAACCAGTTCACATTATCATCAATATCAGGTATGATAAGTGGTTGATCATGTGTTGGAGGTTTTGTGATAACAACAAACCGTTCACGTTCAATGAGCTCTGGAATTTTTTCTTCTTCCTCTTCATTAGTAACCAATGTGGTTGCTACTGGTATAATTTCTTGTTCATGTACTACAATTTGTCTTTCTTCATTTACTACTGGTGAGGTTGCTGTTGGAATTACTACTGCTAGGGCATCAGTAGTATCCATGATATCTTCTTGTGTAGCATTCACTACTGGTGTGTTGCCTTCTTCATCACGATCAGTAGTAACAACCTCTTGATCCTTTGCCTCAGTAATAATCATAGGATCAGTAGTTTCTATAACTTCAGTAGAAACTGGAGATTTTATTTGTTCTGCTCTTTGTGATTGATTTGCAGACACAAATATATCCTCATCCATTTCTCTGTACAAGTCTTCACCAATATTTTGACTTGTTTCACCATGAACCTCTTTCAAGTTAAGGAGGGCTACTGCTGCAATAGATTGATCAATCATTCCTTGAATTTGATCTTTCTCCCCCTTAGTGATCTCAACTTGTTGAGCCTCACTACTTGCAATCTTTCCTTGTAATTTCCTGATTAATTTTGATTGCCTTTGAAGCCTTTGTTCAAACCTCTTCTGTCTTTTGTTCAAGGTATTGATGTAGTGCTTCATGTAGGTCATGGTTTTCCCTTGATTGTTAAGTAACTCCAGACAATTTTGTACATTGGTTTTAAGGTTTTCCTTCCTAGCCGTCAATTTAGTGGTTTTAATACTGCCTCAGCCCCTTTGGGTGGATCATTGGGCTCAATAGGTACATTGGCTTTAAGGTTTTCCATCCTATCCGTCAATTCAATTTGTTCTGTTCTACCCTCAATGGGTTGTTTGGACACTCTCTTCTTCCTAGAAGAAGCAGTAGTGCCCCCTTGTGGTTTCTTGGCACCGGGGTCCTCTTAGTAATGCCTCAAATTCAGAGTCATCACTTAGAGTTGCCGAGGTCTGGGTCCTATTGATGTTCTCACTAGCCTGTGCACCCACCTTTAGGGCATCAGTAGTGAGAGCCCTTTCCTCATGACCTCTCTCCTCTTGTGAGGTCAACTCTTGGAGTCTGGGGTTTGACTCAATTTGTCCCCTAGTGTCCTTTAAGGAAGTTTTCTTCCTTTTATATTTGATAGAAATTTGTTTGGCTAAGGTCTGGTCTTCCTCAGAGTGAAGAGTAGCACTCTGGGGAGTAATCTCATGTACCTGGGACACTTGCAGGACATCTGTTGGTTCATTTATTTGAGTGGACTCAATGGGTTCTGTTTGGGTTGTATTTGGTGGTGGAGTGGGTTGGGTTTCAATTGGGAGATTTGAACCTTCTCCAGTTGGTGGTTGATCATAGATCATGTTTGAGAATAGTGGGGTAACTTTACCAGAAAATTTAAATTGTTTTCTCATGTTTGCAAAAACCTTTTTATTTAATTCTGGTGTTACAAAAATGTTTTTGGGAGTTGACAGATTTTGTAATTCACAGTTTATTATATGAGTTAGAAATCTTGGATACATTAAAAATTTTGAGGATGACAAATTTCCAAGCATTCCCTCAAATATCATGTTTGAAAAATTAAAGACTTGTCCTGTGCTCAGACAAACAACAGCAGATGCTATTAATTTGTTGAACTCATTCCAAGTACTTCTTTTTGGAGAGATACAATGTTGAATAGTGTGTACCAAAAACTTCCATTGAGGTGAAAGAAGACATTTTTGAAAAGTAACTATATCTGGTCTTCATTCATACCCCATTTTCTTTAAAGTTTCAACAAGATCTTCCTTTGGTAAAGAGAACATACCTGACTCATCATGGAGTTGAAGATGTTGTCTAATGGATTGTTCGGTTATGGTGATTGACTTTCCATCAACAATTGATTTGATCATGGACATGGTTGATCCTTCAGTTCTTTCAGCATTGGTCCAGAAATCAACTAAGTGTTGTTGATAAGCTCTAGGATTGATAGTGAGAGCAAACTTTATATATGAGTTCTTTAGGAACATTACAATAGGTCGAAAATCCTTTGTACCATCTGGATTTCTTAGGAAGGCACACATGTTGTGGAATTCGGAATATTTAAGATCAGTAGAGACATTGAGTATTTTAGGGTTGCCATTTTGCTTGGTTTTGATCTTTTGGAGTGAATCTTTCAGAGAGAGTGATCGTTTTGGTAGGAATTTCAAGTGTGTGATTGGAATTAAGTTGTTACTGATGTTGGGTTTTGATCCGATTGTGCAGAGATTAGGGTTTAGCGTAGGGTTTATCAAATCGAGGAGAAGATAATGCTAAACTAATTTCAGTCTGCTATTTATATTTTTTGATTATACCTGCAAAATGACCAAAGTATCCTTCGAATAATAACCTAACGGCTATTTTCATGAGGGTCAGTAATATAATTGTCGTATTTTACAGATAACGGCCGATCAGTAGTAACTAAGTATCAGTAGTAGAAACATCAGTAGTAACCTTTGTTTCTATACTTGACTTAATTTTAACTGAGAAACCCTATCAGTACTAGATTGTGGTAGTAATAACAAGATCAGTAGTAATGAATAACCAGTAGTAAACAAAAAATGAAAGTTTAAAATTTGTACAAAATACTTTACACACGATTTTCCTTTTAGACTTAACTTATTAAAATCATTCCAATACTGCTAACCAAAAAGTTGAATCTTCCTACATCAAATGCTTTTGTAAAAAGATCTGCTAATTGATCATCAGTATGAATTTTCTCTACTTTTATTAATTTCTTTTCATTGCAATCCCTTATAAAGTGAAATCTAATTTCAATGTGTTTTGTTTTAGAGTGTTTTACTGGATTATTCACAATACTAATTGCACTTTGATTATCTATAAAAATTGGAGTTTTAAGTATAGAGATACCAAAGTCTAGGAGTTGATTTTGAATCCACAGCACTTGAGCACAGCAGGCAGATGCAGCTACATACTCTGCTTCAGCAGTTGAAGTTGAAACATTGGTTTGTTTCTTGCATTGCCATGACACCAACCTTGATCCAAAGAATTGACATCCACCAGTAGTAGATTTTCTGTCTTGGCATTCACCACCATAGTCACTATCTGTGTTGGCTATGAGTTCAAATGGTGATGCATGTGGATACCAAAGACCAAGTGAGGGTTTTCCTTTCAGGTATCTGAAGATTCTTTTGACTGCTTGTAAGTGTAACTCTTTTGGTTTTGCTTGATATCTGGCACATACACAAACACTATACATAATGTCAGGTCTTGATGCAGTTAAATACATCAAAGATCCTATCATTGATCTGTAAAGGTGCTCATCTACATCCTCCCCCTCCACATCAGGATGTAGGTGTTTGTGAGTTTCCATTGGAGTGCTTGCACTTTTGCTATCTTTCATTGCAAACTTCTCTAAGATATCTCTGACATATTTTGATTGATTGATCAAAATGCCATCTGATTTCTGATTGATTTGGAGTCCAAGAAAGAAATTCATTGGACCCATTGAACTCATCTTGAACTTGATCTGCATCAGTTTCTTCAAATTCTTTGCACAATTGATCATTTGTTGATCCAAAGATGATATCATCTACATATATTTGGACCAGTAGTATATCATCTTTGACCTTCCTTATGAATAATGTCTTGTCAATGGCACCTCTCTTGAAATTGTTCTTCAATAGGTATGAGGATAATGTTTCATACCAAGCTCTAGGTGCCTGATGAAGGCCATATAGAGCTTTGTCTAGTTTGAACACATAGTCATCATGTTCTGGATCTTCAAAGCCTGGAGGTTGACATACGTATACTTCTTCTTCTATTTTTCCATACAGTAAAGCACTTTTTACATCCATTTGGTAGACTTTGATTCTTTTGTATGAAGCATATGCTAGAAATATTCTGATTGCTTCAATTCTGGCAACTGGTGCATATACTTCATCATAATCAATCCCTTCTTCTTGTGTGTAACCTTGGGCTACAAGCCTTGCTTTGTTTTTTATCACTATTCCTCTTTCATCTTTCTTGTTTCTGAAGATCCATCTAGTTCCAATGGCTCTTTTTCCTTTTGGAAGAGGGACAAGTGTCCATACAGCTTGTAGTTTAAATTGAAGAAGTTCTTCTTGCATTGCTATGATCCAGTTTGAATCTTTCATAGCTTGTTGAATCTTCTTAGGTTCTTCCTGTGACAGAAAACATTCATACATGCATTCATTAGATATTAGAATGATATTACAAATATTAGAATTAAATTTGCTTCTTGTCTACATGGATGAATTGACATCACTTAGGACTAGGTCCAAAGGATGATTCTTTTCAGTTCTGGTTCCAGGGATTTTGTCAACAGATAATTGAGAATCTAAGTTTGACTCATTTGATTCAGGAATTTGTGCATCTATCCCGGCTTCTTCTTGATTGTTTGCATTTTGTGGGGATTCATCATTACTACTGGTGTCAGTAGTAATGTTCTCTTCATTAACTTCAGGAGTATCATTGTTGTTACTGGCATCAGTATTACTGGCATCAGTATTGAGTAAATCATCATCACAACTCTGAGGTTCAGAGTTACTACTGGGATCAGTAGTATCTTCAGAATTTGAGTTGTTACTGGTATCATTGAAATTAGGGTTACCAGAGTTACTACTGTCCTCAGTATCAACTGTGGGAGCAGTATCAACTAAAATATATTTCATGATTTCTTGCCTTGCACTTGATGATGGTCCTACTTGCTGGCTTTGAATGTTTGAATTTCCTATATTAAATTCATAATTGATATCAAAAGATTTGGTTAGATTATCAATATTAAACAACCAATCTGGACCATTTACTTGTTCATTCATAATATTTTCATTAAAGGATACATTTACACTTTCTTCAATGATCCTCAGCCTTTTGTTGAACACTCTGTAGGATTTGCTTTGAGTTGAGTATCCTACAAATATTCCATCATCTGCTTTGCAGTCAAATTTACCAATTTGTTCTCTTGTAATTAGAATAGTACAAGGACAACCAAATGATTTTAAGAAACTTATTGATGGTTTTCTTTTATTGAAAAGTTCATATGGTGTTTTAAAGAGAGGCTTAACTATTAATACTCTGTTCTGAACATAACAAGCAGTATTAACAGCTTCAGCCCAAAAAGTTATTGGTAATTTTGAATCTGCAAGCATAGATCTGGCTGCTTCAATGATAGTTCTATTTCTTCTTTCAGCTACACCATTTTGTTGTGGAGTTCTTGGTGAGCTGTACCGTCTGTCAATACCCTTAACATCACAAAAATCAATTAGGTTAGTATTTTTAAATTCAGTTCCATTATCACATCTAATTGCTTTCATTTTGAGATCTCTTGTATTTTCCAGCTTTACAATCAGATTCTTGATTATTTCACTTGTTTCATCTTTGGTCCTGAGAAAAAAATACCCAAGTGTATCTGGAAAAGTCATCAGTAATAACAAGGCAGTATTGTTTCTTTCCAATACTCATTACATTTGTAGGTCCAAAAAGGTCCATATGTAAGAGTTGCAAAGGATTAGAAATAGAGTTAATTGCTTTGGTCTTATGAGAAGTCTTGTGTTGTTTACCTTTTAGGCAGGAAACACAATGATGATCACACATAAATTCTTTTTGTGGTAGACCAACTACCAAATCCTTCTTGACTAAGTTGTTCATATTTTTAAAATTTGTGTGACACATCCTTCTATGCCAAAGTTATGATTCATTTGTGTTTGCCTTAGATATAAGAAAGTTGATCTCATTTGATGGAATGAGTTCTCCCCCTATATCCAGGCAATACACATTGTTTCTCCTTGGTGTTCTTAAAACAACATATTTTTCATCTAAAATAAAATCAGGAGAAAGAATGATGCACTCAACATCTGTAAAAAGAATTTTGTTCTTCTTATCACAGACTTGAGACACACTAACCAGATTGTATTTAAGCTCAGCAACATAAAATACATCATCAAAAGTAATTTTACCATTTGATACTGTACCTTTACCTGTAATCTTACCTCCCCTAGGATTTTCTCCAAAAGCAACATACCCTCCTTCAAAAGACTTGAAATCTCTAAGTAATTGAAGATTTCCAGTCATGTGTCTAGAGCATCCACTATCAATATGCCATATTATACCTTCTTCAGGGATCTGGATACTCTGCACATAAAGTAAAAGGATTAGTTAATTTTGGGAACCCAAGCTTGTTTTGTCTTGGGTTCATCCTTTGAAGAATAAGACTTTTTAACTGAATGATTCTTATATGCAGTTTTGTACTTAGTACTGATGTTTTGAGTCACTACTGATCTAGGTTTATACCCGTAGTTTTTAGCTTTTGAAAATTTTACTACTGATGGACCAGTAGTGTTTGGGTAATATGAGTTTTGAGCATAATCAGTAGTGTTTTTGTAGTTAGGGTTTTTACCAGTAGTAAACCTGGAATAGTTTCTACTGATATTTGAAAACTTTGAAAATTGAGGAAAACGATTTTGTGTTCCATTGTTTTTAAAATAATTGCTTCTGCTTGGACTTTTATACCTGGTATTTTGAACAAATCATGGTGCAGTTCTTCCAAATTTATGAGTGTCAGCATATGGTTTATTGAATTCCTTTTGTTTTGGTGTTTTAGATTCCTTTTCTTTTGATTCTTTAGTTTGTTTTAATTTTAAGGCTTTTTCCTTTTCTTTGTTGATTTTGAATTCTTTAAATTCTTGATTGTTAATAGGATTGAAGTGACAGTTTTTAGCTATGTGGTTAACCTTGTTACAAATTAAGCATGATAATTTTATTGATTTAGAATTTTCAGGTTTTCTTTGTTCTTTTAATTGGTTTAAATTCCTTTGATTTCCCCTTCTTAAAATTGTAGGTATATTTTCTGAGTTGTATTTTGGGGATTCAGTTTGACTTTGTGTGGTGTGAAAACTTGTTTCATTTGACTCCATTGTTTGATCATCATCAGAAGATTCATTTGATTCATTACTGGTTTCAGATTCAGTTTGACTTTCAATTTTTAAATCATTTAAAATTCTTTCTGTACTAGACTTTAATGGATGAATAAAATTTGTTGGAGGTGGGACTGCATGATATCCCACTCCATGAATAACTTTTTCTGTAGTTTGATTACTAGTTAACTCATTGACAATTTTAGAACTTCTTTCAAACTTTTTAATGGTTAGTTTATTCAGCTCTAGTTCCATTTGACATTCTTCAAGTTTGATCAAAGAGTCTTTTAATTTCAATTCAATATGTTCTTTTTCATAAGTAGTTTGTAGTAATTCATCTTTTATCTTTTGATCAGTTATTTTATAGATTTTAATTTGGTTTTCTAAATCAGCTATACAACCATTATATTCAATTCTTCTGTTTCTATTTAAAATCATCTCTTCTAGTGTTTCTTTATTTAGTTTTACTAATTCTTTGTATGATTTAATGCATTCAGGAGTACAAGATTTAGAATGTACCTCAGTAGTAGAAGGATCAGTAGTAAAGGCCATGAGAGCTTGGTTCTGTGCATGTTCTTCTGCTTGGAAACTCCAGTCATATCCTTGTCCTTCTTGAGATACTAAGGCAGTTGAGTTGGACGTGTTGTTTTTGTTGTAGCTTGATCTTTGATCTTTGCTTGGGCATTCTCTGGCAAAGTGACCCAGATTGCTACAGTTGTAACATTTAACCTTGGTTTTGTCAAATCCAGCTTTATCACCTTTGTTGTAAGACTGATTTTTCCTTCCAGTTCTTTTAAGAAACCTCTTTGTTCTTAAGCTCAGCATTGCCATCTGCCACTTGATGTCCATCTCTTCCAAATCATCAGAATTGAGCTGTTCTAAATCCTCACTAATCAATGCAGTATGTACATGACTAGTGAAGAAAGATTCTCTGGCTAAATCTTCTGTTCCTGCGTTCTTCATAGCCTCCTGACCTGTTCCTGTATTTGACACAAAAGCAGCATTGTTTGAAGATAGATTTGGAGTTTTAGTACTTACCTCAGATTCAAAGACTCTTAGTTCATTGTAGAGTTCATCAAGTTCTTTTTCTTCTAGTGCATCTCCTTGTCTATATATCACAGTATACATAGACCATTCTTCACCTAGAGAGCTGAGAAACTTTCTGTTGATATCATCATTGTCTGGTTTATAACCAACTTGATTTAGTTCACCAATGAGTTTGTTGAACCGATCAAATACTTGAGACAATGATTCATTCTTCTGTCCTTTGAAGTTTTCAAAGTCTTGTTTTAGAACAGACTTCATGTTTCTTTTTGTGCTCTTTGTACCAACAAACCTCTTTTCCAGAGCCTGCCATAATTGCTTTGCATCATCATATTCAACAAAGAGATGTTGATAGTCGTTGGGAATGGCAAGCAAAAGAGTGCTTAGAGCTTTGAGTTCAATTCCTCTGTCTTTCTTCTCCTTTTCACTCTTAAGTTTGTCTGCTTCAGTTGATGAACTTGCTGCTTGAGTCTGAATCGTTTTGTTGCCTTCAACAACAACTTCCCACATGGAATAATCAGTAATAAGCATATACTGCTTGATTCTGTTTTTCCACATCCCAAAGTTGTTGGGAGTGAGAATTGGGATCTTGTTTGCTTGAGTACTTTCATTGTTATCAGACATGATTAACAATTTTTAAGATCGAAAGTATGAAACTTTTTGCTCTTCTTAATTCGTAGATCTAGAACCGTAATGCTCTGATACCACTTGTCAGGATCGAATAACTCAATTAAGTTATTAGAAACTCAGATCCACTAACACAAGAAGTTACAGCGGATTAACACTTATGTTATTAGATTAAGAACAATGTAAACTGCAATTGAATGAAAATAAAACGAAGAACACAGTTTATCACAAAAAGCTTCAATATATTAATTCGTTCGATCAATACACGTATGTTTACAATTCATAAGGAACTATATATAATAGTCCTTGAAGCCTAAATTATTAACCTAGTTATTCTAGGAATCGATTACAATTGAATTACAAGAAGATATACATTCTATAACTAACTATGCTAGAATCTCGGACACGATCAGCTCTAAATATAACATCAGTAGTAACAATTGATCGTCAGTAGTAACATCATCAGTAGTAATCTTCCAAGATTAGCATCAGTAGTAGATAGTGTTTCTGCCCCATCAGTACTAACTTCATTCTTCATTAATTAGTACCAACTGCAGCATCAGTAATAGAACTTGTATATCTTGTTTACATCCCAACAAATTCTTTTGAACCTGAACATATGTTATAGAAAAACAAAAAAATTACGTTACAACCCCAATAATTCACCAAATGTTTTTTTGTGCAAATACTTACTCTTAAATACCACATATATCCACTATGCGGTTGAACCTCCAAGCACAAGGATGAAAGGCAAACACCATACCGTTGGGCCAAAGGCCCTTTAATATGATAATAGCTAAGTATACCGCAATACATATTATGTGTTTCGTAAATCCTTTAAATACCTCAAGCTGATCACTCAAGCGTCTTTTGAGTTTTGACTTCCATTTGCATTTGTAATGCTTCATTCAATTCTAATGTGCATTTGTTTAATATTTATATATTTTTATCAAATTCTCAAAGCTTATAATATTTGGGAAGCCCGTACAAACAAACATACAAATTGTATACATATGGGACATCCAATCTACAAACAAGCATATATGCATATAGTCATATAGATGGCAAGATAGATACAGGGATGAATTTGGGTATCATATGCTACTTACCTTTTGATGATTCATGGATGAATTTGGGCATCCTATACTCCTTACCTTATATAGAGAAGAAAACAAGTCGGATGTAACTGGCTTTAAAATGGTAGATTGTGAGTCATGTAATTCACATTGTCTTCAATATGCACTTTGATGTTGCCACTACAAAATAAAATAATTAAATAAACAGATCATATAAGTATAATAAATGCCATAATCCATCTATCCTGTCAGTACTTGACAATTAAGAAAGAAGAATTTTCAAGTGTTTAGCAATGGACAAACAAATCATTTGGTAAAATTCTTAATACTTATAGTCAGGGGCGCCAAGCTGATTAACCGCATTTTCTAACAAATCATGAAGTTCTTGAGTCCATTTCAGTCGTTCTTCCCGAAGCCTTCGGAGCGATATGTAACCATACATGTATCTACCTTTCAATTTTAATCTGAAAACACATTAAGGTCCCGTTTGATTTCATCGGATTGAGTCGAAATCGGATTGAGTTAGAATCGGACTGAGTTAGAATCGGGTTGAGTCCATCTGTTTGATTAAATTGTTAATTGAATTTGCTAATTGATTAATAATGACCTTATTACTCTTCTCTTTTGTACTAGATAAAATATATGTGTTTAATTAAATTGCTAAATAATTAAAAATAATTACATAGAAATCATCATATAAAATTTAAAGTAAACATAAATTTATATATGATGATAACTATTATACAAAAATAGTTGATTCATTCCAAAATAAAAGCTATAAAATTATCTAATAAATATTCCAAAATAGTTGATTGTTACAAGTTCAATTAGCATATCCAAATACTACAAACGGATGCAAACAGATTACATAAATTGATATATGATGATAACAAAAGTTTAGATTAAACACACTAAAATTCCAAAAGATAATAATCTAATGTGAACCACTTGAAAGTAGTTGATAAGCAATCTGGTTACGCAAACTAGCCATATATGTAACGCCTTCTGTACCCCATTCCATGCCATGTATGTTTTCGACGTCACTTCCTCCTCCTTGCACGTCAGGATGAACCATAGTATTCTCTTCAAAGTTCGGAAATAAGTCATCTTGAATATTATATTTCCGTATAAAATTATGCACAGCGACACAAGCAATAACTATGTCTCTTTGCACCGGAAAAGGATAAGGAGCCATTTGTTTTAAAATTGGGAATCTCGCCTTCAATACACCATAAGCACGCTCAATAACATTTCTAAGTTGTGCATGTGCATGATTGAACCTTTCTTCCTTAGTTAAAGCTCTGCGTCTTCGATAATCGGCTAACCAATACCTAGTATTGCGGTAGGGAGCCATAAATCCACGAGTGTTGGTATATGCGGCGTCGCAAAGGTAATACTTATCCGTAGATAAGTGATATATATATATATATATATATATATATATATATATATATATATATATATATATATATATATATATATATATATATATATATATATATATATATATATATATATATATATATATATATATATATAGGGTCCGGATCCGGTGAGGACTCTTTTCCTCGCGAGAACTGTGAGGACTCCAAAAAAAACTCTAAAAATGATCCAAAACAAACTTTTTTCAAAAAATTCCTTTTTTAAACATTAAAATCGCTATGTATAAGATCCAAAAAAAAAAAAAAATCCAAAAATGATCCAAAAAAAAAATATGGATCATAATAATGATCCACAAAAAAAATCTGGATCATTGTTATGATTCGCTAAAAAAAGTGGATCATAATTTTTTTTTTGAAATTTTTTTTTGTCAAATATAGTAATAATCATGATGGGTTATATATATTTTTTTCGGATTTTTTTGAAATTTTTATGATGTGTCCTCGCGAGTCCTCACCGAAAAAAGAGTCCTCACAGGATCCCACTTCTATATATATATATATATATATATATATATATATATATATATATATATATATATATATATATATATATATATATATATACTAGCAGGGTACCCGCGCAATGCGGTGACGGGTACTCGTAACTATTTTTCGAAGTGACGACAGTACCGGTGGTGGTGACAATAGCGATGGTGATGAGTGGTGGTGCGTAGTGATGGTAGGTGCTGACATTAGTGATGGTAGGATCAGATCCGAAATTGGTTTTTTTTTGTGAAAGTAAATATGGGTCTTTTAAATAGAGAAATGATGGTTCAGTTCTGGTGACGTTAAAGCTTATATATATTAGTATCTGGAACAAATCAAAATAATCAAGCAGTTGAAGTTGTTAACTTATATCAACATGCTTGTCTAAATCACAACATTCATAAACAAACATCAACAACTTAAACTAAAAATAAAAAAATTTATATGATTTTCAATTGGTCGATCATAACACGAATTTACCAGAACAATCATCTGATCCATAGAGAGATAACATGGTAGAAACTCATGTGATTTTCTTTAACTTCAACCGACAATTATGACAATTTACATATAGGATGGAAGTAAATAATTTAAAACGGGAAAATAGAATGAAAAAAAAACGTTAAATGGTTAAAAACAATGAATATTGTTGTTCACATAAAGTGGATATTGCTACAAGGAAGCAAATGGATAGCTGCGAAAACATCCAAGATCTCCCATAGTAGTCCTAGCAAGTTCGGTTTTTTTAGTGAACACTACTGTCCAATAGTTTTGAACGAAGTTGTAGTTTCCAAAACGTGGATAGTCTTTGGGTAGGTAGAAATCTATCTCGAAGCCCTTCAACGAAAACACACCACCTTGTAAATTGAGTCCGTCATATATAGTCCTTAAAATGTGGGGGATAAAGGCCATGATTTTGTGTCCCTAATACGAAATCAATGAATTGGTAATTGTAAAGTTAAGAAATTTAAAGGTACTACATGTCATTATTTAATAGCAACTTACAAATTTGTCGAGCAAAACAAGCCACATGTTGTTTTGTTTGTCGTCCCTCCAAACATAATCAACCCGGACATAGTTGCAGCTGTAAGTCCACTCAAGTTGGCAGAGAGAGTCAAAGCTCACTATTGGTACATACAAGGGGCATTCCATCTGCTGCAAACGTTTTAAAAATATATTGGTGATTCAATGGTTTACTATATCACTTTAGCTGTAGTGTAGATATATTTATAAACGGAGTGATTGACTAATGCGTAATGCACATTATGTGTACACCTTAATGACGAATTTCAGTTAATGCCGTAAAAATTTAAAAACGGCCAAATGAATGTAAATATCACGGATTCACCTAATCATTGACCAAGTAAACATGCGATATATATCTTCATATTAATTACAGTCAATTCAACGACGTTACAAAAATAGACCATAAAAACGTTTCCTTATTTAGAAAAGTCCAAATCTGTTACTTTGACTGTAATTATTTCAACATTTACTAAAAAAACGTTTCCCGATTTTGTTAATAATCATGAATAATACGTTTTCTTTGTTGCTTACACGTAGCTAGTTGAAATATGTATAGTTATTTCAAGTTGGTATGACAATTTGACAATGGATTGTATATATATATATTTGTTATGAACCGGACACTAAACATTAACGTGGAGCATATAGTGTGGCCTGAATTGTAGCTGCTTGTTTATGTATGGTCAAAAGTTGATTTCGGTTATAAATGGTTTTGGTATGGTCAAAATTTGATTTTCGGTTATAAATTAAACGGAAATTGTTTCTAGAAATTGTTGATATATAGCCTGTTATATATGCTTTTCGGTTATAAATTTTTGTATCCCAAAATGCTTTGCATGAATTGTAGATGGTTGTTTATGTATGGTCAAAAGTGGATTTTCGGTTAAAAAATGGTTTTGGTATGGTCAAAATTTGATTTTCGGTTATAAATTAAACGGCTTTTGTTTCTAGAAATTGTTGATATACAGCCCGTTATATATGCTTTTCGGTTATAAATGAGTTTGGTATAGTCAATTGTTGCTATAACTAAAGCGGTATAGTTAATGTTAGTGATAAATCGGTTGGAGTAACAGGTTAATAGGGGAAGTGTGGGTGGTTTTAAATAAAATGTAATGTAGAGCAAGTGGTTAACACATAGTCCTAAGTTAGGAGAGGTCCTGGGTTCGAATCTTAAAAGTTGCGATTTATTTTTTTAAGGCAAAGAATTAAGTAACAAAAGAGGAAAGCTCCTTAAAATTAAGTTTAAGGAGGTCCTTAAAAGTTGCCTAATGTGGTAGGCCTAAATGCATTATATATTAGTAAGATATATATATATATATATATATATATATATATATATATATATATATATATATATATATATATATAGTGATGGGCTAGTTACAGAACCAACTTTAGGCTACAGAACCTGTAGAACTAAATATAGACCGTTGGATTCAAAATTAAGGGTTAAGATTGGTTGTGCTATTTTTGTAAATATAATTAATTACATTTTTGTTAAGATTAAATGAAAAGGGTAAATAAGTATTTTTCCATAAAAATATACCCCTTAAAATACGCATTTTTCTCTCCAATTGGTTATGCCTTACCGTGTTTCTCTCTCTCTTGATTAAAAGAACCGTCATAACCTTATTTTCACCATTCGAAACCATCGCTCTCTCCATTTTGAAGCACCGGCGATGAAAAGGAAGGGGTCCTGCGATGTGAAGGAAGGGATCCTGCGATGTAAAGGAAGGGTTCCGGCGAGACAGATGGAAGGGTTCCGTCAACCGGCGGCGTTTTTAGCAGATCTGAGTTTCAGATCTAGGTGCGGTGAAAGGAAAGATTGTTGATGTTACTTATGTCGCTGACGATGATTTGTGATTAGGTGTACACGTGCGAGGTCAGCGATTCAAATGGTTTTTAATTTTTCTTTCATGGTCAGCTATTAAGCAAGATCTATAAACTTGCTTCCATTTTCGTTAATGGGTTTTTTAGTTTTTGGATCTTTTTTCAAATGTGTCTTATTTATTAGAATTTTCTCAATTGGGTTCTAACGTATTAGATTTTCCTCAAATGGCCAGCTATCTAGATTGTCTTTTATTTTTGCTTTGATGTTTATATCATGAGTATGCAATTGATTTTCATTAAATTGCCGGCTAAATTAGAATTTTATCAGTAGTATAATAGTTACTTTAATAACATGTGTAATTGCAATTGATTTTCATAAATTGGAAGCATTTTGTTGCTTTCGGGACTCGTAATTTCTTTTAGAACTTGATATTTAGATATTAAAATATGTTTGATTTATTATGTGAGTATTACTATAACATTCATGTTTTATAATTGCTTTTGGGTTTAAACTTTCACATTAGGAGATTTTAGTATGTAAAATGGATGAAGAGATTGTATGATTTTAGAATGTATTTGGATTTTTGCATTCTATCTCGCAATTAATTAAATAATTTGCAGGTTTCTAGCCGGTACATTCATGTTTGAAGTAAAGTGATGATATGTCTGGAAGGTTTTAAGATTAAGGAACCAAATTCATTTATAGAAGACACTAATTGTAACAATTATTGATGATAAAAGGGACACCGATGAAGAAGTATTGGTGACAATAGAAACCAAGAATGAATATTGCATCTAAAGATGATTTGCGGTTTGGTTAACATATCAAACCGGTATACATAGGTGTTAGTGCTTGGATACATGTGTGTTTTTTTATACATGTGTTTTATTCTTAAATGTTAACGCTCGAATTAAATGAAAACCGGAAGTCGGGTTAAATGAAACCTCTTTTAAAACTCTTGAATCGTGTGCTATGCCCTCCCATCCAGCCCATATAAAGGTGAATATCATATCAAAATCACAAATTCCTAATACATTTTGATAACATTCACTTCTTCCTCTTCCCCTAAAACGAGTTTGCTGGTCAACTGGCACAACTGCATGTACAAGAGTTCCATCTAATGAACCTATTGCTCCGGGAAACATGTCTATTAGTCGTCTATGTCGTTCCGAGGTATTTCTTGTTGGGTCAGAATGAGTTGGTACTACAATTTCTCTTGCAAAACACATCATTGCATCTAGGACCTCGTGAAAGAATTGATGAATTGTTTGCGTGGAGTGTGAAAATCTTCCTTTAACTGCTCGAAAACGTTCATTATGTCCTATGACATGTAAAAACATAGCAATCTTCTCTTCAACGCTTATTGTCCGACTACATGTCAATCAATTTCTTTGTCTAAAATGATCGCTTAATAATACAAATGCCTCCCGTGAGAGACGCATCATATCGTAACATTGTCTTGGACTTCCATGTATCAAATCTTGTGTATACGCATGTCCGCTTACTACCGGATCATAAGCTCCTATTCTTTCAGTTCTTTGCCTTTTCCTGACCAACATCAACCAATACCACGATAGTAGAAGGAAAGTTAGAAATTCCCCATCCGTATCCATATGTCACCTATTATAAATAACGTAAAAAGTCAAAACACATATTAATCCATATTACATAAAAATCCACAACACATATTAATCCATAACATATAAAAATCCACAACACATATTAATCCATAACATATAAAAATCCACAACACATATTAATCCATAACATATAAAAATCCATAACACATATTAATCCATAACACGTACTAATCCATAACACACAAAAAGTCATAACACATAAAAATCCACAAAATCCATAAAGTGATCTAAAATAATCCATAAAGTGATCTAAAATAATCCAAACTTCTAAGGACTCTCAAATAATCCAAACTTCTTTCCTGCATTCCTCACCCACGTGTCACAAGTCGACGACCTAAGGCGTAACCAGACTTCCAAACTTCTTGGATCCAATTCCCCCCAATCCAGGTTATCCAGTTTTGCCATGCTTTCATCCATGTCTTTGTCGATGTTATTTTTTTCCACAAATGATTGTGCAGCCTTCACAATCTCTTTCCCAACTTCCCTTAAATCATCATCTAGTGTGTTTACACGACGCTTCCGTTTACCCTTGTTTTTTGACTGACCTGATGATTCTTCACTTGCAACGGGTTGCTCTGTTGAGGATGAGATTCCCCTATCAGGGGCCAAGGTTTCAATCTGTGGGGCTGGGGGGCTAGGTTTTCCATCTCCATATCCTCAAAATCATGATCATTGAGCACTACACTAGGACGAGGGAGTTTAGAAGATGTCCCATAACTCTGACTCCCGGTTGCGGTAGCCCCTTCAAACAATTGGGTGCAAAGATCGGGAAAAAGGAGAGCCGAATTTTTTAATTTCACTATATTCTTGTTCATCTGTTTAAAAAAATTATAATATATTATCAAATTGTTGAAAAAGTTAAAGACATTATCAAACTTTTAAAATAAAAGAATACCATTTCCTCCGCTTTCCATTCTTCTTCAGTCAAATTAAACTTGTTTGTTTTTGGATTATAAATATTCCCCGTTTTGTTTTTCAATTTGACCCACATTGCATACTTGGCTTTCAGATAGTCATATCTATATTTCATTTGTCCCAAGTCAGCCACCACACCATGATCATTTTTTAGTTTCTCAGCTACTACTACCCATGACTTTGGGTTCAGGCCAACACCCTCCCGGCTGTTGATTGATACCTCATGTAAGCAAGCTTCAAAAAGGGTTTTAGTTGCATCGTCTGACCAAGAAAATCTAGGTGGCATATCTAGGATAAAGCTAACAAAACAAAAAAAAAACCTAAGAATTATATTAAAATATATTAAATAATCAGATTCTATTGTATATAATTTATATTAAAAAAAGAATTATATTATTAAATATTTAAATCCGTATTATTTAAATAATATATTAAATAACAAGATTTTATTTTATATAATTTATATTAAAAAAAGAATTATATTATAAAATATTTAAATCTGTATTATTTAAATAATATATTAAATAAAAAGATTTTATTTTATATAATTTATATTAAAAAAAGAATTATATTATTAAATATTTAAATTTGTATTATTCAAATAATATATTAAATAATCAGATTTTATTTTATATAATTTATATTAAAAAAGAATTATATTATTAAATATTTAAATCTGTATTATTTAAATAATATATTAAATAATCAGATTTTATTTTATATAATTTATATTAGAAAACAATTATATTATTAAATATTTAAATCTGTATTATTTAAATAATATATTAAATAATCAGATTTTATTTTATATAATTTATATTAAAAAAAAGAATTATATTATTAGATAGTTAAATCAGTATTATTTAAATAATATATTAAATAATCAGTTATTTAATAAAATATAATTAATTAATATAATATTTAATAATTAAAATATTAACTACTTAAATTAATTTAATATAGGGTAAATTACAGTTTTTGTCCCTGACCTATGGCTGATTCGGGGTTTTTGTCCCTAATGTTTTTTTGTCGGTTTTTTTGTCCCTTAAGTTTTTCAAATTCTGGAAATTTGTCCTTCCGTCCAATTTTGGCCGTTAACTGACGGTTTTTTTGTCCATTTTACTAAATTACCCCTGTTATATCCTTCTTCTTCCTTCAATGAACTCTAATCTCCCAAATTGATGAACCCTAATCCCCCAAATTGATGAACCCTAAATACTAAATCTTCAAAATGATGAACCCTAATCCCCCAAATCATTCCATCTTGAAGATGGTGGCCGGAAAGGGGGAAATAAAAAATGGGTGTCAGATCGGAGAGTCGAAATGAAAGTTAGGTATAGTATATATCCGTCAAAAATGAAAGTTAGAACCTGAAATCATGATTACGTGAAAATCACAATAAACTGTTGATAATGAAGATTAATACAACGATATAATAAAGTTTAGTACCTAGAATCGAAGACGGTGAGGATTAATTGATAATCAACTCATTTATCGTCGGATTTTGAATTAAACGACAGAAACGGTTAATTAAACGAAACCATGTGTTTAGAGAGATGAGTAAAGCAGATGAAGATGATGAGAGCGAGAGTTTTAATGGAGTTTTCAGGTGAAGATCGTCGGTGCCGGAGCGGTGGGCATGGATGATGCAGTAGGAAGAATAGGGGGCGGCAAAAGAATTGGAATTGAAGGAAAACGAAAAAGGTAAAAAATACGTGATTTGAAACATGAAAACGTGCACACAATAAAGTCAAATGTAGGAAGAATATGCATCTATTTTACCAACCACCACTGTGGAACTTCCTCTACTTGATTTTTTAATTAAACCCCCAAAAATTAAACCCCCAAACCCTCGATGAAGTATTCTAATCGCAGCGGAGGTGGTTCTTTTCTTCGTCGGAGAAAAACGTGAACTCCAGCAAGGAGTGCTTGAAATCAGTAATGGTGCTTGAACTCCACCGGTATGGAGTACCCATTTTGAAGAAATGAAATCTGCCGATGAAGATCCTGGTGGGCTGGTGCAGATCAACGAGAGAGAAGAAGGCCCCGGTTCATCGACATCGACCAACGCCGCCGCCGGTGCCAGATCTGAGAAGTCGGGAGAAGATGACCGGAGATGAAGAAGATGAAGATGAAGAAGAGGGAAGAAGATGAAGAACATGAAGAGTGAGGAAAAAAGACGAAAATACCCTTAATTTTTTTGCGTTTTTAGTCACTTAACGGTTAAAATTGGACGGAAGGACAATTTTCCAGAATTTGAAAAACTTAAGGGACAAAAAAACCGAAAAAAAAACATTAGGGACAAAAATCCCGAATCGGCCATAGGTCAGGGACAAAAACTGTAATTTACCCTTTAATATAATATAATTAAAATCAGAAATTTGAAAGGCGGGATCTCCGGCGATTTAAAAACGACGTTCTCCGACGATTTAAAAACGACGTTCTGTGGCGAGTAAAAATCGAAAAGCGCCGTTCTCCGGCGAACTTAGAAAGGAGGAGGCGGGATCTCTGACGAAGTTAAAAAGGAGGAGGCGGGTTAACTGCCGGAGATCGGAATGAACACCACCGGTATACAAACGATTTTACAAACGATTTACAGTAAAAAAAAACCCAACATCGGCAGGTATATAGAACATCAGCAGAAATCGATTACAAAGTGAAGATGGTCGAACCTGAGGAAGAAGGAAGACGGCGGAGGAAGGAGGCTGCGATGGAGCGATGGAAACGATGGAGTCTACGGCGGAGGATGGAGGTTGCGACGGATGATGGAAGCTGCGATGGAGGCTATGCAATGGAAGCTGTGTGAGTTTAGGGCAAAATAGATTGAGTCTCGTGGTTTTCTAGTTCGGACCCGATCAGACGTTTTAAACGGACCGAGTCCGGCATTTGGACCGAGTCCGATCAATTAGCAATCTATCAAACAACATTTTTCGGACCGAGTCTAATTTGGACTGAATCTGATGTATTAGGAAGGAATTCAAACAGGCCCTAAGTCCACCCGGGTCAGAACAAGTTCCGTTAACAAACAGGTCAAATTGACCCTTTACATGTGATCTTACTTTACTTTCTATTCGCCAAAAGTAGATAATTTTAGTAAACCATGGTTCAACATGAGTTCAAATGAACGACAGCTAACAATAATAATCACACCAAATATGAAAACAAAGATAATGACAATAGAGCATAGATTACTTACCTTTATAAGACCCATAACAGGAACTTCAATATAAATCACTTTTGCTTCGTTTAACTGCTCTGATGAACAAAATTAGCAACATATTAGGTATCGAAATCAATTCTGGTTCATGAACTATATGAACCATACGCACTGATGATTGCACAATGATAAAACATATTCATGAAATAGAGTACATACGAATTTCACAGATCCGATATTTGATTGATAACTCTGTATATTTAAGTTTGTAACAACTGTCCCTAACTCTGAATTTCAAGAGCATGGTACATATAAAATTAAATAAACCAAGAATCACCTTCAGACTTGATATAGTCTTTACTCATTGAAATCGATTATTAAATCTTAAATTTGAAGGACAAATAACAAGTTAACAACTTACGCCTAGCACGATCGAATTCATCTCCGTATGAAGGAGTTGTATACCGCATACACTTCGTTAGGTGATTCCATTGCTGAAACTACGTGAATCTGGAGAACATGGTGAATTTTGATGGAAACCACGAGGCCATTGTGACACAGAGTGAAGGTAGGAGGTTTATGGTTTGGGTTATGGGGAACTTAATCGGCGGGGGAAGAAGATTGAAGGTATCGAGGCTTTTGCAGATGAAGGTTGAAGGAACCGAGGGAATAGAGGGAATCGGGGAGTTTCTGATTAGGCTACGGCGAATTGGGAACCGTCGACGGGGGAGAGGGTTTTGAGGCAGCAGAAAATTGATTATGTTTATTGGTTATGAAACAAAAGACGTCCAGCCTAGCAGTTCACTTGGTAATCACTCTAGTCTACTGTTTCAATTTATCCCGTGTTCGAAACCTGCTTCAAGCATTATTTTTTAAAACGAAATTCAATCTAAAAGTGGAAGGTATTTGGCTGAATTTTTAATATCCTATTTAGGGAAAGGTCCTAAATATATTATAGATAGTAAAGAAAAGATAACCACTAATACAACACCAAACGGGTCGGGAGGAATTCGATACTAATCATATTTTATTAAGATAGAAATTTTTCACCCGATAAGGGTCATGATCGGGCTAACAGTCTTATAGTGGTAAGATTACCTTCACTACTAGCCTTGCGCAAAAGAAGTATAGGCACAAGCCTATAACAAAAAATTTAATTAAGGTCCACAATTTAATAACACTTATTTATAATTTGTAAAGTTAAATTTATCATTTATTCTTAGTCTTCTACGTGATTGTTTGGTTTTTATTGTACATAATTTTTCTTTTTCTTTTTGTTCCTATTTTGAGTTATTTAACTGAAGAGTAGTTATTTAATTCTATGATATGTATTTTTGTTTCTAGAAATGACAACGGTCACATTTAAATGAGTACTTTATTCGGCAAAATTTTTTGCACATTTTACATTTATTTTTACAATTACGATTGTGTCCTTAAATTAATATTCGCCTAATCCGACCTAATACCTTCATCAGATTGGATTAGGCGAGACTTTCACCATTTTTTACCAAAAAATTAAAAAATCTAACAGTACGTGTATATAAATCTTCTCCTATATATGAGGTTACATTTGATTTAGGTTTGCCAGCTATCACTACGAAGCTTCCTCATTGGTTAAAAATATCACCTGTAATTCAAACATTGGCCACTGAGAATGCCCCTCAACTTCGTTGTTTTCTCTTCACCCTTATCCCTCTCACTTCATTTTGTTACACCTGCAATAGCTACTCTTAATTTCTCCCTTCTCTCTAAAACCCTAACCCCTAAATCCCAAATCTCATCTCAAAACCATCTTTGTTTATCACTTCTAACCTCCCATTTATCAGTTCTCAATCCCTAAAACCCGTTTTAGGCCGAACAGTCCCGAATTCAAACCGGGCTCCGAGCCAGCAAACAAAAGCCGATGGGGATTACTCGTCGAGAAGGAGCAGTAGTAGTGAACCCAGAGAGACGAATATCATCAAAGATGGCGACCGATCGCCTCGAATTATATTGCGCGAACCAACCGGATCAACGGCTGAGGTTCGTAAAATATTTTCCGAATCGACAATGTATATTTATTTGTTGAATTACAGAGATTTTGTTCGGGATTATATATGTTCAATGGTTAATTTGGTTTCTGTCTGAACTGGTTATAGTAAATTTGGTTGAGAAGATAACAGTGCATGATCGATTGTTGATATGATCATAGGATTTGTGAAACTTGAATTGATGATCGAGAAATATGAAATTAGAAATTGCAAATTTGCAATGATCAATTTACTGTTTCTTTAATCGTAATGAAATACTGTTAAGTGTTAGGGCATTGAGTCAATTATCTGAAAGCTAGATTCCCTTTACAGTCTATTTACTTCTTTACCAGTATTCTAGGGCTCTACATTCCATATACCACTTTTTTACTCCATTGTAGAAAAAGTATTTGTAAAGCATCATATCATCATAGTTTGCTTCTTTGATGAAATTAGAAGGGACTATTCCATTGATTCATGATCTGGATTCATGCTTTTTTCTACAATTTAGGTGCTCTTGTATGGGGGACAGGTTGTTTGTTGGAAGAATGAAAGGCGAGAAGAAATACTTTTCATGAGCAGTAAGGTGAACCAGTTATCTCAATGTCTAATTTTTCAAGATTACATTATGATCAAGAGTTTATCCTTTATTTGCAGGCGGTTACAAAACCACCTAAACCAATCATGAAAAGGCATGCCCATTTGTTTTCCTCAGGTTTGCATTTAACAGCAAATTACACCATATTAACTTATCCAAATTTACAATTTTTTTTTGAATAATATCCAAATTTACAATTATTAACTATAGTTTTTATATTATAGGTTGCAAATTTCGATACACTAGAGCAACATGGATTTGCAAGAAACAGATTATGGGCATTAGATAAAGATCCTTCACCTATGACTCCAGCTAATAATCAATCAATGGTTGATCTTGTATTGAAATCAACAGAAGAAGATCTGCATACATGGCCATTTAGGTACCTTTTACATGATTTATTTCAAATATTTAATTGGTAAATAATTGTTATTACATGTTATTTACTTTTTTAAAATTTTAGATTTGAGCTGAGGTTACGTGTTATTGCTGGTCCTAACAAGCTGACTTCGATTCCACGTGTGAGAAATGTAGACAACAAGCCCTTTTCATTCACGATTGCTTTGCGTAATTACTTCTGGGTATCAGATGTCAGGTTTGTGTAATCCAACTTTTTATAGTCATTGTTTCAGTTTGATATTTGATAATTAAAAAGGAAATATAATCAGTTATGTATAATAGAGGCAGCAAAATGGGCCAGTTGGGTAATGGGATCGGGTGCAAACAGGTACTTTATGGTACGGGTCAAACAGTGTGGGGTGGGTTGACAAGAACACATTTTGTCAAATTTGTAAAAATAAATTACATAAATACTCCCTGTGGTTGGTATGAAATTGTTGATTTCGTCCTTTGAAATTATATAACAAGCTGTCATTAACTAACGAGTAATAATTTTAACCATTAAGATTCTGCAACTTACGTCTAAATTCATGGAGATTATTTAACTGTGATTTTAAATTTTTGTAGTTTTATTTAGGAATTATCATAAAACAGGAATGAATTGAAGTAGTAAAAAGGGATTGTGATCACTGATCAGCAACAATAAACAGGAATGAATGTGGTGCAGCAGCAGTAATATTTGAAGCGATATCGAAGCTGCTTGCTGTAGTCATATTTGGAGCCAGGTTTCAAACTAACTTTTTTATAATGTATATATAATTATGATGTTATGTTACAGGTATATGCAGCTGATATATATATGCATCAAAGTTTCATGATAATATATTTAACCAGCATGCAGTTCAGAATTAAGGTAATCAAGCTATCTTCCTTAATGAAAATTTAATAAAACATTGATCTCTTTTTATTAAATAAGTATATAACAGGCTTATGGATAGGGTACACTGGCATTGTGATACTTCATTCAGAATAGATGTAAGTGTATTGTAACATTTTCTTTTTTGGAAGAATTTCATGCAAGTTGTGTGTTATTACAAATAAATTGTTCGTATTTTGTTAGGTTAGGAATATTCTTATGTGGCCGGATAGAAGAGCATTTTAGACGTCTGACAATGGTGAATTGTGTGTTTTAGGTTTGGCGGACCCGTTGAACTTTTAGGGAATATTGAAGAACACATACGTAAAACATTAAAAGAAACTTTGAGCAGAAATGAAATCATGGATCGGATTGACAGGTGGCTCTCTGCACGTGAAAAGGAAAATTGGCTTGAGAATTATAATTTGGTAATCTTCTTTTCGTAAAAACAGTGTTTGTAATCATATTTACTATTATTAAGCTTCAGCTTTTTCAAAATTCGTCTTAGGATCCAAACCAGTATAATGGTGGAAGAAGTGTACATATAAGTTTAAAACGGTCTGAACAAGCTCGAATTACTGTTAAATAAATTCATGGTATCTATTCTATTCTGTTCTTTCTTATTTTTAACATATTTCATGATTTTGAAAAATTAACAATTACTTGATTACTTTACAGCCATTGTTGATAACTTAGTAAGTAGAACGGTCACATGGGAAGACGATAAAAAGAACAAATTCCTATATGGGTGACTGACTGACTTTTGTTGTTAGAAGTCCTATGATTTTTTAGTTGTACAAAGTTTATGATACAACCATCGCCGAAAATGGTTTAATGGTTAAAAAAGCATTTCAGCGAAAGTTTGAGGATCAAAAATAAATTATCTATAGGGTACACTCGTGTTGTGATACTTCAGTGATAAAAGGCAAATCAATGCAAGTATTTTGGAACTGTAGATGGAGTTTATTATTACTGGTCATTATCTCTAGGATACATTAGTATTGTGAACTTGTGTTACTTCTGTCACAATTTCGATCCTTTTTTTAACAAATTATTGAATTGATGTTTATAATTTAAATTATTTATTTATTGTGAATTACGATAGGCGTTAAAAGGATGAACTGTAATTATTTACTTACCCCTTGAACTTCATTTTTTTAAATATAAATTTATTAGCTTCCTTGTGTCTCTGCTGTTGTTGGTCCACACGTTACAGACCTTTGTGATGAAAACAATATCTCAAGTGAGATCTTTGATAGTGAATCCGAGTGGTTATTTATCTAATTTATATACTTATATATTTTTCTGGCATGTTATACCTTATGGATGATTTTATATTTTCTTTTTTTTTCAGGATCTATTAAGGCAATGATTCAGATATGGATGTGATGCCCAATTAATGGTAAAAGTCATTGAATAAAATATGCAATGCAATAGCCTGTGTAAAACAGTTTTATTAATTGACTTTAATTTTAGTCAACATACATTATTAATTTTGTTCTTTTTTTAATTGACTTTAATACAGTCAACACAAAATAAACAGTGTATTTCAGGATTTTACTTGTGGGCAGATTATAATTTTGATGGCTATCATCTTAGATATTGATATTTTGTGTCTGTATCTTCAGAATATTTCTAAGGTGAAATCAGGATTAAAGCCCTGAAATACCTGATTATAACCATAAGCAGTGTATACAGTCTACTACCCACATACCTTAATTGGTCATAAAATTTGAATCTTATTCCTAAATATTATAATACTTTTTATATAATTTATTATCTATGTATGCAGTCTCTTGCAGAAGAACTTTAGCAAAAGAATTTCAACAGATGGAATCTTGGTATAAATTTAAATTGATTATAGATCTACACTTTGACCTTTAAAGTCAAACATATTAATTTTACTTTCGCTTTCAAGTAATTTATTAAATAGTTTTGTTTTAATTAAATTTGTTAATTTATGTAAGATTTAAAAGGTATTTATAAGTTTATTCATCTTAATCATAGAACTTGATGTCTATATCATTAGTAACAATTTGATTTCATAATTTACATTATATAACCATTATATAATTTCTTAGCGTATAAGTAATAATCATACAATTAATGATTCGTATTTGTGTCATATTTAATAATCATACAAACCACAAGTACTATTTACGTAATTTACTCAATTTTCTAATAAATAATTAGTGTCTCAAGTATGATCACAAACTTTGTACTATTTTTAATATTAATATAATTTTTCTGAATAAAAATGATTAGTAGGTTTTATGCACTAAAACTCATTTCAAGATAATTTTTATTATAAAGAAATTTTATTTAGTCTATAGATTTTGTGTACCATTTGTGATATGTATCAAAACGCGTTTAACATCATTTCAATAATAGATTACTGTGTTTACTTCTTTAGTTTTCTTGTTGGTATATTCCTTTTTATTTTTCGAAACATGCCCGCCCAATCGGACGGGTTATGAAGCTAGTATTATCTTATATGGTGACACGGCTGACGGCTGCGCTCATCTTGGACTGCTCTCTCACCTCATGTACTTTTTATTATTTGACTTTTTCAATAAACTTTATTTCATTTTGTTTAATGATTTTTTATGCCAGGCATCTTTTTCTAGTTGGTAGATTAGATATTAATTGGATATACTGCCAAAAATTGATCACATATGACACAATTTTAGCAGTAATGAATATTTATTAATTTCCATCATCTGCTGTATTAATTTAAGGGTTGTACATTGATTAAAAAAGTAATATTTCTAAAATTTAGGAGATTAACTTTTGTTATTTTGTATTCTTAATAACAGTCTTAAGGGCTGTCATTATCACTTTCCTTAATTTAATATTTCATGTTATTATTGTAACTTAGTTTATTTGTTTTATTATATATAATGAAATAATTTTTTTTTATTATCTGTTTTATATAATTTTATACATAAAACTAATTATTTATTTATTTTGAAATAATATGATTATTATAGAACGTATGACAAAAATAACATAATCTTGTAGATAAAATAGACAACATAGATCCCGTCAAAGATGGCATCTACCAGACTACCACCATCATTTGTCATACTATTCTAGTGGTCCATTATTATAACTAACACGCAACAGCCCACCACTATACCAACCGGCTTAGAGAAAAATAAACTACTTTTTTCTTTTGAAATATTATGTTCATTCTAATAATTTTTTTATTTTATTATTATATATAAAAAATAATTCACATATGTAATCTATTAATTCTTTTTTTTAATATCATTCTTGGATTTGGAAATTGATATTTATCAAATAAGTTGGAATATTATGTAGAAAACAGTATCGTATATTCTTTTGTGTAATCAATATAATTTCATCTTAACCATCCACCTACATTTTGATAGGTGAAAATTTTAAATTAACAATAATTATGTGATGTATTATAATAAAAATGTTGATAATAAAATTGGGATGGAGGGAGTATGGACAGATAGACAAAAAAAATCTTTTTGTTTGCTTAATTTTTATAAATATATATCTAATTATGTAAATATACTATAAGAATTGAGATCGGGAGAGGATTCAAAATTTAGTGAGTACTGTAAGAACAATTCTAAACCAATCATTTTTAAAATTTAGGATCATTTTTAGAATTTAGAATCATTGTCATTCTCATAAAGATCCTAAAATTCTAACAATAATCCATTTTTTAAAAAAATGATTAGTTGAGAGTTGTCCTCGCAGTCCTCATCAATTTTTGAGTTCTCACCGGATCCTAACCCTATACTATAAAATGTAAATTGTTACACTAATATTTTTTTTCTAATATCGTGTGTATAAGTACTTTATGCTTTGTATCTAACTTGTTTTTCCCCATTTAACATGCCTTCTGTTTGACGAAATAAATTATTATTATTAAATGTAAGGGTGTTAATTATCTAGCCGACTTGAGTCCACATAATGTGAAGAGTTTCATAATATTTATCAACCCATTTGGTCGACTACCTAGTCACTTGGTTCGAACCATACTGGTAAGAACATGAAGGTGTTCTTGACCGGTTAAAACCAACTAGCTAATTTAATCCTTAAAAGAGGAACTGGGATTAAACTTAATTCTTAAACCCTAAAGGATTATAGGAACTTGGAAATCAAACTAGATTAACAAGAAAAAAACCTTGTACGAAAAACTCGAACACACACAATGCTTGTGTGTGTTCGTCGAACAGTTAGGGGTCTTGGTATTTTCGTCCGATCGAACAAGAGGGGAGAGGGGAGAAAAGGGTTTCACAAAACATACATTATTGCTTGCTTAAGATAGTCCACTGATGATGAACAAATCGAGCGACCTTCTAGTTGATCTAAGCAATGAACTTGTTCTTCAAAACTCGAAGAACGAATGAAGAACGAAGAACATCAATCTTGGTGTTCTTGGTGTTCGGCCGAAATCTCCCAAGAGAGGGAGGAGAGATTTCGTCTATGCTATGTAGGGAAGTGAATGATTAGTATTAAATGAAACCTTAAGCCTTCCATATATAATAGAATAAGTTTCATTTAAGTCCTTCTAGTTTAATTAAGATTAATCTCTTAATTAAACTTATCTTTTTACACTTTAAACCTTATAGTTTTACTAGTTATTATTGTCACATTTAATTATCAAATGTCTTAGTATTATACACATATATTTCGGTATAGACATACACGAAATATATACTTGTGTTATATATACCTTTAATAATTAATTAGACAATAATATTATCCAATCACTATATGATTTAATAGCTTTAAATCATATCATGGATAATCTTTAATTAACACATTGTACATTTACTCAACTGATAAATATACAAATACTTGTATTAATTAGTTAGTTAAACTAATCCGGTAATAAGTTAAACTTGACTTAATACTTAACTGATTCATAATGACTATTATGAATCATTCATCTTCGTTTTATCATTGCATATCTTGCTCGTATTATATGCACTCACCGGTGTGACCCTTAAGTGTTTCGTAGGTTTGGATGTATCATCATAGGTTGACTAACTGTGCATATAATTCCAACAGACTCCCACTTGTGCAAGTTCGTAACCTTTATCTTAATGACACGAGCTAGAGTGGCCTTCTAGATGGGCACGTAGGTAACCAACCCCATAAAAACAGCTTATGTAACCTAGGTATAGTTTCGAAAAAACTTTTTAATAGCGTCTCCTAGTAAAGAACACCCTGTCTCTATTTCTTGGGCAACGTTGTTAGGTTTATCCCTTGCAGCACGATATTTGTGATAACGAATACGAGCATGGTAGAAAATATCAACTCTTGTATTCGTAATCATTTCATGACTTCTTGATTCAAACTGTTGTGATAAACGACAAAGAACAAATCAGTTCGTTTGGGCATGACCATGCACTTACCAGTTTTCTTATCATGTCAAAGGACCCATAAATGTCTCTCCTAAAAAGGAGGCGCAATTACCATCTTGTATATTTCGATTCAAAAATACAAATTCCTCTGTACCCAGTAAGGCCTCGTATGACAACCATATTTCAGGCTTGTCTAAGACGAACCAAAGTACATTAGTCAATGTATCCCAAACCAAATACCTCAGGCTTAAGGACAATCCTAGTGAACAATACTTTTGAACTTTTCAACCACGAAGTATTGTCACGGTGGTCAATCCAATATTCGTCGAGCTCCAACAGAATATCACCGATATTTGGTCCACAACAAACTTGTTGTAGCTATCTTCGAGAAAACTCGAATCTCCACCATATACCGCGATGACGTTAACGTCCCATCGAGGTTCCCACCAAGACAAGTAGTCACGGATTATATCTTTTAAATAAATAGACTTTTATTCATGGATATTGTAAAACATACAAAGTCTTAAATAACAATGATACTAACTCATGTACTATTCCTCACTGGACATAGATACAGAATCATTACTGCATCATTACTTATTCCTTTCGTTCGTGTTGATTACTTAATGACTTTTACAATTTTACTTGTAACTTTATCGCTGATCTAGTCATTCCCATTAAACTAAAGACATAAGACAAGTGTTAGAAAAACACTATCACTTTTGTCTTTGCTAGATTTTGTTCTTGCAACATTCTAAAACATATTCTAGTCTTTCCTTTTATGCAATTCGGTAAACATAAAAGTATTGGAAATAACTCCTTAGTTTCTTGAATTCATAAAATTCACCTTGTAACTAAAACCTCTTTTAGTTACTTGATTTTAGATATCTTGTTGCTAGTTAAAGAAATCTCCTTAAATGATTATGTTATCCACTGGAGTGTGAATAACCTATTAGATATGCAATAATTAATCACAAGACTTATGATCACGCTATTAGGTTTGCAAAAGTCTAATTAAAGATCATTTATTATTTCTCTTAACTCTTTGGCTAACGACTCGGTAAAACCTTGTTTGTTAATATCCTACTAACTTACTATATTCATTAATACCTCTAATGAATATGTTAGTCATAGCTCCCACTAAATTTATGGAATTTAAGCATCTTTTAAACTATTACTTTGACCTAGTCAAAACCTTATAGTTTAATCCTTTAAGAATTCATCAATTAAAGTCATTCCTTGGATTTGCGAATATCCAACATTCCTTTGGAGGGAATCATGACTATCATCGATCAACGTATCTAACAAGTATAAGATACTTGAAACGATACTTCCAATTCTTAAGTATTTTAGTATCCTTTTAAGAATCTCATTTAATGCCAAAGTCATTTCTTGGGTTTCTCAAATATCCATTATTCCTATTAGGGAATTATGACTTGATCAAATATTGTATTTATTATAAGTATAAAAGATTTGCAATAATACCTTTGATTCTTAGATACTTTAATATAATTCTTACCTTTTAAGAGTCCATTTAATGTCTGAGTCATTTTCCTTGGATTATACGAATATCCAATTATTTCTATTGGGGAATTATGACTTCATTAAATTCTTTTATCACAGGTATGAAAGACTTGTAATAATACTCTTTAAAGTTTATTTTGATTATATCCAATATAATCATACTATATTAATACGAATACTTTAAAACTTACTATCATAAGTAACCATTACTTAAAATGTTTTAAATAAGTTCAATGTACCTTGAACTTTATGCTTTCCATAAAACTCTTAAATACTTTCATTAGAAAAACTTTCTAATTACTAGTTTCTAAGTAATTTGAGCTATTAAGATATCTACACAACAATCAAACAAATATGAACAATGAGATCATTATTAAGTCAATATTTGACTTTATAATCTAGTCATAAACTTTGACTAGTATAATCAACACACATGCACACACAATATAATTCAACCATGGATTCAATGATGATAAACTTAAAAACAAAAAATTTATCATAAAATAGAAAAATGCAATTTGTTCAAAACAACTAAAAACCGAAAATTGTTATACTGAATCCATACGAAAAATACTGAATCAAAAATGGTGCTCGTGGGATCTTCATCTCATGTTAGTCCATCTCACTTTCCATCACCTCATGCAATAAGCGATTGCTAAAGTTGAGTTACTCGTAATAAACTTTACAAGTAGAAATCGAGTATCTAGAAGTTGGTCAAGTCAACTAAGGAGAAAGCATTGCCTCTTACCCTTTGACCCTTGCCACAACCAAGACATCGTTTCTCGGTGCTTGCGTTGTTTAGCTTTACCATCTTGACCTTTTGTTTGACTCCATTACCCTTTAGGCGCGACGTGGCTGGGATCGGTTTATCCTTTCCATTTCCACTACGCCTCTTTCTCTGATCACTACCATCATCGGTTACTACGAGATCATTCTTAAACTTGGTCCCCAAATTAACTCAGTAGTCTTGAGCACGGAATGTAGCTCAATAATGGATTGCTCCATGTTATGCAAGTTATAGTTGACTACATAAGTCTTATAGTCACCTGACAATGAGTTGAGTATTATTATTGTTGCTAACTGCAACGGTATTGGGTGTCCTAGTCATTCAAGATGATCTATGTGCTCTTCATTTTCATGACGTAAGCACTCTCCGATGATCCCTTAACCACCTTGCAAGATTTGAACACTCTACAAGCGTAATATGCTTGTCCTGGTTCATTTCTAGCATTCACGGCAGGAGCATTTAGTATTGCTCTTTCTAAGACATTTCCTTTTCTCTCATGCCTAAGCATAATCCAAAGATCAGGCTTCCAATTGAGAAACATTGACTCAGTCAATTCGTCGTTTTCTAGAAACAAGCGTAGTGAGATATTGTTGGTACGTGTCGTTATGGTTGTTGCTGCCATCTACAAATCAAACCCAGTTTAATTACTAATCATCAATAAACATTCTCTAAAATATATTATAAACCCATAATTAATATTTTAGGCCTAGGATCCATATATCACATTCTCGCCGCAAGGTTTGGGCACTTCCCGATGAGACATGTTGTTTCTGGTAGGTAACATCCTTACCGATCGTATCAAGACTTTACACGATTCCTAGGGGTCGTAGAATCTTTACACTTATAACTTATTACAACCTTGTACGAATTTAATCTTACATTTCTAAGTTGCAATGAAGTCTAGTATGTTTATTCTACTCAAGTACTTTTTGGGCCGGGACTCCCGATTATCACCAAAGTAGACCAGACCATCTAAGACAATGTGATGCTCTGCGCCGGGGCTCCCGATTATCATAGAACCTTACGCACCCTAACACTCGCAATGATTTGAATCCATATCTAAGGTTCTTTCTCCTTACAATATGAATATCGTTTAACAAGTGAAGTGTTCCATTAGGTGGATAGTACTTCGATCTAAGATTTTCTTGGGTTTGTTTAAGTCTAAACTAAACTTAAATCTTATTCCAATTTTAATCCTTAATTTTAAAAGACTTGCGATTCGTGTACTTAATTCCACAAGACGCCTTTCTAAAATTACCTTTAAAACTCTAAGTTTTAAATTTGTTCGATTTTATTTGTATACCTTAAAACGAGGTGTACAAAAAGATATTACTAAGTTTTGTGAAAAATCTTATCTTAACAAAACGTACTTGGTATATTTACTTTGAAAAACTTTAAACCCTATGTTAAACTTTAAAATAGAGATTTTAATTCTTTATGACTTACGAACACAAGTCATAACTCTAATTTAACATAACTAGTTTTCTATGTTTAATAATAAAATTAAACATTTACTTATTAGATTCTCCAAAATATGTCCTAGGGACACATTTACAAACGATGCGATTTTCTTGTGTAGCTCCCTCTAATTCCAACAATCATGATGGAACTTAAGCAAGAACACAATCACTAGTTTAAACTTGGTGAACACTAATTATCTTATTATATAAAAACTATATGCAATAATCTTAGTTTACTTGAACCATTCTTATATTCAACTTAAACTTAGTTAAATATAGGTTCTTAAATTTCCTATGTTATTTAACCCTTGATCATTAATCTAGTACCTTACGTAACTCGTAATATACTTTGTATAATTAACTAGTTATAATTACTTATAACTTTATACAATCTAATATTTATAACTTTCGTATTATTGTCTAATTATAATAAAACCTTACTTTGTACAATTTCTAGTTGTTTACAACTTTGTACATTTCTAGTTTAATTATAACTTAATACAAATTTCTAGTTATTTAATATTACATCTTAAATGATAAAAAATAACATACATATTTAATTTTCCATTTTATCTTATATATATATATATATATATATATATATATATATATATATATATATATATATATATATATATATATATATATATATATATATATATATATATATATATATATATGTATATATATATATAATTTATTTTTTTAAAACCTTATAACATTCTAATAAGAATGTTACACCTAATTTGTGCATGTGTATTTTAACTTAAACTAATTAAAATACGTACAAACTATTTTATCTTTTAAATAAATTTTCTTTTAAACATTTTAAAAATTTCCGAAAATTATATATAATATAAATACATATTGTCAATTTTAAGACTTTAAAATTAACACTTCTCTTTTATCCTTAATTAAATTTAATTAATTAAACCCTTATCTTGTTCTTTATCAATTAAAACTAGGTTTCAATATTTCTTGATCAATAACACCTCTTAGTTAAAGATTAATCCTAATTTATCCTATTCAAACAATTATTAAACTTTGTTTAAATTCTAGGATAGATTATAACTTTAATAATTTTATTTAAACTTATTCCTTTAAATCTTCTAAACAAGACTTTGTCTAGATTTCTAGATTCAAAGAACTAGTTTTAATAAACTCATTAAAACAATAATCAAACCTCATTAAACATAAACTTGTTTAATTCTCTAGGTTCTAGATTATGTTCTTGATTAATCCTATTAACCAATTAAACTAAACTAGTTTAATGTTCTTGGTCCTAGATTACTTCTAAATACCTTAAGCCTAGGAAATGTTTCCACCAATTAAACTAAACTATTTTAATCAAACTTGGTGTCCAAGTATCCTCCTAATTTTCGAAATCTAGGGAGGAAAAGGAAAGAATCTTTTTTTGACCAATTAAATCAAAACTTAGTTTAACATACTTGGTCCTAGATTTTGAAGATCAAGTAATAAGGAAAGAATCCTTTTGATCAAAAACTTTGACATTCTTGATCCTAGGGTTCTTCATATTTTCCGAAATACTAGGGTTAGGGAAAGAAGCCTTTTGACCAATTAAACTAAGCTAGTTTAATGTTCTTGGTCCTAGGGTTCTTTCTTAATTTCGAAATTACTAGGGTTTAGAATCCTTATGACCAATTAAACTAAACTGTTTAACATTCTTGGTCTAGGTTTCTTTTACCTTTTTCGAAATCCATGGGAAGAAAAACAAGAAGGAACGAAAAAATAAAACTTGGAAATTAAACAAACAAAAGGAAAAACTTTGTTAATCTTGTTTAGATTTCTAAACCACCGCTCTGATACCACTGAAGGGTTTCATAACACTGATCAACCCATTGGGTCGACCACCTAGTCACTTGGTTCGAACCATACTGGTAAGAACATGAAGGTGTTCTTGACCCGTTAAAACCAACTAGCTGATTTAATCCCTAAAAGCGGAACTGAGATTAAACCTAATCCTTAAACCCTAAAGGATTATAGGAACTTGGAAATCAAACTAGATTAACAAGAAAGAAACCTTGTATGAAAAAGTCGAACACACACAATGCTTGTATGTGGTCATCGAACACTCACCAAGAACCCTAGGGTTCTTGGTGTTTTCGTCCGATCGAACAAGAGGGGAGAGGGGAGAAAAGGGTTTCCCAAAACATACCTTATTGCTTGCTTAAGATAGTCCACTGATGATGAACAAATCGAGCGACCTTCTAGTTGATCTAAGCAATGAACTTGCTCTTCGAAACTCGAAGAACACGAAGAAAGAACAAAGAACGAAGCACGCCAATCTTGGTGTTCGGCCCAAATCTCCCAAGAGAGGGAGGAGAGATTTCTTCTAGGGTATGTAGGGAAGTGAATGATTAGTATTAAATGAAACCTTAAGCCTTCCATATATAATAGAATTAGTTTCATTTAAGTCCTTCTAGTTTAACAAAGATTAATCTCTTAATTAAACTTATCCTCACACTTTAAACCCTTATAGTTTTACTAGTTATATCGGTATTATACACTTATATATACACTTATATATTTTGGTATAGACATACACGAAATATATACTTGTGTTATATACCTTTAATAATTAATTAGACAATAATATTATCCAATCACTATATGATTTAATAGCTTTAAATCACATCATGGATAATCTTTAATTAACACATTGTACATTTACTCAACTGATAAATATACAAATACTTGTATTAATAGGTAGTTATACTAATCCAGTAATAAGTTAAACTTAACTTAATACTTAACTGATTCATAATGACTATTATGAATCATTCCTCTTCGTAGTATCATTGCATATCTTGCTCGTATTACATGCACTCACCGGTGTGACCCTTAAGTGTTTCGTAGGTTTGGATGTATCATCATAGGTTGACTAAATGTGCACATAATTCCAACATAATGTAATGCCCAGGCACCAAGATTGAATTGGGTGATCAAACATATATGAGTAATGGTATTTAAGTCTATCATTTAAACCTAGACACGTGTCAAAATCAAGGGATAATATTAGGAGAGAGAATTAGTAGAATACACATGTCATCCTATCAAGTGGGTAGTCATATTAGTAGGTATAAATGGTAGGACTAAATATCATTTCTCAACATATATATTTGGAGTCGTAAGGCTTTGAATATTACTTAGTAAATGGCGTTGAAGGTTTGTTAATACGTAGTAATAAAAATATAATGTACGTAGGCTAAGGTCATTATGAATATCTATGGTAGTGATGGCGGGTTCGATTATGGCTCAAAATAGAATTTAGGCTCTCAACCATGGGCTAGAATTCTTAAAATGCATATAGATTGCGGAAAAAGGTATAGATTAGACGTAAGATGTTAAAAAGGGTGGAAATGGTCATAATACCGATTTCGGAAGGATTCATGGCTTCCAACCTCTCTGCCTTTGTGTTTTGGAGTGCCTTGACTTTACCGGCCGGAAGTTCACAAAGATAGTACTGTTTCTAGAAGATGGTAGTGGCGCTATCCGGTTCGGGGTGGCGTGGAGTCATCTCAATTGTCGCTTTTGGGTCTTCTTGCGGGTTAATTGTTCGGATCAAGAGGAAAGTTGGTGGTGGGATATAGGGCCAAAAGGCATTTGTGAGGTCAAAGATACTAGAGTGTGGATTGATAACTTAACTATTTAAAGTCACGGGGCAACATGGCTCGTGCGATGCGTGAGCTTGGTTTATGATAAAAGCACACATTGTGCTCCACAACAAACCTCCTTTAACACCGCCAAAGGGCATTTTGTCACGCCATCTTCCGCCAAATGGCCTTTCTTTATGAGCATGACGGTATGCTAAAGGGTTTTCGTGCTTGGAACCACTCCTAAAATTTCATTCCATCTGTTGCCAGGTACAATTTGGAACTGCAAATCATTTCACCTCATCTAACAATATTCAAAACACAATAATTTGCACTTAGAGGAATATAAGTTTATGGAAACTACTATAAGTTTTAAAACCTCTACATTTTTAAATTTGTAAATTCTTAATTAATGTTTTCACGCATCATATAAGACATTTATTTAAGGCATTTATTTGTTTAAGGCTTTTATTTTTCTTCATACGAGGCAACATGACCCGTGCGATACATTGGCTATGTTCACAATGAACAATTTTGAAGCTAAATTATATATTGATATGGTGGTACGGACAAAGTGTCGAAAGCATGATTACAAACATGTTTAGATTTGAAATGAAGTTTAAACTTTTTCACATCAATTCTTCTGAGTAGTGAGATTGATATACCAATCAACTACACAACTACATTTGGAAGTTAAATTTGCACATGCAAGACAAAATCGTAAGTTATAAATTCAATCAAACAAATGTAAACCAACACTATAAAATGTTACCATTTTTTTATTTTTTCTAATACACGTTTTAATATTACTCATAAAAACATTGTTAAAACAAAAAACAAATTCAAAATAACATTGAAAAAATATAAAATTAGTAATTTTGTATTTAATCATAAATCAGTACTGAAATTAGTAAATAAAATTCGTTTTGAATTTTGACATAAGAATTGAATTGTAAGAAATTGGTGCCCTAAATTGATCAACGTATAACTCAGTTTGAAGATAATCACTTTATTTTATTAAAGAGAGAAAAATGTTTAAATCGATTGTGCTTGTTCAAATGGAAAAATAATAGGATGATGGATACCTTCATGCAAGGAATCGGTGGAATGGAAAGAATCTTGATCTTTTACGCAGATAATTCAACTTTGAGACCATACGAATATGTTAATCATCCCGTGATTAACATATTATCAAGAATATAATCAACATTATCAAGTACCAAAAAAAAAAATGACCTTTAAGTTGCTCGAGAAAAATAGTACTTACCTCCATGAGAGATTTTCCATGCAACTGACATAAAAAAAAACAAATAACTTATTTCACAACGTCACAGGAAGTAATAAGCCATTGTCATATTTATATATAAGATTGAGCCATTGGATACATTTTATTACCTGAAAGTTGGTCGTTCTACTTATACAACTCCCGAAATTAGATTTCACCTTCCGTAGTAGGAGCTGGCCTTGATCCATTATGAAGTTGATTCAGTAAATTGAAGCCAAAGCCCTGATATGGAAGAAGTAGGGCTTACGTCCTTCTAATCAAAACCAAAAATACGATAAACTTAAATTAAAAATGGATGGTGCGGTGCTAAAAATGCATATAGATAATTACTCACTGGTCTGGAATTGCAGTATGCTAATTACTTGCATTTTTTGGATTCAGTTCCATTTGATCTCGAAATGATTTTATCACCGACTTCGGTCCAAGGTTCTATATGTATCCTAAAGTTGTACAAATGATTAAAAAGTGGCACAATTAATTTTGGAACTAAGCTCGAATTATGTAAAAAAACAGCATCAATATTCAATAACCAAGAGGAGTGTTACTACATCTACTGGCTTTTAACATCGGGTACGTATAAAAACCTATCCATAACAACATTCCAGCAAAAAAAAATAAAAAAATTGTTGGAGTAAATTAACAGTTCAACTTATTACTGATGCTGCAGTTAGTACTGATCATACTTAGTACTGATGGGGCAGAAATTGTTTACTACTGATGAGTTGATGCTGGTGAAAAACTATAACTAAGTTACTACTGATCAAGGCATATTGAAGATACTACTGATCAATAGTAGTTACTAACTGACGTTGATATTGGACTTACTACTGATCACCAAACTTACTACTGATGATATGGATTTACTACTGGTGATTGCAGTTTACTACTGATACGCGTTTTGGAAGCATATCAAGTCCGAGATCTTCGTAGAGATAGTTATAGAATGTAAATCAATGTATATCTTTATAATTCGAATGTAAATCAAGTCCTAGAATAACTAGGGTAAATAGTTTAGCTTCAAGGACTATTATAAATAGTTCCTTACGAATTGTAAACGTACGTGTGTATTGTTAACTTGATAATATACATTGAAACTTTTTGTGAAACTGTGTTCTTAATATTTTCGTTTATTATTTACAGTTTATCGTTCTTAATTTATTGATATAGTGTTGATCCGCTGCAACTTCTATAATCAATTAGATCTAAGGTGTTAATTAACTTCTCTATAGTTAATCGATCCTGACAAGTGGTATCAGAGCATATTGGTTCTAGATCTACGATTTTAAGAACAACAAAAAGTTTTAATCTTTAAAACACACAGATTGTTAATCATGACTGATAACAATGAAAGCACTCAGGCCAATAAAATCCCTATACTCACTCCCAATAACTTTGGGATGTGGAAGAATCGTATTAAGCAATACATGCTTATTACAGATTATTCCATGTGGGAAGTTGTCCTTGAAGGAAACAAAACTGGTCCTGGTCAAGCAAGCAGCTCTGCAACTGAGGCAGACAAACTTAAGTGTGAGAAGGAGAAGAAAGACAAGGGAATCGAACTTAAAACTCTAAGCACTCTCCTACTGGCCATTCCTAACGACTATCAACATCTCTTCGTTGAGTATGATGATGCAAAAGTACTTTGGGAAGCACTTGAGAAGAGATTTGTTGGGACAAAGAGCACCAAAAGGAATATGAAGTCTGTTCTCAAACAAGACTTTGAAAATTTCAAAGGAAAGCCCAATGAAATACTCACTCAAGTGTTTGACAGATTCAACAAGCTAATTGGTGAACTTAACCAGGTTGGGGTTAAGATGGATCAAGAAGATGTCAACATAAAGTTCCTAAGGTCTCTAAGTGAAGAATGGGCCATGTATACAGTAGTATATAGACAAAGAGATGCTCTAGAAGAAAAAGAGTTGGATGAACTCTACAATGATCTCAGAGTATTTGAAACTGAGGTAAATCAAAAGAACCCTTCTATTTCTTCTAATAATGCTGCATTTGTATCTAGTACAGGTCAAGGTCAGGAAACCTCCATAGGAAAGGCTGCAGATTCTGAGGATACTGCAAGAGAATCCTTCTTCACTAGTCATGTGCGTACTGCACTGATTAGTGATGACTTGGAACAATTGAATCCAGATGATCTTGAGGAGATGGATCTTAAATGGCAGATGGCTATGCTGAGCCTAAGGACCAAAAGATTCTTAAAGAGAACTGGCAGGACAAGTCTCAACTTCAACAAAGGTGACAAAGCTGGATTTGACAAAACTAAAGTCAAATGTTACAACTGTAACAACCTTGGTCACTTTGCAAAAGAATGTCCTCAGCCAGACAAAAGATCAAAATCAACTGCCCTTGTCTCACAACAAGGACAAGGATATGACTGGAGCTTCCAAGCAGAAGAGCATGCTCAAAATCAAGCTCTCATGGCCTTTAATGACAACAAAACTGAGGTAAAACCTAAACCTTGTACTTCTGAATGTGCTAAAATTATTAAAAACTTAGAAAAAGAAAACACTAAATTAAATGAAGATTTAGCAAAAGCAGTAAGAAGAAATCATGAATTCGATGGTGTGATTACTGATCAAGAACATCAAATAAAGGTGTACCAGATGATTGATCAAAGGATAAAGGAAGAATTGCTTCAAGCTGTGGATGAGAAAGAGTTTTATGAATTACAAAATAAAGAATTAACATGCAAATTAGAAGAATGTCAACTTGAAATTGAACAGAATAAATTAACAATTAAAAAGTTTGAAAGAAGTATAAAAATTCTTGATGAACTAACTAACAATCAAACAACAGAAAAAGTTGTCCATGGGGTGGGATATCATGCTGTACCACCTCCATATAAATTCATTCCTCCACTTAAAAACAGTTCAGAAAGAATCATTAATGAGTTAAAAACTGAACATCAAACTGAATCACATAATGAAACATCTGAATCAAATGATTCTTCTAATGATGACCAAACAATTGAATTTACAATTTCTCCAATTGAATCTCCAAAATCAATTGATACAAGTTTTCACACAGCACAAAGTGAAGAAGATTCTCCTAAATATAATGCAGAAAATATACCAAAAATTTTAAAAAGGGGAAATGAAAGAAATAAAATTCAACTCTTAGATCAAAGAATACCTGAAGGTGCAAAAAGTAAGAAAAAAGATGTGTTATTTGCAACAAAATGAATCATTTAGCAAAGGATTGTCATTTCAATCCAATAAACTGCAAAGAGTTAAGAGAATTTAAAATCTTTAAAGAAAAAGCAAAGACACAGAAGTTAAAAGATACTACTGGCCCTTCAGTAGCAAATAAAACAAAAACTCCAATTGCTGAAACACCAAGATTTGGAAGAAGTGCACCAAGATTTGTGCAAAACAGAAGAGTTGGAAGCCCAAAGAACAGCAATTACTTTAAGAACAATGGAAAATCAAATCAAAATAAACAATACTTTAAATTTTCCAACACCAGTAAAAACTGTAACAATTTTACTACTTGTGTCAACCCTAATTATAATGCTGTATGGTACCAGTACAAAAACACTACTGGTAAAAACCCTAATTACCAGAATACTACTGCTCCTAAACCAACTTTTCAAAATACTACTGGTGTCAACCCTAAAAACACTACTGGTCATTCTAAACATGGTAAGTACCCAAATAGTACTGGTCCATCAGTAGTAAAGTATACAAAAGCTAAACATCATGGGTATACACCAAGATCAGTAGAAAATTCAAACACCAGTAACACTTTTAAAAGGGCAGTAGTAAAATTAAAAACCAGTAATAAATAAGTATGGGCACCAAAAATGTTTAAAGTTAAATCCCCAAAGGCTTATTTCTCAAAGGATGAACCCAAGACATACAAAGCTTGGGTTCCCAAACTTAACTAATCCTTTACTCACTTGTGCAGAGCATTCAGATCCCAGAAGAAGGAAGAAAATGGCATATTGATAGTGGATGCTCAAGGCACATGACTGGAAATCTGCAAATTCTTAAAGATTTCAAGTTATTTGATGGAGGTTATGTGGCCTTTGGTGAGAACCCAAAGGGAGGTAAGATTACAGGTAAATGTACTGTTACTAATGGCAAAATTACCTTTGATGATGTATTTTATGTAGCTGAACTAAAATACAATCTTGTCAGTGTGTCTCAAGTGTGTGATAAAAAGAATAAAATTCTTTTCACAGACATTGAGTGCATCATTCTTTCTCCTGACTTTATTTTAGATGAAAAATATGTTGTTTTAAGAACTCCAAGGAGAAACAATGTGTATTGCCTGGATATAGGGGGAGAACTCATTTCTTCAAATGAGGTCAACTGTTTTATATCCAAGGCAAACACCACTGAATCAGAACTATGACATAGAAGGATGTGTCACACTAATTTCAAAAACATGAACAATTTAGTAAAAAGAAATCTGGTCTTTGGACTACCTCAAAAACAATTCATGTGTGATCATCACTATGTTGCATGCCTAAAAGGTAAACAACACAAAACTTCTCATAAGTCCAAATCTGTGAACTCTATTTCTGTTCCTTTACAACTCTTACATATGGACCTTTTTGGACCTACAAATGTAATGAGTATTGGAAAGAAACAATATTGTCTTGTTATTACTGATGACTTTTCCAGATATACATGGGTTTTCTTTCTCAGGACAAAGGATGAAACAAGTGAACTCATAAAGAACTTAATTGTCAAACTGGAGAACACATCTGATGAAAAAGTTAAACCCATAAGATGTGATAATGGCACAGAATTTAAAAATGCTAACTTAATTAACTTTTGTGATCTTAAAGGTATTGACAGGCAATACAGCTCACCTAGAACTCCACAACAAAATGGTGTAGCTGAAAGAAGAAATAGAACCATCATTGAAGCAGCAAGATCAATGTTAGCAGATTCAAAATTACCAATCACTTTTTGGGCAGAAGCTGTTAATACTGCCTGTTATGTTCAGAACAGAGTATTAATAGTGAAGTCACATTTTAAAACACCATATGAACTTTTTAATAAAAGAAAACCTTCTATAAGTTTTCTATAATCATTTGGTTGTCCTTGTACTATTCTGATTACAAGAGAACAAATTGGTAAGTTTGACTGCAAAGCTGATGATGGAATCTTTGTGGGATACTCTACTCAAAGCAAATCATACAGAGTATTTAACAAAAGACTAAGGATAATTGAAGAAAGCATCAATGTATCCTTTAATGAAAATGTGTCTAATGAACAAGGAAATGGTCCAGATTGGCTATTTAACATAGACAATCTAACCAAATCTTTTAATTCTAACATGGATTTCAATGCAGGTAATTCAAATTGTCACACTCAAAAGGAAGGAACATCATCTGTCAATACTGGTCAAGAGGAGATGAGATACATAGTAGTTAATACTGCTCCAATAGTTAATACTGATGTCAGTAATAACTCAAATTCTGAAACCAGTAGTAACTCTGAGAATAAGGACAGTAGTAATTCAAATACTACTGATACCAGTAATAGTACTCAAAATACTACTGGTCCTAACAATAACCTAGATTCTCAAGATACTACTGATACCAGTAACAACAACAATACTACTGATCTCAATGAAGACAATAGCAGTAGTAACTCTGACCAAGATGATGATGAACCAAACATCTATGACAATGAAGGATCACTAGAGGAACAACTGCCTGAGACAAATGAGTCCAATCTTGAAAATCAACTAGTAGTTGATAAAGCTACAACCACAAGGACTCAGAAGAACCATCCATTAGACCTTGTTCAAAGTGATGTTAACTCACCACTGCAAACAAGAAGCAAATTAAACAAAAGCTTAACTGCAAATATGTGTAATATAAGTTTAATTGCTAATGAATGTATGTTTGAATGCTTTCTGTCTCAGGATGAACCAAAGAAGATCCAACAAGCAATGAAGGACTCAAACTGGATTGAGGCAATGCAAGAAGAACTCCTTCAATTCAAGTTACAAGCTGTTTGGACACTTGTACCTCTACCCAAAGGAAAAAGAGCCATTGGAACAAGATGGATCTTCAGAAACAAGAAAGATGAAAGAGGTATAGTGATCAAGAACAAAGCCAGACTTGTAGCCCAAGGATACACTCAAGAAGAAGGAATAGACTATGATGAAGTATATGCTCCTGTTGCTAGAATTGAAGCCATAAGAATATTTCTAGCATATGCTTCATTCAAGAAGTTCAAAGTCTATCAAATGGATGTGAAGAGTGCATTTCTATATGGGAAGATTGAAGAAGAGGTCTATGTATGCCAACCTCCAGGTTTTGAAGATCCAAAACATGGTGATTATGTGTTCAAACTAGACAAAGCTCTGTATGGGCTACATCAGGCACCAAGAGCATGGTATGACACATTATCATCATACCTACTGATACCAATCTTGAAAATAGGCACCAAGATACTACTGATACCAGTAACAACAACAATACTACTGATCTCAATGAAGACAATAGCAGTAGTAACTCTGACCAAGATGATGATGAACCAAACATCTATGACAATGAAGGATCACTAGAGGAACAACTGCCTGAGACAAATGAGTCCAATCTTGAAAATCAACTAGTAGTTGATAAAGCTACAACCACAAGGACTCAGAAGAACCATCCATTAGACCTTGTTCAAAGTGATGTTAACTCACCACTGCAAACAAGAAGCAAATTAAACAAAAGCTTAACTGCAAATATGTGTAATATAAGTTTAATTGCTAATGAATGTATGTATGAATGCTTTCTGTCTCAGGATGAACCAAAGAAGATCCAACAAGCAATGAAGGACTCAAACTGGATTGAGGCAATGCAAGAAGAACTCCTTCAATTCAAGTTACAAGCTGTTTGGACACTTGTACCTCTACCCAAAGGAAAAAGAGCCATTGGAACAAGATGGATCTTCAGAAACAAGAAAGATGAAAGAGGTATAGTGATCAAGAACAAAGCCAGACTTGTAGCCCAAGGATACACTCAAGAAGAAGGAATAGACTATGATGAAGTATATGCTCCTGTTGCTAGAATTGAAGCCATAAGAATATTTCTAGCATATGCTTCATTCAAGAAGTTCAAAGTCTATCAAATGGATGTGAAGAGTGCATTTCTATATGGGAAGATTGAAGAAGAGGTCTATGTATGCCAACCTCCAGGTTTTGAAGATCCAAAACATGGTGATTATGTGTTCAAACTAGACAAAGCTCTGTATGGGCTACATCAGGCACCAAGAGCATGGTATGACACATTATCATCATACCTACTGATACCAATCTTGAAAATAGGCACCAAGATACTACTGATACCAATCCTGGTATCAGTAGCACCAAGAGCATGGTATGACACATTATCATCATACCTATTGAAGAACAACTTTAAAAGAGGAGCCATTGACAAAACTTTGTTTACAAAGAAAGTCAAAGATGATATACTACTGGTACAAATCTATGTAGATGATATCATTTTTGGTTCAACAAATGATGTATTATGCAAAGAATTTGAAGAACTGATGCAGATTAAATTCAAGATGAGCTCTATGGGTCCAATGAACTTCTTCCTTGGACTCCAAGTCAGTCAAAGAACAGATGGTATTTTGATAAATCAATCAAAATATGTCAAAGACATCTTGGAAAAGTTTGATTTGAAAGACTGCAAAAGTGCAAGTACTCTAATGGAAACACACAAACACCTACATCCTGATGTTGAGGGGGAGGATGTAGATGAACACTTATATAGATCAATGATTGGCTCTTTGATATACTTAACTGCATCAAGACCTGACATTATGTATAGTGTTTGTGTGTGTGCAAGATATCAATCAAGACCTAAAGAACTACACTTACAAGCTGTCAAAAGAATATTCAGATACTTGAAAGGCAAACCATCACTAGGTCTATGGTATCCACATGATTCACCCTTTGAACTTATAGCCTACACAGATAGTAACTATGGAGGTGAATGTCAAGACAGAAAGTCCACTACTGGTGGATGTCAATTCTTTGGATCAAGACTGGTGTCATGGCAATGTAAGAAGCAAACAAATGTATCAACATCAACTGCTGAAGCAGAATATGTAGCTGCATCTGCTTGTTGTGCTCAGGTACTCTGGATTCAAAACCAGCTTCTAGACTTTGGTATATCTATCCTTAAAACTCCTATTTTTATTGATAATCAAAGTGCTATTAGTATTGTGAACAATCCAGTAAAACACTCTAAAACTAAACACATTGAAATAAGATTTCATTTTATAAGAGACTGTAATGAAAAGAAATTAATCAAAGTGGTTAAAATCCATACTGATGATCAATTAGCAGATCTTTTTACAAAAGCTTTTGATGTAGGAAGATTCAACTTATTGGTTAGCAGTATTGGAATGATTCTGATAAATTAAAATCTCACTTAAAGTCATGTGTAAAGTTTTGTTGTAAAAAGTTATTTATTTGTTTAAGTGTGTTACTACTAGTAGATCTGTATTACTGATTGTAGGCATGTGCACAAAATACTACTGGTAGTTTATTACTACTGGTGTGTATTAGGGTTACATAAATACTACTGGTTAGTCAGTACTACTGGTATTCACATATACTACTGGTCGTGTGATTACTACTGATGTCTATAGTTACTACTGATGTCAAAATCCTTAGTCACTACTGATGTTAGTAGATACTTCTGACGTTTTATTACTGATATCTCATTTACTACTGGTCTTTCAGAATCACAATTACCAAACTAACCCCCATGAAAATAACCGTTATGTTATGATTCGAAGGGCATTTTAGTCTGTTTGCAGGTTAAATCGAAAGATATAAAAAGGCGGCAGTCGATTAATTTAGCATTATCTTAACTTCGATTTACAATATCCTCTCGATAAACCCTAGCTTTCGATCAAAAACCCCTCATCAAGAACAAAATTCTTACATTTTTCTCTCAAAATCAACAACAATGGCAACTCTACAATCTCTCAACGTTCAAACCGATCTTAAATACTCAGAGTTCCACAATATGTGTGCGTTTTTGCGTAATCCAGACGGCACTAAAGACTTTCGACCAATAGTGCAATTTTTAAAGAACTCATACATTAAGTTCGCGTTAACGGTGAAACCGAAAGACTATCAACAGCACTTGGTGGATTTTTGGACCAACGCTGAAAGAACAGAAGGAACGACCACATCGATGATCAAATCAAAAGTAGATGGAAAGCATATAACAGTAACTGAACAATCAATCAGACATCATCTACAACTACATGATGATTCAGGTATGTATACTCTTCCCAAGGAATTCATTGCTGAAATTTTAAATAAAATGGGCTATGAGGGAAGACTGAACATAGTAACTTTTCAAAAGGGTCTTCTCTCCCCACAATGGAAATTTTTAGTACATACTCTTCAGCACTGTATTTCTCCAAAAAGAAGTACTTGGAATGAGTTTAATAAGGCAATAGCCTCTGCTGTTGTCTGTTTATGCACAGACCAAGTCTTTAATTTTTCCTACATGATTTTTGAAGGTATGTTGGGAAATCTTAGTTCTACAAAAATTTTAATGTATCCCAGATTTCTACAACATATCATAAACTGTGAATTACAAAACTTGTCAACTCCCAAAAACATTTTCATAATACCTGAGTTAAACAAGAAAGTTTTCTCAAATATGAGAAAACAATTTAAATTTTCGGGCAAGGAAACCCCTCTGTTTCCTAATATGATCAAAGATCAAACACATACTGGAGAGGGTTCAATCAAAGATACAACCCAAATTGAACCTCAACCCACTCCATCACCCCCAAATACAGCCCAAACACCACCCCAAACAGCCACTCAATCACCCACTAACATAGAAGTCCTGAATGTGTCCCAGGAACTTGAAATAAATCTGCAGAGTGCTACTCTTCACTCTGTGGAAGACCTACCAGACAAAACCCAAAATATTTCTACAATTTATAAAAGAAAGAAATCTTTCTCAAAGGACACCAGGGGACAAATCGAGTCAAACCCCAGACTCAAAGAGTTGTCCTCCAAGGAGGAGAGAGGACATGAGGCGAGGGCTCTCACTACTGATGCCCCAAAGGTGGGTGCACAGGATAGTGGGAACATCACTAAGACCCAGACCTCGGCAACTTTAAGTGATGACTCATTTGAGGAGTTACTTAAAGGACCCCGGTGCCAAGAAACCACAAGGGGGGGCATCTCTGCTTCTTCTAGGAAGAAGAGGATGACTAAAAGACCCAATGAATCACCAAGAAGTGATGAGGGCAGATCTGTGGAATTGATGGATAGGATGGAAAACCTTCAAACTAATGTACCTGTTAGTGAGCCCGATGATCTTGCTAGATGGAGTGAGGGCAGTATTAAAATCAAACAATTGACGGATAAAGTGGATTCTCTTGAATCCACTGTACAAGATTGTCTTACTTATCTCACAAATCAAGGGAAAACAATGGCTGCAATGAAAAGGCATATGAACACCATCAACAAGAGAATGAGATTCTATGAGCACAGGCTTCATCAACAAACTAAAACCATCAGAAAATTGAAGAAGAAGATTGATGATAGTGAGGCTCCACCAGTAGAGCTCACTAAGGGGGAGAAGGATAATATTCAAACCATGATTGATGAATCAATTGCAGCAGCAGCATCCTCTCTCTTAAATTTAAAAGAAACAACAGTTGATGAAGGCCCAGAAATGATGGTCACTGAAGATGAGCCTATTACTACTACTCCTATGGAAGAACAAACTGAAAAAGAAGTATCAGTAGTAACTCCTACTACTGATATCATAGCAGTAGTAAATGAAGAAGAGGAAATGAATGTACCAAATACTACTGATGCCCTATCAGTAGTAACTCCTGAAGCCACACCAGTAGTAATTACTGAAGAGGAAGAATTACAACTTCCTGAGCTACTTGAAAGAGAAAAACATGTCATCATCTCCAAACCACCAACACCTAATCAACCACTTATCATACCTGACATTGATGATAATGTGAACTGGTTTGAGGTAGATGAATGTACACTTCCTCCACACCCTAAAATTTTATCAGAAGATCAACTACATCTGTTTTATCCAAAACTTCTGATCTTGGGTGTACCTGATATGAAATACACTCCACCTCCACCATCTGCATGTATTGGAAAAGGAAAAGAAGTCTATGATGAAGACTATCCAAACAGAGCCTTAGGTCACCAAATGGTGAACAAGATTAATCATGTCAGATCAGAGAAACAGTCTAGATGGAGGGTAAAACACAAGAAATATTTGGAGAAAGTGCATTTATATCAAGCTCTTGAGAAAAACAAAAAGAAGAAAACTCAAGAAATTAACATCCCTGTTCAAATACATGTTCAAACAGATGACATTCAGATAAAAGCTCAAAAGGCAGAATTCAAAAGGCTCGGAAAGGTTGAAGAAGAACATATACAATGCCTTGAATATTTGGTCTCTGAATGCAAGAAGACTAAAAGTGAATTAACTGATGATGTGTTTGAACAGAAGGCCAATATGATTGAGTATTTGAAAACAAAAGGGCATAGTGCAAAGTCATTTGGAAGAATGAAGATGATGACTATAATTGAAAAATATTGTGCTGCAAAGAAGAAAGACTTGGCTGAACAAGAAGCAGAAGAAGAAAAGAAATCCAAAGCCTTAAGTCCAATCAAAACTTTAATCCCAATCAGTCCAAACTTAATCAAGAAGGATAGTATCTCAACTACTGGTGAGCCATCAACAAAGAAAAGAAAGATGGTCTCTCAAGAACAAAGTGCTCAAAAGAAGTCAAAAACAGAGCAAGTCATTCCTGTTCTTGAACTACCAGTTGCTCCCTTACAGAACAATCCAATCATCAATTGGAGAGATTTGCCCAACAATGTCATAGTAGTTGTAAGGGAAGACAAGATCATTCAAAAGTTTACTGGATGGTTACCTTTGATCATGTCCTGCTCAAGAAGTGATGTTATTAAACTATTGATCATTGGTAAACCAAGGATGAGAAAGAAATCATGGAAAGAATCTGGAGCTGGATACCTAACTAGAATGATTGATGCTGCTTTCTATCCAGATCATTATCCAGAACAATTTGCAGACCAAGGAAATGTCTATGCTTGGAATGTGATTCCAACTGCCAACATGTACTTCTTTGAAAAATCTGGCAAAGTTTGTGAACTATATCTGTATGAAAAAGAATATCCTCATTCTGAGAGGACTATGTATCAGATATTCACAAACACAATGATGAAGCCGTATGATGCTGTTATGTTTCAAAACAAATTGAATTATTTCACAAAGAGAAACAGCAAATACATCATTGAGCAAAGACTTCAACAGAATAAAAGAACTTTAGAGAAAAGAAAGAAAGAACAAGAAGAACAAGAAAAACTTAGTTGATTGAAAGATAATCAATAAGTTTAGGGGGAGATTGTTGGAGTAAATTAACAGTTCAACTTATTACTGATGCTGCAGTTAGTACTGATCATACTTAGTACTGATGGGGCAGAAATTGTTTACTACTGATGAGTTGATGCTGGTGAAAAACTATAACTAAGTTACTACTGATCAAGGCATATTGAAGATACTACTGATCAATAGTAGTTACTAACTGACGTTGATATTGGACTTACTACTGATCACCAAACTTACTACTGATGATATGGATTTACTACTGGTGATTGCAGTTTACTACTGATACGCGTTTTGGAAGCATATCAAGTCCGAGATCTTCGTAGAGATAGTTATAGAATGTAAATCAATGTATATCTTTATAATTCGAATGTAAATCAGGTCCTAGAATAACTAGGGTAAATAGTTTAGCTTCAAGGACTATTATAAATAGTTCCTTACGAATTGTAAACGTACGTGTGTATTGTTAACTTGATAATATACATTGAAGCTTTTTGTGAAACTGTGTTCTTAATATTTTCGTTTATTATTTACAGTTTATCGTTCTTAATTTATTGATATAGTGTTGATCCGCTGCAACTTCTATAATCAATTAGATCTAAGGTGTTAATTAACTTCTCTATAGTTAATCGATCCTGACAAAAATAAACAGCAGGTTGCTCCAGTTCAACAATCTGCCTTGAACCCATTAACCAAAACATTTCTGGGTATTACTCCATGGCACCAAAATCAACAAAAAATAGAAAAAAAATTGCAATACCGCCATCATTTAGATCAAAATAACGCAATATGTTATGTGAAATATTTGGTTTAAGTGACAAAAGTGATTTGTCTCATGTTGGCTGCTACTTCTTATTTAATTATAAATTGGTTGATTTGGGTCAGCCTTGACCAAACTTTAAGGTCAGAATTGATAATCTATCCATATAATCTATACAAATATTAAGACGCGAGGATTGTGAATTTGCTAATGAGCTTAGAGCAAGTACAAAAGCATCAACAAAATCGGTCGTTTTGGCTTGAAGATTAGCATCAAGAAAACAAAATGTAGCCAACATATTTTATTCTTGGTCCTAGGGTTTTTTCAATTTTTCAAAAACTTGCAGGGGAAGATTCCTTTTAACCAATTAAACTAGACTAGTTCAATGTTCTTGGTCTTAGGGTTCTTGTACAGCTTTTCGAAAATAAGGGGAAGGGAAATAATCCTTTGGACCAATTAAACTAAACTAGTTTAATGTTCTTGGTCCTAGGGTTCTTAAGCCTATTCGAAAATTACAAGGAAGAAAAAGAAATTAGAATAAAAAATAAATACTTCGAAATTAAACAAACAAAAAAAAAACTTTGTTAATTTTGTTTAGATTTCTAAACCAACGCTCTGACACCACTGTAGGGTTTCATAATATTGATCGACTCATTGGGTCAACCACTTAGTATGCTTGGTTCGAACCTTACTGACAAGAACATGAACTTGGTCTTATCGGTTAGACCAACTAGCTAGTTTAATCCCTAAGGCGGAACTGAGATTAAACTTAATCCTTAAACCCTAAAGGATTGGGATGTTCAAAATCTAAACTAGCTTAACAAGAAAGAAACCTAGTACGAAAAACTCGAACACACACACATACTTGTGTGTGTTCGTCGAACTCAACCAAGGGTTCTTGGTGTTCGACTTCGAACAAGAGATAATGCACAACTAGTAAATGCACAAATACTTGTATTAATTAGTTAGTTAAACTAATCTGGTAATAAGTTAAACTTAACTTAATACTTAACTTGATTCATAATGACTATTATGAATCATTCCTCTTCCAAGTATCATTACATAACTTACTCGTATTACATGCACTCACCGGTGTGACCCTTAAGTGTTTCGTAGGCATGGATGTTTCATCATAGGTTGACTAACTGTGCATACAATTCCAACAGACATGTGGCTTAATAATTTTATCGAGGATCTTAGAGTTATTTCTAGTATCTCTAGACCTATCAAAATATTCTGTGACAACCTTGTTGCAATAGCGCAAGCTGTTGAACTAAGAGAGAATCAAAAAACCAGGCATGTGCGTAGGAAATATCTCCTGATACGAGAGTATGTCGTGATATTACAATTAAGAAAATACCAACGCATGACAACGTCGTTGACCCGTTGACCAAACCACTAGCTAGACAAAAGCATGAGAAGCATGCAAACACTATAGGCATGCAGTACCTAAATGTAACGACCCAAAATTTTGGATTAAATAAATTATATAAAAATATGATAAATACAGATAAATCATTTAAAACACGTGGGAATTGGTTTCGTGTCATTTGGACAACGTTTGATATGATTAAGGACGAAACCGGGACGGAATAAACAATAAAAGTTGCAGCCCTGTCTGAACCAAAGAGTTCACAACGCGAACTCTGGTTCACGATTGCGAGTATCGGGCAGAGATTTTGGGGGTTTTCGGACATGAAGTTCACGACCAGTTAGCCACGCGAAGAAGTTAGCGAAGCGAAGAAGTTCGCGACACGGGAAGTTCGCGACGCGAACCGGGGTTCGTGAACGCGAACTCTGTGAGGCTAGCTTTAAATCGGGAAAAAGCTAGGGTTTTCTCATTTTTCACTCCTCCACTTGGTGCAGCCGATATTGGAGAAGAAGGAGGCGATTTTGGTGTTCTTGAGCTTAGATCTTCACCATCTTTGAGGATTTATGCATCTAAGATAAAATCTAAGGTATATTTCATCTCCTTACTAGTTTATGAACCTGATTTAGGGGAAAGTGATGATAATGGTAACTTGTCAAAAGTGTTGGCTTAATATGTTGATGGTGAGTGTAAAACACACATAGGAAGTGTGTGAACCATGTATTTTGTCGGATCCATGATATGGGTTTAGTAACCATGAACTAGGGTTTATGGTCTTCTACCAAGATTGATGAACTTGGTAGTGGGGGATGGATATTGGTGGTGTAATGTTGTATAGTTGCAGATGATAACTAGAATTGTGAAAATTATGATGATAGGTTGCCAGGACCAAAAGATTGGAAATATTCCAAAGGTGGGAAGCAAGGATTCGTGTTGATAAACACGATATGGATTTGGCTATTGCTAAGGTGAGTACATGAGACTTTTAAACTGTGTACATTGCAATGAGTTTTCAAAATATGTATGATAGTTTATGGATCTTTATTAATAATTATTTTGATAAAGATAGTGACTGAAATAATAATAAAGTAGGTATGATGTGATACTAGAATATGTCTAGTATGATTGATGATTTTGGAAGTAAATATGTTAACTAAAGTAACTATGGAATCTTAATTAACGAACCATAATGATAAGGCTATTGATTAAAAGAATGTATATTGAGCCTTTATTAATAAATATGTATTAATAAAGCATTTAACAATGATTTTATAATAATGGGTATTCATTGGTAAGATTTACTAATAGAAGTGATGAACGAGTATATATGAAAATGAGTATGATGTGACTAGTAATAAATATGTATTCTAGACAAAGAAAAGATAAAAGTATTATGATATCGATAAAAATAAGAAATATACTTCATGAAATAAGTAAGTATGGACCTCCTAGGGTTCGTAGATGTAGAAGTATGTGAGAGTTGATAAAGATCGAGTCCATGTGACTATATGGGCACGTTCACGCTATGTTGAACTAATTATATATCGTTATTATTAGATAACTAACTTGTTTGATGTTTGATGTTATAGCCGAAGGCTTTGACTGGCATAACTATTAGGATATGATAAGAGATAGATGTTGGTGACGCGGGGGATCCCCGGTCACTGAGACGAGTGTATATATATTTTTACACCAGACATGTATGGACTTCTAGTATGCATATGTTTACGTACTAGTATTCTTGTACATATATGTTTCTGTATTATATATGTTGGGCTTGCAGTACATATATGTTTATGTACTGGATATGATTGTGCTTCTAGTACATATATGTTTATGTACTAGATATGATTGTGTTTCTAGTACATATATGTTTATGTACTAGATATGATTGTGCTTGTGGTACCTATATGTTTAGGTACTAGATATGTTTGCTAGGGAAGCAAGGTTGATAAAGTAACAATAGGGTGACTAGACGGTATTGATGTAGTTTATATATTAATGAAACGACTATTATTATTGGGGTTTAAAACCCATGTATCTCACGAGACTATTTTGTCTCACGTACTACGTTTGTTCTGTGGATGTGTACTCAGGTACAGGTGTGAAGTGATAGAAGGTTGCACTACAAGTCGCCTTGAGATGTTTAGCTCAGGAGCTTATAGGTATATCATGTTTGCCTATGGTTTTGATATACGTGGTGACACCGTATTTTTGTATACTCTAATAAAGGTTTTAAAGTTTTTGTTAATTGTATTTTGGACAACATGATGAATGTTGGAAATTGTATTTTAAAAGGTTAAACGATGTTATAAAAATATGGGTGTTACAACTTGGTATCAGAGCTATAGTTTAAGTGAATTAGGTTAGATGTCCATCATAGTCTTAGACTGTACCAATAGGAATGTAAGATTCCTTGAGATCGATAGGTTGACCTTGAGACTTTATGTTACGTTTAGGGTTGAACCTAGGGGACCCATAGAAGTTGTTATGAAATGTGCAATGTGAAGTCTTTTGAGACCTTAGGGCCTTAGTATGATAGGGTCAACCCCTATGAGAAATGCCATGTTTTGATCTAATTGTGTTGTTTTCGACTGTTGAGTCGACCGTTTGAATCTTGGTTGTTGATATGTTGGTATGGCGGAAGAACGAATGTGAAAAGTGGACGAGCGCCACTGAATTGGGAAGATAATTTTAATGAAATTCTGACACTTCATGGTGACGATGGAGAAGGTTCCGGTCTTAAGGCGTGCCGAACCTAGAAAACTATAAAAGTTATTTGGGACTGTAAAAGATTGGAAGAACTGTGAACGAGGATATGAATCGGAAGGTGCACGATCCAATAAATGAGGGTAGCCGGAACGATTCCAATACCCGTATGAAGGAAGAGTCATCGAATGGTGAAGCACGTAGTGGGAGGTATCTACACGAAAAGGTAGCAAGACCTAGTCAGAAGAAATGGGAGGATGTTGTATAAGGCCTTCATAGCGTGTAAAACCGTTGTGTAATTAGGAGAATCTGAGCCAGAGGTTGCGATTTGGTGGATTTTGTAGATTGAGCAAGTGCTAGAGAGTAGCAAACGAAGGAAGAATGATATGGTGACTTTGGCATCGCCATTATTGAAAGATGAGGCGTTGACACGGTGGAATGTGTTGTATGAAACTTTGGGAAAGAAAGCGCGGTACAAGATGTTGTTAAAAGGAACTCACGAATGAGTTGGAATTTGATGTCTTCCCGGAAAGAAATCTAGAGGGGGGTTCATGATGCCACCTCTGAGATCTTAGGTAAAATGGATGATATGAGATTATAGCTTAATTGTTTGGTTGTAGCACGAATTGGTGCTTATAGAAATTGGAGATAAGTTGTATGATGTGTGGATTTATTTTTGGAATAGTCTTCCCGGTTAGTTATGTGTATGGGAATGCATATTGGAAAGGATTATAGACAATTGTGTCGAATGTAGTAAGGATATAAGGGTTGATGCTATTATGTAGTGTCAAAGGACGAACCACGAGAATGGTAGATGTTTTCAACAGAAGGATAGTAGTACAATGAAGTACTAAGTCTTGGCAAGAATTGTTAGTATGAATGGGAATTTTAGAAATAGGATTTTGGAAATGGAATTTGGATATCCGGAGGGAATCCGGATAAGTAATGTAATACTATTATACTTGTATAGTGAAAGAAAGAATGATTAAGGTATAGTGATGCCTTAGAACTCATAAATGGAAATATGTGGAAAAGAATAAGGGTCAGGGATGACAAATTTTGATTGTTGGAAATGGTTGAGTATAAGTTGGCATATAGCCATAGTAACGTTTTGTAACAGAGATGATGGATTCGATATTAAGGGTAAGAAGACAATTGTTGGTAAAATTTCATAGTGATGGTATGACGGTATATGACGTAGAGTAGTCTGAGACTACGATTGGGAAATGAATGTTTCAAAGTCTCATGATGTATAAAAGTAGAACATTGAGTGTTGGGCTATTGGGTGCTAAGTCATGGGTTGACTAAAAGATGACCGGGTTGGCGGGTGAATTATGGTTAATGGAATGGAGTGGTAGTTACTCCGGTGGTGACAAAGGACTTGGAAATTGTGTAATAAGGAAATGAACCGGTTAAGGGTGGTTAATGTGTAAGTGAAACGGTAAATAGCAATTGTAGATGTTATTAGTTTACCCGTGGGGTACAATGCATGTGAGCTATGTGATAGCCTTCGAAGGCATATGACAATGGAAATGTAATGTTATGTGGAACGTGTTGAGTAATATGTCAAATGAGAAATATGTTAGATATGAAAGAAAATGATAATGTGATATTATGAGAAAAGTGCTAAATCGCATGATGAGTAAATAGATGATTGAACGAGTGAGAAAGTAGTAAAGTCATGTGATGCGAAAAGATGAATACCAGATGGTATTAGTGTGGCATATGCATATGTTTGTATATGTGCACAATAGAGGTGTCTAGATGGTATTGGCGTGACATATGCATATGTTTGTATATGTGCACAATAGAGGTGTCTAGACGGTATATATATAAGATCAAAAAAAATAAAAAAATTTAAAAAATGGTCCAAAAAAAAATATGGATCATAATAATGATCCACAAAAAAAATATGGATCATTGTTATAATCCGCAAAAAAAAGTGGAACATAATTTTTTTTTTCAATATTTTTTTTTTGTCAAATGTAGTAATAATCATGGGGAGTTATATATATTTTTTCGAAATTTTTTGGAATGTTTTTTAGGTGTTCTCGCGAGTCCTCACCGTTTTTTGAGTACTCACAGGATCCCACTTATATATATATATATATATATATATATATATATAGGGTCCGGATCCGGTGAGGACTCTTTTCCTCGCGAGGACTGTGTGGACTCCAAAAAAACTCAAAAAATGATCCAAAACAAACTTTTTTCAAAAAATTTCTTTTTTAAACATTAAAATCGCTACGTATAAGATCCAAATTTTTTTTTTTCCAAAAATGATCCAAAAAACAAAATATGGATCATAATAATGATCCACAAAAAAAATATGGATCATTGTTATGATTCGCTAAAAAAAGTGGATCATAATTTTTTTTTTTTGAATTTTTTTTTTTGTCAAATGTAGTAATAATCATGGTGGGTTATATATATTTTTTTCAGAATTTTTTGAAATTTTTATGAGGTGTCCTCGCGAGTCCTCACCGAAAAAAGAGTCCTCACAGGATCCCACTTATATATATATATATATATATATATATATATATATATATATATATATATATATATATATATATATATATATACATATATATATATATATATACATATATATTGTATATATATATATATATATATATATATATATATATATACAATATATATGTATATATATATATATATATGTATATATATATATATATATATACATATATATATATATATATACATATATATTGTATATATATATATATATATATACATATATATATATATATATACATATATATTGTATATATATATATATATATATATATATATATATATATATATATATATATATATATATATATATATATATATATATATATGGGCGAGCTATTTACAGAACCCTTTTTTTGCGTAGAACCAAGCAGAACTCATCTATGAATATAGAATTTAGTAAAAAAATATGCAAAGCAATAACATTTAACCCAAAAACATGAAAACATATATGTTCAAATAATGCAAAAATAACACTTATGTATATATACATGAAAAATACATGCACAAAAACATATATGTTTTCGTGCATGAATAACATACATGCATGGGGTCCCTCGTTAAATCACTTCATGTATCTTCCATGATCATTTCATTTTGAAATTCAATGGTTTAGATTGAGTTATGCGGGTTGTGTAGCCTAAAATGGGTTATGTAACTAGCCCTGCACAATATATATATATATATATATATATATATATATATATATATATATATATATATAGTGAGCAATTCAACGCAGAACTCATTTAAGGTGCAGAACCCAATCTAAACCATTAGATTATAAAATTGATGGTCATGATTAGTTGAGATATTTCATAAATAAATTAAATATATTTTAAGTATTAAATCAATAAAAAGGGTAAAATGGGTAATGTAACAAAAAAGAAGAAGTTTACTTCCCTTGAATCTCGTACCCCTCTCTCCACATTTAATTTGAATTAAACCTAATAATACTCCATCTCTCAAACACACACAGAAATGCTCAGATTTCTCAATTTGCAGCATAATCGCATTGAAATGGGAAATGCTGTACGGAAAGTAGATCACCTTCTCGTCAACATTCTCCCTGAAAGAGATTACGAAGGAACAGAGATGCAACTTTGGGAGGCTAAGGTTCTCGATGTTAATTATTTTTCTTAATTCTTAATTCTGAAATATTCTTAATTCTGAAATAATATTTATTTTATAATTTGATCTTTAATTATAAAAAAATATTTTTAATTTGATTCTATGGAATTTGATCTTTAATTCTGTAATTGTTTTAAAAATTTTTGCAGTACCATCGATATTACATCCATGTATATACCTACGGTACATCAATGTTTTGGTCATGGAATAAGTACATCGATGTATATTGATAAGGTACATCATTGTCATACTACATACTCACATGACACATGTATATATTGAAAATTATGTTTGATAGGAGCTTATTTTGTGTTTTCCAGATTTTTAAAGATTGTTATGAATATGAAGACAGTTAAAACTCTATAAAGATGAAGATGAAGATGAATAGGATAATTTAGAAAGAAGCACTTATGTTTGTACATAGGTGTTATTTAGTTTTTTTTGTATATAGATGTAGAATATGCAAACATCAATTGTCAATCATGTAGAACTACACATGTTTTCACTATAAAATAACTACATACATGTTTGTTAAACATCCAATGACAGAAACATCCAATGTTACGATTGGGACATGTGTATTATAAATTACATCCATGTTGCAAACATCAACTGTCATGCTTATTCTAAAATATACATTTATTTAGTCTACATCGAATGACTTACATCCATGTCGAAAACATCAAGTGTTTAGTCTGTTTGAGAGACTAGTTTCGACGTCATTCGATGTCATTCGATGCTTTATTTAGTATACATTGAATGATTTACATCCATGTCGAAAATATACATTTATTTAGTATACATTTGATGTCATAATGCTTTATATACGTTACAGACTGGATATGACATGTCGTAATAACATAATACTCAAACTCGAAAATTAAAAAAAAAAAACCTAAACGTTCCCAGATTTACAGTGTCTTCTACTGAATTTAGTGGAGTGCGTTGCTCATTATAACCATCACATATGTTATCTTATGCGTTAATTGAATTGTCTTGATCAGTATTCATCTTTATTTTATTTGCAGTAATCAATTAACGATTATTAGGGTTCTTGGAACATGTGCGAGGTTTACAAGGAAGAAGAGGATATACGATTTTTGATTTTGAAATTGATTAGGTGATAATGATTGGAGATACCAACTTCCCATATTTTTAGGAAACATGCGCACCTTTTTAATGTTTCCATACATAACCGATTTTTATGCATTGACTACTATGCCCTTTTCATATTATTAAAATAAATAAATATTAATTATAATTTGTTGCATTCTGATTGGCCGAAATATGGTTCTGTAGTTCTGCACCTTTAAACGGTTCTGCACTGAATCGCGCCCTATATATATATATATATATATATATATATATATATATATATATATATATATATATATATATATATATATATATATATATAGGACTCTTTTCCTCGCGAGGACTGCGAGGACTCAAAAAAAAACTCTAAAAATGATCCAAAACAAACTTTTTTCAAAAAATTCCTTTTTTAAACATTAAAATCGCTATGTATAAGATCCAAAAAAAAAATTACAAAAATGATCCAAAAAAAAAAAAATTATGGATCATAATAATGATCCACAAAAAAATCTGGATCATTGTTATGATTCGCTAAAAAAAGTGGATCATAATTTTTTTTTTGAATTTTTTTTTTGTCAAATGTAGTAATAATCATGGTGGGTTATATATATTTTTTCGGAATTTTTTGAAATTTTTATGAGATGTCCTCGCGAGTCCTCACCGAAAAAAGAGTCCTCACAGGATCCCACTTATATATATATATATATATATATATATATATATATATATATATATATATATATATATATATATATATATATATATATATATATATATATATATATATATATATATATATATATATATATATATATATATATATATATATATATATATATATATATATATATATATATATATATATATATATATATATATATATATATATATATATATAAGTGGGTTCCTGTGAGGACTCCAAAAACGGTGAGGACTCGCGAGGACACCTCAAAAACATTCCAAAAAATTCCGAAAAAAATATGTATAACTCCCCATGATTATTACTACATTTGACCAAAAAAAAATTTTGAAACAAAAATTATGATCCCCTTTTTTTTTTTGCGGATCATAACAATGATCCATATTTTTTTTGTGGATCATTATTATGATCCATATTATTTTTTATTTGATCATTTTTTAAATTTTTTTAATTTCTTTGGATCTTATATGCTGCGATTTTAATGTTTAAAAAAGAAAGTTTTTGAAAAAAGTTTGTTTTGGATCATTTTTAGTTTTTTTTTTGGAGTCCTCGCAGTCCTCACTGGGAAAAGAGTCCTCACCGGATCCGGACCCTATATATATATATATATATATATATATATATATATATATATATATATATATATATATATATATTGTAGAATTAAAATTAGAACCAATTAAGGCTATAGAACCAGCAGAACTCAGTCTAAACCATGGATTTTTGAAATGAAATGATCATGGAAGACACAATAATGTATTTGATGAGGGACCCCAAAATATTAGTTTGCATGGATGTCATTGATGCATGTATACATACATGTATAGATAACACTTATGTATACATACATGAAAACATATACATATATGTATACATGCATGAACGACATCAATGCAAACCAATATTTGGGGGGTCCCTCATCAAATACATTAATGTGTATTCCATGATCTTTTCATTGCAAAAATCAATGGTTTAGATTGAGTTCTGCTTGTTCCGTAGCCTTAATTGGTTCTGAATATATATATATATATATATATATATATATATATATATATATATATATACATGCATGGGGGTCCCTCGTTAAATCACTTCATGTATCTTCCATGATCATTTCATTTTGAAATTCAATGGTTTAGATTGAGTTCTGTGTGTTCTGTAGCCTAAAATGGGTTCTGTAACTAGCCCTTCACTATATATATATATATATATATATATATATATATATATATATATATATATATATATATATATATATATATATATATATATATATATAGGGTAGGGTTATATTGAGAACCCTGATTTTAAAAAGAACTTTGAGAACTCTCTAATTTTAATCCTAGCCATCAAAAAAATAATCTAGTGGTCAATATTAGATAATGGCATTTTTGTAATTAGTGCACCAATTTTGGACGGATGTTTAATAGCCAAAAGGGTATTTTGGTACTTATTTAATAATGAAAAAATATAAATATCATGAAAAATATCATGCACGTTTACCGATGTTTCCTAACATTCCTCCCTAGATTTACGTGATTACAACCCACCTTCCAAAAAACATCCCGTTATTCTGATCTTCTTGATACGATCGACGACGGTTGTTTCACAAAGAAATCAGGAAAAAGGGATACACGATTCTATCCATAATTAAAATATATTGCATGTTTGTTATATTGGTATAAGAAACGTAGGGTTTTTCATTCGTTACAGCAATAACGAAGCTCCGGCGATTTGAAGGGCGATCGAACATCAAGTTCCAATCGGCGCAAAATGCCAGGTAAAGGTTACAACAATACACATAAATATGATATAATTTCATGTTTCCGACGTCAATAACGATGCAATTTTGCAAAATTGTAGTAATGGGGGTGTAACGGTTGAAGCAAATTGGGCATTTGGGTTTATAGGTTGGAACATTGAAACGTAAACGTTTTTAAGGTTAAGTTTTCCGGTGACATATATGATTGACTATGGGTTTTCATAATAGGATTCCAAAAATTTGTAAAATTGTGGTATTGGCGGTGTATTTGTCACTGGAAATTGTGAATTTTGGTTATGTGTTAGTTCGAGGGACACATATGTGTTGTTAGGGCTTTTTAGCTACTGTAATTGTCACAAATATGAACTTGTTGTTGCGTGTAGGTTCTACCAGGAGCTCGAAAAAACGTGAACGATTGAATGATGATGATGATTTTGTGTTAACTCGGTCTTCATCAAAAGAAGGTAAAATCTATAGCATATCATGTATCATATATGCAAAATGCATCATATTAAAAGTATTTCTTTAAAATACTCGGTTTTTATGAGTTGTTTTGTTTTCCAAAATGTAGATGTTAATAAAAAAGGAAGTAGTTCTTTAAATTTTGGGAAAAACACAGTTTTAGGTGAAAAATCAACGAAAACAGCAGGTATACAAATACATGATTGGACAGTTTGTTTTCCATATATATTGTATTTGATACTTAATAACAATTTTGTTTCATAGGAACGAGTACCGGGAAAATTAACAAAAAAACAAAAACCACCGATGATGTAGGTACCAGTTCAGCTAATAAGAAGGGTAAGTTGACCAACTTACACTTGTGTTTTAACTGTTATTGTCTTAATCATATCATTCACATTGAAACATATATGTGTTTTAACTGTTATTACATGAACATATATGTCTGACTACTAAAAACTTGATTATCAGGTAAAGCCAAACCTATTAAAAGGGAAAAGGTAAAGCTAGAGTAAAAATACAGCAATGTAAAGTTCTGCAAACTAGGAGTAGCCCAAAGACTCTATATGTGGTGATATCATATCTAAATGCAACACATAAAGCTTGTCTAGAAAACATGGGTTTTGGTGAACTACTGGATTTCAGGGTGGACGATATACCAACAAAGTTATCCCTATACGTTGTGGATAAATTCAAACCAAATAAATATGAAATTAGAACACAAACAGGTAGAATGAACGTATCAAAAGGATCCATATCTGAGATGTTTGGTCTTAAAAACACAGGATTAAGCATTAGCAACATGAAAATTGAAAAAGATGAGGAAATGATCAAAAACTGACTGAATCAGTACAAGGAGTGTAAAGATATTACACCGACAGAAGTCAAAATTAGAATTAGAAAAGCTACTAGAATTGATTTAAATTTTAAACTAAATTTCATTGTTTTATTTTGCTCAATCATGGGAAGAATCAATATGAAGGGAATTTGTGACCTTACGATTCTGGATTACCTGACACCGTCGACAGATTTTTCTGAAATAAACTGGTGTAGTTACATATGGGAGTCACTTAAAACACGCAAGGATGGATGGGAGAAGGGGAAGCCTAACAGTTTTTTCAGGGGGCCACTAACATACCTTACGGTAAGTTAGTATTGCATGTAGTCTTTGTGTAACATATATGTTTCTGAATTATAAAACTGATAAACATTTGTGTTCGATTCTAATACGTATGATGTTTTACATGTTAACAGCTTTTGTATGTGGAAAAAACCAAATGCCCGGAAGTTAAAATTGGGTGTAAAAGACCAGCATCATCAGCTTGGTCTTGGGAACTATTGAGTGAACGGGAAACCGAGGAGTTAAATAATGGTGGGTTTGGGAGAGGAGAAATTATAATGGAATCTAATCACGAAGATTTATTTACTGTACCGGAAGATGTGGATGTAAGTATTATGTAATTTTTTTTATTTAAAGTACATATATGTATTACACTGAATATACATTTGTACGGTAATATTCGGTATTGTTTATGCAAGGGTGCGAATGGCTTTTAAAATACCAACTAAAAAATATTGGTATCGAGATGGATATGTTCAAAAGAACAATGGAATGCTCAATTAACAAATTTCCTAGAAACCCTAAACTGGATCAACTAATCGGAAATTATGTTGATTTGATTAACAGCAAAGTGACGTGGAAAACTGACAGTGCCGGTCCAAGTAACTCTAAAAAAACGACTGAGGCATATGGTTTTGGATTGCCAGTTAATGTTCTGATACCTTGTGTGGACGAAGAAACAGTAGTAGAAGGGATAGAAAACATGGTGTTTGAAAGTTTTGTACCAGAAAGTTTCAGTAAAGACGCAAATGTTGAAGATAACATAAGTGCTCCAAACCCAGTGTTTGTTAGAAATGAAAACACCAGTAACGTTCCACAAACAAATATTGATGAAAAAAAGGTCGACAAGGGAAAACGAAAAGCTGATGAACCCATGGATGAGTATGCCGAACCCGGTGAATGTACACAAAATGCTTTCGATCAAATAATGCTAGATATTGAACAAAAACGATTGAATGCTATGGACGGAATGAAACAAAAAACACCGACGACTGAGCCGTTGTACGATCCTGATTTTCCCGGTGTTATGACTCAAGCAGCTCTTGTGCAAGCAACTATAGAAGCTGAAAACACCAGTGCAAGAAACAAAAGAAACAAAATGTTTGCGGACGATAGTATGCCAAGCTTTAGCCTTGGTTTGACGCAAGAATTTGATATGCCACTGGGAAATAAAGGTACGGGATCATCAAATGTAAAAGAAGAGCCAATGACACCGGTGCCCATTCAAGTGATATATCCAGAAGAGAAGGAAGAAGTAGGTGTTATGAACAGAGGAAAACGATTTCGAACTAAATCTAATGCTGCAAGGTCACCATACATACAAAGGGTACTTGACTGTAACAAACCACTAACCGCAGAGGAAAATAAAGTCGCAAAATTTTTGCATAAATGTAAACAAGGCGAAAAGTAAGTATCACAATAATTTACTACAATCATTATCGTTTTACATATATGCATAACTGTTTTCGTATTTGAACTAAAAATATTGTACACCAAAAAAGTATTTGTCGCGACGTGTGGATACTTCTTGATGGTAACTGAAATTAATAGCTTACTTGAGGGATATACAGAAAGTGGTGTGCTCGGAAGTTGGAGTATCGTGCTCAATCATATGGAGATGTTCAGAAGTAAAGAATCAGTGATGCGACTTTTCTTACACCCAATGGAAATGGTACGGGATCACAGATATGTAATATGTTATTTGTAAATGGTAATGTGTTGCAACAATTAATTTGATTATCGTTTGTCACAGGAAGAGAGTGAGATCTTTTCTAAAAGTGAGATGATCAACTAAAAACATTTTTACGGTATATGGAAGAATTCTACGATAACTGCAGCTTATACACACGGGCCCAAAACCCCCAACTGGTATGTAAAAACTCGAATGTATTGCATATATGTAATATTATAGTTGTACATATGTGTTCAATAATATAAATATATTTTGAACACTGCAAATTGCATATTTTTATACCCGTTGACTACAAACAACAACAATTTCTAATTGTGTTTGACTTGCGATCGGGATGGGCGGTCATGATGGATCAGCAAACATACAAAAATAATGACCCAAATGTAAAATTGATGAAATCTAAAAAGAGATGCAATATACATGTCGCACAGTTAGTAGTAAGTTGATTAAAATAGTAATTATCAGATTAATAAAATGTTAAAAATGTTTTAAAATACTAACTAACAAACATGTGTGTGCAGAAAAAAATATTCAGCCGGTATGCAACATACATTCATCATGAGAAGGCAGATTCATTTGAGAAATCAGAGCTGATAATTAGTGACTTTAAGTGTCAAAGAAGCAGGTACAAGGACACATGTTGTGTATTGGTTATGCGGTGGATGGAATCTTACTTTGGACAAGATATAAATAAATGGGATTGCGGACTAGAAGGTGACATTTTAAAGCATCATAAGAAAATGAAAATATTAAAAACAAGATATGCAGCAAAGATACTTCTTTCCGAGTGCAGTATTAAAAGGAATGAGATAAGACAAGAATTGGATGCGTTGGTTTAAAGTATTATGGTTTTTTCTGTTTGTTTAGAATTATGTTTAGTCAAATTTGGTTTGTTTTTAGGTTGGAGTATGGACATATTTGGTTTTTAGGTTTTTGTTGGTGTGGGTTTTTGGCTACAAACATATGTGTAAGGTCGTTTGAATGGTTTTATGGCGTACTCGTTTTTTGCTCTATGATATTTTGAATGTTTGTCTACTAGTATAAATTTAATTGGATTTCCTGAAAAATGTATGTAGCATGTATTAGTGATTTAATTGGCAATAAATGTTATGACGTAATGTTGCATGTATGTTACACAAAGACTAAGTAACCATAATATATAAACCTATTTGATTATCGGCAACAATTTATGTTGCATGTATATGAAACAAATAGTAACTAAGAACAATAAACGATTATTTTTAAAAGTATCATTTATGTTCCTAAAAAATGTTGAATGCATATCAAGTTGATCAAAGACAAAAAAAAAAAGTACTAGTTTCTGGAAGTATGAAAAAGAAAAAATATCCAAATCTCAAAGACAAAGTAAAAAAGAAACATGTAATAATTCAAAAATGAAGCAATGTTCATTCGTCATTCGAAACCCATTCGCCATCACTTGAAGACTCGTCGGAAGGATCATCATCAGTGGCTTCATCCACAAGGTTATGTCCACCAACATGGGGTCGTCGGCGAACATGGACTTCTTCAACATCATTTTCCTTGTGGTCAATAATAATGCATTTGGGATTCTTGCAAGTTCGTACGTTGTGACCTAACTCACCACAGTTCTTACAACCACGAGGTTTAAAAGGACGTTTGCGAGATGTGCTGTTTTTAGATTTGTTTATGGCAATTTCAGCAGCACTCTTTAACCTTTTAGAACCCTTAGTACTTGATTTCGGAGGATCTTTAAACTTTAGTGATTCAGGTTCTTTGACACCTAATAATTCAGCATATTGTTCTTCTTCGTTTCGTCCATCGGGTGTTGACATCTCAGCCTCGAGTTTTGTTTTCATTATACTCAAAGCTTCGAAAAACTCAGTTAACTTGGCAACATTATTGCCAATTATGTTTTGACAATCCTCAATCAGCACATTCATGTCGATATTAATTTTTTCCGTTTTCTCAATGTCAGGCCCATACCTGTGTCTTTCTTCTATCAAATGAACAGGAAGTGGGTTTTTCCGCCATCTTCGATTAATATAAGCAAGTGGGATTTTATCGACATCGTTATCTAGAAGCACACAAAAAATGTGCCGACATAGAAAACCATATCGAGAAAAATGTCCACACGAACATGTCACATGACCATTGGTTTTGTTGAACATAACTTGAAACGTAAATGCAATTATTAGCGACAGAAAACATATATATGTTTTTTGGATTGAACAATGCGAAAAACATGTATAAAACTGGGAAAAAAACCATACCTTTGTTGTCACAACTGTTTTATTATGCTTGTCCTTCTGGGTAACTACACAATTCTGAACGCCTTCAACGACGTCAGGGACACTGCTTTTACATGAAACCAACCCTTTAATAATTTCTTCTTGCACTAACCAAAATATTGACAGAGAATATACTTCAATTGCATGTTGCTCAATTGGTACATTTGTCTTCAATGAAGGTGTTGCTCCACTATAATCGTTGTCCTCACGACGCTGATCATATCGTTGTTTGTCCATAGCAGCTTCAAAACACAACATAAATTGAACAAACGTGTTACCGTGGTGAGAAAAATGTTGGAAAAAAGCATTCGAGCTTTCAGACCGAGAAGTAGTTTTCAGTAACCCATACATTGGAACGTCTTTAAAATAAGCTGGAATCCACTTATCACGGATTGCATACATGTTCGTTAACCATTTATTGTTATTTAACTTATATCGACCAATAAGATCCGCCCATCTTTCTTCAAAAACATCCTGCTCGATATAAACATTCCATATAAGCTTATGAAAGTCCTTCCTGAAGAGTGAATCTGTGTCTAATACTTATAAAACCTAATACAAATAAACTAAAAATAAATAATTAGAACATATATGCTCAACTCGTTTATAATTCTATTTTTTTAAAAACACATATGCAATCGAATAACGAATACATTTACCTTCGCAGGTAGTTTCTGCGTGATGTGCCACATACACAATCGATGTCAGGATTCAGGGAGTGACTTCAATATAGCCTTCCGAATAGCAGGATCTTGATCGATAAGGACCAACGGTGGAGATTTGTTGTTCACTTTTATGAAAGCCTCTAACAACCAACAGTAAGAGTCGTATGTTTCATCGGACAGAAGCGCACCGGCAAATGTAACACACTTCCGGTTATGATCAATACCGGTGAATGGAATAAAAACAAAATCATACCTGTTATACCATACAAAAAAGTTATAAAGACATAAATTTATCTTACTTATTTGTTCGGAAAGCAGCGTCAAATGGCAATACATCACCAAATACATCATATTTTGCTTTCATAATCTCA